>CM070043.1:24233502-24284818 GCA_036250615.1 Ptychadena robeensis | reverse complement strand
GGGGTCGGGGGGATGCCTTTTTTTCGGGGGAAACACTGTAGTTCTTAGAGGAAACAGTCTACTGCAAGAAAATGTATGCAGCACATAATCAATTTGATCATCTGATCAATTATTGTACAATTGTAGGGTAACATACTGTAAGTTACTAGAAAGACTCTGGATAGCTTGGCAAGGTTAATATATTATTCCTCAGTGTGGGGGTTCTGCTCAGTAACATGGGAGGTGCTGACAAGTCATACAGTGTATAAATATAATTGATAGGAGGGGGCCAAGTTTTTTGCCAGTTTGCAGTGCCAAGTTCCTGTGTCCTCTCCAGGAAGTCCCTGTACTATTCAGGCCTAACGGACAGCAGAGATCATCACTACAATGTAAGTGGCACTTCCCTGCCAGGCTAGGGGTTGAGTTGGGTGGACTCCCCCTTCAATAGAGCCTTGGGATTAGAGACTGTTCTCTACTAGTGTTAAGCTCGAATATTCGATTTTCGAATATATTCGGCGAATATTGGCTATTCGAGAATTTGCAATTCTGAATATTCGCATGGGGATGCTTATGGGCATGAATTGCGAATATTTATTCGCAATGCAAAAATAAATAGCATGTGACCATTCATTTTAAAGGTAATTACGAGGCAATTATAATTGTGAATCTATATTCGCAATTGCAAGCTGTATAAAGCCTCCAAAAGTTTTTGGGTGTGGAGTACAACTGTTTACAAAACAAATCTGGTTGTCTCTGGAGTGACCCTGGGTGCACGCTACACTATTGCCAGGTTCTGTTTCGCCCTACACAAAATTGAAACATGTTAGATTAAACTGGCCAACCAATCAAAAAGAAGTTTCTAGCTCCTAAACTTCCTTGAAAGCCAAATAAGAGCAGTGTGAGCAATGGATTACTAACTTCTTGGTATGGGTGGTCTTGCCCCAATTCTGGGCGTGCTAAAGTTTTCTTCAAGTCATTTCACTGGCCATCCATTTGGCTTTTTCGAATGACTGGTGAATGAAAACTTCAGCAATGTGACGTTGCTCTGCCATACTACCGAAGATATACAATTCATTTCCATTAACAATATTGTTCTGAACTGTTGGTCCCTGTTATCATGGCAGAGGTACCCCATAGGATTCTGATAACCATTGGGTAAATGTCAACCCCAATCCACATGTGCATCATCATCATCAACTAAGCAACTAACTAACACATTATAAAACAAATATCACCTTCTGCCTTTCGAAACACTCTTTCCCTTTACGCAGTACGAAAATAAAGCCCTACATATAAAATAATTGATATAATTATACTATTAGAAGGTCATTATTTTACTTGTTAATTATAACTCCCGCAATTACAATTTCAAACCAGGCAATGACCCGGTCACTGGAGTTCTTACGTGACTAAAGCAGAAAATGAAGTGGGGTAACCCCCCCAACCCCATGTGGCAGAAAACAAAAACAGCTCCGGCAATATTGGTTTCCAACATTTCACACAGTTCCAGCCAATGCGTTTCCCGTAGATGCTGTAATTGTCAGATTAAAATGAGATCCATGGTTTGTGCGTGTGCTTTGCATGTCATTGTTTGTTTGATTTCCTAAGAATATATGGCAGGCCTGACGTAGTCTGAAATTCCACGGGAAATAAGGCTCTGAATTCTTTAAAAGTGTTTATCTGCCCGATTCATGTCATTCTGTTGCACACATGTGTTGCCAGAAGGAATGTGAAATGTCTACAGCAAACTAAAAAAAATCTGAATTGTATCTAAACCTAAACCCAGGAAAGCATTGTACATAGTGCAGCTTACTTGTCATTTAAAGTGGTTTAGTGGTCTTCACTTTCACCTAATCATTGTCACGAACCAGCAGGTGTGGACCCACTGTGCCACCAGCCCAAGCCCTCTTCTAAGGGCGTTATCTAAGTGAACCCACTCACTCTTAACAGTAAACATGAAGGTGGGGATAGACTTTCCCGAGAGGAACACCAGGTTGTTACATCTTGAGGGAGGGTAAGAACACGAGGCAGCTGGTCCAAAGGGCACCAGCGAAAGGCACCAGAAACATGGGCGTTGTCAGCAGAGACCAAGGGATGAGGCAAAGGCATCGTTAGGCAGGCAAAGGATAAGGGCAGGCAGCACAGGTACAGGTCAGGCAGTCCGGCTTGGCAACAGAAGAGCCAAGGCAGGCAGATAAGGGTTAAACAGGTAGTGAACTCTCAGAACACAGGCATGAAAAAGGAACAGCGGTAGCAATCACAAGTCTAGCAGGAGACCTTAAGGGCTTGTTTCCACTACATTTTTCAATCCATCAAGGTCCCTCCATCAACGGAAGGGTGCATCCGTCAGTGCATCCATCAGGCATCTGTCTGTGCATCCGTCAGGACATACAGGAAATGTTTTCCTTCAGTGCATCCGTCAGTGACAGATTACACCCCTCCGCTGCGTCAAAATAGACGTAGTTATCTACCTCAATTTTAACGCAACGGAGACCAACGGATTGCAATGACGGATGTTGGGACAGGCTCATTTGATATAATGGGCTACGTCAAAATCCGTCAGGGATTTTGACGCAGTGGAAACTAACCCTAACACTGAGGCATAGTAGCAAGGAAGCTACTACATATACATGCAGGAGGACCATGATTGATCAGTGTGTCTTAAGGCTGCCATACACACCCCGACGGGTGCAGCAGACAGACCTACTCCAAAATGTACCGGAATGCAAACGTGATGACGTCACCCTGGTGCATTATGGGGACTCTTCAGTCGGCCGGCACCCTTTGTGTGCCGTCCATTAGCTTCAATGAAGACGCCGGTCTTCATAGAAGCTAATGCCATCAGCTTCCATCGGCCAGAGATTATCGGACATGTCCGTTCTCTGGCCGGCCGAGCTGTGTCGCCCCATATGGGCACATGCCAATAAGCGGCCGATTTTTCCGCTGACCGACGGCACGAGCGCGCACGCCTGACGGTCAGGTGAAAAATCGGCTGCTTATCGGCATGTGTATGGCAGGCATTAGGATAAATGGTGAGCTTTGGGGAAGTTGCTAAGAATGACTGCTGCACCCATAATGTACTGAACCCTCAACTATGACTCCAGATACAAGCTGGGTTGAAATACATTGGTCTAGAAAAGTCTGCATCAAAATAAACCTGTTGCTTTATTTTACATGAACAAAGTACTGATAAACTAAAGGGCTTATATCAGGAACGGCATTATATCAGGAAAGACTAGAGATTCCAACCTGGTTGGAGTTTGTGGATAAAAAAAAAGCTTCTATCAGTCTGAAGGATCCCTATAGCATTTCTTCAGCAGCTAAGAAAGTACTTTCTGGCTATAAAGAGGAATGTCCACTCTGTTTGCTTTACCTTTTGTTTTCAATAAAACATGTAAGCAACGGTTCCATTACACGTACAAATAACGAAACCACAAACTCTGCACCGGAACACATCTTCCTCAGTTGTGTGTAACCGTGAATATATAAGACAACCGCAAATGTTTTCTGGAAAGGCTCAGGAGCTGCACGAAAAAAAATCTTTATTAAAGAATTTTCCTCCCCGCACCCAAGTGAATTCTGGGAACTGGGTAACACCATCAAAGAGGATGTGTTTAATTGAAGCAGCTCTTTTTTTTTGTTAGTTAGTAAAAAAATTCTTCTAAACTGCTGCATGTTTAATTTAATAGCTTTCCAGAGTACTGGAGCTGACAGTTGTTAGTACTCTTCGTAATTAAAGTATTTTGAAGTGTTTCCCGGGCAACCGACCGCACGGACAGTAAATCAGTGGTTAAACACAATCTTCTGGCCTTTGATGATTATATAAGACATATTTTCATGTCAGCTGAGGGCCACCCACGGCACTGTTTTGGTAGTTTAGTTGCCTAATAGGATCTGAAATTAAGTAACCTGCCAAAGGAGGCCTACAGCTTACAATATATATATTTATATGTTTATTAGATATATTAAGAAAACTCTTTCATAATATATCTCTTTGTGGGTTCTTATGTACCACATCAGACCAGGTCCTTGTTGTTTTTATGAAACATTGTAAAATATATTATTTCTTAAGGAAAAGATACGGTATCTATCTATCTATCTATCTATCTATCTATCTATCTATCTATCTATCTATCTATCTATCTATCTATCTATCTATCTATCTATCTATCTATCTATCTATCTATCTATCTATCTATCTATCTATCTATCTATCTATCTATCTATCTATCTATCTATCTCCAGGAATAATAACCCCCAACAAAACCAGCAATGATAATCTTCTTCTTGGTAGTTCCTGAGATGTAAAAAGACTACCAGCAATATGTTAATGGAAGGTGGGGGCAGCTTGCCAGCCAATGGTAATTGGCCATCTATACTGAAATTTATTGGAGTGACCAGTAGAGTCTATGAGTAACCAAGGCCCAGTGGTTGCATCAAACGTTGCTGAATTGAGCTGTCTGGTTCAAATTACTAGATGAGCGCCATCTTGAATAGGTTAAGTATGACCTCAGACGTAAAGAAGGATATATTAACCGCCCTAGCGGTCAGAACGGCAGCATCTCGTCCAGCGCTGCTAGTGCTACTATAGCACTGGATGAGATGCTGCCGTCCAGTACACATCGAGGCACCGGGAGCGCATACTCAAAGTTCTACGCTGTCCCAGTATCCCCGATGTGACATGCCTCCTTCTCTCCTTCTCTCCTCTCCCCCCCCCCTCCGAGTGACATGATGACGTCACATCGGGGAGGCGTGGGAGATTTGAAAAGTACAGTGCATGAAATCAGTTTTCTATGTAGAAAACTGATTTCAAAGTGCATCTATGTACTAAATCTCGCCCAAATAAAAAGTCACTGGTGCCCTAGATGTGTCCATATGCTGTAACCCTCTCTAACCTGGTGTGATTTTATCACATCCATCACACCAGGTTAGAGAGGGTTAACTGCAAATGGGCACATGTGGGGCACCAGAGACTTTATTTGGGCGAGATTTAGTGCAGAGCAGCAAAGCTTTGTGCCCTGATTTTTGTGTTTTCTCATAAATGTATTAAAAAGAAATTTTTTATTTGACATAATTGAGTGTTTCAAACATTATTATAGTCAGGATGTCTGTAAGACCCTTGTACGGACAGATTTTGGGAAGTTACAGGTCTACAACATAAAGAAAAATTTACCATTGAAGTCTATGGTGCACTTTTGGTACAGAAATCTGGACCTCAGCAGTGCGCTAGGGAGGTTAAAGCTATTACCAAATCAATAACCTGATAGAAAAAATGTGATATGAGAGTGATGAGAAGAAGAACTGTAGGCAACATGCCCATGAGGCTGTCTAGGGGTCTAGCATTAACATTCCGGTATCTGTGAAAGAGGAACCACTGCCCATCTCTTGTACCCGGGTGCACCGCACATACCAGGGTGCATCAGGGGACAATAATGATCTCACCCCTATGTTGCCACAGACTCCCTCCAGGCCTCTACGAGCACGTACCTTACTTCCATAAACCCGAGTGATTTCTCATAGGCTAGGACTACCCTTGCCCCCCCAGCGAGGGGAACAAGGTTGAGGCCATAGTTACATCTCAGTGCAGGCCTTGTCTTCGGATCCGCAGGCCTGGAGGCTGTTCCCACTAGACCCAATACACCTCTGCTCTCTACTCTTCTGCTGCTAAGAAGACCCAATTTACATAAAGTACTTAACTTATATAACCTCTTATTCTCCTCCCAGATGGCTCACAAGACCACAACAACATCACATGTTCCAAAACATTTGCCTTTTCACCTCCCACCTATGTTTTGCCCAGCAACAGCACAAACATTGTCACTGACATTTTTTATGGGGACACAGTTAACCTCTTAATGACCATGGTACAGTACACTTATTCTTTAATCCACCTTCCTACATCTGCAGTAAACCAAGGGGATAGCGCCACTGATCAAGGCTATGCGCCTGCCTATTAACCGCCCTAGCGTTATGGATGGCAGCACCTCGTCCAGCGCTCCAACTGCTGCTATCGCACTGGACGAGGTGCTGCCGTCCAGTACAAGCCGGGAGAGCGTATACTCACGCTGTCCCCGTGTCCCCGATGCGACTTGTCTCCTCAGCTGCTTGTGTCTTCCTCCCCCCCGCTCCGAGTGACGTGATGACTTCACTCGGGGAGGCGGCAGGAGATTCGAACAGTAAATAGTATGAAAGCAGTTTTCTATGTAGAAAACTGCTTTCAAACTCCCCCTATGTACTAAATATCGCCAGAATAAAGTCCCTGATGCCCCAGATGTGCCCATTTGCAGTAACCCTTTCTTTCCTGGTGTGATTTTATCACACCAGGTTAGAGAGGGTTAAGTGCAAATAGGAACATCTGGGGCACCAGAGACTTTTTATTTTGGTGATATTTAGTACATAGCAGCATAGTTTTGTGTCCTAATTTTTGTGGTTTTTTTTCATTTTTTTTATTAAAATTTTTTTTTTTTATTATTTTACATAATTGTTTGTTTCAAACATTATTATAGTCAGGATGTCTATGGGACCCTCGTACGGACATATTTTGGGAAGTTACAGGCCTACGTCATAAAGACAAATTTACCATTGAAGTCTATGGTGCACCTTTGGTACAGAAATCTGGACCTCAGCAGTGCGCTAGGGAGGTTAATTGTAGACAGTTGTTCAGGGATCCAAGCAATTAGAAATGAGACATCCTACCTTTGGCTCTGTATACCTTAACATATACTGATATATTTATGTAAAATGCCTCAAAAGATCGAGGTAGTGCTGTTTAGAGGTGTAGTATGCAGATCATCCTAGAGATCCTAGGATCCATGTCCGTTTTTTCCCTTTTTACGGCCTTTGTATGTTGACCCACCTTGAATTGAGTGCACTTGTGTGACTCATCCTGTTTCCCCTCGCTGTGCAGTGCAAATGATTCAGACAATAAAACATAGGGAACCAGCAGGGTGTGGTGGCATCAGAGGAGTGTGAATACACTCATTCCTGTTCACATAAACGTACACTTGGGCAACCTGCTGGAGACGGACTACAACCCTCAGCAGGCCCTGCCAACATCACATGACAAGTGCTGCTTCAAGGCAGCCAGCCACTGGCAGGTTGTTCTCTCCAACTCCAAGCTTATAAACGTGGTATTTCCTACAGAGAGCTTACGCTATATTGACCTGCGTCCAGGTCTGACTCCCAGAAAAAAAAAAGAAGAGACGGCTAGACATGACACTTTTTTCTTGCTGTCCCTCAGGAAGGAAGACTAACTTTTTATTTCTGATCCACCCATAAGAAAACCACAGTGACCGCAGCTGCAGTTATAGAAAAAAAAGTATCATTGGCAATTCTTTCGCATTCTTTATAAAGCTTCTTTGCTGTGTTTAGAATAACAAATGATTTAAATATGAAACAGGGGGAAAAAAGCCTCCTCTGGATTAAAGGAAAAAACGTTTTCACTGAACGCAGGTTATGGGGTTTTTATAATAAATTTAGCTTGAATGTGTTTTTGATGTCACGGCAAAGCTTTGCTTTTTCTTGTTTTTATGTTCCTTCTCCTAGGGAAGCTGTATGTCAGACAAGGCACTTGGTAACCTTGATGAACAGTGGCTGAGATAGAACCAACTTTGGGATAAGCCATGACCCAGGGATACCTGAGACCCTGTACCTTACCCACTAAACACCCTTATCACTAAAAATAAAGAGGCCAAAATTTAGTTTAAAAGTTTATAAGAAGATTTTGGTTGGAAAAATGTACAACTTTCGGCCACAGCCAATTCTCAACAATCGAAAAAACAGTTAATAACTACATTTAACATAAATGAACATTTTATAAACAATAACACCACCTGGAGAACAATCGACAGTGCCCCCGAAATGGTCTTCTCACAAACCGTACCGGCAACACAGCTCTCCAATACGCCGATGGGTCCCTCTTCGATTCACTTCAGGGACTGCCATAAATGGGGGCCTGAGTCCCGCCAGTTTCACCATACTAAGTGTGCCCTCCAGTACTGCACGCCACCTAGCTTCTTTCAGCTCCAACATTCTTGCGGCACTGTCGAGTTTCCGCCAAAGGGGCCGGATGTGACTCGTCAGCTCCGGATCCCCCCCCACCAAAAGGAGGAATGCCGCCTCAATCGTTCCACTAACCCAGTGATAAGACAACACATCCCAGATCTGTCCGGTGCACGCCGTCCCCCCTGAAATGTCCCCTGGGAGCCTCCAACAGTTTAGGGCGTACCGTGAAACCCCCCGCCCGGCACATGAACTCTCACCTCCCTATTGACCCTAATAAGACTCCTGGAGATGGTGGACATGTCTAGGGCCGACCGCAGCGGCCGGCCGTGGCACGATCTCGGACCAGACGCAGATCATGCTGGGGGCACATTCCCAAAGCTGCAAAAGAACGCCTGGATCCCTTTATCAAGTCCAACTGCGGCATTTGGCCCAAATCATCCCTCCCAGTGTAAAACCAAAATGTCCGGAGGGGACCTAGTTACTAAGTCCGAAAATTGCGACGCACCACATCCACGTGGCGTCAAAAGACGTATAGGAAACCGCGACCACCTGCTGCATCGAGCCATCGTGACCGAGGCCGTGCGGGAAGGAAAGATGGAAAGATGGTGGATCATACGAAACTTGCCGGCCCTCCCGCTGGCGAACCAGACCCAAAGGGAACAAGGGAGACGAGCAGCTCAGCGAGGGGGGGGGGGACATGAACGGGCCCCCCATCCTGCCCAAACCCACCTCCTCACCAACTTTTCACCCCACCAAATCTGGCGCTCCCTAGCAGACGGCAGATTCACGCAGTGCAGCCTACCAAGGGCCCCCCCATACGGGATGACAAAACCATCCCGAAAACCATAAAAATACAGTCCGCTGCCACCGATCGGATACCTTACTTAGCCAAGGCAGCGATCCGATCGGCGATCACGGCGTCTCCCCAACACCCACACCCCCGGAGCCCCGGGAACCACCCGACTTCCCTTTCCGGAAACAACGACTGAGGGGGTGGTTGGTGCCACCACACCCGGAACACTCATGGCGGAATTTACAGGTGGAGGCCCATTTGCATTGGCCGTCATTAAAACGCCAGCAAATGCCCTTCTTGCTGGGGGCCGAGGAGCCCCCCGCCGCTCCACCGGCCCTGCCTGAAAAGGGAGGGGCCTGCCCCGAGGACGCCACGTCCCCTGCATATCCCGAGCTCCCATACCCCACATGTTTGGGGACAGTCATCAAACTAAGCCACAAATCAATATCTTTGTGCTCCCACCCCGCCCCCTGGCGAACCGACAGGCGCTGACGAAACTGCTCGTCATACCGCAGCCAAGCAGTCCCGCCATGCGTCCTATGAGCCTCCAAAATAGTCGCCGTATAACAGAACAACGGACCGCCATCCGCAGGAGACTTTTCACACACAATATTGGCAAAGACAAAGAACGCATGCTGCCAATTCAAATACGTCCGCGGAATAAGGCGATAACGCCGGCGGTCATCATCCTCCTCCTTGCGATGTTCCTTGCCCTTCTCATAACGGTCAATCGCATACTGCTCCAAATGCAACAAGGTAAACACATCAACAAACTCACCTTTCCAAATTCTCTCCTTAACGTCCAACTTAACATGGGACCCCAGGGACCCCGCAAAACACGTATACGCAACTCCCTTCGCCGCATCGGACACTCGCACCGGCCTATCCAGATCACCCACCTTGGCCATTGAGTCAGACGACGCCGGGGGGGGGCCACCGAGGCCCCCCATACGTCGCCGAAACCACAGGCGCCAGGGGTGCCAACTGAGCGGGGGCCCACGCCTGTTGCGGGCCCCCCCCCTGGCGCCAGAACCCCTCTCCCAGGACTCCAAAAAGGACCGTAGGGACCCCACCAGATCAGAACCCCCATTACCCCCCAAGGTCCCCCCGGCGGAGGACCGACCCCCAGACCCCCTAACATCAACATTAACAGCATCAACATTAACAGCATCAACATCAACATCAACAGCAACATCATGCACAGAAGTAGAAAAAGCGTGGCGCTCACTATGAGTAGGCACGGCATCCATCCGCTCGGCATCCCTGGCGTCTGCGGAAAAGGACCGCCCGGTCGCGGCGTCCCTGGACTGTGTGGCCCGGCGATGAGAACGGCGCAGCTCATCCGCCGCAGCAACAGCATCCGCCACCTGCGAAGACATCGAGAGGACAGCCACCCCTGCAAAGCGCCTCGTGGCAGCACCGGCTCGGGTCCCACCGGAAGCGTCAGATCGACCCAAAGGAGCAGAGGGGCTGTCCGCCCTTCGCGATCTCCCGGCCCCACCAGTCGCGGGCCATGGCGCATCATCCAAACCCGGGGCATCCCAGGAACCCAGGAACTCTCCTAGGGAATCCGACAACGGAGAAGGGGAGCGCGGAGATGTCGGTGCCCGGTCCTGGGCGGCCGCAGCACCCCTAGTGGTCCCTGCAACGGAGGCCCGGCAGCAAGAAGCGCCCTGACTAGCCGGCCGTGACAATGAAGCAGCGATAGGCCCGGCCATGTCCCCGGCCCAGACCCCAGGCAGCTGATCAACGTCCTCTGAAAGGGCTCCTTCATATCCCATGCCAGGGGGAGGGGGGGTATCGGGGACCAACTGGGAGAGCACCCAGTCGCCCCCCCCGCTGTGCCGCCTGAGTTGTGAGCTGCTGGATCAATCGATCCAGCGGTGAAGCCATGGCTGGGAGCGCGAGGAAAAAGCGAAAATAACAAAGCCACTTACCCTTCCAGCGACGCACGCGAGCCGACGTCCACCAGCCAAAGAGGCAGAACTTCCTGTTTGGCCGGCTTAAGTCAGCTCCGTGACTCCGCCCCCTCTCCGCCCACTTACCTCATCCGACGTCCCAGGCCAGCTCCCCTGGGTCAAAGCGCCCTCCTCCTATCCTTCGTCCTGCTCCAGGCTACCAATCAGAGGCAATCATGCTTCATTATAGCACTTGGCCCTTTAAGGTGAGAACAAGTGTAGTATCTGTTGAAGCAGGAATAACGATATTCTGCAGGGGTGCACTTACTTTAAAAACTGTGTGCTAGCAGGAACTTTTTCTCTCAAGCTGAATCTTGGTTGAGTCATAATTCCGGTTCAAGGCAACAAACATCACAAGTGTTGGGAAATGGCTACCTGGTTTGAAATAAAAATAGCCCCTGGAATGACCAGTACATAATGCTCCAACGTATTTGTACTGGAGGAATTTGTTTTGCAAGATGAATTTCGTATCCGACAGCCATGTCTTAGCGCAGTGTGTAATATCTTGAGTGGTGGGTGCTAGCAGGATCTTATCATGTCAGTCTTGGCTGGCGAACCTGGTGGTCCTTGTTGGAGACAGGCCTACCTGGTCTGGCTTTTTTCTAGATAGGTTTTGTGCTGGAATAGCCAAAACAATTACTGGAGTATAAGGGAATCACAATGCCCTGCTATTTTTATCAATACAGCTGCCGTTCAGGCAGAGCCTTTTGCCCAGGACTGGAGACCCAGCAGGCATACATGGTTCAATTTTAGTGTTTGATCGACCCAAAACTATCAAAGTTTGGTTCGATCAGCGAAAATTGTTCGATACCAATCAAACCTGGATCGAAAAGTTATCGGACAGGTTGAAAATTTTTCGTTGATTGTACAATGATCAAACTAAAATCGTAGCATTGTGTGTGTTGTTTGGGTGGATTGTATTCGATGACACGATTATATATGACTCTTTCCTGTTTTTTTTTATCAAACTAAAATCAACGATTTTGGACAAGCAACGATCGTATTCCCATCAATCCTTCCATGTGGTTTTACTTTGGATTCGATAAGGATTGGTGTCCGATGAAAAGATATCTAAAATTGAATAGAAAATCGATCGTGCTAAAATCGAGCCATGTATGGCTAGCTTTAGAACTACCTATCATGACTAATAGGGAGTAGATCCCAGGTGCCCAATCTGCTGCCCTTTGGGCGTTCTTTGGTGGCCCCCGAAACCTAACTGTTATTGCATAGGGCATAGAAACTCACAGGTCGTCGCACGGGAACTTTTTAGAGTGGGAAGAGGAGGCGAGGCGACAAATTTATGTGATATGTAAAAGTCCATCAGTGACCCAGGGGGCATCTGAGCATATCCCTTGCCTCTCCTCTTCTCCTCTAGTGTTGGCAGGGGATCAGCAGACTGGCGAGTGCCTATGCTCCCACTATTCCACCAATGAACGGGGGGCAATTATATAATATATATTTTGGCACATAACCTGAGAATAGGGGCACATAACCTTTGAATTAAAGGTTATGTGCCCCATGGATATCACTATAGGAGACACATAACCTTAGACCAGTTGTTCCCAAACTTTTCTTGCAGGGCCCCCTTTACTATTTAGGAACATTATCGAGCCCCCCCTCCCTATTCAAACTCATGTTAAGACTGAGGGCCCGCGCCCCCCTGGAATACCCTCGCTCCCCCCCGGAACCACTGCCTTAGGCGATGTATATGACACAAAATGTACGTTACCACATTACAGTGTTCCCTAATGCTTAAAGTATAATTTAAAACAAGTTTTGTTATTTAAAAATTAAAAATGTCTGTCTCTGCATGCTGTCATTTTTTATTATAAAATGCTTATATAAGTCAGTATAGGTTGAAAATGTTATGTGCGACCGGGCGGCTAATGCAGAGGACTGCACTTGTGGACCTCCATATCAACTCAGTTGGCCTTCACTGCTGTAGATCCACTAGCAACCCCTCATAGACCTGCAGAGGAGGGCACCAGGTCTTCTGGTCTAAATATCATAGTATACATCCTGATACAGGAGAAACTACATGTTCTAAGAGACATTCAATCTTTAATAATAAAAACTGGGGACATGTCACTTTTCTGCAAGTGATATTTCCATTACAAAATAAACACAAATGGTTGTTTGCCTCTCAGTTAGTTTGGGACCAACATTTAGCTTGCTACATTCTCCAGGGGGGTTCTCTCATGTTCCTGGTTGGCTGTAGGCTAGCTATGTCTTTGATGTCCTTGCTCAGCCTCTGTTATCCTCACTAAGGGGAAGGACAAGACTTGTAAAAGGGAAACTGGAACTCCAGCAGGAAAATGTCAGGTCTCCTCCTTTACTAGATAAGGCAAAGGTATCCTAAAGGTCTTTCCTCGGCATGTGGCTTCAACTTTAAAATCAGGGACATTTTTGGGGACAGGATGGTCAAACTAATGTGGTGTCTTTAAAAAAGATGACATTGGCTGTATTTATCGTGTCAACATCCTTGACATTTTTTTTTTCTGCTCTCATAATTCATGGTTCACCAATGCAGATCCCCTAACTAAAAATACATTCCCTTGTCAAACGTTGACTAATACATAAGCAGCGGCAAGGCTATGTTGCTTTTTTTCTTTTCATAATTTTTTCTTACAGAACCATATGCGCTGGAAATAAAAATACAGTCTGTCCCAAACACTGATTATTTTTGGCCGGGAATGAGAAGAGGAAGACTCTTACACGGTATCTGTGTAAAACATATTTCCATCTTTTTGCTGTCTCTCAGCATTTTTCCCGTGTTGTTTGCACTCTTGTGGAATGTGATTGGGAACATGAATTGTTTTGTCAGATTATGAGCAGCGCTAATATTAGGATTTGTTTTTAAACATAACTCAGATCTCCTTCCAAGCAAAATTATTCTGACGACAGTTCCGAACGTGACGGAAGCTTCCACAGAATTCTGGCATGACACAGCTTTAGGTTTATTAAAGGGATCCGCAGATTGTACTCATTTTATAAGGTGGGCTTAGAAAAAAAAAGGTGCTTCACATTCTCCAGCAAAAATCTTTCAGTCTCAAAACCAGTGGCGTCACAGGCACCACAACCCATGGTGTCACCACAAAGTGGGTTATATAGCTTGTTGTAAGTAATATGGGTGTCAAACTGTGTGGCAGTGCTGTAAAGATAATATATATATATATATATATATATATATATATATATATCTTTATAGCAGGTGCAGAGAGCAAACACATGCTATTAGGCAGGAAAGTTTATCCAGGAACAAAAACAATGCATGCAGGGACTGTACCATTTACCAGTGTGTGTGTGTGTGTGTGGGGGGGGGGGGGGGGGGGGGGGGGGGGTATGCCAAAGACTAAGACTGTGTTCAAGTTGTCACATTGACATTGCATCTGTAGTTCATGAAGAAGATTGGAGACATCTTCATTGCAAGTCCTTTATATGTTAGTTATATGTTAGTCCTTCTATATGTTATTTTATAACATTTATCTTTAGTGGAAACTTGAAGCCACACCTCAATATTGACACATACTTATATAGTCAAATATGAGGAAACTCCTCAAATAATAACAAGATGTGTCCAGCAAAGTTAATGTTTTTCCTACATCACAAGAATATGTATTAGATAATTGTGCACTACTAACCTTGTGGGTAAGGCCCACTGTTGTTGTAGCATGACCTCTGCGGGGTCCATATAGATATAGTAAGATGAGTAAGGTTTAAAGTAACTCAAATATCCTTCACAGAGCCTTGACCACTGCCCTACTAAACACCTTTTCCACTCGGGATCAATTGTAACACCAGTTGTGAGCCAGGTCTTCAAATCCAACCACAGGAACCTGACCTCCAACCAGACCACCACAAATTCTCCTTCTGGCTGCATGACCACATATTCCCTAATAATCTCCCCAAAGTATTATGTGAATTATGAAAAGTTGAAGCATCAAAGTGTAGGCCAGCATCAAATTTAGGAATAAGGGCTTGTTTCCATTATACGTCGGAACCCCTACGCTAAGCGTATACGCTTAGCAGGGGTCCCGACGTATCTCGCAGACATTGCCTGCCGGCGGATGGTCTGTTTACACATCCGCCGGTGTAAAGGCTGAACGTACTCGACTACGTTCAGCCTTACACCGGCGGATCGGCTCAGCGCAATGAAGACAGGCCTGTCCGGCCGAGCAGGTAAGTCTATCTGTTACGTTGGGACCTCCCGCTAAGCGTGTACGCTTAGCGGAGGGGTCCCAACGCAATGGAAACAAAGCATAAGATTGTGAACAAATATTTTGCCATTGCTACAATACAGAAAATGTTCAGGTTGTAAAAAGTGATATACAAATAAGAATTATTTATCATTGTAAACCCCAAATATTTTGTATTGTTGGATACATTAAACAGAGTAAAACCCATGGTCAATTTTTTTCCTCTCATTGAAGATCCAGCAGAGATTGTAACTGCATCCCATAACCAAAACCCCAATATTATGAATCCTTTCCCATTTGTTATCCAAACGTTTTCCTTGCATTAGTTTGATGTCACTTGTACCATGACAATAGTGTGAAAATCTAATGTCTGCATTGGCCATACCTAAAGTACGGTGAGCCCTGGATGGCTAGACCTAGGGCAGAGATATCTAACTTATGGCATGCATGCCCAGGACAGCACAAACATCCTACTCAGTTCGCACGCATAGCCAGACTGTGTGTCTGTGGTCTGTCTCTGATTGGTGGGGATGGGAGGAGAGGGTAGGTGATTTTGTCAGCTTGGGGTAACATCATATTCTGGAGCTGGACTCTGGCCTGTGAAAAGTAAACAAATAGACAACATTTACCAGGAAATTCGAGGTATTAGCCTACTTTTTTTAGTTTTATTGTCTTCTCTAGAGAACTTTAATAAAAGTTGTTTATTGATGGATACTTGTGTTCCTTAACTGCGTCTGTGATCATGTCATCCTGACTATTCGTCTCGACTACGACAGCATCAAAAAAGTACAGCCACGGTCTTGAAACTGGCCATTAATGAAGATACTGCCATAACGCTGCCATGACAGTGAAGACGCCGCAAGCTCCTCTCAAGTGCTGTGGGGTTTCCAAACGAGAATTGTCAGTGCTGGGCATAGCTGGGGATGTAACTGGAGTGTAGATAGGATAACAATTACTATCTATATACAATGTACTCTCTCCAGGGGTGAGAATGAAAAGAAATTTTGGAAACTTAGCAACCCAGAGCTAGTGTATCAATGCTTGTCAGTTACCTTGTCAGAAACGTTGTAGCTAAAGGTCTAAAAACTAAGACACACCATCCTAGTTTAGCCTAGGGATGGAATGGAATTTTACATTTGGGTGAAGTTAAATTGCAGTCAGAAAGCAGGTAATCCGCTGTCATCGCATTGCCTCTGCATTGTTCCTGGCAAAAGGGTGCATTGATTGTTCATTAGGAAGTTGGCAAAGTTTCAGCCCGATCCTAGATTCCTGGACATAACCAGAGTTTCCAGATAATAAGAAGCAGTTATAGGGGAATCCCACATTTATGAAAAACACCCATTCCTCATTGCAGAATATTAATTACAGTGGAGATACAAACATTCCTTCAGCAGAAATAGAAATGGCCGGTCTCTAGAGCCAAGAAAAACACGTGCAGGGAAAAAAACTATACATTTATTGGCAAGTCAAGTTTTAGCAAACAGAGATTACTTTCAAAGTGCCGTTAATGTCCATTAGAGATGTTCTATATTTAATACGAGCCTTACACCTGACAAGGAAACCTGGGTGGTCGCGCAATTGTGCAGCCGCTGGAAAATCAAGGCGTGTTCTGTTGATACATATTTTATGGTGCTTCGTTCCATCCGTAATCTGGGGTATAAATTTAGCATATCCTCCACCTGCACACCAGGGATGGGCACTTGTCTCCAGGGCCAAGTGATTGCAGCTCTGTATCACACTCACTCTTCAAAGCATAGCTCAGGCCTTTTATTACTATCAGACCTGGGTGATCCTTACACAAGTGGGTGGCCAGAAGCCAGCTCAATAAGTCATAAGTGTTCACCGATAAGGTCTTGTGATTGCTCTCTGCCTTCGGAGAAAGGAAGATTGTCCTGACAAATGACAAACTGCAGCCTATATATCATTCTTGGCTCTTTGGGTTTTGTTTTTTGGCCAACCCATACTTTAGATGAAGTGACTGTTTGGCTTTAGAGCAAAGGGAGTAAGAGGCACACACTAGCTCTCATTTCTCCTGAAAACTGTTGCCCATACTTGATGCAGGTTGCTGTAGTGTAGGAGGTAGTCCCTTTTAAGGTAGACTTTGGTTCCCTGGGGCACCCTATGCATATAAGGGGGCCCGCCCCCGGACCAGTGCTCAGTGGGGAAGAGTCTGATGGGGTCGAAGTAACTGGGCACACTGTCTACTCCGAGGCTTACTACCCACCACAGCCTAGTCTGGCAAACGGGCAGCTTCTACCAAAATCACAAACAGCCAGCGGTGTTCATGCCATCCACTAGTGCCAGGTTTTCAGTGGGGTGGCTCCTGACCCCCTTTTGGTGGAACTGACCTCGTTGCGTGTGCCAAGGTCCTGTGGAACCACTATAGCCATTGCCAGGACACGCATGTACTCACCATTGTTGGCCTACTTCCCCTTGCCCCACCTGGGTGCAGTGATTTGAACAATCCCCAACAAGTGGGTTACCCCAAAACTGTACTGTGCTGAGATTGTTGAGTGTTGTGCAAAACAAGTTTTTACCGGCAAGTTTATTTGAGCATAAAGCTGCCTTGTCATCGCTTGATTCCTGAACCTTACAGTGCTTTGTTGTTTCAGATTGCCTTACCTGCAGAACACTGCTTGGTGGCCTCCTAAAAAAAAGGACCACAAACTCAAGTTGCCCAATGAAGACCAGGAGCTTCGCCTGTGCCAATGAAGGGCAGCCCTAGTTATGCAATGTAACAGGAAACCTCAAAAACCATGGGAGCCTTATCAGGACCTTCTTCTCCTTCTTACTCATTGTCTGTACAGGAATGTTAGCTTTTGTTGCATTATAACTCTAATTTAATGTATAGTAGTTTCAGTAACAAAGTAGAACATTAGTTGCTTTATGTTTGTGTTAAGGACACAATGGGCACAGGATTGAGCCATAAAACGTACTTTTATTTCAAACATGGTCCTACACGTGGCACAGTAATGCATTATTGTGTTGCGGGCTGTGCATTTTTGGTAGAAGATATGGGGAATAGCTAGATCAGATCATGCTATTTAGAAAATTGTGGAAAAGAAATTAGAGTACTTTTTTGCAATTTTCCATTTGTCTTGGATATTCCAGCCAGGAGATCTCCTGGCCATAATTCCTAACTCTTTACACCTGGGTTTTTTGGGTGTTTCCACCCTTCTTGGCGACATCATACACAGGGATGTAGAGGATGAGGGTACGTTAGGTACAACTGTAACATCCAGAAGGGATTGGATTTGCAAAAAGATTTCAAGAGCAGCATAGGCAATATTCGTATTCGCAAAATCTCGAGTATTCACGACTATGAAGACATATAACTATATTTGAGATTTCATTCCCTCCACTCCTGAGAAATGAGAACCATGTGAAGCCCTACAATAGGTTTATTTAGATACACTAACATAAATTATTATCTCTTTTTATTATATAATGTTTTATTAGATAATCTCTTTTTGATGTCTACTTTTATAATTTTCTTCCCATCACATACTGTTGACTTGGACCTCTGAATTGTCCATTGGTAATGAAGCAGGCTCATATTTAGTCACCTTAGAATTTCTAAACAGGATCAGCAGCAATTATTTACAGGACATTTTTTTCAATAATTAAAATGTCTTTAGGAATCACATTACCATGTACGTTGGGATGCCCTTTATTTTAAGTGTAGGTGTACCACTTTTCTAGTACAAGAACATTCCTCCTTATTCCATCTTCGCCTTTGCAGTCATTCACACCAATTGTTCCCAAACCCAGTGACATTTCGTAAGAGGAAAACGACACGAGCTGGGAGTAATTTCCACTGCGATGTTCTCCGCGGTAGGAAACATCGCTTAATGGTCAGTGGAATCTTCCAAATCATCTGAAAATGATTATTGAGCAATGGGAAGTATTCCGAACATTCTTACAAAGAGATCTCCGCAAATCCCTGGCTGTTTATCTTATGGTATCTTAAGGAGATTATGGGAACTGGAGAGTTGCTTCTCCAACCAGAAGCATCAACAGTGAAGTTGCTACATGACCCTGCAGAAGGTTATCGGTGGAAAACAGTATCCATAACGAGAAGTTTGCATTTTTCTCTAGTTTTGTGTACAGTTGCAAGGTCTAGTTTTGGGTAGAGGTTTATAGTTGAAAGATAAAACCCCACAGGTTGTTTGGACTTTAGTCCTCATCATTAATTCAACATTGTGATGACCTATTAACAGGATGCACATAAGTGGTGCTCTGGTACTCAAAAGGGGCTAGCTATGCGTACCTGCATTGTTGTTACAAAGCTCATATGCGTACTTACAACTTGGAGGCGCTCCGTGTCTGGGCGGCTGCAGCTAAATGTTACATGTATACAATTTATGTCACTTGGATAACTGCAGGATGAACCAAAAAAAAAAGATTGGACTTCTAAGGGTGTTGGAGATCTGAGGATGAAAGTCAGAGTAGGCATATGTAAGGGTAAAATCTGGCAGAGTCTCAGAGGTTAGTTACTAAGCCAGAAAATGTCAGGGTTGTACTACTGACATATGAGATCTGGGGGTTCAAGCTGGTTGTACTGTGAGATTTACATTTGACCCATAGCCAGCTGGTGACCTGTGGATGGAGACAGAGGATCAGAGGATCAATAAGGAACAGGGAGGTCCATCTGCAGCAGAATCTACCATGCAGGAAGCTGATGTGAGGGAGACAGTGAGGTAGACCACCCTACATATGGGGTAAGTACCTCCTGGTACTCATCTGAGAAGCACACTAAAAAAAGTTATGTAAACCCCTGCCTATTAAGCTTTATTAGTTGGTCACATTAAAAGATGAATGAGAGCAGAAGACTACAGAGTCTTAGAGTCTCTAGACAGAGTCAAAAATCAAAGCCTTTGTAATAAAGTGAAATATTATATAATAACTCTACTCATAATTAATGCAAAATGACATCATTACCAGGACGGGTAGAAAAACAAATAGTACTTGAAGCCAATTCGTGTTATTGTGTTGTTGAGAAACATGCTAAAAGAATGAAAGAACAGAATGATGACCCATTCAACCTGTTACTGTTCCTGCACTGTCCAGTTAAAAGACAGTGGTAGATAAAAAAGCAGCATTGCAGTCCAGCAACCTGGCTCAGGCCAGGCTATGTAAATCTCATAAAGGCTAGGATATAAAAACCAACACATCAAGACTTTTTTGGTTTGGGAATACCTGCACATAGTAAAAAAAGATCACAAGATGGACTGAGGCTGTGAAGCACATTGCCGCCCCTCAGACTGAAGTCTCTATGCTTCTTGGCTTTGCTACCTTAAACAGTTGAAATGGAAAATGTTGGACTGGAACATCCCTTTAAACTATATCCCGGCAGATAAACTGAAATAATCACTGTGGACAACGTTGTCAGAAACAGTTATTCAAAATAACGCGGCACAGAACATTTTCTCTAAGCCCTTCTTAGTATAAGTCTAGATGTGCGTAACCGCGGAAGTCCTAATTCCTCAGGTCACCTGCGTTAACCGTTCACCAAATTCCAGTCTGCTGACACCATTAGAAAACTTCCTGTTTGGTCGTGTTTTTTTTTTTTAGACCACCGCTCCTCGTCATACATCTCAATCTCCCGTCAGCTTATGACCTGCGCATAGCGAAAAAGACTTTCAGCAAGAGCCATTTGTGCTGTTCCCTGTTCATTATTCTCTGAGGTTGCAGGCCGGGAGGTGGAGAATTATGGTGAGGTGATATAATCCTTCTGTGAGGGCCAGAAACTGGTTTTATGATGAAAGCGGAACTCCAAGCAAAACACTGAGACACTCAATATATATCTATGGGAGTGGTTTTATCTGACCAGGACTTTGGGTACTCAGCTGATCTGACCGACCATCGGATGCCACATTAGCCGCCCACTGGCCGGTTTTTGGGCTGATGCCCCATAGGACCTCTTTGGGGTCCTTATTAGACGCCCTGTAATCGCCTGCACTATTCTGCAGATGATCACAGGGAGTAATTTCTCCTGTGGCTGAAAGCAGCTCGAGAACCGACAGTGTAAACTTAGCCTTACTTACAGGTCAACTACTCCGCTGTGACTAGACCAGTGGTTCCCAATCCGGGGGACGAGCCCCCCTGGGGGGCACGAGGGTATTCCAGGGGGTGCAGGTCCTCATTCTTAGCCTGTGTTTGAATAGATAGGGGGGGGGGCTCAATAATGTTCCTAAATATCAAAGGCAACGAAAGTTTGGTAACCACTGGACTAGACAATTAGAAGGAAAACATTTAATCGATTACCCCATTTTATGTCACCCTACAGTCCTTACACTGCTGTATGTCATATATGCCTTGTGCTGTTTCTCCCTCCCCTTTTCTAAGCTTGAAGATGCTGGTAGGAAATACAGCCTCTAAAATGTTTTGCCTGATTTTGCCCAACAGTGGAATGTTCTCACAATGTGCATTAGAAGCAGAAAGTCAAATAAGGTAGAGGACTTCCAGGATTACCTATCCATTTCTTCCCCAACCTGATTACCCTGGCCGGCCCTTTGATTTATTGGGCATCTGTGGGTATTAATGTTAATTCCTCTTTTCCAGAACATGTGTACAGCACCACGTTGGACCATAACATTACAAACCAAAGAGATGTTTTCTTCCGCTCCCGTGACCAGAAGACATCCTCGCTAGTGATGAGCGAGCACCAAAATGTGTTCGATCCGAACATGTGAGTGCATGCAGGTGAGCAGATTCTCTAAAATATTGAATGCCAGTGCCTGCAGGTGAGCTGACCCTATTTAAAAATGAGAGTGCAAGGAATATATACACACTGGATAAGGAGGAGGAGAAAACAAGACCACATAACTTGTGTGGTGCATTTTAAAGTCCATAAAAAATATATATTTTCAAATTTCCTTTATCAGCTCAGCTATCTTCTGGTGGAGTTGAGCAATTCAGGCAACCTGTCAGCATCACCAGTGGACAAGCTGATATGCTTATCTGTTATAATGCCACCAGCAACACTGAATACATGTATAAATAAAATGCTGGCGGCTGGGCAGGCCAGCACCTCCAAGGCATAGAGCGCATGTTCGTGCCATGTGTCCAGCTTGGACACCCAGTAGTTGTATGGCACTGGGGATCATTTAGGACGCTACATATTCCTATATATACACCATCTTCCAAAACTTTTCCCTCCTTGGGGTGTCATGAAACTGTCCCATGCCTTGGATAGTGTTGCCCTGCCTTTGTTGAAACTGCTGTGTGTTCCCCTTGTCTCCCTTCCTCAGTTGCCAAAGGAAGTACAGACTGTGCCTGCTGCATTGTCAGACGGAAAACTTTGAAGCAATCTCTCCACACGTATCTTCTGGTATAGCATAATTTTTGCTCATCCTCTCCATCACAGGAATGAGAGATGAAAAGTTATTTTTGAAGCGGGGGTCAAGAAGGATCCATGTTATCTAAAATAGCCAACGCGAGGGTAGCCTAACATGAAGTCAGCCATTTGTGCCAGAGTACCAGCAGGCAAGATGTCGACATCTGGATGACTCTCCATCTCCTCCTTGTCCTCTTCCGATCCACGCTGAAAAGATGTAACTAAAGTTACATGGGTACTACTACCCTCTGTAGCAACAGTCTCCAGCAGCTCCTCCTGGCCTCCACAACATTCACCCAGGGAAATGTAGCGTCCCTGGGCACCAGCACTTGTCCATATGCCGGGGTGAGGTGCGTTGGTCAGGGCACATGTGATGTAATGGGACACATGCTGGTGTAAAGCAGGAAAAAAATAGTGGCGGCTGAGGACTGCGTACCAAGGGATGGCCACCAACATCAAGCTGCGGGCTAGGGCTATGGCTTGAGGGTGGGTATTTGCGCTTGTGTTCAAATTCCTGTTCTATTGATATTTAAACACTGTGCTGGGATAGGGAAGTGGATGTAAATCCTGCTGGTTGATGTGAAGGTCCAGGCTCAGGTAGTGGGGCATCCGGGCCAGTGGCTTTGAGAAGGGATTGGCCAGCAGTGTGTAACACAAGGGAGGAGGAGGCAGTGGTGTGGCATGTAGATACAGATTGTGGACCAGGCGTTTGGCCCACTTATACACTTATAGGGTGCTTGGATGCCATGTGGCGGATCATGCTGGTGGTGGTGAGGTTGCCAGTCTTCACACCCCGGCTCATTTTTGTACTGCACAGGTTAAGAAATACCACTCTTTTGTCGTCTGCACATTCTTTAAGAAAACATCATACTGCGGAACACCTACCCCTCGGTAAGGTAGATTTGCACATGGGAGTGATCAATGTCACGGTTGCAGGCAGGTGTCAACATCACTACCTCTTCCAGCCTGTTGCAGATCCCTCACCCTCTGCACTGCTGTCCTCGCTTTTCACCTTCCCATGTTTGGTCAGTGACCACATCGTCCACCCCATCCTCATCAACTTCATCGCTCTGCCCATTCTCCTGACTTGCCCTAAACATAACCATAACTGTGTCTCATCATCACCACTTGTGAAGCAATGATTGCCGATACCGGCATCATCTTCTTGCGACTGTGAACCTCAAGAGGTTGGGAATCAGGGCACAATATGTGAGGTCCCTCCTCCAGCGTGCTGGATGAGAGGGCCAAATGAAATTGTGGCACTGTAAAGAGCTCCTCGGAATACCTGAGTGTGTGATTACTCGTTTCGCAAGGCGCTACATGGTGGGAGGAAGGATGATAAAAGGGAGGATTTAGTTGACCAGTTTCTTGGCTATAGAGACTGGACCTGGTGGAAGAGAGGGTGGTGCTTAAACAGCTGGAACCATTATCTTCAATCCAACCGACCAACTTGGACAGTGTTGTCCTGCGCCGCCCAGCTAACTTGGAAAAGAAGCTGGGTACAGTGGTTTTTATTCTGGTGCACTGGCAGCAGGCAGTTTCCTTGCACCCAGGACCATGGCCTTTGCTCGCACCATCAACATCACGTCCACTTCCCTGTCCCTTATTGCTTACTTTCTTCATATAAGACAAACAGACTGTATTTGTCCAAAGAAAGTAACAGAATATTGGCAGTATATTTGCCCCAGTCAGATTAAATAGAATGTAAAGTCCAGAAATGTTTTTCTTATGTCTGACTGTATATGTCACACAAAAAAGGCCACAACAAGCACAGTAGCTTAGGCCTAAGTGAATGTAATGTGAACTGCAGCCACTTTTTTACAACCACCAGAATTTTGGCAGTAAATTTGCAGTCATTTTTTTTTTAAAGTACATAATTTTTTTTGATATCTGACTCGTTGCAGAAAAAAGGCCACAACAAAAACCGTATTTAATGCCCAGGTGAATGTATGTCAACTACAAGTCTAGAACAGAATATATCCAAAAAAAGACCAGAACCTTCTATAGTGACCATATGAATGTATGTCAACTAGAATTCACTTCTATAGAACACTATATGTCCAAAACAAGATTAATCTTACCTGCCAATTACATACTATAATCTTTAAAAGGACTTCTGGATGTTTGCTGGATGTTTGCTGGAAATCTGCACACACTAATCCGAACTGCCGAACAGGGGCACAACAGATGCTATATAGCACCCAATTATATGTTCCGGCCAGCTGTAATACCAGCACCTAAGATGGCTACTGGCATTACAGTGAGGGCAATACTTAAGTGCCCCTTGATTGGCTGTCTCCAACTCTCGAAACGTGCGGGGCAGAAACTCAAGACATGTTCGGCTGGAGGATTAGTAATGAGCGAGCATGAGCGCACATGCTGGAGCATGGTGCACAAGCATCGTTGCACGATCAGTTGTCGATTTTGAGATCGTATGTTATGAACATACAGCAGATGGAATCTCAATGTGTATGGCTATCTTTTCAAACCCTTGGAACCATCTGAGGATACTCAATGCCTATTGCAAAGTGAAGCCTGTGATGATGCCACTGGGACTAAATTAAAAGAATAAGAACTACACGTGGAAGTAATAAGAGAAAGCATGTATAAAATAGATGTACAAATTTTCAAATATAGATGTTTTCAAATGTGCGTTGGGCAGGCAAGTTTATATGTGAACAACTCATTTCTTTATTCACATTATGAAATTATATTGTATGATAAAATTAGACCACCATTTTATTTGTGTTCTGAACCAGCCATTAAAGAAGTGGGTCATCTCAAAACAAAATACACTTTGCCAAGTGCTGCAGATCTGATTAGGCTATATAAGATAACCATAGTAAATACACAATAGGCAATGTACATACATCATGTATAGCAGATGAATCTGTTTCAGAAGTGTTATGGTGAAATGAGCTTTGCCAAAGAACTCCCATCAATAACTATTATAGAAGGCCTACACATTGTTAAACACTGGTCTCCCTCCCTTGTGCAATGAGAAGCTGTGAAAGTAAGAGCTTTATAAACTAGACCGACAGCCCCCAAAATAAGTATTGGATTAAAAACACTTGAGTATTCAGGGAAAAAATGTTGTTCCTTTGAGGCACAGAGGCTCTTGGCACTTCCGATTTGGCTCCCTAGCTTCGCTGCTGACAGCTTGAAAACCTCTCCCTTTTGAACCCACCTCTGTAGGTGGACAAATTTTACAGCCAACACTCGAGTCTCCCTTTCCAAAGCGCTTGTTTGCTTCGGGTCCCAGATGTTGCATTCTGGAAAATATTTTTTAAACACTGTTGAGAGGGTCACATACAGGTTCCCTTAGTCACACTGGAGGTTGAAGTAATTGTTTTAAAGAGAGAAAAAAAGAAATAGTAACCCAGTCGATTTGTAAGCCAACAAAGAGATGAATCTTGGACGGGTTGCTGGCAAATTGAGACATCTTTGATGTCCTGCTGACAACAGGCCTGGCGTATTTGAAGTACTTAGTACTTAAAAAGAGGCTTCTGACAACTAATGAACCTATGAGGTGCAAAAGGATTGAATACTGCATGGGTTTTAAGAATTTGGGGCTCTTGCTTTCCTTCTGCAAGCAGTAAAAAGTCTTCCAAGTATTGCCTGCTCTGTTTTTCACTCAATAGAGTCTTCCTAGGTGACACTACAAGCATACAATATACAACATAAACAAAACAGCATACAATATATGTAAGCCAAGGACCTATTTACACTAAACAAATGTGGTGTGGAGCAATAATTATGTTGGGGCAGCCTATTTATGGTATAACTTAGGAGGGATGGGGCATTACTCTCCCTCCTAACTTCCAACCTTGAAAATGGTAATCACAAGCGGGCTGGAAAAATAGTAGGGAGGGGACATTACCTGATAGTGTCACTTCAAGTGTTTGGAATGTGGACACTCCGCACCGGCACTTCTGCATTACAAATACAGGAAGTGACTCCTTGCAACGTCACTTCCAGGGTCTCCGATTTAGAAAGGTTTAGAGCCACTGAATTAGACCATGTTTTTATGGACCTTGCTTTGTACTAATGTCTTCGGTTACGCTAGAGCAGGGTTGAGCAAACCTTTTTGACTTGTGGGCTACAATGGATTAAATTTGACCAAGAGGCTGACAAGACCCTGTAATGGATTCACAATCTGTGACGTACAGCAGGGACATTGTAATCTTTTAAAATTTCCTGTACATCTTTCAACAAAAAGATTCATCATTGAATCTTATTACAAGGGAGGTTAAAAAGTGGAGAAAATAGATAATAATTCATGAACAATAATCATTTGGAAAAATTTACCATTAATAAACTAGATTTTTTTAAAATCTGCGTGGCCACGCACCCGAGAGAGAGGGCTCCCCACATGGGGAAGATTGGCAGATTCCCGGCCTCCCAGACAGCCGTCTGACGTGCCGCATTCCCCTCAGATCCCCCTACCTCCAGCACTGACCCACCCAGGCTGAGTTGACGAGCATTGCAGCTGATATAAAGGAGGCACTCGCCTCAGCAGTTGCAGACCTGCGAAACGAGCTCCGGAACACCAGTAAGCGCCTCACTGCTCTGGAACAAGATGGGACCAGAAGGGGCACGGATATCTCTGCCCTGCAGAATGGCCAGAAGGACCTGCAGATTTTGCACTTAATTTTAATTTTGCACTGTAAAATATTCGGGTGTGGGGGTGCGGACATCCCACGAAACAGACTTCCTATTCCACACTTCTTTTTCCCATCCTTGGATTGACCAGTGTTCGGGGACATGCATCCTGCCTGGTCAACCTGATGAATAGATTACTTGACTGCTCGACAGGTACTTTGATTGTGGGAGGAGATTTTAATGTTTCTCTCTGCCCCTTGATTGACACCTCCGATAGGAAAACCAAGATTACTTACCAAACCCTGAAATACCTACACAAGACCCTGGCGAGGCTTAACTTGTTTGACTCCATCCCGATGCGAGGGATTACACGTTTTACTCCCACATCCATGATAAGTACACTAGGATAGATTACCTATTTATCCAACAGTGCGACCTCCCTAGACTGACTGATGCTACCATAGGCTTGATCATTTACTCATTTAATCATGCCCCGGTCTCCATGACCCTGACCACAGAATACCAGTCAGTGAAACAGTGGAACTGGCACCTGAACTCTGTTCTCCTCTCAGACAAAACCACTTTGAAACACATAGAGCAACATTTACGCACCTACTTTTCCCTGAATGCAGGGGATGACACTCCGGCCCCTATCGTGTGGGAGGCCCACAAGTGCGTGATCAGGGGGACTCTGATCAGCCTTGTGGCTTCCCTCAAGAAAGAGCAACTGGCTAGAATAGAATCTCTCTGCCAGACCATTGCGCTTCTGGAGCCTCGACACAAGGAGACCCTCACACAATCCACTCTGCCCCAACTGACTGCAACCTGTAAAAACCTCCTGAAGGAGCTTTCCTATTCTGTATGGAGGGCATACACACTACAAAACGTCCGCTACTATGCAGATGGTAATAAATGTGGGAAGTTACTTGCCCATGCCACTAAAGCCCAACGTGCCCTAGGTGCCATCGCAGGAATCCACAATAATGGAGGTCCAGTGAGCTCCCTTAGCGCTAACATAGTAAGGGCCTTCCGCTCTTATTATCAAGACCTTTACAATGTTCAGCTGTCCCCTAGGGGGGAACAGGAACAAATACACAGAACTCGACGAATTGACCAATACCTTAAGGAAGTGGGTATGTCGCGCCTGATGACTGACATGATTCAGTCCCTTGACAGTCCCATCGTGGACGAGGAGTTCCTCCTCGCCTTGAAAATGACCAAGGCAGGCAAAAGTTCTTGCCCAGATGGCTTTAACAACCTGTATTACAAGTCCTTCCGGCATGTCCTCACCAAGCACTTCACGGCGGCCTTTTAGGCTCTCAACGACCCAATTGATCCTGTATCAGACGCTGGAAGCTCTGATTGTTGTGATCCCTAAACCTGGGAAGGACCCCAGCTCTGCCCTAGCTACAGGCTGATCATTATTATTCAATGTCGATGTGAAATTGTTCGCAAAGATTCTCGCAATGCAGCTATCTCCCCACTTGCCACACTTAATCTCCCCCTCTCAGGTAGGGTTTGTCCCTGGCAGAGAGGCAAGGGAAAACACATCGCTCGCCATTAGTGCGATTCAATGGGCTCAGACGTCCAGCCAATCTCTGCTCCTCCTCTCCACAGATGCAGAGAAGGCCTGATAGGGTGGACTGGGGCTTCCTTAATCGAGTGCTTGGATACATAGGCATGCCGGAGAGACTTATACAGTGGATCGGAGCACTATACTCGACGCCGGCGGCGAGAGTTCGTGCTAATGGTACAATTTCTGACCCATTTTTAATCTCCAACAGGACAAGACAGGGCTGTCCCCTGTCCCAGACGATTTTGCTACTGACACTCAAACCCTTCCTACGACAGGTACTTCGACATCCAAACATCACAAGCATCCCCACGCCAGAGGGACAGGTGAAGGTGGCTGCATACACGGATGACCTGCTGTTCCTTTTGACGCGACCTGAGACCTCATTGATCCCCCTCATGCACCTCTTTCAGGACTTCGTACATTGTCAAATTTGAAAATTTATTTCTCCAAATCGGAGGCGCTTGTAGCTCCCCCTTCCCGTTTCAGTGGAAGAGAGAGCAATTTCGATACCAATCTTCCTGCTGACCTCGCAAACTTGTATGTCCTCAACTTTGCCCCTTTAGTGGCCCAGTTCAAACGAGACCTGCAACAATGTAAACAAGCCACCTTTTCGTGGCTGGGTCGGGTGGCCCTACTCAAAATCCTCTACCTGCTACAGGCAGTCCCAATCAGGCTGGGCAAAGTTTTTTTTTAAAATACTAGACAAGCTGTTGACCAACTTTGTCTGGGCGGACAAAAAACCCAGACTCTGCTGGGCCCTGTTGCAATCTCTGAAAGAGAAAGTGGACCTGAACGCCCCAGATCTCCTGAAGTAACCATGCTACCCATTTGAACAGGATCTTGGACTGGTTCTGCCATAGACGTACCAAGGCATCGGTGGTCCTGAAACAGATGGGATCGCCCCTCCCACTGTACGCCCTTCCAGGGCTACACTCCCGTCAAAGGCCTCCCTTGACCCTCCAACATCCCCTGACTGCAGCCACTGACGGTACATGCCCATATAGCGAGCAAAACTAGCCTTACCTACATCCCCAATCCTCTTACTACGCTCAAGCTCAACCCTGAGTTTATCCCGGGGAATTCCCCGCTACTGAAGTCAGCCAAACCTGACGGATCCAGAAGCTTTAGACATCATTGGGAAAGAGCACTGGAACGGTCATTCTCGTCGGCCCAGTGGCAACATATATGCTTTGCAGCCCACAAAAGCTTACTAGATGCGAAAATGCAGGAGACCAATTACAAGCCTTCCTCCATATTTTTGGGGATTGCCCCGCACTACTACCATTCTGAAAAGCGATCCACAGCTTTATGGAGAAGATATTATGCTCCAAGGTCCCCTTTATGCCTGCGTACTATCTCTTGCACTTTTCTGGTAGCACTTACAGGCCCAAATTTAAATCTTTAGAGAGTCACATGGTCAACGCTGCTCGGACGCTCATTCCCAGACTCTGGAAATCCTTTGTCGTGCTCTCTGCCCCAGCCAAATGCGCTGCGTTGTGCCACGCTTGAACTGGATTCCTCGGTCGGATCGGCTGCTGGTTATCCAGGTTTGCACATATATTGTATGCACTGACGTCTGCTGTCAGGAAGAGACAGCTTATTCAATTTCTATAAGCAATGTTTGTATTCATGGTTGCCTTATGGGTACTGCTACCCTGTCCTGAGTTTCCCCTATGATTGCCCCGGCTCCCCCCCCCCCCCCTCAGTTTCTAACTGTGAGTAAATGTGTGTGTTTGATTGTTCTATTTTTGCTGTGATAAATGCTTTCTATGGCTGTGTATGAACTGATGTACACTTTTTTGTATTGTTATATTTGAAAATTTGAAAATGTGCCAAATCACACTTAAATAAACTTACCTGCCATATTTCATTCAAAATGCCCGTACCTTGGTGATGACACAGACGTTCCCCTCTGCTTGTTCCCAGCAAAGAGTGGAGATAATTCCTAGAAGTAGCCCGCTGTTGACAGAAGACCAACAGGACGGGTTACCAATGTGCCAGGCTTTAGTTTGCCTATGTCTGTACTTGAACCTTTACTAAATAGCTACTATTAGGTTGTAAGACCACAACTATCTCAAATATCTTTGTAGGCTTGTAGGAAAGTGAGCTGCCTTTTACAGCACCAAGTGCACCACATATACAGGGGTGAATAAGGGGACACCTATGATCTCACCCCTGGGTTATTGCAGACTCTCCACTGGGCCCTCTGTCACAGCTGCGCATCCATTCTGGTCAGGAAAGCAGCTAAGAATAGTACACTTGATGTCACCTTGTGGCCAGGCATCCTCCATCAGAGCATACACTTCCCTTCCATCCCAGGGAGCAGCTAGGAACAGCCAAACTATTGCTTTGCAGCCAGGTCTGGAGCAGCTCTGCCAGCACAGTCTCTCACTTTAGCAAAGTCGGGGTAGCTTTCCTTAGCAGGTCCTTCTCACATCCCACAAAAAAGGGTCAGTACATGATAACTTGGTGTAAAGGTGCCCTTTATTGATGTTCACAGTGCCAGTTACATTTAACCTCTCTCCATGGAAGCCATCTGGGAGAAGACACTAGCCTTCTCCTCCCCAGTGTCACTCTTGGTTAGGGATACCATTGCGCCAGCTGGGGGACAAGGGTGAAGTATTTAAATAAAGCTCTGAACTCTCCAGGTGTCCGGATCTGCAGGCCTGCATGGCCTACATACCATCAGATCAGTCTGTAAAAATAACACCTCTACCTCTGGAGGAAGGATCTAATAACTTTGGCCATCTTGGCTTTAGCTAAGTGTGATGGTCAAATATTTATGTTGTTTTGACATGTTGACTTGTACTGGGACTTCAACTGGTCAAACAAGAAGCTACTATCAACAAGTGAGGAGTTGAAAACATTGGCTAGAGGAACATTTTCTGCTGTATAGTCTCTTGAAATGCTATGAGAACACATCTACGAGCTTCCAGCACACATGTAGGAACATCCGCTGAGCCTGATATCAGATCATTAATTGTTTTACCACAGATACAATGAAAGCGAAAAAAAAAATTATGAAATACTGTAGATAACTGATCCTGAGAATTCCTGATGAAACATTTTGGAAGCTCTCTGGATGCAGGTGTTTAACAAGATTTATACATCAAATTCTTAAAATATTGTTTCAACCAGAGGAAGAATACTCTGTACTAGCTCCTTTGTGCCAATACTAACTATTAGCACTTGGCTTCCTGCCACCTCCCAGCCACTCGGCTACAGATTCTGACGTTGAACAGAAGTTTAATATAGCATATCTCTGATTTTATAGTGGAACTCCAGCCTAAGCTGTTTAATTTGTTTTTTCTCACTGAGGTGTCCTGTCCCTAGGAAGAAATCTCCCTAATAGAAAAGTCCATCAAAGGTAACTCAGTAACAAATGAAGTTTGAGTTTCATGTTAAAATAGACATTACTCAATAATAAATTATTAATATTATTTGTCATACTAGCAGCGTATGTACCCATCTTTGACATGGTATCTGCCTTTTCCCTCCCTTTTACAGTTCAATCTTTGATTAGGAAGGACAGGTCTATGTGTCCAATAGGTGTGCTTTATGCAAACAAGATGATGAGAAACACCAAGAGAGGAGAAAGAGCAAAGAGAGAACAATCGAGCAGATAGTGTCATTGTGGTCCCCATCCAAATTAATGGCAATCAAACAGGGATTTACCAACATGTTGGTTCTATAGTGACCAATAATTGTACATTTGGTTGCTTTATTATAAATGCCTGTATATTACTGTGTTTTTTTTCTGAAAGCAGTGTAGTGACAGGGTAATTCACTAACTGTGTAGATATTTAATTGTATATATATGACCCTGTGCACTATATTGTGTGTATTGTACTGTATGCATATATTTGGTGTCTGTCCCTTTAAGGGCTGCACCTGTTGTTTATTAGAGGGCAGTCTTAGCTATTTTTCCTGCTCTCTTGGTGCTCCACTTACTTGTATCTATAGGTATTCTGCCTAGTTACAGGCCTTAAGTCAGTCCCTCTGGTAGATTATAAATATTAGCTTCTCAGAACATTCTGGGATTCCTGGGTGAGGAGAACCTGTGCTAGCGTGACTTTCTAAATGGACTTCTCTATTCATTCTGGTGAGTGTCTCAGCCCCTCTAGTCCACTCCTAGCAGCTGGTAGCATCACTGCAACACAGTTTTCCTCAAGTCTGGACCCCATCTCTGCCTTTGGGTGATGGTGCATGTGTGTACATAATCCCTCTAGTAAGACAGAACCCCCTACTAGCTGTGTGGACATTTGTTTATTGGTGTGTGAACTTTGTGTCAGTATGTAGAGCAGAAGACATCCTTCTAAAGAATCTGGTTGTGTGAGTAGATGCACTACATGGCACCCCACGACACTTAAGTACCCTGTTCGATTGAGCTTTCTTTGAGCGGGATCGATTTATCCCGCTCAAAGAAAGGTTAGCAGTGTTCGATTCCTGAACAATTGATGCATGCGAACACGCACGGCGATAGATTGTACCTTAATTTCATTAAATTTTATCGGCTTATCTATGAGTACTGCTCTAATTGGCTGGTCTTATTTTAGCCTACAAAGAAAGCGGAAATTAAACCAAATAATCCTGACCAGGCTGATCAAATTGATTGTTATTGGTTATTGAAGTGGAGTCCTTGGGTTAATGTTTTTGGTGTCTATTGATCGCTATTATGTAGCACTATCAATGAAGGTGCATGGATATGGGGGTATCCCCAAGTACATGGGGGTATCCCAGTATTTGCTCATTACATATCCATGCCCCTTTATACTGGGATGGACAATCTAATTGCCACCTAGTAATTAAACATACACATTGTCTAATATTTAGGGAATCTATGGGAATGAGCAACACTGTAATTGATGTTTCCAGTTTTCTGAAATTCCAGTTCAAGCTGGGAACGTTTGTTTACTCAACACATTTTGAGGGAAATCAATTGCCTAGATTTTGAAGACCTGAGATGTCTCCTTGTGGTGACAATTGAGTATGAGTACAACTGTACCCAGTTGTAAGTTAGGGATCTGCTGTGTCATATAGCACTGACCATGTTATCTTCCTATCTGGAACAAAAGTGTACAGTGCTAATTTGTTGTGTTGTCTCTGGAAAGAATGTTTTCAGTGACAAAGATTGAAAGTGTGTATGCAGCTGTACAGAAACTCATTATTCCTATTGTAGACCTATTTTTGTGATGAAAGGAGTGCCCCTCAACAGACAATCATTTTTGTAAAAATACCTTCAATACAGTACATATCACTTACACAAAAAACTGAAACAATTACAAAAATACTAAATGAGCTCAAATAAACTCCCATGCCCCCCCAGCAGCTCAATAATCACAAATTCAGACATGCCCAATTGGATTTGTCCAAATTCTGTCATTAAAATCCATAGTTTGGCACTAAAATGAGTTTTGTAGAAACCTCTCCAGCCATCCTTTTTGAAAATACAATTTTAAGAAAGATAACCAGGCTCTGATGCATAATTGAGAACAAAACATGACTTCCCCTTTAAGATATCCCAGTTACTACAGCTAAACGGAATATCTGGAAATGAGCCTAAGAGCGCGTCCTCCCAGAAATATCGCACTGACCTCTAACTGGGCGAACACGATCGTGAAATGAGTGAGCAATGTGTTGATGTCTTTAATGTCTTTGGTCTACTACACATAGATGACAAAAGGCCTCAGGTGGCACGTTTCATTCTTTCCACTCCTTGCCTATGAGATATTCGTCATTACAGCACTGATTTTCCCTCTATGTTCAAAATTTTTTTTTTCTCTTTACCAAAAGGAGGCGTAATTCATGGTCAAGATGTAGAGTACAGATTACTAACGGAACAGACATTTACTGTAGCAAACAGCGTGGCTTCATCTGGTCTAAAATACTGCACGCCCAAGAATTGGATGCGTTTTTTGGCTTACACCGCAAAGAGCAGCAGATTGTAGAGGAAGGAAACAAGGACGAAATTTGTGAAAATAGACTTGGGTGCCGATCCTGATCGGGAAATGATTGCAGACCCATGTTCCAGTAGTCTTGTGTTTCAGGGGTTTAGGCCACAGGTATAGTTCAGATAAAGGTTAGGCATGTATAAGGAGGCTGGTCTGGGCAACACAGGGGTTCGGAAGACGTGGTCCCTTTCTATAGGCTTTATATTGAATTATCTATGCTGTGGTCATTGTGAATAAGTATGTGTTTATTCACTTGGGATATTATAAGAGAACACTATCGTTGATAATTTACATATTGTAGATGTGTTATTCCAAAGGTTTCCTAAGCTTGGTGGATGTTAAAAAATATTTAAAAGAAAATCTGCCCTTCAATTTAATGGCAGGGATAAGCATTCGCTCAATCTCTCCTCTCGAAATTATTACATTTCAGCAATAAGCAATTCAAAGGCAAAATAACTTTTTAATTGCAAGATGAGAGAGTGTAGCTACAGGTACATTGTTGTACATTGGTGAATACAACAAAATCAATCTAGTTTCATAATTGGTAGTTGGGGACCTTGGGCGATGGCTGAATAAAGAGGGAAGATAGTGGGTGAGACTTAAGGACTTACTTATTCTCATGCCATAGCGTATCCAACTCATGTTAATTTAGGCAATGTTGCATTGAGGTAAACCCAAACCAAGAACTCTGGTACCCCTTAGCATTATATCCGTCAGCCATAAGATCCTATAGATTAAGGCACACACAAGTAGACAGCTTCCATTGTGTTTTAGAATTTGACTGGTTGACAGATGGTGTCTATGTCTAAGAACTAGATCTGCTGTCAGGTTTTCATGGCTGCCTCTATTTCCACTGGAGAGACTCTCTCTTCACCTTGGTGACCAACAAGCCCCTGAGACATAAAATGATAGGGGTCCAATGACTTTCATCCCAAGGAGTCATCCAAAATGGGACCAAGTACATCCTGCTAGGCTAAAAAGGTTCTACAATAACCAACAAATGAATTTGACTATGATCACAGGTAGCTTGGCACATTTTAGGTCATGTCAAGTTCACTTTAAGGTAGTGATTCAGTGATTTATACATTGCAAAGATTTACAAAACCTCAAAACAAAATTGAACATCTGCTAAACCTCAGCTTTCATTGACTCTCCATTTCATCTCGTTGGCCGTAACCCGCTATCCAGCCAGAAAAAGATTTGTCTTTGTCCTGGAACGACAGTTGTTTTTTTGACCAGGCTAATTCATTTTACACAATTTGGCAACAGGCATTAGTGCATCTATGATTACACATCCACTAGACCCCTTTCCGCAAGACTCTTACTCTTGTATTGCATAGCTGGGGCGGGGGGATAATTACACCAATATCCTTCCCCTGGTGATGAAGACCGCCTAGGTTCTCACCACTTTGAGGATCTAGTTACAAACAACCCCACGTTATTAACGCAGTACAAGGATGTTATACATTCAAGCTCCTTTATTCCTGACTGTGCTGCCTTCCTGGAAAATGTGATTGAGTGGGCTATAAGGTTGGCCTAATGGAACTCTGAAAGCCAGACAGCCATCCCCAGCAGTTTCCCGCATGTTGGAAACCATGGCAAATTTGTTGTTCCAGGGTTCATAACTTAATCCATATTTCTTTGACCTAATTATTCTTCTGTGCTGTACAGTAATCCTTATACAATGTCTGTAGTCCATGAACATTAAACAGCACAGTTAAACTCTTTACATTGTTGAGTTGCTTAAAGGGCATATCTACACACAAAATGTGGTCTCAAAATACACTATCTTGCCAAAATTATGTGGAAACCCATCTAAATTGAGTGTTTGCAGTGAAGGGTATTCTAACTAGTAAAGCACACAAAGACCTTTTTAGACAGCTATAGTATTTCAGCCTTGTGGTAACAGTTTGGGGAAACCCCTTTGTGTTCCTCTATGAATGTGCTCCAGTGCAAACCGGCTTCAAAAAGACATGGAATGTTGGTGTGGTGGAACATTTGTGGCCTACACAGAGGCTTGAACTCAACCCTATACAACGCATTGGGATCAACTAGAACACTGACTGCAAAGCGGGAGCTTCTCATCCAGCATCAGTACCTGACCTCATTTTTTTCTTTACTGAATGGACAGAAAGTGCTAAAGACACACTCCAAAGCACCAAAGAGCTTTTGTGATAGCACAGTTTTTGCATCTTAGGATGATGATTTCCTAAATAAAAGTATCGATTCATTGTAAAAAATAGACAAAATTATCTCAGGAGCTGCCAGAAAGAGGAGAACATCCCAGGGCAGAGAAAAGAACTTAGGCTTCAGTCAGATGGGTAGTTAGAAATGCATAGAGACATCAGGCGATTTTCAGCCAGCCTATAGAGAGAATATGTGAGTGCAAGGGGTAGAGCTAGAGGGATTCCCTCTGATAGACAGCCCTGGGGTAAAGGTAAATTATTCTGGAGAGACAACACCACACCATCCTTGTTTGTAACTATAGCCCAAGTACTGTACCCTGCCTCTGGGCTCAGAGACAGAGAAGGATTGTAAATACTTCTGAAAGCCAAGTAAAGTAACCCATGTATATACTGACCAGTGTGTGAAAGGCTCTTACTTATTAACAGAGGCCCGAGTATAGGCGACAAGATTAAATGAGATGGTTGAAAAAGAGCCTCCGCTTGAAACACATCCCATTGTTCCTGTTGAGCCCTCCAGCATCTGTAAGCAGGAAGTGATCTCATCCCCAACCAGGAAGTGAGGTCTTCCTGGAAAGCACATGGCCCTGATAGATCAATCCTTGTAAACCTCCTTTAATGTGAGTATCTTGTCTGTTGCTTTGTTTCTTTTTATTCCATCCCATATTATTTAACCATTTACAGTACCTTACTTTGTTGTACTAGGTTGCGCGCCTCTGTCCTTGTTCTTATAACACTGTGGAATAACCCTATGTACACGAAAGAGATTGCAAGCTGTCAGTTCAGGTGAGCTCTGTTCACTGGCCTCTTCCTTAAGGTATCCATACATGGGTAGATTTTTTGTTTAATTCCCAAACAATCAATCACAGCACAGCAGCAATTATTCCGGAATCTAACGTGGCCCACCTGAAACGATTGATCATGCTCCATAGAAAAATTTAACAGGGATCCAACAAAGTAGTAAATCCCTGTTTGATCGCCATTACTGAGGGTCCCAAACCAAAGTATTGGCCAGGAATCGAATTGCGCAAAGTGGAACGCATGAATGATCATTCGTCTATTCTTTGTGTCACTATACCGCGATCGCTAGTTCGTTTGTCCTATGGGTACCTTTAAGGTGCCCTTACACAGGTCGATACCTGTTCGACCGCCGTAAGATCGATTGTAGTGCGATTGACGAATCAATGCACACAACTTTGAACAATCAGTTCCCGTTCGATACTTTGGAAAGTAATGGTGATCGAACAGGGATTTACCAACATGTTGGTTCCCTGTTTGATCATCATTTCTTCAAGCAGAATCAATCGGACAAGGGTTTTTGTGTTCGATTCCCAAAAGATCATTCATCAAACGATTCCCGTGAACACACACGGTGATCGATCATTTGGGAATCAAACGAAAAATCGACGCATGTATGGCCACCTTTACACTTAATGTATTCCACTGTATTAAGCTTCATCAATGCCAGCTTGCCCTGCTGTAAGGTACGGATTAAAACACAGACCAATATCCAGCCACAGACAGAGGGTTCTAAATCCAGTAGTCTGGGTTTGCAGGTGTCACTCGGCTCTACAGCACCCTAGGGCACCCGACTCAAGAAAAATGATAGACATGCCACGTACACAATCTCTCCCTCGCTACAGTATACCAACCAAAAAAATGACAGGTGGATAGTAACAGAGTTAGAGATTATGACCTTAGAAAGTTTGGCATTAAAGTGATACTAATTTTGTCTCAAGATTGGAATTTCCAAAAATCCAGTCACTGGCTCAGTTCACCAGTTTTCTATAATACCTAAAATATCCCTTTTTGGGTGGACTGAACCTTTAACCCCAATGTACTTTCAGCTCTGATGACTACAGTGAGTATTCAGGATCTATGTTAATGGGGACACACTATGCCAATGCTCACTCAATGTCTGAATGACTTTCAAAAACTCAAGGCCGGTTTTCTGTCACGCTGTCACCTGGTGGCTCTTACTTTTTTCAGCATCGATTCGGGATAAGGTAATGGCAACAATCGAAAACATCTTAGGAGGAGAAAGGAGACTGCAGCTGTGTAAGCCGAGCACAAGCCATAAATCAGAATGTCAAATTTAAAACACATGCCTTGTGCAAGTTCCCCATGTGTTCTATAATGTGATTACAGGCTGGTTATTATTATGATTTAAAACAAAGTCTTTCATGCAAGGAACAAACTTCGGAATGCAAGCGTCCTGGGGAAGGGAGTCCATATGAACTGCACACACGTCGTCCTTCAACTTCATAGAGGTGGACCACAAGTCAGGTGTGAGAAAGCCCACTGAGGCCCTGTACAACTGGGTGGATAGATGAAGCCATTACATCAGGGATCTATTACCCAAAGTTGCCTTTTTCAACTTTTTGTATTTTAGAATCTTGAACAAGCCAGAAAAAGATTACAGAAGTAATCCCACCCCCCAGCCTATCACATAAACAAATAACCCAGCTGTTCCCGCTATGATTCCAGTTTTAAACTTGGACTTTGTAGTGTAAACTTGTAATGGTATTTAAAGTGTCACAGGCAATATTCATCTTGAACCAGTCAATAAATTGTAGGCAGGTTACACCTTCTCCCCAAAAAAAAAAAAAAGAAAGAAAACTTGTTAAAGACAGCTGCGCTTTGCTTTGCATCTTGAATCACTTTTTCAGGCCAGGCAGATGTCCAGGTATATTTTCAGACAAACAAGCCGGGATATTGGGGTTTATCCTAAAGTTACGTTTTGTCAGTTCTAGGTAAAAGGTAAAGGTAAAAGTAGAAAGGTTCTGAACATGCAATTGCAATCAGAAGTGCCATTAATAAAAGTCTCTTGTCCACCCCGCCAACTCGAAACATGTGTTGGTCAGGAGCGAGAGGCAGCGGTTGGACGAAAGGCTGCGGTTTATTTTTTGTACAAAGAGTTTTTTTTTCAGAGATCTGAGGGAAAAAGGTTTTAATGCATGCTCTACACAAAAATATTTACGTGGGATGCTCTTGATAGTGCCGGTATCTCCGAGACCCTATTTACACTATGCTTTCTGAAATATACAAACTTTGTGTGATCCTGCACAGCCATGGCAAACATGTCTCATCTCACAAAGCAGAAGCCCTTTATAAATGGAAAATGCATTCTCCTTCACTTCAAAGGTGACAGCCGAAGATCATGAACAGTAGACCACCAAGACAAAAGGATGGTGATAAAGGTCCGTTGCCTGAACTCTTTTGATGAGTAGTAGTAATGGTATATTTCACATCATCTCATTTTTGGAGATGGACTAACGTACTGATCCATAATGTTGATTTACTAAAGTTGGGGCTGCAATGAAGATGCTGATATGAGACCCCCAATTTGTACAATGCCCATCAAGTTCTGCAAATTTATAGCCCACCAAAGTGGAAATGGATGCATGTTGGTTAATATTGCCATTATTATCTCATATTTACCTAGTGCCACCATATAGTTAATAGTTCTGTCACTGACTGTCTCACTGAACCACCATGACTTACCTTCAAACATCCAAAGGCTTTTCTAGTCACATATTGTTTAGAGAAAGTACTGTATAGTCCTGCCTATAGACTTCTGAAAGCCTAAATAGTAAACCAAAAGCAAAACATTTAGCTTACTAGGAGGTGTCATTTTTGGGTAGCATGAAGTTTGGGCTTTCTTTTTTAAATCAGGTTTTTATAGTAAAGTATGCTTAATACTACATTATATGGAGACATTTCAGTTGTGCCCTTCTGGCAGCCTTTCCCTTGTAAAAAAAAGTCAACTTCACGTTGTTGATATAGGCCTTGTTTCCATTGATGCGATCCCGCGCGTTTTTGCGACGTGATTTTTTTTAATGCAGGTGCGGATGCGGTTGGGACGCGGATGCGTTTCAAAACGATGCAGCTAGCGTCCTAAACCGCATCCAAACGCGCACAACCGCACCAGTGGAAACTATATTGAAGTTTCCAATGGATGCGGTTGTTTGTGCTTGCGGGATCGCATCAATGGAAACAAGCCCTAGGATTGATGAGAAAATTACCTGCCCAAACCCCGGACCTCAACCATACTGGACACATTGGGATGATTTGGATTAGCATTGGGAAGCTTCAAGTCTTTCAGTTCAATATCTATGAACGGACGCATATTGCAGAGACACAAGATTTTGGAGAAAGTCCTTCAAGGAGAAGGAAATCTGTTATAGCCTCTGGGTATGAAGGCATCCAGAAAACATCATGTGTCCACAATCTTTTGATCATAAGTTTTCAACATAAACATTGTGTTACAGTGCCATTCAGGCTGACACCACAAGAAGTGGGAGGAGTATCATGATCAAGCCTCTTCCTAAGGTTATAGCAAGCCACATGGCATTACATCACTTCCCATAGCCAAGATCCCACCCATTCCTGGGCGGACATCACTGGGACAATGGGGTGAGGGTGGTGGTGCAGAGAGTTCATTCTGAGACATGGGAGCTGCCAGAGATGTGTGCTAGAGGACCATCATACAATCTGTGGCTAAGTATCCCTTTGTCTATATTGTTAATCTATAGGTCACATTGTGTGTGTACATATATGACCATGATATATATCGTATGTGTTAATTGTATTATTGTAACTAAGTAAAGATGTCTTTTTAATGCTATATATGGATAGTTTTTAGTGATTCCTGTTAATACCTATTATATATTGTAGCTGAGTTACATTAAGGGTAAATATCACCAGCTAGGAGGGAAAAGGCTGAATATTGACCGCCGTCTTATGATACATGGTAATATCCTGCCTTGATACCCTTTTTCACATTGTAAAATCGAATTAACGTTTTTTAAAAGTGCTGCAATCCTATTTATACTGGGCCCCACCTTCTTCTTGGTAGACTCTTCACTATTCCAGTTAAGTTCCACCCCTTTTCATGGCTGTTGCAGAAACCAAAAATAAAGAGAAATTCCAACTGGAAATCGACTCCAGTGTCCTCACTATACATATGAGTAGCTTGGGCTATTAATCTGTATCTTTTTTCCACCAGACTTCTGAGATTTTTCTCTACCTTGGCTCAAGAAATCCCCTGGTAAGATCGACAAGAATAGTAATCCAAAAGTCAAGGAATGTCCCTGCAGAATTTTTCTTTTCTTTCTTCAGCTAAGGTCAGGCCGTGGTTATGTTTCGGTTTCAAAAACCTAATGCGGATGCCACGTTCCATTTAGTAGATACACTTTGCAAAAACAAGCACTCTCCCCGTCCCAGCATTGGGATCTCAACCATAAACTACGACCCCTAACCTAAAGAGCATCTGTTAAGATACATATATTGTGTTGTCCCTCCTGCCCAACGACCAAGAGCCACCCAGGGCGTTGCGTTCCCCCATACCACAAGTTACTGGTCTGCAGTTTTCATTTTCATCACAAACTGCCAATTTTTTTGCACACCGTGACAGCGAGGGGGGATATTTGATATATGCTAAAATGACAGATGGCAAACAGCAAAAAATAAAAACACACATGCACACTCGAGATGGAAAACAAGCTTCTGTATTTCAGTCCTGCTCACGCTAATAAAAGCAGACCTCTCGGCGGAGACGCAGGTGTGTGCATGTGTTTGTGTTGGGTTTGATGGATCTTGGACACTCAAAGGCTAATAACCAACTGAGAAAGTCTGAGGAATTTTTTTTTCCTTAACTCAACCAGATGTATTCGCAAGAGAGCATTTATCCTCCAGAAAAAAATATCTCTGCAAGAAGTTACTTGAAAGCGAGTTCCAGGTATGGCAACGACAAACTTAGCAGGTGTTTTTTAGTGTTGAGTACAAATGATCCAAAGAAACAAGGACTTAGTAAACAAAATGTCCTGATGGCGAATGAACTGACTGCCAGGTAAGAGGTCATACACGGGGAGGTGCTAACATGTTGATTCTGAAGCCACCGCAGTAAGCATTGAGGCATGTATCAGTAAAAAAGCCATCTAATGTCCTTTTAGATTCTAACCGGCATTTTTAACCTTGTTCCTGTAGCATGTATTTTTTTTACTTCCTGCCCCATCTTCAACAACCTTAAAATTTTACTACTTTTAGAAGGTCAGTACCACCAAAGCTACAACTTCTGAGAGCCTTTTCTTATGGATGGATGGATGCATGGGGTGGCTTTTGGAAATCAAAGCAGCGACAACAGTTTATTAAGAAGGAAATTAATTTAGAAAATGAGGGTGCAGTCCAGTGGTTGGCAACTGAGGTGATATGGAGGGCCACAAATGCGGCCCTCTGCATCACTAAAGGGCCGCACATAATATGTAGGACCACCAAAGTTGATTAGGAAAGCCAGGTCAGCGTGTGACCACTACACATGGTGATATATGGAATGGCCCATATACATCAACAAATGTGATGTGCCTCATAGATATTATCAAAGTAGTCTAGTGGAAGCATAGGTGCTCAGGTGCTGTCTGGGTCACTTATTCGCTTTCATGTATGTCAACTAGCGTGCTCAGCTGGAGGCTCAGCGAGTCCCTCTCCTCCTCTTACCGCTCTAAGAAGTTCCAAGGAGTTGCATTACCATATGCATTACCAGTTTTGGGGGCCGCTAGTGGAGGACCAAGGGGGGCCGCCAAACAACACACAGAGGGCCGCCTGTGGCCCTCTTGCCACAGGTTGGGCACCAGGGGTGTAGTTCATGATTAAAGCAGGGACAATACCAAAGAAATTTTTTTATGGAAAAGTACTTACTACCCCCCCAAACCCCCAATACGTTTAACCAACACTCTTTTAGACATTGCAATTATTAAGGCTGCTGCTTAATATGTTTCCATAAACAATTACAAATGTAATACATACATTCTAAAATAAAGGGTACCTGACAGTGCCCCCTCAACTGAACCAAAACCGTTGGGTAACCATTCATACCAGACACCAGCCCCACATTTCCTAGCTCAGTGGAAATATACCAAAACGCTTAACTCCAAAAATACTTCAATCACTAAAGACTGTCATCATTATAATCAATCAAATATATCAATTTTAAAATACAGAGACTGTAAATCAGTCAACAGGGTACAAAGTACCCCACTTACCCAAGCTTTCAACGACAGATACTGCCAAGGACCTCCCATACTGTGCAAACTAGAACAGAGAAACATGGCATTCCAAAGCTGAAAAATACCATTACATAACTACCAGTACATATGCATAAAAACCCAGTATGGACTAGAAATTAGGGCTTTATTCTTTCCTTAGAATGTACTAAAAAAAATGTATTTACTTTGTAGAGGACATCCAGAATCTAACAGTTTACTGTTTTGGGGAAATTATGCACAGTACCCTGCTGTCCCTTCCCATTAGCTATGACCTTCCTATAAATTGCTATAAATTGACCCCACCTTAAAGTCAAGTATCTACATAGTTTGCATTAAAAAGTACAACCAATGATGTATCAGTGAATACAGAGCATCATTAACTTGTTACTTCTGTTTCAAACTAGAGTTGAGCTTCAACAGTGCCATGAACTTGGAATGAAATCGTTAAGCAACATATTAGTTTGTTAGATTGGCAGACAATCCCAATGTAGCAGGTCGATAAATCTCCAAACAGGTATATACATTTTAGAAATGTGGATATGCCATATGTTCCAATGGACCTCCACAAGCCATTAATAAGCTCCCAGGGATGATGGAACAACATGATGGGAAATAAATGGTCCTGAGGGGAAGGAACGAAAAGAGAAGACAAAAAAAAAGCATTTTTCTTTCTAAACTTTTGGCAGGTTCATTTGTGCTGCACTTGTTCACCCAGAGAATGGAAAAATCATCAGAAAGAACCATTTCTTTCAGCTTCTGGAAGCCTTCACTAAGCATGATGAGACTGATAACTAGATCAAGATGACTGGCTGGCATTTGTAAGGATGTGAGGAAAACATTATTAGCGGCGATGAGAGAATTTGGTTGCCCCAGCCAAAATCCACGGCCATCTAATGTTTGTATGAGAACATCAAAAAAATCCATGGCACAAATACATAAACTCTGTGAATTACCATTTCACCTCATGTTTGCAGAGCATCCAGTCAGTTAAGCAGTACCTCTCTTCCAAATAAAAAGATGGCCATATAACACAATAAAGAGATGGTATCGTATTATAGTTGCCCGTATTTGCATCCAAATCGACTTAAACTATGGGTTAGAGGTAGTAGGTTCTCCTAGGAGTAGTTCTACAGCAAGTGAAGTACATGGTCTATTTGATAAGCTATATCGTATATATATAAGCTCTTCTGTAGTAGAGCCTCTGCTTGGAGATATCCCTTGAAGCCAATACATTAAGAAATCTGTCTGATAAAGTTAAATGTGATATTTTCATAAGCTATGCCTCAATGAGGTCTATGTAGTTAGGCTGTTTTGGGGTTTAAGAACATATACAGGTTGTTTAAAAGCCTCAAAAAACTATTTGAAAAACACAAAAACTACCTTAATTTATCCTTTCTTATTGTCCTACTTTTGTTTTTACATTACAGCCAAATATCTCCCAGAATGAGTGAGCATTATCTGCTAATCAGTAGTATAATTGACTTAATTCTTGAATAAGAAAACAATTATGGCATCTCATTAAAAGCAATTATCAGCTACAGGAATATTTTGAAGGTCCACCTGCAAAGATTGTATTTGTAAAGCCGGCCGATGTCCGATGCTTTGCATAGAGACCGCTGGTCTCCAGGCAAAGCTTCAGCTGAGCCAGGGAGAGAGCAGAGCTGTCTCCCCGGCTCCGCTGATATCTGACAGCAGCGCGATGACGTCATCACGCTGCTGCAGGGTACATCGGACGGCTCCAATATCGAGCCGTCTGTACCCTGCTTTACCCCTAAAGCCCTACAAACATTTGTTGAAGATGCCAGTGACACCATAAGGTAGGTTCCTGTACTGGCATATCAACAATCCTTTGTCAATTTTCTAAAGCTAGCCATACATGTTCCGATTTCATGGCCGATCGATCACCCACCCGATCGATTCCGTGATGCCAGAGGGAATCGGATGTCCGATCGATCGCCCAATTAAGCCTGTGCCTACCACCTTGGGCCACCGATTCCTGGACGATTCCGTGCCCGATTCCGTGCCCGATCGATCACTTCACAAATGGCAACTCCCCCTGATGTGTGCTGAATCGGATCAGAAAGACCAACATGTTGGTTCTCTGGCAGATCCGATTCTGGGCCCCCGATCGATCGGACGTGATCGATCGGGCAAGGTGGGCTTCACACGATTCCGGGACGATCGATTAGCGTGCACGCGCCCGGAATTGATCGTCCCGGAATCCCTTGGGAATCAGACCCGTGTATGGGGACCTTAAGAGTTTGTGTGAGGAACGTCAACACATCTTAGGAGACCTTGATATGTCCATACTTTAAAGGTTTGCTAAGTTGTCTTTACGAGTCTTCAACTCCATGTATGTCCTGACACTGTGCCAAGGGTATACATTAAATAGAATTATCATTTTATGTCCTAAGATGTTGAAGGCATTATATTAGAGCACAGGCAATTTTATGTTTCATCACACAGGTTATTTTTCTTTAAACCTAAAAAGCAAATAATAGGATAGGGATGTATCATGGCAGATGAAATTTGTAATGCAGATGAAGAGTTAACTTCTTCTTTTTATCCTCCAAAGCATTAGGCCGCCACATGTATGCCCTCCAGTCTAGACCAGATGCATGGCGGCCAGGAAGCGGAAGTATTCATCTGTCTACTCACTATAGTTGGGGATATATTCAGATTTACCAACAAGGATGTGTTTCCTGTCCAGAAAGCACTCCAGAATTGCTCAGATCTTCTGCATGCACGGACCACCCTCAGTTCAGACCACATGCATACCTGACTTGATTTTCCTAGACACTTGTCTTCTTCTGTGACAGGTTCCATCACAGCCATGATTATCAGTCTACAGATGTTTGGATAGATATATTAGCTTAAGCCTTGTAGCACTGTAAAGCAGGGTACAGACGGCTCGATATTCAAGCCGTCCGATGTACCCTGCAGCAGCGTGATGACGTCATCACGCTGCTGTCAGATATCGGAGGAGCCGGGGAGAGCAGAACTCCTCAGCCGAGCTTTGCCTGGAGACACGCGGTCTTTAGACAAAGCATCGGACATCGGCCGTCATGTCCAATAAGGTTGCTTTCGAGTGGGATTGATTTGTCCCGCTCGAAAACAGCGATGGGGGCACAATATATGGGTCAGATAGATGGCCGTGAGCGCTCACGGTGCTCGAAATGGCCATCGATTTGACTCATATGTCCACGTCTGTACCCTACTTAATGATGGAAAATATAAAAGGTAGACAGCCCTGAAGACAACCATGGAACCTTCATCAAAGTTGGAATGTCTGTAGACACCTAGAACAGCCAGCACATCTTCTAATTGGTAAACTGGAATACATTAGATGTTTTTTGGTCCAAATATGTTTTCATTCCCTAGATGGTAAAATGTTAATGTGATTGTATTCTTTATATGACGAAGGCTGAGAGTTATGTGGGAGAGGTACTTGGATGCAACCACATACACTGCTTCTTTCTCAAGGTTGGTGCGAGCTACACTGCTCATGGCCGCCTGTTGCCATCACCTTGGTGGGTTTCCAACAACTAGTGTAAGCATTATAAATGATCCTTTGTAAAGCAGATAAACAATATCTGACCAAGTGCACTTTCTTAATAACATTAGAAACAAACGTTTAACGATTTCTAATATCTAGATTAAAAGGTATCTACATTCCTTTTGAATGTAGACAAAGCCAGCCATCCCAAAACACTTCTATAAAATTGGTTCCAAGTGGAATTCTGTAGATTAGCCAAATCAAGATATATCTATGGCAGAGGATACAATGCTCCCATAGATTAGAGTAGGACACATTTCTGTTCCACACATTGTGGCATTGATGCATGAACAGTATTTTTTATTTTTTTTCCAAATGAAAAAGCTCTGTCTTCATCACTGTATCAAAAGAAGTTCCCTGTGATGGATTTATTTCTGCCAAATGTTTTCATTGTTCAATTGATGTAAGCTTTTTTGTCTATAGAGCTTATAAACTGATTTTAGTGGCTGTGACATTCTGGTTTTTATAGGTTTACCAATGACAACCAGTAAAATTGAAGAAAAGCATGGGTTCCAGGAGGCCACAGAGAGGGAAAATAATGTATGTATAGTGAACCTGTGACAAGAGATCATGAAGAATGGCATTGCGGACTCTACTCAATAGTCTATTTGCCTTGCTGTGAAGCTGATGGTTCATTTCCAGTACGTTTTGACTCATTGAATTGAAGTCATAAGAGGTTCTTACTTCAATCTGTCACATGCTCTTTTTGTGTCAGGGACTGTAGTGAAGACATGATTAGTAATGTAGCAGATTTAGAAGGAGGATCCACCATGATGCTTTAAGTAGGTCATACACTGGTCAATATTTTTATTGGACTACAATACACACATTTTCTCTGGTTGTGATAGTAAATGGTGGCAAGAACTTCCACTGGCTAATGCTGGTTATGAAGCATTTTGGTAGGCAAAACAATTGTGTTGGTCAATGGTTGTCCATGAGGGCAATATTGATCATTTACCTAGTTGTGCACCAATCAACCCAATGACCATTGGGACAGCTTAAAAAAATCGAATGAAGTATTGTAAAAAAAATCAATATACACAAAGCACGTATTATAAGAAGCAATATAATACCTCTCTCTTGTGGGTAATGTTAAATTTTCATGTCCTGAAAAAGTTCCTGATTTTAATAATTTTCCATGTGTGCTTTGTCTTTTCAACTCCATCAGGCATTGCAATACTCCATAATGTTGTTGGAGTAGCTTTGACCTATGCGATTCCTGATTTGGTATATTGTGGCAACTCTACACATCGTCTCTAAGCGATCTTAAAACTGCATATTGAAAGCTCTGCTAGTTTCAATAACAGTTTAAGCAATATGTTGCATATAGTTAAAAAGAGAGGGAATCTTGTAGTCAATCTTAAACTTAATAGTTTATATTTACATCTGTGAAGTTGCCCACCCCCCTCTTCCTAGCCTTCCGGATGAATGGGATAACAATGTTATTTAATGAAAAAATTTAATTACTTACAATTTACTGTGACAATGCCTGACAACCACTAGCGCAGGGGTTTTGCTGTTGGGGAAAGTGGGGTGCCAAGACATGAAGGAAAAAAAAAGAACAGGTCCCTATGCCACTTAGCCAGACTAAAAGGGCTAAAGATCCACATATGGCTCCTGAGCCGCACTTTGTCTACCCCTGCTTTAGGTTGTAGTTAGACACAAGAGGGAATCTTGTAGGCAATCTTAAACTTACAAGATGATATTTACATCCGTGCATTTGCCCGCCTTCCCCTCTTCCTAGCCTTCCGGATGAATGGGATAATGTTTGAGAGATCGCCGAGGGCTTCCACCCCATACAGTTTTAAGAGTTTTTATAGGACTGCTGAAGCTTTAATGGCTGCGTGATGGTTTGGAGTTAACGGAATTGTTCCTACATCATCAACCTCATCCTTTTATCCTTAATTGTGCACATATGATGGCTAGCTAAAACATCTGCGCGTTGCTTGTTATGTCAACGGAAAAATGACTCCACTCCGCTAACCTCAATGAGCTCCATCGCTTGGCAATGAACAGCGATCACATTGTAACATTTACTTCAGGAACTTGTCATAATTGGAAAGGAGATACGTGCAATAAATTAGACATGTCAGGGAACAGGGGGGAGGAAAATAATGCCACGGAGGACAAACTCAATGCATGTCTTGCTTGGCCTTACACACTTTGTCAATGCCTTCTATTTAGTTTTACTTTTTGGTGTTGACTTTCAGGTTGACTGTTTTTTCTTGTTTAATGAATTAAATAATTAGGTGGTAAGTGTAGCAGGGGAATGAAGGTTATCTTTTGGGATTTTTGGGATGCTCTATGTGGTAGTATAGGGTGTGTGGGGGTGTGTTAGTTTTACATAGTACATCTGTTAATTGTTGATTTAGAAATATCAGTTAAATTGGTTTGAACATCTTATAGCAATGGCTAGTAGTCGGTCCACTCACTGTACTACCCATCCAACTGTATGGGGTCTAAAAACTTATACAGAACATTCTAGGGCATAGGAAACAGCATCAGTACCGATCAGTAGCAAGCCCAAGCTGCCTGAATAATATTGGTATAATACTGATGCATGGTGTGACTCCTAGAAAGTGCATCCCATTCCAAATTCTGTAGCCCTAACAGTGGTTTTTCTATTACCTAGCTGGTTGTGAGATGAAGGCCTGCAGAAGAAGGTAAGCATACACGGCATGGTGTTCATGGTGATCAATTGTGCTTGAATCAATAACACAGCCTTTCTTCGAGCATGATCAATCGATCCCACTCAAAGAAATCTCAATCAAACAGGGAACCCACATGTTGGTAAATTTCTGTTCACTTGCTGAGGGTCCCCATACAAAGTTTCGAATGGTATTGAAGTGCTCTATTCTCAATCAAGAACAAATGTTTTAATCACAGGGTCAAATAATTAATTAAAAAAATTCCTTTGAAGAACCCCCTCCAAGAAAAGCAAACTCTGACCTTTTAATATTAAATTGCCACTTTAGGATAAGGGAAAAAATCTATGTTGAGGTATTCATGTTGTCACTTTAGGGAAAGATAAGGGAAAAAGAAATGGATACAAATTGTTCTAACTGTTTAGATAAAAAATAAAGTGTTCCTAACTTAAAAAAAACAACTTATAGCCTACTGTCACAAAGCAGCAGGTGTGGACCCACTGTGCCACGAGTCCTACTTCCTCTAAGGATGTTGTCTAAGTGAACTCACTTGTTCTTCACAATACCCCTGATGGTGGGGATAGACTTTTCCAAGGGGAACACCAGGTCGCTATCTGGAGGGACGGTAGGAACATGAGGCAGCTGGTCCAGGGCCAGGCAGGGAAAGCACCAGACACACAGTTGTCGTCAGTCAGTAACAGGGCGGCAGCACAGGTACAGATCAGGTAGCGGAGAGTCCAGCAGGCAGGTAAGGGTTAACATGAAGCAGTCTCAGACAGACACAGGCAGTATCTATCTATAGTACAGGAACACCAATGGCAGGCAGTGCATACAACAGAGACCTTAATACTAAGGCAAAGATGAAAGGGCAAGGTTGTTTATATAGCTGCAGGAGGTCCACTATTGGTCAGCCAAGTCACATAAGAAATCCCTTAAATCATGTAAACATGTAAAAGACTAATATTGTCACCTCAAATTCATCTTTATAATTAGGGGTTTTAAAACTTAAAATTGTATATTTAAAGTTCAATTCTTGGTGATTTCCCTCCCTCTATAGTTATATAAGCTTCACATACCTATATTGTTTTCACGGATGGTCAAGTGACACTACAATGTCTTTTTTACTACCCCTCTAGGTTAGGCAGTAACACTGCAAGGTGTTGCTATGGCTGCTATTCAGAGGATGGGACCATGAAACCCCGCATTTACCATGGAGTCTTCAGTTTTCCAGGTTAATTGAAGCTAAAAGTCAATGAGTCCATAAGACTAATGAGGTGGTTAAAGGACAGTATAAAAACTAAAGCCCCCCATACACGTTTAGATTGTGACCCAATGTTTTGGGTAAACAAGCCCTTAGACCCGGGGTACTCAATAGGCGGACCCCGGTCCAGATCCGAACCCAAATAGGGTCACATGTGGACCGGCAGCTACAGCTCATTCCTTCCTAGTGACAGCCGATGCTTTGAAGGGAAGGAGAGCAGCTAGATTCTG
>CM070043.1:24201302-24223558 GCA_036250615.1 Ptychadena robeensis | reverse complement strand
GGATAGGAACAAATGTCTTATAGAGCAAAAAATAAGGTAAGTGTAAATTGATAATCAGAGATAAAACACCACCAATCTATTTTTGGGTCGAAAAGTAGACCATAATTTTAGGCTAGGTAAACTGATGACTCTAAATTGAAAAAACTTTACAAAAAAGTTTTAGCTTTAGAAGGAATATAACCTATATAGCTCAGTCCAGGCTTCAGAAAACATGGGAACCGCTCACCAGAGCTCTAACGATGATTGATGATACTACGGAGTAATCCAAATTAATGGTGGGACTAGGTCGTGCTGCACGCTACCAATTATATCACTGCAATATCCAGTTGTAATTCTTTTTAGTCTGCGTAGGCTGAAGCTCAGATAATAGAGGCCGATCATTGTTATCCTAATGTGTGAAGAATCGAGGGGGTTATACTACGTTACACGCTTGCCTCATCGAGTTTCCTTTTTGGATCTGAAAAGCAAAACAAAAAAAAACCTTTTGCCATGGTTTAATTATCCGTGAATTACACAAAGAGAAAAGAGAACTTAATAAAGCTGTCAAGAGTATTTTTTTCCCTCTGTGGACTCTCCTGGGCTCCAATCAGTAGAATGTTCCTCATTACAGAGGGCCCTTTCAACATCTTCAGCCATTCTTGGAGGCTCTTAAAGACAAGACTTCCACCATTGTTTAAGCGACAATAAAACAACTTGTCAGGTTGACGGAGTAACTGTTATAAATTGTCTAGCTAGAGTTAATTAAATCTTATTTTGAAGTCACACACGTCATATATCACGGCCTACTGAGAGCATATGTTGTCATGAGCGGAGGGCTTCCAAGCTGCGAAGCTGTGGCATGCTCTTGATAGATGGGAAAGAAGATTTATCAGTCTCTTGGCTACTCCATCACAAAATGGGGCTGGTGAGACAGTTTTGGTTCAAATTAGAGCGTGACACTCACTTTTTTACATGTTTAAAATAATGGACTAGTGAAATGCAATAACATAATAAAACTATTCATTTAAACACAGCTCTTCCATTAACCTTCCTGGTAGTCCTGTTCCAGAAGGAATTAGGTGCTTAAAGTGGTACAAAAATGTAAACAGATTACCAAGTAATCTGTTAAAATGGTATATATAACCCCCATCATCAATGACACTGGGGATGTGAGGACTTGGAGTGCCAATGCCTGGCAGATAATACAGGCATAGGCGTGGGCAGCCCGCTGCTGTCCTTGGTGTCTCTGATGATGTTGTGGACATTGGGGTCCCACAACTATGCCTGTATTGTCTGACATAGCTGTCAATAGCTGTCATCAAGAAAAAGAGATCCCTGGCTGGCATTGCTGGAGGATGTCTCAGGATAACAGGTAAGCTGCCCAGAGTGTGGCTCGGTGTTACTGCTTTTTGCATTGAAAATTTACCCTGAGCCACACTCAGGAACCCTGTCAGGGGGTTTACTACATACATTGAAATTTGTGATAACTCCCATAAGACCTCTCAGACATAAAAGGCTCATTAGTGGATTTCAACTAACATGAGCCAATCCCTGAGGAAGCCCACTGGAGTGAAACACGCCAGGAAGAAGTTGACTGGCACAATGAGAATTTAATATAGGATAAGATGTTATGTATATGCTGAGCCACTTGGAGGGAATCATATATACAATTTACATTTATTTAAATAAAGTTAAAAATTATTTATGTTGTCTGTGTACCTTATGACCTAAAAAAAGGGTGGGGGGTCCCCAAATCCAGTGTATGTAGTAAAATGCAATCTATTGAATGTTTGATTTTTTTTAGTTTTAATAGAGTTAATGAATATTTTTTTCAGTGTAAGCAGTGCCAGCACCTGAGTTTGACTTGATATCACCCATTTGTAGTATGTATATTAGAGAGAGGACTGAAAAGCACAATGATTCAGACAGTAAACCTGGAAAAGGACAAACCAGGCGCCAGGGCCTAGTGTATCATTAAAGAAGGTTAACAAACAAATAGAAGTGTTCCTCAATTAATCAGAAACTCCAAGATCCATGTAGGTTCATTGGATTCATAGACTTTCAAGAATACATTGCATAGAAGTAGACTGAAAACTGCAGCCAGAGGATTACCAATTTGATGGTGGAGGGGGGAAAATAGAGCAGTAACCATAATATGCACTGGTGACGCATTTTGGGGGAACGCAACCCCTTTGTCAAGGGGTTGGGAAGTGAATGATCTATACAGGACATTCTTATCTTATTCATATCTTGGCATTTCCTGTGCCACCGCATATCACCAAGTTTCTGGTCATTGTTTGAGCAAGCTCTAATAGAATTTGAACATCACATATGTGTGTGTGTCATATAATGGTATATAAGGTCCTGGTGCCTCTGCTACAGCCCAGTTGGTTCCTTTGATGGTCAAGATTTTTTTTGGATTTATGCCTGCCATACACACCCCGACGGGTGCAGACAGACCAGCTCCGATATGCACCGGAATGCAAACGTGATGACGTCACGACCCTGGTGCATTATGGGGACCCTTCAGTAGGCCGGCACCCTATGTGTGCCGGCCATTAGCTTCAATGAAGTCGCCGGTCTTCATTGAAGCTAATGCCATCGGCTTCTATCGGCCAGAGATTATCGGACATGTCCGTTCTCTGGCCGGCCGAGCTGTGGGGCGACAGGGATCTGTACCCCCATGTGGGCACATGCCGATAAGCGGCCGATATTTCCGCTGACTGACGGCGCGAGCGCACACGCCCGTCGGTCAGGTGAAAAATCGTCCGCTTATCGGCATGTATATGCCAGGCATTAGACTATCTTTACAATTACTAACATATTCAGCGCAACTATTTTCTTTCTGCTTTGAGACCTCAAAGTTAATTTTCTTGAATAACATTTGTATAAAGTATCTTTTTATTACACATTATAACGTAACTCAGAAGATTTAATCATTACCATACTTCAAATACCATAGTCCTTCATACCAATAAACATTGTGTTGGATGTTCTGGAAGTTTCATACTCACACAACAACCAATAAAACCCTTCAAGTATCTTAGGCTTTACAAATTCCCACCTTATACCTCTTATCAGAGAAAAGGAAAAAATTAGGTGTAAGGGTTTGAGCACCGAATCTCTGTGCCGGCGTACCAAGTTTCATCATTGCTTGTAATCGAGATGTCAGGGTGCCTCCCCATCACTCAGGACAGGTCAGTTAAATGCTGTTTTATCTGACAGAGGGCCACCACGATCTGGACTTTTCTTGGCCTGCTTATCCATTTTCCATTTTCTACAGTTCTCTATCTTCAGAAAGGCGCCACCACCTCGGTAATAAAAAGCCTATCCTTGCTTACTTGAGCTATGGGGCTTATTGATGCTACTTCATCAATTACCTGAGCATCATTGGTTACCCCTCTTGGGGGATCCGAGGATGTGGTATCATACACTGTGTTAGATCTGAGTAAGACATGTGGTGACTGATGTTAAAATGGTTGTTGTTTTTCTCTTTTCTTTTTGTTTTTGTTTTCTTCTTTTTCTAACTTAATATTTGTATCTTGCGGCATATTTGCTCCCCTTATCTTTGAAGATGTATGCACTGTAGTATTGTACTAATATATTATCCTTTATTGCTTTGTAAGACACAAACTCTACAATAACGTTTATTGTTAATAAAAAAAAGCCTATCCTCTGCCAGTACACTTCAGAGGAAGGTCCTTGTTCTCTGTGTGGGCAGTGGTCTCTTTTCAGTGACTTTACCCAGTCTGAGATTATGTCATCAGTCTGCTGACAGTAAGAATTTTCTAAAGGCCCCATACACGTAGCCAGCTGGGGCCGACAGATGAGCGGTGGAGTGCAACGTAGTATCGGCGAGCACACATTCAAACTAATGGCATCGGCCAGAGATTTACGCCATTCTCTGGCCAACCAAGCTTTGGGGCATCAGGGATCTCTCTCCCCATGTGGGCACCCACGATCCTCACACACATTGCCCGAAAAATTGGCTTGGCTAAGTGCAGGGCCGCTGTCAGGGGGGGACAGGGGGGACTCCCATCCCGGGCAGCTAGGGGGGCCCGACTGATAGGTACAGCAGCCTCTGCTCCCTGTACCTCTGCCTCTGCACAGCCCGGACCACCACTACTGTGTGCGATGCGCTGCCAGCTGTCCGGGCTGTGAAGAGGCAGAGGTACAGTGAGCAGAGGCTGGGTTAAGGTGGATTTTTCTACTAGCACCCCCCCCCCCCCCCCCCCCAATTTTTACTGTACCAGGCCCCATGATGTCTGACGGCTGCCCTGGCTAAGTGTATGGGGGTCTTAACTCTCCTCTCCCAAAGCAAACAGACTGCAACATTGTAATTATGTAGCATCTCAGAAGATGATCTTAACTGTATATTGACATAATGGGGGGAAAAAATGTCATGAAGAGCGGCAAACCAAAACTTAGCCATAATAAACTTTTCACAAAAAAATTTATTAAAACTAACAAACTTCAAGGGTCCGAACACTGTTTTATCAGATATTCGATGATATGACTATATGATATGGACAATTTATATTGATAGGTAATTTGAGCAAGAGATAAAATATATAAAAGGACATTACCAAATCTACTACAGATATTTTACCTCTCATCCAAACGACATTTCAAATAAATGTGTTTACTGTGTTGCATTGACTCCCAGTGTATATTGGCTCTTTTGTCCACTAATTTGATGTCTCTTTGAACAAATTTTTCATTCTTTATTTTAGATTTGGATGCCTGAGCCTTTGAAAATAGTTTGACATTTAAAAATACTTTATATGAACATGTTCTTCAGCATATTCCAACAGCCATGAGCCAACATCTCAGGCCCCCATGAATGGTACAGTTCTGAGTTTACTGAGTTTCTAGTGTTGAGCTAGAATATTTGAATTGCGAATATTGGCACTTCAAAGATCTTGAATATAGTGGTATATCTTTGTAATCTTCAATATTCAAGATTCAGGGGTTGCATTGGCAATGTTCTCATGTACAAGTGCTGATATTCGCAATTAATTACTTCTATGAGTGTTGCCTTATGTGGTCACTGATTACACTGCAGCTGTTATTTCACATTCTGCCACTAGATGTCACCGTGACAACACACAAGCGTTGGCAATATTCACATGTACAACTGTGTACATGTGGCTGGACAGCTAGGAGGACTATATATTCCAGCATGCCTTATCAGTGTTATGCAGGGCCGTTATCAGGCCGGTACAGGGGGCCTGGCCATCTGAAGGGCCCAGCAGTCCGCTGCCCAATCGGTGCCATGCCCGCAGCTGTTCTTGCAGCGTCAGAATGGCAACTGGCTTCCCCATCCTGCACGCTTTCTCCTGACGTGCTTATGAGGTCCCCATGGCTACAAAGCAGGTAAGCATCCTGTGGATCACTCAGACGGGGGGGGGGGGGAGCCGAATAATTACCTAGTATGGGGCCCCGATATTTCTGATGGGGTTTTGGCAGTGAATGGCTAATACTTTACAATAAGTACTTCAGCAAACCTGACCCTCTTTGAAAAAGTTTAGACCCCCTGACTTAAAGGGACCAAGAGGCTAGAGATGGTCAATATGATGCATAAAAATCAACATTACTGACCACAATGTCTTCCAACTGAGCCAATTAACTTCCTGGCTTTAAGGTGAGTTTACACGTGTAGATTTTTTGTTCGATCAACTGCCAATTCAATTTTTTTTGCCGACCATCGTTCGTCCATTTATCGAAAGTAACATTAGATTTTTTTGTTCGTTCATCCCGAAATCAAATGAAATTACATTCAGAATTACAACAACCGATCAAAATTTACCAATATGTTCGATTACCTTTTGAACGATTTTTTGTTCGAGATCGAACAAAATGTATCCATCGAACACATTGGCCATTCTAGATTTTTGTTCAATCAACCAAAAAATCGTTCATTCTTCATTGATTGGACGAAAAAATCTACATGTGTAAACTCCCCTTTAAATGGCTCAGTTTGAAGTCACTTCAACATACAATTATAACATCATTAACTTACTTGCACCAATCACAGTATTGTTTCTCTTTAAATCTTAAGTCGCTATTTTTGGAACTGATTTTTTTTCTTCTGAACTGCAGGTGACAAGACTTGATAAAATGTAAGTTTTTAAAATTATCTCCAGCAGATGGGGATGACATCAGTTACTCGCATGTAGGTGGAAAATCTGTGCTGAACTCATTAGCGCTCCCCTGTGTAATACTACCTGTGTTAAGCGGAGGGGAGATCTGTTTTCTTACTGCGATCTGATATTGAGAAACAAATCAGCGAGGTAAGTGGTATCACAGACCGGGAAATCGGTGTCAATGCATTTAAATAAGACATGCAAAGCAGACCATCGACCGCGCTTCCAAGAAGGATGTTTTTCTCATTAACAAAACAGAATGAAAAAAAAAATAAACAAATATTCTGAGATGCTAATGGTTTTATCGACATGGAAAAAGAATGTCGTTTTTTAGAAGGGATTTACTTGTGATTTTATCTTTTGTACCGTTTAATAGGTTGTTGGCTCAGCCAGCCAAGGAGAATATGAAATGTCGGCTTTAATACTCGTTTGTTAATCTATCGCACAGCGTGGGATTGGCGACTCTGCAATGTTACTTACTTCGCTACAATTAAACTTTCTACTGACGGTTCTCATTGGCTGTATTGTCAGCAGAATCAGGTGTTGTTTTCTGCTACAGGGTTCAAAAAAGTTGCAAATACTAATTAGCCATAGGTCAATACGATTTTAATTATTTATCTTCTGTTAACCAACCAGTGTATGCTCTATGTCCCAGGTATCCTACATGCAGCCCGGGGGCTGCATGTGGCCTGTTGGGTGTTTTTCAGCAGACCCCCTAGGTTCTCCACTTGCGGCCCTTAAAGCATAACTGTTAATGCATAGGGCATTAGAACTCACCTGTCCGCAAATCACGGACTGACGAGTCTTCGTCCGGGATCTTCTTGGAGGCCAATGGTATGCCAATGAGTGCGCTCAGCTGGAGCAGTCAGCAAACTGCCTTTGCTCCCACTATTTCACCAATGAATGGAAGACGATGGTATAATATTTTAAACTTTTCCGCATTTTGTCACATTACAGCCACAAACATGAATCAATTTTATTGGAATTCCATGTAAAAGACCAATACAAAGTGGTGTAGGCATGAGAAGTAGAACACATAATTGTACATGATTCCAAAAATGTTTTACAAATTAATAACTGCAAAGTGGGGTGTGCGTAATTAATCAACCCCCTTTGGTCTGAGTGCAGTCAGTTGCCCATAGACATTGCCTGATGAGTGCTAATGACTAAATAGAGTGCAACTGTGTGTAATGTCAGTACAAATACAGCTGCTGTGACAGCCTCAGAGGTTGTCTAATATTGGGAGCAACAACACCATGAAGTCCAAAGAACACACCAGACAGGTCAGGGATAAAGTTATTGACAAATGTAAAGCTGGCTTAGCCTACAGTGATTGGATAGGCTGCATTCTCAGTGATGTCACTGGTCTCTAGTGATTGAATAGGCTGCATTCTCAGTGATGCCACTAGTCTCTAGTGATCAGATAGGCTGCATTGTCAGTGATGTCCATGGTCTTTAATGAATGAATCGATTTAAACTGTATAATGACAATGCTACATGGAGGTTACGCTGAACCGTTAGAATGTGGCCTCCTCACAAGTGTTTCTCTTCCATGGGTCCTGCACGCTGTATTAGCCTTGATTGCCTCTTATCGCTCATGCGTTGCTTGGCACAGCTCTGCTATTCTTGCAAACCTCATGCACAAGGGGATGTCATCGGGCCTCTCCCGGGGCTTTCGGACAGCAGCTGGGCTCTGGCACTTTACATTCACGGAATTGTTAACACAAACAGAAAATAAAGATTCTGGTGGGGAAAGGGGACCCGGCTTCTCTAAATGCAGAAAACAAAACAGACAATCAAAGGGACTTGACTCATGTAACAAAAGATTTCTTTTTTACTTTAAATTTTTTGGGGGAGTTTTTTGTTACATGAAGGATCTTTGAAACCTCATTTGAATAATATCCCTGGTGGAGCTGTTTTCTTTGAAACCTTGGATAATGTAAATAGTTCTTATTACTGTGTAAGCATTTGTTTTTATTTGTTTAGGTTTTTTTTCCTCCTTTTGTTCTTGGCAGATGAAATATCCAATGATGTAATGCATGGATGGGATATTTTTCTGGTCTTCCTGCACAGTATGGGGCAGAGGAACTAAAGAGAAGAAAGGAGAGATTGCTTCAGAGCAAGAAGAATCTTTTCGGTCTTCAATTGCTCTTGTGTAGTCTTCTTTATATATAAAATGCAATGGCGTACCATATGATACAATACAATGTTATGCAATGCGATATTACACATATATAATTGTACTTTTCTGTTCTTTAGGCAAGGGCGGTGTTTTCCTTTGAGCAAAAAATAAATAAATCTTCATTTGAGGTGCGAAGGACAGTTCCTAATGTACTAGGTGACAGGTATTTAATCCAAACAGGACCAAACAGTTTATTTTGTTTAAGCCATTTAGCATCACCCTTTCACCCCAAATTATTTGTTGGCCAATCCATCACTCAGCAGTTCCAGAAACAAATCTGAACTTCACAACACTCGCCAACAAAAAAAGGTTTGGAAAGCACAACAAAAACAGGTCCCTCTAAAAACACCAGGAGGGTTCGGTTCATAAATCATCGACAGGGAACCGAAAACAGAAAATTAATGATCTCCTCTATAGCACAAATAAACAGAAAGGTTACCAGTGAAAGAAAAGTTTAAATATACAGGAAAGGCGCAATTTTCACACATTGACGGGGCCCCAATGGATGGGGATGTTGCGGGAGTCAGGGAATGGCTTGGGCTTGGGATGGAGGGAAAGGTATTTCATCTTGCTGTTGGCCCTTGACCTAGAAATTTAACAAAGTAATTTACGCCTGTGTGCCTCCACCAGATTGGGAATCAGATTGGGATTTATTGCATTTTAATATTTTAACTCTCCATCAAAGGATCCTCCTTGATCGTCAATCAATTAGGGGTGTCACAACCTTCCATAATTAGAATTTCTGTCATAACATGGAGAGATAACTAAAATGTATTTTAGCTTATGTAGTATTTTACACTTTTTAAACTTTAAATGGTAATTAGTCACTTTAAATCAACTTATATGTTTATTTTTACTTTTCCCAGTGGCCCATCATTTGTAATGCCCAGAGCATTAGTGTTTGTGTAAAGTTATACACTAGAATTAGCAAAAACTATTCCAGTGGGTTAACACCACATTGAAAGAGTTAAAATCTCATTTGGGGATAGTATTTTTGCTTACCTTACCGTTGCGTCCACCACAGCCTTGTTCTCTAATGCTCTGGGATGTAGTCTCACTTATTTACATTATCCACCATAATGTAGAGCCAAACATTCCATGCTGTATCAGAGCATACATGAGGTTGTACCTCAGCCCTTGAGGTGCAATTACTGTGATCATCATTTATTTATATAGCGCCAACATATTACTCAGCACTGTACAATATATTAGAGTTGAGACACAACACAAAATAACACACAGTACAGATTATAACACAGGTCAGGGCTTACAATCTAATAGCTTTGGGAACAGAGTATACAATAGGTTAGGGGGTGGGACTGGCATGGTGGTGATGTTATGAGTGAGAAGATGATAGGCGAGGTAGGAGCAAGTCTGATGGGACGAGGGAGAGAGTTCCAGAGAGTAGGAGTGGACCTAGTGAAGTCTTGAAGCTGATGATTTTATGAGTGGGAAGGTCATTAGTAGGTCACTGGAGGAGCGGAGGTGGTGGTTATGGGGTTAATTTGTGTACCAGGTTGGAGATGTATGTAGGACAGGAGGTGTGGAGTGATTTAAAAGCAAGGCACAGAACATTAAATTTAATTATCTGGACAATTAGAAGTCAGTGTAGATATTTGCAGAGAGGAGCAGCAGAAGAGGAGTGGTTAGAGGAGTAGATGAGTCTGGCAGCGCCATTCATGATGGACTGAAGAGGTGATAGTCTAGTTAGAGGAAGACCAGAGAGGAAGATGTTGCAGTAGTCAAGGCGAGAAATGATGAGAGTGTGTACCAGGACTTTGGTGGTCTCTGGGGATAGGAAGGTGCCGATCTTGGAGATGTTGCGGAGATGGAAGTGGCAGGATCTAGCAATGTTCTGTATGTGGGGAGTAAAGGAGAGTGCAGAGTCGAAGGTGACACCAAGGCAGCATGTTTGAGATATAGGGTAGATGACTGTGTTATTTACTGTAAGTGAGATGTTGGGGGGAGGAGGCTTGGAAGGTGATTGGGGAAAGAAGATGATTAGTTCTGTTTTGCTCAGGTTGAGTTTAAGGAATCTGTCAGCAATCCATTAAGAGATGGCCGATAGGCACTTAGAGATGTTGTCCAAGACAGAGGGAGCAAAGGCTGGGATTTGGGTATCATCAGCATATAAATGGTATTCCAGACCAAAGGATGAGATGAGTTTGCCAAGGGAGGAGGTGTAAAGTAAAAAAGCACTGGACCAAGGACTGAACCTTGAGAGACCCCAAAAACCGTGGGGGGTGTGAGAAGACAAGGAGTAATTGAAAGAAGATTGGAAAGAGAGGTCAGTCAGGTAGGAGAAGAACCAGGAGAGTGCCGAGTCACGAATACCAAAAGAGTGCAGGGTCTGTAGAAGAAGACGGTGATCTACAGTGTCAAAGTAGAGACACTGTGGAGAGATCCAGAAGAAGCAAAAGAAAAGTTGCATTGGGCCTTGGTAGTGAGCAAGCAACAAGTGTTTAGCCCTTATAGTATGGTTCTAGCAACAATGCCATATAGTTTATATTGCTTAACCTGGATTTTTTCTTTAATAAGTAAAACAGAATTTGCTTGATTTCATACTGTCTCTTCCTGATTGAATATTAGATGGAACCATCTGTTCAGGCATGTCTGCCTTAATATTATGTGTGAGCTATTGACCTTGGGAAGCATTATTAGAAACATTTTATTATGTATCTGCATTATTTGTTAAATTACTGGTGTTCTTGGCCATTACACCTACAAGAACTTTGACAACCCTACTCACTTGGTGTCACTATGGAGTTGATCCTTCCTTTGTTGCCATAATAGCTTCTACTACTCTAGGAAGGCTGTCTTGTAAGAATTTTCCTCATTCATCCAGAAGGTGAGATCAACCAATTATGTTGGCTTGACCTGGCTTGCAAGCTCAAATGAAGATGTTTTATTTGGGTTGAGGTCACAAAGTCAAGTTCTTCCATACCATACTTATCCATCTATATCTTTCAATGGGACACCGTGGACTTTAAGCATTTTAAACATGACATATGAATCCCAAAGCACTATGTGTTAACTAAAGAGACAACAGAGCAGAACTTACTACTAGTCAAGCTTGGATATTTATTATTGAAGAAAGAAGAAAGCTTTTTGAGGTCTACCAACAACTTAAGTTACAAGGAAATACAACCCATGACAACAACTTAAGCAAACCATACACGGTTCAATTGACTGTTCAATCAATTATTTTAGTCGGTCGATTGAAAATTGAATCATGTCCACATTGAACAATAGTTTCAATCCGATTAAAATTTTAAATTTGCTCGAAATTTGATCGGACCAGTTGGAAAATTTTAATTGAATACTATTCCTTGTCCCGACCAATTGTGATTAGATCCAATCAATTAGCATACTGTTACATCTGGGTTTTTTATCTACTGCTAGGTAGAATAGGATGTTTGTATGTATGCTATATATATATATAGATTTTTTTTGACATGACAGGAAATAAGCTATAGGTTATATATACCAATTTACATTACTGCAAATTGGTTTATATAACCTATAGCTTACATTTTGTCACATTACAGCCACAAACATGAATAAATTTTATTGGAATTCCGCATGAAAGATCAATACAAAGTGGTGTACACGTGAGAAGTGGAACGAAAATCATACATGATTCCAAACATTTTTACAAATAAATAACTGCACAGTGGGGTGTGTGTAATTATTCAGCTCCCTTTGGTCTGAGTGCAGTCAGTTGCCCATAGACATTGCCTGATGAGTGCTAATGACTAAATAGAGTGCACCTGTGTGTAATCTAATGTCAGTACAAATACAGCTGCTCTGTGACGGCCTCAGAGGTTGTCTAAGAGAATATTGGGAGCAACAACACCATGAAGTCCAAAGAACACACCAGACAGGTCAGGGATGAAGTTATTGAGAAATGTAAAGCAGGCTTAGGCTACAAAAAGATTTCCAAAGCCTTGAACATCCCACGGAGCACTGTTCAAGCCATCATTCAGAAATGGAAGGAGTATGGCACTGTAACTGTAAACTTTTGCAAGCCACTGTATATCCTGTTTTCTGCAGGAAAACCCCATTTGGACATAAGTGGAATTTTGTTTCAATTTTATCGTACTAAATGTACCATGTAGTGAAGTTGCATAGAGATAATATGCAAACCCGCCAAATTCCAATGCCCCGCCCCGTTCAGTCGCCATTTTTTTCTGTAGTCAGACCACTATGATGACTCCGCATAGGTTAGGTTATCTTGAGGCTGCTGTTGCAGTAATGGAAATGTTTACCCAAATGTTTTGTCATAATAGGTATTGTGCTTGAATGTGATCGTAGTGAAAGTATGATGCAGCGGAGACTGCATAGAGAGACTACATACTCCTGTCCAAGTAATAAACCCTGGTCCGTTCAGTCAACACTTTGACTGTAGTCAGACCACTATGATTACTCCGCATAGGTCAGGTTATCTTGAGGCTGCTGTTGCAATAATGGAAATGTTTAAGATCGAACACTCAATGTGGTGTGTCATTCAATTCAATTACAATCGTTATACGATTTAATGGTCGAATACTTCAATTGAATTAATGATCGATTTGTTGCATATTGAACCGTGTATGGCTAGGCTACCTTAAGAGTAGTAGATCCAATGTCAAGTTTAGTTGTACCAATCAATGACTATTCAACCTATTTAATGGGCACCATACTGTTCAGCGATACTCCCTAAAACCTGAATGAATTGCAGGCAGAATCAGACACAAACAGTAAGTGGATGGATCCCAACCAGCCACTGAACATTACAACCTTCCTTTTTTTGCAGACTGTTATAATAAAATACTTGCCGACATCAAAAAAGCCTAATCACCCCAGACCAGGAAACAACAGAACCACTGCGCGTCAGAAGCAAATAACATGAAATCACAGCAAGGGTCCTAATAACGTATCCCCCCCAATTAAACATTTTCTGGCCCATCTCCACTATTGTCTGCTATACAAAACCCCATCTTTATACATCTGTTCTTCCTCGATTGGTTGCATATGGCAATCTCGCCGTTACCTCCTGTTTTTCCTTATTTCCCTCCAATAAAAGGAAAAAAATTAAGGATCTTCATGGGTATTCATTTAAATAATTATTTTTAGTATGTTCTTTTTTTCTTGCCCTCTTTTGTTGTTCCACGGCCTCCAGTTTAAAGGTTTTGCCTGCTCCTCACATGTGAACTGTAAACAGAATGACAGATGGAATTCGATCATATAAACAGTTTCAGATACGTTCCTCTTCCACGGTTCTGTCAGTTGTTTATGGATTGAGAAAGCCGCAGATATGCCTACGAGTAAGGAAACTCGCTGTCGCTGTCAAACATTTGCACAACAGCCCCACGGAGCTCATAGCCTCCGCAGCGCGGAGTGTCCGCTGATAAAAGTCAGTTCCTTAATGGATAATTGGGAGATGGTCAATGGGAAAAGCCTAAACTCCTCATTACCACCCACAGGACCTGCGGAGGCTTTCATCAGGAAACAGGAGCTATTTTTAGCACGTGTTGATTCTAATGACCCGATGTTGCGAAAACTGCAGAATTCTGCGGATGGGATGAAACGCAAGACATCTATCACATGTTTATTAAGAAGCCTGCTGCAACGCTTGGCAAAAACATCAATGTTCCACTAAAGTAGATGTAAACCTTGAAGAAATTGCTATTTGTGTTAAACAATAAAATACAATTAGTTGTATCCTTTGTAACATTTCAGAGCTACTAGTCTCCTCCAGTCAAGCATGCGGTCCAGCGGGGTGTTGCTAAAAGAGCAAGGACACCCTTGTCCATTCATGCTCCATATTGCTCCCTGACTTTGCTTATTCTATTTTCTTTCTTCAAATGTCTCTTCCTCCCCCATACTTGTTCCTGTAAAAAGACAAATAATCTGTGGGTCTGAGACCTGGGGCAGTTGGCTCGAGACCTGCGGCCCATGCTCAAGGTGGCAGGGCCTAAAAAAATTCCATTGACCTCGGTAATGGCTGCATGGCAATTCTCCAGTTGACCAGGCGCCAGGGTGACAATGGAGAAGCACAGTTAAGAGATACAGGCCAAACATTGGCATCATCACTGGAAGTATCTAAACCAGAACTTTTCATTAAAAATCTCAGACTTTCAACTTCCAAACTCCAACTAGTGGTCCAGGTTCTTTACTCCTTCCCTGTTTCTATCTTTTCTGGCATTATCCTATTTCCTTCTGTAATAATGTCACAGATCCCAGCAGGACTAAAGGATCCGTGTCTTCTGTAGCTGCTTTCAGCTCGTAGAACCTTCCTTGACACCAGGGGTTACATTTCCAGCCCTGGAGCTCCCTTTGCTGGATGCTATGGTTCTGCATACCTATCAGCTGCTCCTCCCTCCTGCCCTTTCTAAGGATGCCTCAGGTGACAGGAAGTCGCCTGATCTTTGGGTCTTGTGTGTCTATGTGTTTGCTACCAGCCTCACTTGTTACCTGCCTGACATCCCGGTTCCTGACCCTCTGCTTGTTCCTTGGACTGCTATTACTCTTTGATCCTCGGCACTTAATCTGGGTACCTCTCTTGACTTCTGACTTATGGCTTGTTCATTGAACTTCTCTTACTCCTAATGTTTGGCACTACATCTTGATTATCCCTTCAGTCACCATCTTGCACAGGTACTTTCTGGGAACCGCAACCTGGGGATTACCTGTAGCCAAATCAAACTCCCTTTGCCGGGAGCTCTGGTGAATACCAGGTAGTCCCTCAGACTCTGCACCCTGGATTGTACCCTGCCAAGTTGGTCCAGTGGGTCCACACTCTTGAATCACTGGTGTCACCATTGCTCTGGTGTCACCCGCCGTGATAAATGATGGCTGATGGTCCTCTAAGTTAGGTGACATCCAAGCCACTTTCTATGAGGTGTCATGCATCCTCCCCCTAGGAGTTTTATCCTCACACCCTATGTAGCTTAGAGAACCAGACAGAAGCTGTGCTTTGCTCTCTGACTGACCCTAAAGTGGACTTGAGGCCCTCAGCTTCTTCATGCATTAAAACACACTCACCCACCCATTCTGATGATTAAATGAAGGGGGTTATAAAAAATGTAGGAAAGAAAAAAAGAATCAGAAGTTTTGGGAATCCTACAATACCTTATCCAGGCATGATTGTAAAGAAAAAACATAATCCACTCACAGATTTAAATCAGGCTTTCTGTATATAAAAGGAAGAGGGTGTCCCAGACTTCCCCTATGATGTCACAAATAGGGGTTCCCAGATTAGTCGGCGATAGGATTGGACAGGACTGAATGAAACACTAAACCTTGAGCAGAACTGTCTGTGTTCCCAGAGTACCTTTTAAAGCCTAAATTTAATCAATGACTTTAGTGTGTCTTTAAAGCTGACCTCGACATTTATGCATTTATATTCATATATTAGACTAGGACAGGGAGATAAGAGTGAGATGTGCTGCAGAAAACTTCCTGGTGGGAATTTCATTCAGAGAGAAACTCAGCTCTGCGTTTCAGAGAATAGTGCATCCTTCATCAGGGCTCAAATAGCTGAATGGCAAGGCGAGTTCTGGAGGAGCAATGAATTCTGGGACAGAATTGCTGATACAGCTAGAAGAAGCATTTCCACCACTGATGTTAAAGTCCACCATCACAGCTCTAGCCAGGTCATCATCACTGTTAATATTGGAATATTATTAGAATTACAATCTTTTTTTCTCTCTACCTCTTTTCTTTCCCACACTCCTTTCTCTTCGTCTCTGTCTCTCTCTCGTTCTTTTTCTCTTCTGTCTGTCTCTAGCTCTCTCTTTTTCTGTCTCTCGCTCCTGGATGCATCTGTTCATTGTTATAATCCCTCATGCTCTTATGATGATTTAATGGAATTACTATGGCCTTTTACATGCCCGATTCCTGTAAAACATTCACTTTAAACACTCAGCTACAGCAGAAATATTTGAAGTCAAACAGTTTATTAGCTGAAGAATTTCCACTGGCAATGCTGGTATGTACGCTGATCATGTACTTAGGCTGTAATTCCCCGCCACAGACTTAGTGCTGATTCACAGAGAGCTCGCTGAAGGATAAAGGGGAACTTTGGGCAAGGAAAGACCAAAGTGACATTGACCTCATTAGAAAGCGGATTGTAGATCAGCTAAGAGAAGGCAGAATTCACACCAATCTGACAGTAGTGTCTTTGTAGAATGGCTGAATTTCTGGACAATAGCCAATCAACAGCAGAAAAAGAGAGGAAACCTCCTGGGCTACCTTAGAGAGAGAGGGATTTTCACAGCATAATGTGAAACTGTATCCAACATATAAAAACAATATATTATCACAATATTTGTTCAATAAGGTAAAGCAGAAAAGATCAAAGTCCAACGCTTGTCTCTCGACGCGTTTTGCGATATAGATTTGCTTCTTCAGGAGATTTTAAGCATTAATAGAACGACCAAAGAAAAACCTGGGAGTATAGAAGAGTTTGACTTAAATTCAAATACACACAAATGATGGGGCCCACAAAACCTGCTGATCTCCGTGGAAGGCCTAGGGGTCTGCCCGAAGCAGTGTCCACCCTCAGGGGAATGGGTAGCACGTCCAGGGGGCCACTAACTCTGGGTTGGCTAGGAAATATACCTATGAAAATTGGAGGTGGTACAGTGTGCACATGATGCATGAGGGATGGTGCATGGTCAGGGGAAAAAATATCAGGGGAAAGCCAATTAACTGCACAATACTGCTGCCAGGTATGTTGCAGCATCCTCTGAGCATATATGTACCCAAACACAGATCAATTTTGGTATCCATACACAGATTAAATATGTTAGTAAATCCCTGTTCGATGGTCATTACTTTGGATGCAAACGCTCAATCCAAAGTATCGACCAGAAATCAGTCAACTTTTTGACGATTTTTGCATGACCACTCTGTGATCGATCGTTTGCTGTGTACCTTTACACATACCTACCGGAAAGCTAAATGGTACATTACGCCTTATGTTCTGATACATGGACATGATAAATGCAATAAGCCATTTCAGATCTACTTCATATCTATTGGAAATAGTGTCTATATAAAGGATATGATTGAAGAAAAAAAAAGGATATTACATGGTTTGCAGTGGAGGTTTTAGGTATGGGGAACATGGACAGTTGTCCAGGATGGCATCGTGGTATGATCCGCCCACCCATGCTGCCACCCTCTTTATCATTCTGCAGGGGAGAGGAGCTTGGGGTGGGGTTGTGTCTTCAGACACCTCCCGGCGGCATTACTGCCTTTCGCAGCTTAACCAGCATCCTGAACTGTTGAAGAACCTCAGTCGAACCCCATTCGATACCACTAGCACTCATGCTACAGGGGGTGATTGCCCAGAGCGCCAGATAGGCTAGGACCTCCCCTGATGGTTTACCATTGAGATGGAGTTTTTACATTAGGAGACATGTCATAAGAGTTCTGGATTTTATAGTGTAACTGTGAATTTTAGAGGGTTTGCTGTGTCCCCAGAATACATAACAGTCAGAAACTATAAATGACAGATCAGGTGACAGAACAATGCACTTAAAGCTAAACTAAGGCGGCCATTATACTCTGTTCTGCTTCAGATATATCTATGGGCCTCCTTGCTGGTTAACATCTTTGCCCAATTTTTTCATCTTTGCCCATCTTGATTGGCTGATCAAGGATGATGTAAGTGCCATATTTACATATCGACCTGGCGATAAAGAAGCCACCAAACCATTTAATGTATAGCGGTTGCCTATTTAACTAAAATTATGGGGGGGGGGGGGATTCATTAACAACTGCCCACCCGAACTCTATTGATGACAACTTCAGAGAAAGTTACAGGTGAGGTTTTAGGGAAGCCATTATGTAACAATGAATCTACATATATATAAATATATATATATATATATACTAAACATCTTAAAAATGTAATGAAAAGGCCCACCCTGGTAGCATTCTGTTGGTATTCCTCTGTGATAGGCTTAATTATTTAATGATTAACTCAATGATTCAATTAGAAATGTCATTGTGATTGAGAGGCTCCCTATTTCTTTACTAGAGGGATTCAGACAAGGCAACTTTCCTAAAATACTGTGATTTGCTCTGGTACTTAAAAAGAAGGAAGACTCAACCAATGACGTTTTAATTAGTTTGGGAAGGAAATAATGTAAAAACAAATCAGCCATTTCTCCAGCAGAGAATGTTTCAATGCACATAGATCTGCAGGATGGTCTGTTTTTTTTAACAAAAGTTCAGTTGCACTTCCAAATAAAGTTCCAGTTTAAAAAAATTATGTTACAAATATCTTAAAATTATTTGGTTGCTACAGTAACAAAAAAGTTAATACTTTTTTTCAGACACTGATCTTTTATAACTTTTTATTGTAATGAGCTACAATCACCTGAACATACAGTACATCTCATTAATAGAGCAAGCTACAGCTCTCTCTAGTGGTCAGTACTCGCAATATCATGAGCCAGGATGGAAGTACCGGTAGTTGCAGAATATTTTCAGAAGTAAAGTAGACCTGTCCTCAGGTAACCACCCCCAAATCCACTAGGCAAGAAGTTATCTTCTGATATCTCGTCTTACCACTCTGTGATCGCTGGCATGATCTGGGAAAAAAGTTGCTTTTTCTTACATTCTTTTTTCCCGCTTCATACTTTTTCATTAAGTTCCAGTTTACAGATTTGGTAGTTGACCACTTGGGTACCAATCATACAATTGCCTAAACAACAGTAATTGGGTTTACAAGAAGGCTGATTGGGGCAGTAGATTGAAACAAGGATAAACAATTGGTTAGAGTAGAAAAAATGGTGGGTTATAATCTCTGTACAATCCATGTTTGTTCTGCCAAAACCATGTAGTATAAGGACCTTTCTAAACCTTCCAATCACTATATATTCTATCAGGGAGGACCCAGCACTACATAGTTTTTGGTAGATCTAATGGAAAATTGTAAGGAGTGATCTAAAGGTGTATGGGGGGCTTTAGGATTGGTGTGCTTCAAATTATATGGAAAGCCAAATATTTTAATAAGAATTCAAATTAGTTAAAACCCCTATCACATAAATATCTGACAAATAATAATTTTCCCCTAGAAAATTACAAAATGTTCCAATTGAATGATTTCCCATCTGGTCCTGTTTCGTGACATTTAGGGGCTTATTTACAATAAATAGGTGATGTTGCTCTCTTCTGGATTTTCCATCTGTAGTTAAGTGCACTTCGTGTAGTCAACAAAGTGCCATGAAGTTACCATTGGAGAATGAGCAGATCATGTGACTTCAACAGGCCAACTGAACAGTGGCTGCAGGAATACTCAAAACATACACAAAGCTGTCTTTATCTTAATGAGGAACTTACTTGAGGGGGGGGGGGGTTACCAAATGGAATAGGCCATAAAATAAAAATATAATAAAATGACACTAGTAACATTAACAGCAAAATCTTAGTTTGCAATGCTTTGCAGAAAGTGTTCTTCATCAAATAGGTCCCTACTCAAACACTGTACACTGAATAGGCATAAATCTCATGTATCATACCATATTGGAAGCAGGGCTCTTAATCTTACACAAAACCTATTAATTTGGAGCATTCAAGGGAACAACATGGAGAAAGCAACAGCTGCAGGCCTGGACATCTTGGTGGTTCAACTAATTTATAGCCATGGTAGGGATGTAAGGACTTGGGACGCCTATGCCTGTATTACAAGGGCGAATGTCCAGGGTCCCTGGCATAATAACTGATGTTGAGAACTTGGATCCAGAAGGAAGACTAGAGGAAGCCACCACTAGAGGATGTTCACACTGGAGGATGCAATCCCGTGTTTGGCTCAGCTTTACTGCTTTTGGAAATTAAAATCTACCCTGAGCCACCCTCGTGAATACAGCCAGGGGGTTAATACTAAAGTACAAAAGTACAGTCAGGTCCATTAATATTGGGACATCGACACAATTCTAAAATTTTGGGCTCTATACACCATAACAATGGATTTGGAAAAACTTTAACTGCAGCTTTAATTTGAGGGTATTTAGATCCAAATCAGTTGAATGGTGTAGGAGTTACAACAGTTTACATATGTGCCTCCAACTTGTTAAGGGACCAAAAGTAATAAAACAATTGGCTTCTCAGCTGTTCCATGGCCAGGTGTGTGATACTCCCTCATTACCCCAATTACAATGTGCAGATAAAAGGTCCAGAGTTGATTTCAGGTGTGCTATTTGTATTTGGAATCTGTTGCTGCCAACTCTTAAGATGAGATCCAAAGAGCTATCAGTGAAGCAAGCCATCATTAGGGTGAAAAAACTAAACAAACCCATCAGAGAGATAGCAAAAACATTAGACGTGGCCAAAACAACTGTTTGGAACATTCTTAAAAAGAAGGAACACACCAGTGAGCTCAGCAACACCAAGAGACCCAGAAGACCACAAAAAAACTGTGGTGGATGACCAAAGAATTATTTCTCTGGTGAGGAAAACACTCTTCCCAACAGTTGGTCAGATCCAGAACACTCTCCAGGAGGTAGGTGTATGTGTGTCAAAAAGTCAACAATCAAGAGAAGACTTCACCAGAGTGAATACAGAGGATTCACCACAAAATGTAAACCATTGCTGAGCCTCAAAATCAGGAAGGCCAGATTAGAGTTTGCCAAAAGGCTTCACAGTTCTGGAACAACATCCAATGGACAGATGAGACCAAGATCAACTTGTACCAGAGTGATGGGAATAAATTTAACTGCTGACAAAAGCAGCAGGATGAATTCTAGAGTGTTTCAGGCAATATTATCTGACTCTCATATTCAGCCAAATGCTTCAGAACTCATTGGACGGTGCATCAGACTGCAGATGGACAATGACCCAAAGCATACTGCAAAAGCAACCCAAGAGTTTTTGAAGGGAAAGAAGTGGAATGTTTTGCATTGGTCAAGTCAATCACCTGACCTGAATCCGATTGAGCATGCATTTCACTTGCTGAAGACAAAACTGAAGGGAAAATTCCCCAAGAACAAGCAGGAACTGAAGACAGTTGCAGTAGAGGCCTGACAGAGCATCACCAGGGATTAAACCCATAGTCTGGGATTTGCAACCAAGTATTAAAAAGGGAAAGTTTAATTTATGATTATTATTCTGTCCCATTCCTTTTGGTCCCTTAACAAGTGGGAGGCACATACACTCACCAGCCACTTTATTAGGCACCCCTGTCCAACTGCTCGTTTACGCAAATTACTGATCAGCCAATCACATGGTGACAACTTAATGCATTTAGGCATGTTGACATGGTCAAGACGAACGCTGCAGTTCAAACTGAGCTTCACAAAGAGGAAGAAAGGTGATTTAAGTGACTTTGAACGTGGCATGGTTGTTGGTGCCAGACGGGCTGGTCTGAGTATTTCAGAAACTGCTGATCTTCTGGGATTGCCACGCACAGCCATCTCTAGGATTTACAGAGAATGGTCCGAAAAAGGGAAAACATCCAGTGAGCAGCAGTTCTGTGGGTGTAAATGCCTTGTTGATGCCAGAGGTTGAAGGAGAATGGCCAGAGTGGTTTGAGCTGATAGAAAGGCAAATAACTCAAATAACCACTCGTTAAAACCACGGTATGCAGAAGAGCATCTCTGAATGCACAACACTTCGAACCTTGAGGCAGATGGGCTACAGTGGCATAAGACCACACCGGGTGCCACTCATGTCAGCTAAGAGCAGGAAACAGAGGCTACAATTTGCACAGGCTCACTGAAACTGGACAATGGAGAATTGAAAAAATGTTGCCTGGTCTGATGAGTCTCGATTTCTGCTGCCACATTCGTATGGTAGGGTCAGAATTTGGCGTCAACAACATGCAAGCATGGATCCATACTGCCTTGTATCAACGGTACAAGGTCCACCAACAACAAAGGCTGAGCTGCCCAAGTGCACCCCCCGCCCGTCCTCATCCTCCATATACCATGATCTGGATGAATGAGAACCTTCCCAGA
>CM070043.1:24184589-24199922 GCA_036250615.1 Ptychadena robeensis | reverse complement strand
GCTGATTTTATTGTAAACAAGATGACTGAAATGATCAAAATCAATGTCAAAATGGCCAAATTTCAACTGTATCAGCCTGGTCCTCCTGCTTGGTGTCAATGCACAGTTTGGATATTTTTATTGGTTGAACAATGTGCTGCTTAGTGCCTTCAAAGGAATACATGATTTTGGCACCAATTGCCAATGTCCCAGCCTTGACACACCTTCCGACTTCAATCTCACCTGTAGCATTTTTTCTCTGAACATTTAATCAATTGTGTCTCCAGCCTCCTATAATCTCCTGCATCATGTCTGTAGTTTCTGACCATCTACTGATTGGTGGCCTACATCTTTGACCACCACCGGTACTCAAAAAGGGGCCAAAAACTAGCTATGTGTACCTGCATTATTGTTACAAACCCCATATGCGTACTAACAACTTGGAGGCACTCTGTGTCTGGGCAGCGGTAATGATCAGGTGCAGCCAAGGACTCTGACTGTCAGTCATAGAGGGGAGAGATTGGCACAGCTCCCACATTAAATAGCTGTACAACCAACTTCACTTTATCATGTAAACACTACTGTAAAAGTAAAATTGTTTAGATTACCAGAATTTTTTCAGTTTATATTGTTAAATGTTTACAATTTATGTCCGTTGGATAACCGCAGGGAAACAATAATAACTATGAAAGGTTGCAGTTATGGGTGTGAAATTGAGAATATAAATTACTAATCCAAAATAAAAGAGTGGTCTTCTAAGAATGTTGGAGATCTGGGGGTTGAATTTCACAGTAGGCATATGTATGGGTAAAATCTGACAAGAGAAAAGCACTGTGTGACAGCTGGAATATGACTATGAAAGGTTGACATATGGACCGCAGGTAGTCTCAGGGGTTAGTTACAAAGCCAGAAAATCTCGGGCTTGTACTACTGAGGTATGAGATCTGGGGGTTCAAACGGTGTTGTACTGTGAGAGTTACATGTGACCCAAAGCCAGATGGTGACCTGTGGATGGAGACAGCTAATACGAGGCTCAATCAAGAACAGGGAGGTCCATCTGCAGCAGAATCTGCCATGCAGGAGGCTGACGCAGAGAACAGTGAGAAAGATATTGGGGAAGACCACCCTACATATGGGATGAGTACCAAACACCATCTCCTGGTACTCATCTCAGTAGCGCACTAAAAAAGTTATGTGCACCCCTGTCTATAGTCTTTGACCACCTATTAACCTCCTTAGCATTTACCACGAGTGTAGCTCAGGATAAATTTGCTTACTCCACAAACTCACCCTGAACTACACTCGGGGATATTCACATTTCCCCGGTAAGCCTGCGGCCATAGGGAGTATCATCGGACTCACTGATCTTTTCCTGGTCCATTTCTTCAGTGCTAGTCCCAGTCCCTGAATCTTCTGTACCATGGTTGCAGTCTGTGACTATAGAATGAAGTATGTCTACTGTGTGACCATTTTCTGTACTTCCCTTGTAGTGCTTACCTCCTACTCAAGTATTTCTATAGTCTCTGACCATCCTCTTCTATTTAAGCATGTTCTCAGTCTCTGACCATCACCTGTATTAGGTCTGTTGTCTGCAGTCACATCATGAGGCATTTGCCAAGTGATTTTTATTCCTTCACCCTACAGACCTGTCATCAGGGCATTATCTAAACATGTGCATGCTTTCACAAACAGCAGCATGTGTAAATGTATCTAAGGAAGGGTAACTTGCAGACCTTATGGTTTTGGAGCTAGTGTACATAATTAAATAAGGTTTATTAAAATGTTAACTGATAGATTCTGATTGAACCTGGATCTATCTGGTAGAAATCTATTTGTTCATCTTTAGCTAGGATAAATATAGGAAAGTGGCCATTGCTGACTTACCTTACAGGTTTCAAGATCTGGCAGTGTCAATTTAGAAGGTAACGTATAAAACCAGCAAAGTCAAAGTAGAGCTGAAGTCCTTGAATACGACCTATAAACATATTATGGGTTAAGGCGTCTATACACCTAGTGAGCCTCGGACGATTTTTGGGCTGACCAATGTGTGTGCGTGCTTGTGGCCATCGGTGAGCAGCAAAATCGGCCGCAGATCACAGTAGCCCACATGTGGCGACAGCTTAGTCGGCCAGAGGACAGACATGTCCATACATTTCCGGCCATTACTTTGAATGGGGACTGGTGTCTCCATCCAAAGTATCGACCAGCACACAAAGGGTGCCCGCCGATTCTCTGTGCGACAACGTGCAGCATGATGACGTCATCACGCTGCACCCAGTCGCTCGTCTATCAGCCCCGGCTCATTATGGGGGATTTTCTACCAATCTCCCGGGCACCCTTTGTGTGCCACCGCTTACTTTGAACGGGGATGCTGATCCCCATCCAAAATGTTTACATTGGTGTAAGAATTACGGACATGTCTGTAATGGCTTAGATCGATTTGGCCTCCGATTTTGGCCTAAATTACACCTTTAAGCTTTAGATTTCCACACAATTTTTTGGGCTGATCGACCACTGTGCGATCGGAGGAAAAATCTGGTTAAAATCTAAAGCCCCCCATACATCTTAAGATCGATCCATACAATCTCCATTAGAGACCAACAACTGTGTAGTATAGTGGCCTCCCTGATAGAATACATAGTGATTGGAAGGTTTAGAAAGGTCCTCATATTACATGGTTTTGGTAGAACAAAATTTTATTGTACAGAAATTGTATGGTAAGATTGTAAGGTGTATGGGGGCCTTAAGCGTGTATGGGGATATAGTGATCAGGCAAAGATGATGGTTGGCCCAGAAAAGGCACCTTTGGGTGTTAAGAGATTGCAGCACTATGGAAATGTAATTGTTTCTACGAACCCTGACCTTTGACTAAAAGAAGAGCAACTGTAAATTTTCAGTGAGCTGGTTCTCCATCCACCATTACCTCAATAATCAAATTGCTTAGCTCACACAAACAGAAGCTGTGTAGGTTCTGATATCTCCCATCTTAAAGGAACATTAGGTAGGACACTAGGGCCAGGGACATGTACCTGCAAATAATAGGATCAGGCCCAGAGAACAAAGCTCAGGCCCGCAATCTTAATGCAGGTGTGGGAGACGTGAACCAGGTGGCTGAAAGGTTTCTTTGTTTGAAGCTGTCAGGAGGAGAAGCTGATTAATCCCTGGCCCCATCCCTAAACTCCCTTTTAACCATGTCAAGACATCTCCTGGCTGCAGGAAGTCTCGGCTGACAGGGCTATGTGCTAAGCTCAGTTAATGTGGTCCTGAGTTTAAACACTTTAGGTTGAAAGTGGATAATTGGTGGTAGTAGATTTTAAAAGCTTGCACAGGTGCCTTTGAAAAGAGGTTAAAAGTCAAGTGGAACCTCCCCCCAACCTCCTCCCAGCCACCCCTTCTGAGCAATGGTGAGCTTTTCCTTAGGAGATCAAAATTCCTTCGCACAAACCCCCGAGGGTCTTGTAAGAGCTGTTATTAATTTAGATCTGTATGTTCCACATAATACAAAAACGATACCACATGTCTTTATTACCATTAACCTGGCCGTGTCCTCACCACGGTCCCTCCCTCCTTCCCGGCTCAGTTTGTAGAGGACATACATCAGCTGAAGCACTTGAAACATGAGTGTGAACTGGTCGTTAACATTCTGCTTTAAGATTCATTAACATTCCTGGCTGTTGGGAGAAAGGTGGAAATGGAGACTGTTACATGCAGACAAGTCACTCTTCCATCACCAAACGTGATTTAAGCTTGGAACGCGCTAGACGAGGCAGGCACATTTCCTTGCAACCATGGAATGATGTCCTTTAATCTCCAGCACAGGCTAGCTTGGAGAGAACCTTAGTTAACAAGGATGTCTGCACTGTTGGCACATTATTAGGTACACCTGTCAAGAATTTGTTACAGGAAACACATACTCAGACACTCCACTTGGAGGACATAGGACTAGGCCAAGGGGGAGATAGGAGTCAACTCTCTTGAGTGCTTCAGTAGGAAGGGGGTTGCATAATATTCATAGACAACCTATGCTGCTGAGCTTAAAAAAATTAGGCAGCACAGCTTTGCATACTTTATAACTAGTGGAAGCAATCATTTATAATCAAATTAACACATAATAAAAGCAATTTAATTGCCTGTTGGCCAAGTTAGAATAAGCTGGAATACACAACTTTTAGTCCATTACCAATGGCCTCTGTGCCACAAAAACCTAATTATTGTTCATAGAAGCATCTGAATCTTCTTTCTTTTGGCAACAGATATTTTGACATCCTCTTAGGGGGGGTTTCCACATCCATCAGAACCCCCTTCGCTAAGCGTATTGCTCCAGACACGGAGCACATTCACTTATCTGCTTGGTGGATGCTGTGTTCTCACAGCGCTGAGCCGTTCCACCGATGCAGGGTTGAATGTAGTGGAGTACGTTGAACCTCTGCAAGCAGGTAAAGTCTATGTGCTCCATCTGAATGTCAACCCCCCCCCCCCCTACTCAATTTTCCCATCACTTTTGCCCAGAGTATATGGTGTACTGTAAGTTGTCTTCAATCCAGTGACTTAGGAGCTTCCCAATTTGCATGTTTTCAGGCTAAGGCTAATGCCTGCCATATACCCACAGACGGGTGCAGACAGACGAGCTCCGATGAGCTCTGGTATGCAGTGTGATGACGTCATCACGTTGAATTCTGGGGCTGCTTTAATCGGCCGGGCACCCTTTGTGTGATGGCCATTACCTTCAATTAAGACGCCGGTCTTCATTGAAGTTAATGGCATCGGCCAGAGAACATTGGACATGTCCGTTCTCTGGCCGGCCGAGCTGTGGGGCGACAGGGATCTGTGGGCACATGCCGTTTGGCGGCCAATTTTGCCGCTAATCGGTGTGTGTATGCCAGGCTTAAGTTTACACTGGCGGTTTTTTACGGCCAGGTAAACGACCATTTAGCTTGGCCAACCGGTGGACGCCACATTAGGTGTCCACTGGTCGGTTTTCGGGCGGCCGTGCCATAGGACCTCTATGAGGTCCTTAATTAGACGCCCTGTAATCGCCTACACTGTTGTGTAGATGACTACAAGGAGTCATTTATCCCGCGGCTGCGGGAGCGCACTGGTGGAATCGCCAGTGTAAACTTAGCCTAAATATGGTAAAATGGTCGTCCAGGTGTAACTGGTGTAACGTGAGACACAACCATGGAGATCCCCAAACTTAAGCCAAAACTACTAAAAATGTCACTGGATCACTGGAAATCAACAGCTCCAACACAAAATGACAATATGGCTGCTAAGCCCTTATATAAGGAGGCAGAGATATCCATTACATGAATTTATTGACTGACCAGCGATAACGTTTTTGCATTTGATATTGGGAAGACCATTTTTTCTATGGTCAAACATGCTTGGTCAGAAGTCAGAATTTGCAGTCTGGGGAATTCAACAATTCCATACTAATTCCAAATATTATTTATATATATGTATATATATATATATATATACATATACACACATACACTGAAAAGACAGAGTACACAAGCACATACAATCGCTCTCTTTCTCAATGTTCTATGGCAGCCTGTGGGTACAGTGATTTCTATCTCTTGCCTATCTCCTATCTACTGTCAATTTTCCAAAGAATTCCTTATCTCTCAGAGTTTCCGCTGGGGGTGTAAAGTGCACAGGAAAAACACAACAGTGGTGGGCAGATACCAGGAACAGAGCACAGCTGATTGCAGAAAGAAAATGATACCGTTATTAGATTCCTAACTTTTCCAATGTGGGTTTTGCGATCAACCCTCCAGATAGAACCCGTTGAATTCTTATTACTAAGTTCATGATGAGCTGATAAGGTTTTGGCAGCAGAGTTTACATAAGTTTTTAACTGAAACTAGAACCAGATTAAAGGAATAGTAAATTCTAGTATGGGGTGGGGGGTTGCCTTGTTCAGCTTTTTCCAAGACTGTTCCAATGTTTGGATCATGGCTACATATCATGTGAAGCTTTATCACACCTTAAAGTCCAGCTACCATTAGACATATTTCTTAACGTTAAGTGCATGATAGTTAATCTGACACTTCCATGTGTTTATTATCCCTACAGACATCAGAGGACTTCATTTTTTTTTCTGTTTAGAAAAAACAGAAAATGGAGCCATCTCTGTTCAGGCATCGTCTAAAGTCAACTTCTCCACCCTGGTCTGAATCTTGGTGACACAATACCAATGAATACTGGCATCTCTCTGAATAGTCTCTGCGGCTACAGTTTTGTCAAGTACTACAAAGAGATTGGAACATTTAAGGTAATTGGTCCACATTTTTGCCATAATTCATGGCCATATGACACACTTAAGTTGCCTATACACGGTTCAACACAAAGCGGTTGTACACTCAAAATAAAAAGGAGACATACATTACATATACATATTTCTTACCTGTCAGCAGTTTACATGAGGGAAAACTGCTGCACAAAAAACGTACTTAACATCCTCGCTTCCTCATTCCCTTGGCCAACATGTTTAGTATGGTTCCCCGGTACTAGAGCACCCCTCCACAGCAGGGGCGGTCCGCATCCGCTACAACTCGCTAGCATATGCCAACTCCCCAGAGAGCATCAGCTAAAATCTGCCCCCTGGAGACCTGGGGGGATGTGACAACAGATGTCCCAACTGCCCTTTTGGCTGTATGACATCGTGCCTCAGCATCACACAGTGGGTCAGAATATTTGGGGCATTATCGATAGTTATTATGCTGATAGTTCAGAGTGACCTACCACGTGGTAGGTCCGTTTTAAGACAATTCGCTTTTAAGTTGATGGAATGGAAATCAATTCCTGCCCACCTGGTGAGATTGACCAAACGTGATTGAAATCTAACCTAAAATCAATATGATTATTATTAACATTTATTTATATAGCGCCAGCATATTACGCAGTGCTGTACAATACATTAGAGTGGAGATACAACACAGTATAACACACAGGTACAGGTATGGCACAGGAGGAGTAGAAGGGCCCTGCCCATACGGGCTTACAATCTAATAGATAACATGAAGTGATCGGACATGTCAGTAAATTTTAGTAGATCGTACGAATATTTGATGGGTTTTCTAGCTATTCCAATCGATTTTTATCTGATCATACTATTGAGCATGCACACTAATCTAAGTAAAGGAATCGATTGTGTTTAAATCGATCACACTGTGTGGCGGTACAATTGATGTTAGACTGGTGATCGGTATTGAAATTGTTTTAAAAGTTGAACAAATCTAAGATCGATCGAGTAAATATCAAACCATGTTTAAAGCTTAAAGCTGGGAACACACGGCTTGGTATACGAGCCGCTCGAGGTTCCCTGCAGCAGTGCGATGATGTCATCACGCTGTTGCCCGATATAGGAGGAGACCCCGTGGTCTCGATGCAATGCAATGGACATCGACTGTGAGCTATCGATCTGGCCCATATCTACATGTGTGTTCCCTGCTTAAGTGTCTTTGTTTAATTACAGAATGTAATTCTTGATTGATTGCAAAGAGAGCTCCCTTGAGGCCTGGAAACTTTTCAATAAGTCCATCAGCAGGATCTACGGGTGAGCCCACTACCATCTTGTTTTCTTAAGTCTTTTGCGGTCCAAAAAAGCTAGGCATACACGATTCGATTTTAGCATTCAATCGACCTAAAACAACTAAAGTTTACATTGATTGGCATTAAATCGTATGCTGCACACATGTTTCTTTCGGCAAAAATTGCTCGATACCGATCAAAACATTGATCGAAAAATTATTGGACATTTTTGTCGATTGTACAACGATCAAACTCAAATCATAGCATTTTGTTTGTTGGTTAATTTGATTGTATGACTCTTTCCTGTGTTTTTTGATCGAAACCTTCCATGTGGTACTACTTTGGATTCAATTACGATCGGTGAAAAGATCACAACCTAAAATCGAATTGAAGATCAATCGTGCTAAAATTGAACCATGTATGCCTAGCTTAAGACTTAACAAAACAAGATGGTGTTGGAATCACCTGTAGGCCCACTCTTTACCACCAAGAGTCATGTCATTTTAAGAAATGTAACCAAACAGTAAGTCTGATCTGATGACTAGTGAAACTGCTCATCAAGTAGGGATATTTTACAAAACAAATTCCATTTTTTTAAGATTCATTTGTCTACAGATTGGAAAAGAAATCAGCCATTTTCCCATGGCAGGATTACATTACCGCAACTGACCCATAACTGAGCAGAACATGAAATAAGCCATGCCGTCTCAATGCATGCAAATAATGAGATGAAGCAGCTTCTGTTTTGTGTAGTCCTGATACCCCCAATCCCACCACCCCATCCCCCTTCCAACCCCCAGAGACCACTTTTCATCATCAACAGGGCACTGGGTTATAATGCACAAAATATTCCCAAGAGAGTGTATTAAAGAACAATCTAACACATTGCATTAGTTACTATTTCACTTAGATCCCTGGAGGTGAAACCTTGTTGGTTTAACCTCAATTAATGGAGTCATTAGCATACCGATATTAATTAGAGGTTGTGTTTTCCCAGCAGAACCCTGGTGCAGTCTGGGACTGACCTTCCATGTATGTTCTCACTTTAAAGAGCCTTTAAGCAAAAAAAAAAGTCTTTAATCAAATGATCTGCTAGGAGTAGTCACGCTGCACAGAACAACAATCGGAGGCAGCAGAACATATATTGGGATGATCACAAACAGACTGGGCAGTTGTATTGGTGACCATAAACACAACGATATATTGGCCACATCAAATCACTGATTGCTATTCTTGATGGACTGAAAATGCAATCTGTCAAGTAGCCAAAGAAAAAAATGTTATGTAATTGGTCCAAATCACAGTACTTACGCATGTCTATTTGTTTAATCAATTACCGTATATACTCAAGTATAAGCCGACCCGAATTTTTTTTAAAGATCTGGAAAAACTGAATAACTTACGTATAAGCCCAGTTGTCCAAACATCAGGAATACATTTTTGACAAAAAACATGGCAAGATATGATTCATACCCACACATCAAATTTTCAGCATGGCTGCTAAATGGGCTTTTAGGCACATAGTCACACATCAAGTATAAAAACGTCTGTATTTCACCAAAAATTTACCATCACATAAAATCAGACAATCCTTAAAATACATATAACATCTCTGTAGCTGCCACACATCAGCTTGTGCATGGATCTCTACAAATAGTGATGGCCGAACATCAGCTTTGGTTGTTCGCGAACAGGCGAATCGAACTTCTGCAAATACCCGCCGCGAACATGCGAACGGCGAACCTCCATTGACTTTAATGGAGGACAAACTTCTCAAACCTTCAGGTCATGTTTGTAGCCAAAAAAAAAGTCAAAAGGGTGCGACTACCTGCACAGTATCATGCCAGAGGGGGATCAATGGCTAAACTTCTCCCTCAAAATATGGATTTTTTTTAATGCTGTTTTTTCTTGCTGTATTCTGTAGGTCTAATGCTGTAAGTCTAATGCTGTAAGTCTAATGGCCGGAAATCACATCTAGATTAAAGATTTTGCCAAAAGTTACCGGACAGTACCTTCTGCAGCGCATCACATTTAGTCCGATCTCTCTGCAATGCATAATACAGCATACCCCACCCCCAGAGAAGGACTTTTGTGGGGCAGTAATGATGAACTACATGTAACAGAACACCTTAACTATAGTTACAGATCACTGGATGGAGAAAAAGCAAAGTATCTCAGCCATCCCTCAATCAGCAGCAAATTTCCCTATCTATCTAGTACTGGAGATACAGGATAAATGTAAAAATGGCCGCTGGGGGCTTCTTTTATAAGGGGAGGTATTTTCCAGGAGTGAAAGGAAGTGTTTTTGGCTGTACTGTCCCACCTGACTATAGGGTGAGGGGTCACACTTTGTCTCCATGTTAAGGTATAGGGGGCGGGTCGAACACCCATAATGTTCACCGGCATTGCGAACTGCGAACATGCTATGTTCACCGCGAACTGTCCGCCGGGCAGACTTTTTGGCCATCACTATCTACAAATATAGATTCTCAGGTGGAATTGTAAACGATTGAAGCAACATCGAACAAAAGTGAAAAATAATACAGACAAAAATATTTCGAAAGCTGATCGGACATGTTCGATCTAATAAATTTGAGTGAAGCTATTTCTTGTCCAAAAATCGAACAAAATTTTTAGTGTGTACGTTAAAGAGGAAATAGGAATGGCTTTCCCTTTCCGTTTAGAGGCGGATACGGGACCTGGGGACTTTTAAAGGCAGTATCAGACTTATGGTATAAACATATTATTTTAATGTGTCAGTTTAGCACAGTAAACAATATCGGTACATTGACATAATATCACAGTGCATATGGTTACATCACCAAGGTCATATATGTCTTTTTCCTCAACATGTTTCGCTGGGTAGCTTCGTCAGGAGGTATCAAAGATATATATGTCACACTTCTCAGGTCTTATTAAGTAGTAGAGTCAGGTTAACTTAACCAATATGTATCCGCGTGTGTCCCTCTGTGCTGGGCTCCACCATTCCCGTAGGGCTGCGCCAGAACGATCAGCTTTTTGGGGCACAGGGGGCGTAACTCTTCTTATATCGCTGTATTATACTTAAGGTATCACTTTTATACCTATTAGTGCGTTCCTTGTATGTGTCCGTTCCGGATCTAGTATTTAATAGTGTCAGTCCTGTCCATTGTCCACTGATTAGATCTGCATAATAAAAGTCATCCTTAATGGTCAGCCAGGTTCCCACTCAGGGAGTCCAAAGTTATTTGGATCCTTACCTGAACTTGCGTCTTCAGTACAAAAGGACGAGCTCCTCGTCCTTTTGTACTGAAGACGCAAGTTCAGGTAAGGATCCAAATCCAAATCTGGTCGTTCTGGCGCAGCCCTACGGGAATGGTGGAGCCCAGCACAGAGGGACACACGCGGATACATATTGGTTAAGTTAACCTGATTCTACTACTTAATAAGACCTGAGAAGTGTGACATATATATCTTTGATACCTCCTGACGAAGCTACCCAGCGAAACATGTTGAGGAAAAAGACATATATGACCTTGGTGATGTAACCATATGCACTGTGATATTATGTCAATGTACCGATATTGTTTACTGTGCTAAACTGACACATTAAAATAATATGTTTATACCATAAGTCTGATACTGCCTTTAAAAGTCCCCAAGTCCCGTATCCGCCTCTAAACGGAAAGGGAAAGCAATTCCTATTTCCTCTTTAACATATTTAGTTGGGATGTGGCAAATCAGCAATCATGGTCCAATTATCCCCTTTTTATCCTATCTTAATTTTTAGTGTGTACATTTGATGTCGGCACAATCGATATTCGATCAAAATATCGAACATCCTAATTTAATCTATCGTTGATTGTGCAAAAATCTATACGTGTATTTCTACCTTTATTTTCGTTCAATTGAACAGGAACAAAAGATTTTTTATTTGGTCAAATGAAAACCGAGTACCGAACAACTTGTTTGTACGATAAAAAATTATTGATATCAAACAAAAAATCGATCTAAAGTTATCAGACATGTTGGTAAATTTTTATCGGATCGGTAACCATCGAACCTGAAGCGAACATGTCAAATAATTTCATTCAATCTTTTATGAATGAAGCTACCGTATTTTTTGGACTATAAGAAGCACCGGCCCATAAGACGCACACAGTTTTTAGGGCAGGAAAACCAGAAAAAAGTGAATTCAATATTCAATTCAACCAGTAGGGGAGGAGGGGGGGGGGGGTCGGGCTGTCTCCTACTCTCCTCTGCTCACCCTCTGCCAATGTTGCGGTCACTGTGTGCGTGGGAGCTGCAGAGTGATTGCAGTTCCCACGGACAGGAGAGAGGGATAGGTGACAGTTCATCTATATATCTCTTTTCATTGCCTATGGCAGGAGTGCTCTGAGCTCTGCTGGCATAGGCAATTACACAGTTCAGATGGGAGAGCCGGACACCGGCTGGCATCTCACATCTGACAGCTCCTCCAGCTCCCCGGCTAATCTACGTTCCGGGAGAGCTGGCGGGAAGCCAAGGTGTGACCACTGGCGGCCAAGTGGCCGCGGGGGTCGCGAATTTTGACCATAAGACACAGGCACTTTTTGCCCCCAAATACAGTATTTCCTGTTAAAGCAGACCTACCACCAGAAGTACATCATTAAATGAATGATAATACGGGAAAAAAACATATAAAAACTTACCTGCAATGAGTAATTTAAGAAGATCCCCTCACTTCCTGGTTGGTCTGCGGCCACCGAGATCTCTGAGCGCAGTGTTTGCTGGTTAATTCTATGATCTCAGCTCTCCATTCAAAGTATATTGAGGAAAATTCCAGTAGAAAACCATTGACCCCAGGACTACCGAGCCGTGCCCTACCCAACTTATCTAATAAATAACGTCAGAGTCACTTATTCTTTCGGAAACTTGTGTTTATATAAAATGAGTGCGATAACAAAATGGCCACAGCCTGTAAACATAACAACTTCTTAATATGGGGTCGCCCGACAGTGCCGCCACTTCTCCATCTTGTTTCCAACCACCGTGCCTGCCACCAGCCCTTAAGTACCAGCACGGTGGGTACCTTAACTTGTAAACAAAACCTGAACCGGGGCAAAAACCCCCATCAGTACTGTGTGACTGCTCTTAGAGTACCGACACGTCACAATGAGCCCCTTAAGGCTCTGTTTTCTCCATGCGGCACTGCCAAGCTTCCACCATGCTGTGACAAAAGAATAAACAGAAAAACAAAACATACACAGTTACAAAAGTCCATCAAAAAGGGGAGGGAGGGTGGGTGATTACTGGAACCGAAAAGGACCCGCCTCCTTCCGGTCCTCCCTTTTCTACCTCCTGCACCTGACGTCACTGCGTAACCCCCTGCGTCCGCTAGCTCCACCTTTAGCTACTCGGCCACTACCTGTGTCAATGTGCCCTCCCACCTAACTGGCGTGCGGCTCTGGGCACTCATTAACGCCCTCAGTGGCCACCCACAATGTTGCACCCAGAGTTAACCCTCTGAAGCCTGGCGAATAAATATGGAATCGCTCATATGATTCCACTGAACAGCAAGTAAGTATACTATTTTAAGGTTTCTGGAGCCCTAAGCCACCATAATACCGGCTCAGAGATAAGTCAAACTTTAACTTTACATATGTCATTTGCACATATTGAGTGTACATCCGCTTTAAAAAATTATACGATATTTTGTTTGAGTACATGTGAATGAAATTTCATTCGGTTGAACGAAGATAGAGTGTGTACATTCGATATAGGCACAATCAATATTCGATCAAAATATGGCACATCCTGATCGAATCTATCGTCTATTGTGCAAAAATCTATACGTGTATGGCTAGATTTAGGCTTATCAATGTGTAAATAACACAGATCAGCTTTTTACAACATTTCTATAGAATAATACTGTTTTGTCATTGTGATTTGTTAATTAAAAGTGTTGATCGCGAATATTCAAATCACAAATTGTTATTGCAAATATTAGCACTTTGAGAATTCGCGAAGATCTATAGTGCTATATCTTCGTAATTGCGAATATTTAAATTTTTTTACATTAGTACCTGTAACTACCATGCATTGGGTTAGCAAAATGCGCATGTACATGTGGCGATTTGTGCGAGGAAGGTAATAAATTATTAGTTTTCAGTGTTGATCGTGGAAATATGCGAATATCGGCACTTTTTTAATTGTGAAAATAATTTTTGCAATGAAGGTAACAATGACTGGTGATCACAAATTCTGGAATTGACAAATATTTAGCAAATACAAATATTGCCTGTGCTGCTCATCACTAACAGATTAATAAAGGCTCGGGTTACGGTGATCACATTCACAGGTATCTCATAAAACTGTAAAAAAAATGTCCCATTAAGCTCCCATAAATCAGAGACGCTGTACATGAATCACCGCTAATCTTTGTACCTCCGCTACCGATACATTTATTTGATGCAGCGCATTCCATGAGGCCTAAAATTCAATCCATACTAAGAATGTGATGTTAACATGGTCGATCTGGGTGAGTTAAGTAGCAAGATATTTCTATTTAATACCCTTTTATTGAGATGAATGGCCCCTGTCCCTGTCTTATAAACACCTCGGGTCAGCTTTTTTGAGTTCACTTCATTTATCTTTGGCTTTCCTCATCTATAACGTCTCTGTCTGCTCTGTCTCATCTCATCACTTGTATTTATCTTCCCATGAAAGGCTCCTGAAAGTCAGCTTGGACCACACTGGTGGGAGGCTGCATGGGACAGCGGTCTGCGAGGATGTTAGTCGCTGTTAAGCGGGTTCGGGTTTCGGATAGAAATTAAGGGGTGTATGACCCGAGAAAGGGCCACATAACTATGTTTATATGTGCTGTATTATATGCTTGCATAATACTTATTTGTTTGGTGTGTCCCTTAAGGGTAGCACCTGCTGTGTACATGCTGCTAAACCATGAGTCATGGCTGGGTGTTTACTTCTACTTTCCCTTCAAAAGGTAGCAAAGTGACTCCTGCCCAGTAACAGGCCTTATGCCAGCCCCTGTCTGAGGACATAAATAGGCTGTCCTGAGAATGTTCTGGGCTCTCTGGCTTCTCCTGCTCTTCTCTCATCTGTATCTCCCTTGAGTACCACAGCCTCAGCTTTGGAACCAGCAGACAGTCCCAACCAACATCCAGCCGAATGGTTCCAGCAACGCGGTAGCAGCACAGTAACGCTTTCCCTACGATTGAACCCTTTCTCTGCCCTCGGGAGTCGGAGCTGCATTTGTACATTATTCTCAATAAACTGTAAATTGCCCCCTACCGGCTTGCGTGGAACTTCACTTATTGGGGTGTGAGCTCAGCCTGGAAAGTGGACAAGTGGACGGTTAAAGAAAAAGGAGGGTCCTGATTGCCGGTAAAGGAGCTCACCACATCCCACAATTGTAAAATTCATAAGCTGTTTTGGAGGGAACTAACTCCGATCTGGAGGTGGCCAACCTTCTTGGGACTTTAAAGGTGAGTAAAGGTTCCAGTCAGAAAGGTGAGGTTTACCATTTTGATTCAAAACTACTGTCAGTACATACAGTCAGTACAAACAAACTGAAATCTTTTAGGTGTAGGGAAGAAAAAATATAAAAATAAAATAATGTGGTTGTGTAAGCACACCCTTAAACTAATACTTTGTTGAAGCACCTTTTGATGTTATTACAGCAATCAGACTTTTCGGGTATGAGTCTATCAGCATGGCACATTTTGGGTATAAGGCTATCAGCATGGCACATTTTGGGGATAAGTCTATCAGCAAGGCACATTTTGGGGATGAGTCTATCAGCATGGCACATTTTGGGGATAAGTCTATCAGCAT
>CM070043.1:24141312-24160824 GCA_036250615.1 Ptychadena robeensis | reverse complement strand
TGTACAGTGCTGCGTAATATGCTGGCGCTATATAAATAAATGCTAATAATAATAATAATACAGTTGAACCAAATTATGTGAATTCGAATATACTATATGCCCCTCAATACTACTTGTAAGGGCTTGTTTCCACAAGCCCGCGGAAGCCCGCGGTTGCCCACGGGGCGGACATAACTGTACCCATGTTATTTAATGGGCTAGTCCCCTGCTGCGGTCAGGAGGCGGTCAGGGGGCGGCAGCGGTGCGGTCCGCCGCCTAAAAACTCGGTTCACCGAGTTTAAGACCGCGGTCCGCACTCTTCCAAGGCCGCCCACCCCTGACCGCGGCCATAGAGGTGAATGCCCGCAGCTAAAAACCACATGAGATGCGGTTCTTAGCCGGCCGCATTTAGTGGAGACAAGCCCTCACAAGGCAGAGAGTGAAAGTTCTCAACTGGAAGCTTTCTCCCTGGATCAACAGATTGCTCTCCTTACTAAGCGGATATAACAAAATACTTTCAGTTGTACTTTTTGCAGACACAAATAAACACATTTCTATACATTCTAAGGTTTACATGAGATTTTAGCGTTTTGGTTAAGCATACTTTAAGGTCAAATAAAATGTAAATGCTAAAATGGGCTCATTTAATTTTACAGACCCCCCCCCCCCCCAGAACCCCATAACTGACATTGTCCTTCAAGGTCTGCTCTGCGTAAACAGGATCCTGCTAATACTTCCCCTTTCCAAATATCTCTGTTTACACTCTTGTTTATTAAAACATGCAACAGGGGACGGCTTGTTATAAAATATGTCTTTGGAATGAATACAAGTCCACGGCGGGTCCCAGCGAACACCATGTGTGTTTTGTTAATAACAGTAAACAGATCTCGATGTTACAATTTCCCTGTGTCAGTTCTGCATTCCGTGAATTATTCCCGTATGATCTTCAAGGGAAACGCTCCAACTCTAAGAGAAGTTTGTATGGCAGAGATTACTGGGGAATTCCTTTTTTATATGTGTCATGATTTATTTCTGTTTCATTAGAATCCAAATTGTATATTTGTATGACCAATAAATATAATATATTGTGTATTACTGCTGCTGTTTCCCTTTTAATCCAGCAGGTGGAGCTGTAAACTCATTTGCACATGTATAGCTTTTACACTGTTCAGGTTAACAGAACTCAGAAGCTCAAGCGGATGAAAGTCCACATCTCTTTACGTTGTCTTTCTGCAAGCTTAATTTGCTGTGCTGTCTCTTTAGATAACCATAATCATGTGGGAACCATTAGTAGCTGTAATACAATAGTTTAAATTATTTATTCTTTTTTTTAACTTGCAAACAACTTGACCTGGTTAAGGATGTATTGTTTTCTTACTTTCCCTGTGATACATAGGACAATTATTTAGGGAATGGGAAAGCAGTTGTCACTGGTACAGAGTGGCACAGATTTCGTTAATAAATATATTTCTAAAGCCCCCCCCCCCCATACACGCTTCGATGTGTGCATGATTTTTATGAAAACCGACCACCGCGCGCATTCGTGGTCTGGTACATATCTATAGTGCCGTCCTTGCATTGGGACATAAATCAGCCCACAAACTGGTCTACAACATTATGCTCATGTCTGTAATTTTCAGATCGATCGATTCTTGGCACGACCGGCCGCACGTGATGACATCATAATGCAGGTTTGATCTGCCGGGAGATCAACAAGAATTCTGAACGTGTATGGGGGGCTTAAGGCTTAATTTACACAGTCGTTTCCTGGGCTGCTATCAGTGGGGACGCTGTCAGGGATCGTGTTTTGTATTTCTTATGTTAGCTGTGGCCAAACAAAATATATATCCACTTTATATCTGAAATCACTCTAGCATCTTTATTTAAGTTAAATAGTTGGTAAAAGTTCATGTTAAACGTTTTGTCATATAAATGGAAGGACTGAAGCAGGTTAACACCACCCCAAACATTACTTACCTTTATGCAGTGTGCATCTGGGCAAACTGACCGTCAAACATAAAAACATATACATACCCAGGGGTGCACATAACTATTTTAGTGAGCTCCTCAGATGAGTACCAGGAGATGGTGTTTGGTACTCACCCCATATGTAGGGTGGTCTTCCTCACTTTCCTCTGAGTCAGCCTTCTGCTTGGTAGATTCTGCTGCAGATGGACCTCCCTGTTCCTGGTTGATCTTCTGATTAGCTGTCTCCATCCACAGGTCACCGCTGGCTTTGGGTCAAATGTAACTCTCACAGTACAACAGTTTAAACCCCCAGATCTCATACCTCAGTAGTGCAACACCGAGATTTTCTGGGTTAGTAACAAACCACTGAGACTACCTGTATAGTCATATTCCAGTTGTCAACATTCCAACAGTGCTTTTCTCTTGTCAGATTTTACCCTTACATATGCCTACTGTGACATTCAACCCCCAGGTCTCCAACACCCATACATATGTATACATTTAACAATAAAAACTGAAAGAATTTTGCCAATCTGAAAAAAAATTGCTTTTACAATAGTGTATACATGATATAGTGAAGTTGTTTGTACAGCTATTTAATGTAAACATGGAGTGCCTACAAGTTGTTAGACGCATATAGGTTTTGTAACAATGATGCAGGTACGCATAGCTCGTCTTTGGCCCTTTTTGAGTACCAGAGTACCAGAATACCTTCCCCTCTTCCTCGCTGCCGTGCCACCATATTTACAGAGCAGAGCGAGATTCTTCCAGTCTCACTCCCCCCACCAAACGCTTCTACAGCCTGCAACGCTACGTTGCTCCAGTGACACTGGGATGGGCTGCTGGGTGAAAGGTGGCTTGAGAAGGTAGACTGCACTGTTGACACCTACCTTCCCAAATCCTCTTGTGCCCTGAGCCTGCCAGGACGCAATGACCAGCATTGCTGGCTAGAGGACTTTCACCTAGGTAAGTTTTTTTTTTAACCCCCCAATCTGTCCTATTATCTGCACTTCTGGTCCCAATAACAGAAAAGGGGGCGATTGCTGTGTTGTATTGTCTGCATGATAGTAGTCTATATTTGCACTGTACACCAGCGGGTCTGGATGTACATCTGGCTGCTTGGAATGATGGCTCAGCCCACGCTCCTGAAATGAGGAATAATCCTCTTACTGTTGGGGTATGTGATGGAATGAGATATGTGAACGCCTTCTGTTCCCAGCTTTATTGTGCAGCTTCAGTACATGGTTATACAGATGGCAGGATTATCTTCTGTCCCATGAACACTAGATGGCAACATTCACTTAGGAGTCACCAAATCCTAATCCAACACTTCTATATACAGTATATTATAAGGAGAAACATTTATCTTTACATCCAGGGACCTTCACCTTTGCTGACAAAGCGACTATGAAATATACAGGTCGCAACTTTCTCTTTAGAAAAGGCAGCAAACTGTTGGTGTGCATTGACTAAATCTACTCAATGACCAAGGCAGCAAGAATGATGGAGGGTCAAGGAGCATCAATGGAGCGTCTTAGGCAATTGTGGGTAACCAAGTGTATATGAAGGGCCACAAGTCATCACTAAAGGGCCGCACATAACATTTTCAATCTATACTGACTTGTATAAGCATTTTCTAAGGAATCAATGACAGCAGACATAGCTAGAAGACATTATTTTTAATTTTTAAATGACAAAACTTTTCATTCAAACTTCAAGCTTAAAGGTCCTCACACATGCAATCAGCTGCCGATCGCGGGTGCCCACATGGGACAACAGATCCCTGTCACCCCAAAGCTCGGTCGGCCAGAGAACGGACATGTCCGTAAATCTTTGGCAGATACTATTAGTCTCAATGGGGACTGGCGTCCCCGTCCAAACTAACAGCCGGCACACAAAGGGTGCCGGCCGATGCTGTGAGCGATGGAGAGCAGCGTGATGACGTCATCACGCTGCCCTCCACAGTTCATCTGTCGGTCCCCACTCGGTACTGTAGTATGGTAAAGCACATTTTGTGTCATAAGGATGTGTTGTTTATTCAGCCCAGTGTAATCAGCCATTGTCAACTACCTTCTTACCCTGGGCGCTGTGAAGCCTAGGACCGCTCCTGGGTGCAGCACTCATATGTAGACCTGGTTTTCCCGATAAACATCGACAATTTTACTGATGTCATTAGGACCGCCAAAGTTTATTAGGAAAGCCAGGTCACCATGTGACCGCTGCACATGATAAAATGTGGAATACCCCATATATATTATCAAAGGTTATGTGTCGCAATATATATCATACAATCATCCCCTGTTCATTGGTGGGATAGAGGGAGCATAGGCTCTCACCTGTCTGCTGACCTCCCGCTGATGCATCCTGATTTACTTTCACATACACCAATCAGGGTACAAGCCAGAGCCTGAGCGAGTCCCTGGCCTCAACTCTTCCCACTCTAAGAAGATCCAAGATGAGGACGCATCAGCAGATCGGCGGACAGGTGAGTTTCTGTGCCTTATGCATTTCAGGGGCCAAAAGTGGAGGAGTGAAGAGGGCTACTAGGGAATGCCCAGAGGGCTGCATGTGGCCCCTAGGCTTTAGGTTGGGCACCTGGGGTCTAAGGAGTGTGATGGAGCTCTAGGAGAACATCTGATCGACACCATTAGGGCTGCCCAATGAAGTCCCAATGGAAGAACAATTCAGCATTACTATTGCGGATACCTTTGTTAATATGGCATTGTAATGACTGTAATATGTTGTCACCATTTAGTAGGTGATCCCGAAAAAGCTTTTTTTTGTTTTGGAACACCTAATCAATTCACAACGGCTTGATTCCTTTCCTTGGCCTTGTACCAATACAGCGCGATCATATAGAAATCTATCAAAGTACAAAAAATAACCTGTCAGACACTTGAATGATTGACTGAAATTTACCAACATGTCTGATCACTTTTCTATCAATCTTTTTTTTAAAGAATTTTTTTAAAACGTTAAACTTAAAACTACCGCTTTTGAAGTTGATCAAACTGAAAAATCGAACCGTGTATGGCCACCATAGTTTTATTTTTTTTCATTGGAACTTCAAAATGGTAGTATGAAATCTATTCACACCATCTGGGGTTACATGATTATACAACAATCGACCACTCCTGTTCAATGTGTGTTGAACGTTCACCCCCTGTGTACCCATATGACCAGGGAGTGCAGGACCACAATTCAGACAAGGGGGAGCTCACGCAATAACAGGAAGTACCAGCAAAAGGACATTCATAGCAGGATGACCATGAGTTTTTGGAAATTAAAGCATGACATTTAGATCTTATGCTTATATTATATAGTGATTATATAGTGATTAGGGTACACCAACCTACCTTCCCTTCTCTTATGATTAAATAGCTTTTTCTGATTTCACTTTACTCTGCAGACTTCTCACAATGTGCATTCGAAGTTGCAGCAAGTCATATAGAGCTGCCTCATTTCCGCGGCTAGGAGATTATTTAGCCCTTCCCTCCTCAGCCTGACTGTCCTGGCCCCGCCCCTGTCATTTATTGGATGTCAGCTCTGTCAATCATAAAAGCTCAGCATCACATACAGGCGCTCCCGAGGGAAATGTCCACTCCTCCGGACTACGGTTCACCTATTATTTGCATCAATTATTGAAAAACTGTGATTTTTTCAAGTCAAATTATGATTACAAATTATATTTTAATGATGATGAGGGTGGAAGGTACCAGGGTGAGAAGGCTAAAGGTCAGATTTAACTAGCAGGTCCACTAGACACATACGGCCGAGTTGGGAAGAAAATGAAAGCTGCCATCTTCTTCCATTTACATACAAAATGATATATAAATATCAAAAGAATATATTGTTACTTCCCCTTCCAACACGGTGTGCCGACATCCATAAATCTCTCTACAAAAAACAAAAACTGTCTGAAACAGTTTCATTTGATCAGGTTTAATTTACACAACAGTATACACTTCACATGCTCATTACTTATCACTTATTTAAGTATTTCACACACACTTTCATCTGGGTTTAGTGGTTTGGACAAGAGGATATGCTTTTCAGTAAGGGTGGTTTTTGTTTGATTAGGTTTAACCCCAGTTGCCATTTTTGATTGCCAGTGACCATGATGTTGGAGCTGGTGGGGAGGCGTCATGGGATTCCATTGGCTCGGAAGTTGTTCCCCGTTGTTCTTTCCACTCCCCTTGGGGGTTGGGGGAACCGTCCCCACGGTGGTCTGCATCAAGGTTTTCCATGTCTGAGTGTAAACTCAATTACCTACATGAGTAAGTATATATGTGTACATGTATACTTATATATGAATATTTTAACATATGGTGAATAGTGATTTGTACATATTTCTAATAGATTTAGAGACTATATCCAGGGCTGGATCTCCTGAGGAAGCCGATATGGCGAAACGCGTCAAGATAATGCCCAGCAATAGTATGATGCAATTGCTTATGTAAAATATTATCTGTATGTAACAGCAATTTTATGTGAATTGTCAAGTGTATTTTGTATTATGTGACATCTATAATCATGTAGTGATGACATCAATTTTGAACAATTATGTATGTACCTTGTTTTTAATAAAAAACTTACATATACGATATTATCAACCATCAATTTCTAAAAATGTGCCTTAAAAGTCCAGGAGTTTGAGCCTCCATTCTGGAGAGGATGGATGAGAGTTGATACATAGCTCTCTATCCCCCTCTCGGTTTTTGTTTTTTGTAGAGATATATAAATATCACCTCGCATGTTCCACTCTCTCTTCAGAATGAATTTCACAGACTGGCTTCCCACGTGGCTCAGCCTGGTTCAAAAGTTGGAAGTTCAAAGGGACAGAACTCCAGGACTTCCTGTGAAGACACAAGGTGCCAGAGAGGAAACCCTACTAATGATTCTGTCATCTGGTTTGCCGTAGGACCCTCTGCTGTCAAGAGATCCAGGTGTGAATGGGAGAGATTAATGGTTCCTGGACAGGATGCTTGCTCTCTCACAGATATCCTGTTGGGTCTGAGACCTGCAAATTCTGCCACTGAAACCACAACACTGAAGGACCCTGAGGTCCACGCTATAGTTCACGGAAGCCTAGTCCTCAAGCCAAGTCTTCACTCCAGAAGAACAAACAGAAGTTTTATGTTTCTTTAGGGAAGGACCTGGAACTTTCGGCCTGAGGGACCCTAGTTCTTCCTTCATGTTTGGGAGAGGTTTCTGTGGAAGTTATTGGAAGACAATGTGGGTGTTCTTATAGATGTATAGGAATATAGGCCTGCACAGAAAGTGGGTGCTACAGACCTCCCTCCACTGGTATTGGCAGCCACCATCACTATCTGCAGGTTTCTTTTTTTCTATGAAATCTGAAAATTTCCCAACTTAAGGCCACAAGCCCAATATATGCACCTGCCTTGGAGGGGAGTCTTACTTCTTTATGTCCTGGCAAGGTAAAGCAGCTCCATATTAGAAGTGAGTTACATTTACAGTCAGGTCCATAAATATTGGGGAATCAACACAGTTCTAACAGTTTTGGCTCTATACACCACCACAATAGATTTGGAATGTAACAAACACAATGTGCTTTAACTGCAGACGTCAGCTTTAATTTGAGGGCATTTACATCCAAATCAGATGAACTGTGTAGGAATTACAACCATTTGCAAATGTGCCTCCCACTTGTTAAGGGACCAAAAGTAATGGGACAGAATAATAATCATAAATTAAACTTTCCCTTTTTAATACTTGGTTGCAAATCCTTTGCAGCCAATTGCAGCCTAAAGTCTGGAATGCTTAGACATTACCAGATGCTGTGTTTCATCCCTGGTGATGCTCTGCCAGGCCTCTACTGCAACTGTCTTTAGTTCCTGCTTGTTCTTGGGCATTTTCCCTTCAGTTTTGTCTTCAGCAAATGAAATGCATGCTCAATCAGATTCAGGTCAGGTGATGACTTGGCCATTGCATAACATTCCATTTCTTTCCCTTCAAAAGCTCTTTGTTTTGTTTTTTTGCAGTATGCTCTGGGTCATTATCCATCTGCACAGTGAAGCACCATCCAATGAGTTCTGAATCATTTTGCCGAATATAAGCATAAGAATATTGCGGGAAACACTTCAGAACTCATCTTGCTGCATTTGTCAGCAGTCACATCATCGATAAATACAAGAAAACCAGTTGCACTGGCAGCCATACATGCCCACGCCATGACACTTCCACCACCATGCTTCACTGATGAGGTGGTATGCTTAGGATCATGAGCAGTTACTTTCCTTCTCCATACTCTTCCCATCACTCTGTTGATCTTGGTCTCAACTGTAATCTGGCCTTCCTGTTTTTAAGGCTCACCAATGGTTTACAATTTGTGGTGAACCCTCTGTATTCACTCTGATGACTCTATTGACACACATACCCCTAGCTCCTGGAGTTCTTGATCTGGCCAACTGTTAAAGGGTGTTAACTTCACCAGGGAAAGTTATCCACTACAGTTGTTTTCTGTGGTCTTCCAGGTCTTTTGGTGTCACTGAGCTCACCTTCTTTTTAAGAATGTCCCAAACAGTTGTTTTGGTCACGCCTAATGTTTTTGCTATCTCTCTGATGGGTTTATTTTGTTTATTCAGCCTTATGATGGCTTGCTTCACTCATAGTGGCAGCTCTTTGGATCTCATCTTGAGAGTTGACAGCAACAGATTCCAAATGCAAATAGATAGGGATAATGAGTGGATATCACACACCTGGCCATGGTTTTCCCATTTCTTTTGGTCCCTTAACAAGTGGAATGCACATATGCAAACTGTTGTAATTCCTACACCGGTCATCTGATTTGGATGTAAATACCCTCAAATTAATGCTGAGAGTCTGCAGTTAAAGAACACTGTGTTTGTTACATTACAGATACATTGTGGTGGTGTATAGCACCAAAAATGTTAGCATTGTGTCGATGTCCCAATATTTATGAACCTGACTGTAATTATAGGGAAATATGGCAAAGTGCACCAGGGGGCACAATGGCCATCAGCTTTATTTGGCCTAGTATATGATCCTTCAACTTCAATGACCTTGGCAACAATCTTAGTCAGCTTCTGTTAAGGTGGCCATGCAACGTGCACCGTGAGCAATTGATTGGGAATCGATTGCGGCCACCTTTTCGTGCTTCATCCAGCTCAAAAAAAAGGCGATCAAACAGGGAGCCAACATGTTGGTAAAACCCTGTTTGATTGGATGGGGACCCTCGGCCCACAACCAAAGTAATGCCAAAGAATTGAATGGGATCGATTGCAAAGTGGTGCAGCGTGGTGACCTCATCACGTTTAGCACAAGGGTTTATCAATTCAACAAGTATCCACCCATATATGCCCACGTTAAGATCCAGCTATCAAAAAGAAATCTTTGTATAGATTTGCCAAAACCTGTTGCTGCCTGAATGTCGTGATATGAAAGCTCTGGGCCCCATAGCAGAGGCATGGTCTACTTTGGCATTTATATTTGCTGTCGGTTTAAGGCGCGTAATTGCCACAAATGCACACATTGCATGGTGAATGTGTAACAGCAGGTGTGGGGTAGTGAACTCAGGAACAGACGGAGCCAAGTGAATTCTTACAAACAGAAATTTTACTAAGGAGGCTCAACAGCAATACAACTAAAATCGCGTCCTTTACAAAAGTCGTGCCGCGCTACAAAACAGGAAAGGGGGAATCCTGTAATGTAAGTACTTAACCCGGGTACAGAGTCCTTACAGTGGAGGTGAAACTGTTGCACAGGAACACAAGAATCTGGTGGAACCGGGATCCTTAGGTATCATGTCCGCAGGCTGCAACGGGTCCACCACATGGCGTCACGCCCCTTTCTTCCCTGTACCGGTCTAGTCTTGATGGGCTGAAGAAAGGATCTCTGGTCGAGAAGCAGGTTGTGTCACTCAGGAGCCACCCACACGCTTCTTGACAGTGTTCCCTTTCAGAAGGGGTGAGGGAGAAGACACACGGCTATCAGTCTCCTCTTTCATAGGGGAAATGAGCCCTGAGCATCCAGCCCTGCAGGTCTTTATGCTCGCTACACTCAGACTTCCCCTAGTGTCGGGAGAACTCCTGTACACTTGAGCCTTGAAAACCTCACTCCCTGATGCAACATTCTCAGAGTTACCCAGGGTTGGGCATTATTGTGAACGGCCAGTGTTGCTCCCACATCTCTTTCCCCGCAATAACCCTTCTCCACCAAACATTATAGATCTACAAAGTAATTAAGCAAGAAACATTCTGATAACATCTGCTAAACTCAGACTTATCCGAGTATACTAAAACAATATTAGTTTATATAAAAAATATACTTTTAATACCTCTGGAGAAGCACTTCTTTAAAAACATACTTACCTGTTGATCACTTGACCCATATTAGAAATTATATATTTAGCTGCCAGTCATTCGGGGGTTAATTAACTGCAGTATCAAGAATGGCCACTGAAGGGCTCCAGACAATAGTTTTCAATGGGAAAAACATACTGAATCTCCGAAGAATTTAATACGTCATTCACAATAGTCACTGGGCTTCCAGTTTTCAGGTTATCTCCCCAGCCCCAGTGCATCTTCATCAGTCAGGAGGAGAAACGAATGACATCTGGAATTGTCTTATTACAAACAAAGGTTTATGGATTTTTACATACCATCCCTATATTGTGGGGTATGACTGTGAGGGACATTAAGTGCAAAGGCTAATATAAAGTTCCTTTATTCCACAGGATGCGTTTCCACTGACCCAGAGTCCAGTGTCATTGGTGCTTCATTCCATTCAATCCAGCATTGCTCTTGGTGCTTTGAAGCTTGGATGTAGCTGCTCGGCAATGGATACTGATTCCATGAAGGTCCATTCACATATTCTGAGGATGTCAGAAAATGATTGGAACGCTGCTTTGGTGAAATGTACACTCTATGCTTCCCAGCACTTGGTGACCCCTCTTTGTGACTCTACATGGTCTTCCACTTTATGTCTGAGTTTCTATTTCTCCTAAAGTACGGCTGTGGTGTATATAAGCAGTACGCTGGTACACAAATGGGTCAAAAAACACGATCTACGCACCTTTATTATCCTTCCTAATTGCATCTGCAGACTACACAGACAGATTCACTGGATTTCCGCCCCCCTCCTTCCTGCTGTGTGAGGAGCCTGCTTGTGTTATGCTCTGACAGCAAGTTCTCTCTAGTGACATCTGGTGGCTGAAGCTGATATTGCAGCTTGAGTTGAGATTACAGCTCCTGACATCACTATCATTTAAACACTACTGTAAATGGTTTTTATTTATTGCCAAAATTCTTTGGCAATGTTTATTGTTTTTATTGTTAAACATATACAATTTATGTCACTTGAAAAAACGCAGGAAAGTTTTAATAACTATAAAAGGTTGCAGTTAGGGGTGTCAAATTGAGAATATAAATTACTAATTTTAAGAATTATTGGGCTTATAAGGGTGTTGGAGATCTGGGGGATAAAAGTCAGAGTAGGCATATGTAGGGTAAAATCTGACAAGAGAAACGTTACACTAATGAGTAGTGATGGCCGAACTGTCACATCATCCGGCTCCCGGAACCAGGAACTATGCGTTCCAGTATGCGTTCCAGGGACCGGATGTGACGTCACTGACCTGTCACTGACCTAGAGGCGGGGAATTTGAATCTGTCCGCGAACAGGTGGACGGCGGACGTCTTTAGAAGTCCGACCCGCCCGTTCGCGGACAGTCCTGGCCGATGTTCGGCCATCACTACTAATGAGATATATAATGAGATCTGGGGGTTCAAACGGCGTTGTACTGTGAGAGTTATATTTGACCCAAAGCCAGCTGGTGACCTGTGGCTGGAGATAGCTATTTGGAACATCAATGAGGAACAGGGAGGTTCATTTGCAGCAGAAACTACCATGCAGGAAGCCGACGTAGAGGACAGTGAGGGAGACAGTAAGGAAGACCACCCTACATATGGAGCGAGTACTAAACATTATCTCCTAGTAATAATCTGAGGAGCTCACTAAAAAAGCTATGTGCACCCATGTATATAGCAGAATGTGGATGGAATCCTATGACTAGCTCTTCGGAACCACCCATTATTCCACAAATGTTTGTAAATGCAGACTGCATGGCTCTTTGACTTTACACATCGTCCATCTGTAAAATGTACATCACAGGCCAATGAAAATGTTGGAACTGAAATACAAGAAAGCTTCAACCAATAAGATGCTTTCTCTAGTTTCTCAAGCCTGCACTGGAAGAGCGTCAGCTGACATCGGATTGACCGCCACTACTTTTCATTGGTTTCCTGAACCAGACGGACCTGTTTTTATTTTAACAGCCGCAGTTCTGAGAGTTTGTTTTGGAACAGATACGCAGTGTTTTTCATATTTTACGATTATTCCAGTATTTGTCGGAAGGAAGAGTCTATGTAACCCAAGAAGACGCCTTTCCAAGAAATATGGATTTTACTGTGCGACTGTTCTCGGGAAAGTGATGCAGGGAAGGCCGACCACAAATTATAAAACAGAGGCCTGACAAGGGCCAAGACCCCGAGCCGGGGCACTAAACATCAATTACGGCCTGGGGTGCATGGGAACATCTATTTAAGATGAACTCCGGCCAGATGTACAGGTCAAGCACTAATCCACCTCTGTTAATTGATATATCAGGAAATACGTTTTATAGTGCAAGCTGTCTGAGAACACAAATGCTGCCTGATATCCATGTACAGCAATGCTAGGGTGTAAGAAGAAGAAGCAGCACAGGGAGATAATCAGTTCATTGGGGAAGGCAGAGCAATGGAGACATGGGCTCGTGATTGTTCTCCTTTTATCCTTAAATCACAGGCTGGGGGCTTGGTTGGGATGACCTTAGCGTAAGTGGGTTCAGGTCCAGGTTATTCTATTACCCTCTTGTATGGGTACAGCAGAGCTTAGACCAGTGGTGGTCAACTGAGCTGATATGGAGGGCCACAAGTGCGGCCCTCAGGATAACTAAAGGGCCGCACATAAAATTTTTAACCTTTACTGACTTGTATAACATTTTACAATGAAAAGAGGACAGCAGGTATAGCTAGAAGACATTGATTTCAATGTTTTTAAATAAAAGAAACCTTGTTCTAAATGATACTTCATTAGGGAAGACTGCAGTATGGTAATGCACATTTTGTGCCATATCGTCATAGGTTATATGCCTCATAGATATCATCAAAGCCTGTGATGATATCTATGGGGCACATAACCTTTGCTTGAAAGGGTATGTGCCGCAATATATATTATACAATTATCCCTTGTTCATTGGTGGAATAGTAGGAGCATAGGCACTCACCAGTCTGCTGATCCCCCGCCAGGGTGCCTGGGGTTTAGACAGAGGGACAGGACGCACAATAATATAAACCATTTGTCAGCTTCTGCCTTCAGAATTTCCCCGGAGTTCTGCTTTATCTTCTAGGGGAGAAAAAAGTTTTGCCGTCTGATTTAGGACTGATGTCAGCGAATGTTTGTGCAGCTGTGTTCAGAAACAGAGCAATCTCCAACCGCTTGTGATACCCACTATGGGCATATTTCACGCTGAGCTTATCCCGACACTTTTTTTTACCCCCTATATATATATATATATATATATATATATATATATATATATAATTTTTGGCATGGAATGGCTCTACAGTCAGGAAAAAGCTTTTGTTCTGATTTAATCAGGGTGTCAGATGTGTGACCTCGGCCAATCGCAGGACCTGCAGCCCATTTAATACGTTTTTTCTGTATTTTATATAGGAGCTGCTAATGGGATGAGGGCTCTGCGGGGAGCCAACTCCATTTCCGTGGGCCGCTAGGTGTAAGTAGAAGGATGCCCCCCTCCCCCATTGATTGTTTCTCTGGCCAAAGAAACGCTGCTGATACATATCAGTGTGCACCTTTTTAACTCAATTTGTTAAAGCTTAATGATGAGGAATTCAGATTTATTGGGCCCCCGACCCGCGCCCGAGCAGTTAAAGGGGCTCCTTGTGTTTGTAGGTAACTGAGGTGAGCATTGGAAATGATAGGATCTCAGGATACCATTCTGGAAACATTGCTTCTATCATCAGATCAGATAGATGACCCAATGTCACATATTGATTCTATATGTTGGGTTCATGTGTTCCTCAGTATTGTCTGTACAACACTACTGACTATGGTAGCTCTACAGGCAATGATAGAGCTATAGAAAAAATAGTAACACAGAGATAGCTGCACTAACTTCTGAGTATGGCATTGTCTGTGTTCTTTCTTCTTTTGTTCAGGTACGATTCGTGGCCATGCACTCCTTCCTAGGAGAAAATGCAGAGATGAAAGTCATAAAATCATGGTGTCTGACACAGATCAGCCCCTGCTCTCTCCTTGTGATTTCATACAAAGATACAATGTTAAACTTTGGGGAGGAAATGCTACATCCTACCTGCAGCAGACTAATGACATCATCTCTAAAGACCCAGCAGTGGTGCGGGCTGCACCGGGTGGCACTATTTCACTCCCAGAGGAGGGGTGACACCAAAGCACAAAACAACGCTGCAGCTAGCGTTCAGAAACGCGCCCTAAACCGCATCCGCACCCGAACTCACACAACCGCACCAGTGGAAACTATATTGAAGTTTCCAATGGATGCGGTTGTGTGCGGGGGCGGCCATGCGGCGGCCGCGCGGCTGCAACCGCACGGGAACGCTACAATGAAAACAAGCCCTGAGGAGGAAAGGGTTATACCAGGGGTGTCAAACTCAAACACACAGGGGGCCAAATGTAAAAACCTGGACATATAACAGGCCAAATATATATATATTTTTTTTTTAATATCTAGAATTGAGGACGTTTTTCTTCTCATCAGATAGAATGATTAACATTTCAAATGAAAACAGACTTACGTTTTGCAAAGTGTATATATACTATAACACATGACATAAAATGTAAAAAAAAAAAAACACGTCTGTCCCATTAATTTCTTAAACAATTTTAAAGAATTCTTCTGGGACAAATATAATTACATTGTGGGCCAGATTTGGCCCCTGGGCTGGAGTTTTACACCCCTGGGTTAGACAATGCTGGACATCCTTCAGCCAAGAAATGAGGCGACTAATAACATCTGGAAAAAGGCGATTGCCACAGTGGTGATCCTGCCCGTACCCCGCAAGGAGCAGCCAAACAGGCCACATATTTCTGCAAACTGTTCCCAGAAAGAGTCAATTTCCTGGCCCTCCATGTGGAGTCAATAATGGAGCAGGAGGATGGAGCTCTTATGAAATATTAAATCTTCTGCTTCAGACCACCTGTGAGTGGGGGAGATGCTTCCATGAGATACTTTTCACATGGTACGCTCATGTAGACTTAAAGTGAAACTCATAGGAGAGAGGACCTCCAGTGATCTGTAGATGCAGTGATATGGGCAGCCGAAGTTATAAGACCTAAGCTTGGCCACGCCCCTTCTACTGAATACTTCTGTTGGAGCATCCATGTAACAAGTTGGTTCACCAACCAATTGGGAGACTCATGAGGCAGCAGTGGGAGAAATGTAAGTATACAGCACCGGCCCTCCATGCACCGAATGTACCAGAGTGAATCTGGGGGCACCTGTCTGGAGACTTGTAGACTCTTCCCCTTCCCGCTACGGTGTATAAGGGACGTGCGGAGCAAATGTTACAACCGACCGATGACAGGTTAAAAACACCACTTGCCAGATTTTTCGAGGGGTATGAAGAACGCAAATTAAATCTCAAAACACATTTAAAAAAAACGAAAATGGGAAAAGAAACACGATAACAGATAACACATGTGGCGCTCGGAGGCAGAGTGTAAATATGGGATAGATTAAAGCGGGAGAGGAGCCCAGGCATATGTAAGAATGATGGAAAATAGTTTGGAAGACAAATGGATACATTGTAATAGGTAAATCATGGTGGTATGGCTTGGAGTGAACAAGAGAACCTGTGCAGTGGTTTTCTCATGCTATGATTGGTGGGGTTGCTCTTTGTGGTAACAACTTCTGATTTCAAATAATAAAAACAGCTGTGTCTGGGGTTCTCACCAGAGTGGTAAGCTGCCGTGATCATTTGCCGCCACTAGATGTCCTCTGTCTTTTCGGTTGAATGAGCTGCTTATTGTTCACTATAGAAGTCTGAGGATGCGCTATGAGTTCAGGGTGTCATGACCCTGCCCCCTTGTTTCTGTTGTCATTACAGCACCCCATACCTATGTAGGATTGATGGAAAATCAAGACAAGTTGATACACTGTAATAGGTATATCATGGCTTGGAGTGGACAAGGGGACCTCTGCAGATTTGTGTTTGCTGGGCTTGTTCAATGCAGATCTAACTTTTAGTTAAAAAAAAAACAAAACAAAAAGAAAAGAAAGAGCTTTGGTTGCAGTACTTGCCTTATCAACAGTGCTGTTACCTGCAGTTATCATTTGTTCCCACTAGATGTCCTCAGTCTCATCTTGTCAGTTGAATGAGTGAGGCATGATTTACCTGAGATTACAGTGTCAAGGACCCGGGTGTCTTCACATTACCCTTCCCGTATGTAAGAAAATATATAGTGTGACACTGTGTGTTATTGGTCCATCAATAAATGGACAAAGGTTTGTGGACAAATAAGAACAATGACAGAGGCGCACAACCTAGTACAACAAAGAAGGGTAATAATAATATGGAATGGAATAAAAGGAAACAAAACAACACACAAGATACTCATATTAAAGGAGGTTTACAAGGATGGATCTCTCAGGGCCATGTGTTTTCCAGGATGACCTCACTTCCTGGTTGGGGATGAGATCACTTCCTGCTTACTGATGCTGGAGGGCTCAACAGGAACAATGGGACGCGTTTCGAGCAGAGGCTCTTTTTCAACCATAGGGGCTATGCCCATCACACCTGATAAAAGGCCAAAAATGTGGTTCAAGTATAGTGGGTTTCACCTCCTGAGGCCTTGACCTCTTTGCTATGTACCTAAGGTGCCTGTCGAACCTGCTACTCTAAACATTTCTTATGCCTGTGCATTTATTGCGTAATTGTTTGAAAAAACCTAATAGAAATCTATTGAAACGAAAAAAAAATGTGGTTCAATTACTTTTAAGATTTCAATTAGCTTAGTTTGTGAGATCATTGCAAAGCACTAGAACATGTTATCACCAAAGTATGGAAGAGTGGTGGGAACACTAATAAAAAGAAAGCTCTAGCACAAAATTTTTTTGCAAAAAGTGTATTTCAAAGTCAAGTCGAAATATTTTATATACCACCCACTTTTGAACATATAATTGGCAGAATGTGGCAAAAATAAATCGCTTACCTGTAATGACGAAATTAAAATCTCTGATGACACAGAGGAGCGAAAAAGCCAACATCTCTCACAGCAGTGACAGGCAGGTAAGCTCCAGATCTCGGCTCTGTATTAAAATATAAGAAAATTATGAAAACCATTATAGCGCCCTCATTACATGGTTCCTGGCTTGTGTGAAATGGCCCTTAAACTTTTTTTTAAATGCAACTCCATTTTTCAAACACACCAAAACCACACAAAAACATTAATTATTCACATAGAGACACACACACACACACACACTACATGCACTCTACTTACTGTCTGCAGCTAGTTTTCCCATGGTCGCTTCCTACTTTTCCCTCCCTCCCTGATTGACTGGCAGTGGTAAGGGAGGGTGGGTGGACTGTGTGCAATCCTCAGAGGGAGAAGAGAACAGAGACAGAGGAGTGCCATTCTGCAGATCTCTCTCTGTGGCTGACAGCGCAATTCTAATACAGAGGGTTTCAAGTGCCACATCGGGTGCCCCCTAACTGCACCCCCCCCCCCCCCCCTGAAATACCCCAGCGCCCCCCCCCCCCCGGGGGGCCCGCACCACAGTTTGGGAACCACTGTGCTAGAACAATACTTTTGGTAATGTGCTGTAAACCATTCCCTACATCTCTAGAAATTTTGGTGATTATACCATGTTCTGGGGCTTTGCAATCAGCAGGTCAAAAATGTAATGGCCAAAGTATGTGGACAACCCTTGCTCATTGGGGGTGATGCTATAGCATACAAAGACATTGTGTTCTCCCAAGCGTTTAGGGAGAGCCCTGTCTGTTCCAGTCATGTTTCCATGATAGTTCATTGTACAAAGTTTATCAAGACACTATTCAATGGGTCTACTGTGGAGGAACTTTTCCTTACTATAGTCTTCTTTAACACCTCTGGGATAAATTTGGACACAAGTTGAGGTCTAAGGGTTCTCGCCCAGCATAACACCTTGACCACACCATTGTAAGTTCCCTCAAAAAGCCTCCAAGATCTTCTAGAAAGCATTCTTAGATAAACTGGTTATGATGTAGATGCAAAGGGAAGACAACTATGAAAATGGCTTTAGAAATGGATGTCCATAAAGTTTATGGTCAGTAATACACATTACAAAAGATACAATATAGAACTTACAAACAAAAATGATTCCAAAAACATGATCGAGGACCTCACAAAACCCCGCCAGAAGCCCTTCTTCATAATAAGAAGTTCTGGAAACATACTAGTTTCTCTTTAACAGGCAAAAAGAGCAAAGCAGTAACAAGGTTATATTTACAACTTTCACTCAACAGACACCCCGATGAGGAAAGAATGTTACATTTTATGAGCCTAATGGTCTTAGGAACAGTGAATTCCATCCAGATGTCAGGACAGATATAATTATGTTCTCCTGGTGCTAATTAAGGCTGATCTAACGGATTGAGAATGTATTAATTGAATAAATCTGACATCAGTGGCCGCACTTGGTCACACTTACACTAAATGAAATTCATCAGGGGATAAATAAAGGCAAGTTCTGGAATGGACTCACAGCTGCTGGTGGTGTTGCTTGGTATCGTAGTGGAGACTGCTGGTTACTAACACAAGAGCGCTCAACCTTGTTCTAACCAGCTCAAAAGTAACGTAGTCTTGTAACGTAGTCTTATACATAATTTCCCAAAAAGACAGATCCACAATCCATTCTACCTACCACCACCATCATTCCACAATCTCAACCGACACATTGATACATTCAAGGGACAGAATCATAGAAGTATGCAATGCTACCATTGTCACTAGATTTGGTGTCTCCCCACGGGGGGCATATGCAGCAAGCTGAATGCACTGTAGCATGATCTGTGTGGGATCCAGTAGTGGGAGGGGCCTTACATGGTATGGGGTGTCCTGTATGGATGAAGCTACAGAACAAGGTCACATGGTGTGGACATGCTACAGAAGATATAAAGTCTCAGAAGATGTAGTACAGGAAATCGTCAGCCAGGTAAAGCGGACGGACTACAGTCACTGCAGACAAAGTACAGGAGATGGTCAGTTACTGAACATACTACAGGAAGTGGTCAGTTACTGAACATACTACAGGAAGTGGTCAGTTACTGAACATACTACAGGAAGTGGTCAGTTACTGCAGATATACAGTGGCTTGCAAAAGTATTCCACATTTTGTCACATTACAGCCACAAACATGACTCAAAGTGGTGTACACGTGAAAAGTGGAAGGAAAATCATACATGATTCCAAACATTTTTTTACAAATAAACAACTGCAAAG
>CM070043.1:24095913-24112113 GCA_036250615.1 Ptychadena robeensis | reverse complement strand
ATCTGAAACTGAGGAGTCGGAGTCGGGGAATTTATCGACCGACTCCACAGCCCTGGTAACCAGGGCAGGAAATAAAGGGAGATGATCCCCATAGGCAAGTAAAAATACATAAAGCGGGGGTTTCCACATCCGTCGGGACCCCCTCCGCTAAGCGCAGTGCTTGGTGGGAGTTCCTGACGGATCGCATACACTTTACCTACTCAGCAGTTGCTGTGTTCAGACATCTGCCGTTGCAGGGGTTCAACGTACTTCTCTACGTTCAGCCCTGCATCAGTGGAACGGCTCAGTGATGTGAGAACACGGCATCCGCCAAGCAGGATAAAGTGTATGGTCTCTGTTGGGATCTCCTGCCAGCAATGCGCTTAGTGGAGGGGATCCTGACAGATGGGGAAACCCCCCCAAAGTTATAACCCAGGAGGTGTCATGCTAGTCCTTGGTGGGGCTAAGACCTGCATATGTTTTTTTATTTTTTTATTCATGATCGTAGTAACTCTTAAAAGAATGGCTTGCAAACCAAAAATGATACCTAATTGCAGCCCTGGCAGCCTCCTCTCAGTTCTAACCTTCCTAGCGCAAATCATTTTGAGCCGCCCAGTTGTGTCAGGACCATGGACAGGGGACAACCTGACTCCCTATTACAGGTATGAGCACAACATACCGCTGCAGAGGGGCTAGTCTGCCAATACAAGGGTTAAAGGGCAAATCTAGGAAGGAAATAAAAGGGAAGCATTTAACTTCTCTCAAGAAACCTACATACACCATTGTTCTCCCAGTGTCGTCCGGGCAATTTAGGTGAGCACCCAGCTGTTGCCTCATCTTGGCTGGGAGAGAGGAGGAAACCACACAGCATAGGGGGCAGTCAGTTTAGTGATAGGGTGGACAGTGACTGGCATCCCTTAGTCCAGTGGTTCCCAAACTGGGGGTGGGAGGTGTTCCATGGGGAGCAACAGCCAAGGTGGCACTTGGATTATATGTGAACATTGCGCTGTCAGCCAGAGAGAGGGGAAAGAGAGATCTGCAGAACTCGGCTGCCTATTGGCTCTACCCACTGTTAGTTCTCTTCTTCCCCTGGGGATTGCACACAGTCCTCCCTCCCCTACCACTGCCAGCCAACCAGACAAGCCTGAGAGATGGACACATAATGATGGACCCTCCAAATTACAGATTCCACATCCCAACAATATACAACAAATATTTACACTTTTCAGTCCCATCCATTCTTTGTTTTAAGGGAATTGAGGGTGGCAAGGGGATTTTTAAGATTTTTTAAAATCCCCTTGCCACCCTCAAATCCCTTTAAACAAAGGATGGGTGGGACTGAAAAGTGTAAATATTTTTTGTGTATGGACTTTTTCCGCAAACCGATGTGCTAGCAGTAATTCTGCCACGTCTGTAACCTTGAATAAAACCTTGTGTTTCTGCATTGCATTGGCCCTCTTTCTGAACCCGGGGGCCTTACAGGGGAAGTTTGGAAACCACTGCCTTAGCCCATAAACAGACAGACTTATGCCAAGTATGTGCCCCCCATGCTGAGGAGTCTGACATGTAGGATGACTGCAGTGTGCAGGACAGAATAGGAGCAATGGGTGTCTGTACTCTGGAAAGGCCACCCATATGTGTAGGTTAGGTAAGTAAACATCACTATTATATATAAGATTGTTGCACTGCTCCACCTTTATGCTTGGGAAATCTGTGCCACTCTGCCCTTATGTATTGGGGCGCTGGCCATCATTCTTTACCTGTGTTTGAATAGGGAGGTGGTGCTAGATAATGTTCCTAAATAGAAAAGGGGGGCCCTGCAAGGAAAGTTTGGGAACCACTGTCTGAGACTGATCCACCCTTATGCATTGGATCTTGCCTCCACAGCCTTAATATATAGGATCACTGCACCGCTCCAACTTTATGTGAAAGAAAAATAGTACACATTTTCCCTACCATCAAATCTACATTGTATTGCGACTCAGCTGCAGAAAAAAGTTTTTGGTAGGAAAACTTTAATATGAAACTTCGACCATGGTCCTCTTGTGGTCTACTGGACACATCTTTCAAAGTCCCGTCATTCATGTCTGACTGTGGAAGTCTGCCTATACCATGCAAGGCCTATAACCCTTCATTGCAAGTGAGGACCATACACATCCTAGTGCTCTGAAGAAGACCTCTGTATTAACCATTGCTGCTCTACAAGGGGCTCCTATTGAGGATGTCCGATCTCTAGTCTGCTCTTTACCTCAAAAGAGAGAAGTAGGTTTGCATGCTGAATGACTTATCTTCACAAAAATCTCTTGGTGGAATGATGAAGGCGGCAATCCCTTGTGACCGAATCAAGCTGTCTGTTCTTCTAGACCAGGTTGAAGAATATCATGAAGAAAAGAATTGGTTGTTTTATGAGACACTGACTGTGTGGTATAAGGCAAATGGTTTTGATTGGTCAAAAATCTCTACAAGAAGACCATTGTTTTATCTTTGGGGCTTTTCCTTTTCTGGCTTGGCATGACGGGTGACCCGATGTGGAGACGTGACTTTGGGTTAAGACCACGCCCAGCTCCGGCCACCATCAGAGCTGCTTTAGCCTCACACAGCTTTATCTCTCCGGCCCCCAGATCCGGCTCTCATGCTTTATATATAGGCCTGTGTGCCAGGACCTACAGTGCCAGTTTAAATATTTACACCGTCTGCCTCTCGTGCAATTGTATACTTACTACACCATGCGCTAAGCTGTGCTGTCTTACCATTGAATCATCTGCTCTGTATCCTCTTATCGTGGGATTATGTTTACTGCCGGAATAAATGGCTTTCACGTGGGATTTTCGTAGAAAAGCTGCTGGAGTTACAAAACGCATAGATCATGGCTTTCTCTCTTTCTGGTTATATTTAGAAGAAAGGAAAATCCAAGCTTAAAGTTGACCTGAAGTCAACACTTAGGGCTAGGAGGCAGGGGAAACGGCATTGATGGTCATGTGACCAAATGCCAGGACAGCTATGGATGAAGATGCCAACTTCCTTCAATCAAAAGTGAACAAATGTCTACAGTGATAGATGCTCCTGATCCTTAGAAGGTGGCACTTTGAAGCTCCAACAGTGACGGCTGGTTGTTCATGCACATGGTGAGCAATATGGACTATACAGGTTTGGAAAAAGCAAGGTCTAAAATCTACAGGTCTCTGAACTCAAGGTATGTGCTATGTAGGCTTCTTTCCCAAAGCAATGACTATTCTGTTTGTATTTGGTATTAAATGATGACTGGTGCCTCAAGCAGAACTTAAGAAAGCCATGTGATCAAATGTCAGGTCATCTCCGATAGAACACCTTGGTCTCGCCTTGTTACGGCCAGAAGTGCAGTTTACAGCAATCTTATGTCTTTCAATGGTTCAGACTGATGCAGGTACTGGAGCTGGTCCGCTAAAGTCCTCCGAGAAATGCACTTCTGCAAGTCTGCATCTTCTGTGTTCCCATGTACATCTCCCTGGCTGAACATTTCCAATAAAGGTCATCTCCTGGAAATCCCAGCCTTTATGAAGGTGGTCTGTTGGTGTAAAATCTCCTCAAACAATACATAGGTGACTATGTTCAAAGCATGTCAAACAAAACATTGCGCAATCTGATGTACCATATTTTTTGCTCTGTAGCATTTGGCACCCAGATATTAGCAACAGATCATATATGCTATAAGTTTTAATGGTGCACCTCCAAGGATTGGACTTTTTAGCTCAGCCTACAGATGTTCCTGTGAATTGATATCTGGGGAATTCTAAGGTCACCAACTTGTACTTGTCATGTTCTTGAACCTTTGCACGCTTTATAAATCGCGTCGGAATTCTAGCCCCTTTCTAGTTGCCCTAACCTTCCTTGTCTAGCTGTTACAATTTAGTCCTTGCTAGAGCCCCTTAGAACTTTACACTTGTCCATTTATCTTTCTTCCAACCATCACCTTCAAGAAACTGTTCCATTGCTGTCCAATACATCCCAGAACTTTTCAGGGGCCATTGTAACCAGATCATCTGGATACAAAAGTTGTAAGCTAGGTTCCTCTGTCTGCCATAAAGAGAGGTAAGGTGTATAATAGGTCTGGTATCTAGTCAGATTTGTTTTATAAATTGCAAGTTAGCTTGCAGTATGGATATTCTAAGATGGGCACAACAAGCACAGGTACTTTTTGCTTTCTTCTTGGCCTATTCTAAACCAGCAAGTTAAAAAAAGATGAAGCCCTGGAGAACTAGGTAGGCCTTAAATGATTACTGGAAAAGTTATCTGGTTCTCTGAAAGTTCATCAAAAAACGTCAGGACCACCAACATGGAAGGAAGTTCTTGTGGCCGCTGGTGAGAGTTCTCCCATTAGAAGACCTTCCTCCTATCGACCTTCTTAGCTGTTATGTTAACTGTAAATGTTATGGCTTCACCTGCCTGCATGTTGTAGAAGTCTTGAACAGTCTTGGAACATTGGACACTGGTTCTCTCTGCACTATTTGGAAATAAAAAAGATCACTATATACAAATTTTATATTTTTCCTTCTGTTTAAACCCAACAAATGGATGTGTTGGGTGGATTGCCTGCGACTTGTGGGCAGTTTGCTTGGCGTGCTTTCACAACATCTGAGTTAAGACACCCTGTTAATTAGCATAACAAAGATGCGGAAAAGCAGTGCCCAATGCTGTTTGGGTGCTACTTTTTCACATCTTGCAGAAACCTCCATTGATCTTCCAGCAATGAAGATGCGGCACTCCATGTGAAAAAATAAATTAAATTAAATAAAAATAAAAAACATTGGCCCATTCATCAGACACTGTCTCATTCATTGTGGCGAGCTTGGGGAAAACCGCATAGTGCAGCTGCCCCCTCAATTAGCATACACACAATTGTGGATCCAGTGGCATCCCACAGATGCACTGGAAACACATAATGCAGGCGTTGGTAAACAATGTGTGCGGTATGTGACGTACACAAACCACGCCCGATGCGCTTGTCCTAAACTCTGAAATGGTGCCCGAAGTGTCCATAACGCCACCTGTGGATTCTGGTGCTGCCTAGTGTAGACCCAGCCTTATTCTGGTATTTCTAAGGACCCTACACACACTGTTGATATCTATCCCTCCCCAGACAGGATTTATATTCATGTCGCCCACATATTGAAATCGATCTGCTGGAGACGAGTTCTATCATTTGCCTTTCAAACAAATATTGCATTAGGATTTGTTTACCTCCATGGAGATCTTTTATCTTCTGTATAATGGAAGGTTTAGAGAAAAGACACGGGTCACATTTAGTGGGGTCTCTATAACAGCAGAGGAACATATGATGTAAACTGTGATTGGGAGGATTAAGACTTGATGACTATGATGTCACTCTTTACCTATAAAGCTGAACTCTGGCCCACCCTTCATTCTTTAACAGGGTCCTCTCCTTAATGGAAATTGCTTAGCCTGATTAACTGTTTGCTTTAAGCATGTCTGTTATAATTCAGAGCACGTCTGACTTCCCGGCTAGGTCATCCAGCCTGGTCTTTAACCCATTCATTAGATTGTGTGTCTTTCAATCATGGAGGGAGGATATGCCTCATGCTAGGCAATAGCTAAACTGGTCTATATGAAGATACAGCCATTCCCCATTAAAAGATGAATGTCCTTCCAAAATGTTTTCATTTCCTATAAGCGTCCATGGTCACAGACCAAAAAAGGAAAGGGTAGTGGGGGGGGGGGGGGGCAACAGGGACAAGCATTAAAACCTGAGAGATTGAAAAATATTTTGGGCAGTTTACATATTTTAGCTTTGCTCTTTCAGAAGCAGATAAGATCCCGGTGATGAGAGGCCAGTGGTTCATCGATGGCACTTGGCAGCCCTTGGATGAGGACGAGAGTAATTTAATTGAGGCGGAACATCTAAAGTGCTTCAGGGGTCAGCAGATGCACGACACCTTTGATCTGGAGGTGGCGAAGCCTTTGGACCTTAAGGATGGTGAGAGATATTTCCCCTTCTATCCTCCTGTTTATGGTATCAGAAAGAACTCGGCTGAAATTCAGTTACGTTACTCACAGTGTGATATCATGTCCGTAGGACCTCCTCACAATGGATAGGGCCAGCCATGTACATTTTGCAACCTTAGACATTCTGATGACCCAAAAGATAATTTAATCCTCCAGCTTGGCACATGAACTGACTTTGAAAGTCTTAATCTGGTTGATTTAAACAGTGGGCCATCGTGGGCCTAAATTTGGTAAAATGGTATTGGCAAAAGGGTGAGGCCATGGGTCCATGGGTTAGTTCTCTCAGCTGCTCACTTTATGGGTAAGGTCTCTCGCCCACTCTTTAATCTACTGTAGGAGCTCACACTGATCATATTTGCTGTCTCCTGACTCGTAAGTGAACAATGCAGAGGTTTTAAAACATTTAGTGACCTGTTTAATAGAAAACATTAAAGGAACAATATATGGGCAAGTTGAACTTTGACATAAAAACAGAACCCCAGAGACAGAGTCATTGTAAACCAATATAGGGGTGTCCAAAACTCTGCACCAGTCTGTGGCTGATTTCGGTGTTGATTAGTAACTTAAGTCATTAATTTATTAATGTTCATGCCAGTGGTTCTATTTCATACATAATATAAACCTTATTTCATGGTAAAAGGTTTAGTTGATCAGCCCAGTTCTTTCTGTGATTTTGATTACTGATGAAAGAAAGTTTGATCCCAATGTTTAATATTGATTTGAGCTGAGGTTAAAATTGCAGCACAGCACCTTGTGGTCCTTACACATATTGTGTCAAATCCCTGTGCAGCTTCTTAGGTTCCTGAGGCCAGATTTTAGACCTGGGTTTCCAACTCCATTCCTTTAAGGCCAGATCCAAACAGTTTTCAGTAAATCATGTTGGGAGTGGATTTCAAGAAGTCTCAAAATTCTAAATCCAGCCTATCTAGCCCTTGAGAACTTGGACTTTTGATAGCCCTGTTGTAGATCTTGGCTTATCTCCAAATCTATAAAGCGCTCACTTGGTCCATCCTCCTCTTATTAACCAATAAAGGGCAGAGCTTTAATGGCCAGTAGAGATCCTGCCACTTGACAGCCAATTAACTTGGAGAGTCTCGGTATTGTGATGGGTGGGCATGGGATCTATAGAAGCTACATAGGGACATAAGGATGCATTTGGAACCTAAAAACTAAATACATATTAAACATTTCAATTCTTAAAGCTGACCATACACCTTTAGATCTCTCTGTCAGATATCCTTTAGATCTACCAACAACTATGTAGTTCCGGGTCCTCTGCGATTGAACACAGGTAGCCTTGATGGTTTAGAAAGTCCCTCATATTACATGGTTTTGGTAAAACAAAAGGAGATCTAATGGAAAAACAAGGTGTATGGAGGGACCCTCACTTTTTAAGCCATGGCTTATTTTAAATTCTACTCTAATGCAATTTTTATTGTTAGTCTGCTAGATTAATCACACTTGCATGTATATTTATGATAAAGGTACAAGATTTCATTGATCTAGAATTCCTGTTAAGGGTCAGTCCACCCAAAACCCATTCCTTTTAGTCTTGGCTTGCATATGCTTAGGCACCATGGGACTCTTCAGGTTTTATAAAGGTCCTTACCTGGGTGGCAACTGTGAAAGTTTTTAATTCCTGCCTTTATGGACATCATATGGTCCTACTTTTGTGAACCCCTCTTTTCTTGGTTTCTAAAAACCCTATTTCAATAGAAAACCACCATTGAGTGCACCTTTCTTGGACATGTGTTGGCCGGACTAACGGGGAAATCAATGGATGAGTTCTAAACTGGTTTTCATGAAACATGTAAGCTGGCAGACTCATGGACTGCTTTAGATGGATGGGTGAACTCCATCTCACACTTTTATTCCCTGGCAGATAATAGTTGGTTTGGAATCAGCATATGAGAACATTATGCGCTTTGGCTGGACTATCCCTTTTTAAATTCCAATAACGCGAAGATCATTCTAAAAACTGTGTAACCATTTCGGGTGATGATATCTGAGTAAAGGATCTATCTTTAGAATCATTAATTAGTAAACTCATGGATAGACTTTGTCATTATCTGCCATCAGTCTTCTATGTTTGCATAATTCAGAGCGGGATGAATCCCTGGAGCCTAAATTATTACATGTGGTGTTTAATGTGTTTGAGCCTTTACCTTAGCTGGATACATTCCAGGCAGGAAGATTATATTCATATAAATCTATCGGATCATTAATTTTTCAATGGTTAAACCGACCATTGACCCATTTCAATGAAATGTTTACTGGCTCTTACGTTGGATTGTCCAGCTTCTGAATTATGCTATAAACTGGAGCTAACCTATTTATTGCCAGCATACACTTTATACAAATTGGTGAAGATGCTACAAGCATTGTTTGGTGGAAAGTGTGCCATGGCTTTGGTGGCGGATCATGTAATACGTGCCAAGGTAATGATCATATGGCCCCTGAATGGAGGATCCTGCTTTTATGGCAGACAGGCAAGTAGTCTAAAGCCTCCCATACATGGGTCGATACCCGTACAATCATTGTCCCGCTCGATTGATGTCGAGCCCCCCCCCCCCCCCCCCCCCCCCGGTGCATGTTTGGGACAATCGATCGTGCGGGTCATTGTGGCCACCCTGTCAATCAGGGTCAATCGGTTCCGCTTGAAGACTGCTTGATTGAACAGGGAACCAACTTGTTGGTAAATCCTGATTGATGCTCCGTTGCTTTGGAAGCATCGAACAGGAATCTATTGCACAAAGTGGTACGCATAGTTTCCCGTGCAAACGATGAATGCTCTAGCGCGGCATGGGGATGTCAACACGCTGCACTTGAACAGGTCATCCATTGTGTGGGTATCGACCTATGTATCGGGGACTTTAGCCTATCTGCATCTCTGCCTGAATATAACTGACCATTGGTCTGTAAAGGTTTTCCAGCAATTGTATGCCAGTAGCATCTTGTATTAAATTTCACTGAGCATGTGCCAGTAAGGATTTTTGTGAGTCTTCCTTATGTGATCTAGCCTCCTTTTAACACATAATAATGCTCTAATGGAAATATTAATGGCAAGGAAATGATTGAAATGTTAAATGTGATTTCAATTTGATATTGTATGACGAACTTGTTGCTGCGCTCTTGCCTTGTTAATATTGTGACAGAAGGTCTCAGTCCGGAGACAAGTAAAGTTTCCTCTCTTCACTTTGCTAGTTGTCCCAACTCCCTTCTCCCTCCCTTACCTGTTCAGTTGGAGAGGATATAACGAAAGCACAGGCGCCCCATGCGCCAAGAGAAGGCGTTATGAAGGTACGGTAACCTAGACGCCTTATAGATACTTTCTCTAGACGCTTTGTAATGCCTCTCCACACATTGCCGCTGTATAGATCTAGATGGCACAGGTGGCTTTCTTATGATGCCTATTGTCTCCTGTTGGCCAATCCTAGGGCTGGCAAAGCCTTGGTCACCTGACCTCTGGAAACCACCAAACACTACAGTAGCTATTTATACCATAACCAAAGCCTAAATTACTGCTATTTACTGCAGCTTACCAATCCAAGGCATCTTAATGGGATGGGTATCTGCATTTGTTTTCAGGCTTTTTTTTAATCTACATTTCATCTAATAACTGCTAGTAACTCCAATCTGTCCTAGGGTGACCACACACTCAACATACTATGTCTTTAGACAAGAAGGGTTGTCACTCTAGGCTGCTTTCATGATTTGAACTAGCAACACATTATCCTCTGTCATCTCCATTACAGAAGAAAGATCACATTTTCAGGTAGTTTCTGTTGTGCTCTTAAAATATATAACCACATCAGTTGACTGGTAAGCTGCAGTATATTCCATTGTTATTTTTTAGTTTAGATATCATGTAAATTTACCTTGTTACCAACTACTAGTGATGGCCGAACTGCCCGCAAGGCGGACAGTTTGGCCGCAAACAAGCATGTTCGCCCTCCCTCTCGCCGGCGGACAGTACGGGTGTTCGACCCGCCCCGTTCGCCGGCGAGAAGAAGATCTATATTCTTCCTCCAGCAGGATCCGAACCTGCAAGATCGTGCTGGAGGAAGAATCTTTTCACTAGAAGACCGGGCATGAAGCCGGTCTTCTAGTGAAAATGCCGGCTCGGAGCAGGAAGTGACGTCAGTGATGTCACATCCGGCTCCCGTAACCAGGAACTATGCGTTCCAAGATGCGTTCCAGGGACCGGATGTGACGTCACATCCGGTTTTTTCGATTCAAATTCCCCGCCTAGAGGCGGAGAATTTGATTGTGTCCGCGAACAGGCGGACTTCTTTAAAAGTCCGACCCGCCCGTTCGCGGACAGTCCAGGCCGATGTTTGGCCATCACTACCAACTACTGATAACCTTACAATGAAGGTTCAACATGCCTCCCATGAGTATGAAATCCTTTTTGATGGTCGCTATCATTATTGTATGATGGTGTCACTTAAAGTCATGCCTGTGCTCCATGTGCCTACCAAGCAGAAGGGCAAATACCCCCATACTGGGGGTATGGAGGAGCATTTGTATGCAGGTACCACCTTCTTTATTTTTTTGGTGTACATCATAAAGTTGGGTGGACTCCCACTTGTAGGGACACCAATTGATTTTTTTATATGCCACAAAGCTGCTAATAATGTAGATGTGAAGATGCCCATTGTATTTTTCCTTGTGGGTCACATAGTTCACTAGCAGACTCAAAGCGGTTGCTAGCAAGCAGCAGTGTTGATGCCCACAAGCTGGGTGGGAAGTTAGGAGGAAGAGTAACAAAATTCAAACCTCCTCCTGCGCATCATTTGCACTAGCGGGGTGGTAGAATATAAGGAAGGGGAGATTACACTTACCTGGTCATGACAGTGAGTGATATGTGAAATGCGGAAGTGACACTCCACATCGACACTGCCGCACTCAAAATATAGTAAAGATGGGTTTAAACGTGTAGATTTTTTTCATTCGATCAACGAAGAACAAACTATTTTTCGGTTAATTAAACAAAAATCTAGAATGGCCAATTTGTTGATGGATAAATTTAGTTCGATCTCGAACAAAAAATCGTTTGAGAAGTCATCGAACATGTTGGTAAATTTTTATCTGTTGTCGTAATTTTGAATGTATTTTCATTCGATATATGCGATGCATGAACATAAAATCTAATGTTATATTCGATTAAATAGGCGAACGATGTTCCACAACGACATTGAGCAACAAATTAAATTGGCAGTTGATTGAAGAAAAAATCTACACGTGTAAACCCATCTCAAGTGATTCTTCGTGACGTCACTTCCGGGGTCACAGATATAAAAAGGTTGAGAACCACCGCTTTAGAGAACACAAATACTTCAGTTTCCCCCCAGCCAAACCAATGTTTGTCTCGTCCCCTCATCATGCTATATGGCATCCTTGCATCTGGTAAGTTAGATATCTGTTGCTTAACAATAGCAACCTTTAGTTTAATTAGATCCACTCTGCTGTAGTAACTGCTGTCATCCTGAAGCATATGTCCTATAGTAGAAGACAAATGCTATGAATCTGGTAGGCAGAATTGTATATGAATTTGCCCGAACACAAGCTGAGGTGATGCCAAATATTTCCAGAAATTCACTGTTGGGTTTATTTAGGAATTCCTAGAGTAAGGGTATGTTTCCACAGCGCTATCGACTCCTTTGACACCCCTTGTGTTGATCGCATTTCTTGACTGGGATGGTCGGCGGAACTGATCCATATACCTATCTACCACAGCGGTGAGCCAGCATGGAGGTTGACGTACTGCGAACATAGCCTAGTGCAATGAGATGGTCTTAGTATCAGAAGTGGAGTTGTCAATCACAGCAAGCCGGGGTGAAGTGCTGATTGGCCTGGTACACTATTATTAAATGGCAGCCACGCCCCTGCAACATTTTGAGCAACATGTTGAGCAAGCAGACATTGCCTACATGAGCAACAACTCTGCTCTGTATTCATAGTTGCCACCCAGTATGGTTAGTTGCACCATTACGTAAGCATGCGCATATATATAAGCTTTGATACAGAAAGGGGATAGCCATTCTTTCTTTAGGACTGTTAATCCCCAGTTGCAGATAATATCTGTAAGCACATTACTGTTTGTAGCTCCACTGAGCAGGTCTGGTAATTGTCTTGGGTTTACATTAGGGCATTGACATTGTGGAGAAGTGTGTATTATGCATTATATGCTGCAGTACACTTGTCCATCCTGTAGGTGGAGCACACATCTTTAAATCTTTAGATCTTTAAAGGGATAGTGCAACTTTTTTTTACATTTTTAGAACTATCCTTAATTCTCTTTATGTATACCAGTGTTACCTTCACTTAAAGCATTGCTAGCAAGAGTCTTCTTTTACATTTACTGTGTGTGAAGAAAAAAAATGGAAGGAGAGTTCAGATTACACATACTGCAGTTTTGTTCTTAAAAATGATCTTTTCCCTTTAAACTGTTTTAGACCCCTTGCAAGTTGGCATACTAGCCTGGGGCTTGTATCTCCCAGCTCTACAGAGGTGCTAACCTGTGGCCCATAGTGGTTGCAGAGTTTCAGCCCTGTCTGTCTCACCCTGAGCCTTCTGACCGTTCCTCTGTTATTTCAGCCGTACACAGCCTGAAGCTAAGCCGCAGCCACGTGGACTGGCACAGCGTGGACGAGGTCTACCTCTACAGCGACGCCACTACTTCCAAAATAGCACGATCCGTCACCCAGAAGCTGGGGTTTTCCAAGGGTAAGCCGCATGATCTTCTTGGAATAATGAACTCTGCTGAAGACACAACACCCATTAACCTCTTAAAGGACAGTTTCGGCTATCATGCAAATTTTGGTGCTGTAGTTTGTATAACCTTTATAGAATTAGTGGAGTGCTGATGGGTCCTAACGAGATGGGGAAAGCTCATTAGAACAACTCCTACTGGATTTGGTTCTGAAGATTTCCACCCTTTCCTATTCCGGTTACAACCAATGCGTGTATTTCTTTTGTAGCTTCAAGTAGCGGCACCAGGCTGCATCGAGGGTATGTTGAGGAAGCCACGTATGAGGACAAGCCTGTGGATACCAGTCACATTGTCTTTGTTGTCCATGGCATTGGCCAGAAAATGGACCAAGGCCGGATCATCAAGAACACGGCTATGTGAGTATTTATTTTCTGTAAACCACTACTTCTCTGTGTCATTTCCCCTTACTTCCATGGTCATTGCAACAGTAGATGAAAGGTGGTATCTCTAGCAGGGGCACAGTGGTAAAAGCTTTGAGAGCCTTCTGTTCTGGAGATTTAGGGATCCTTTAGTGCCCTCCAAACGTGTAAAAAACTCCAAACACTTTAACATGTGATCACAGTTTTTAAGGTATTTAAGTTCAAATACCTTTTAGCATAAATTAAAGTAGACCTAGACCAGGGGTAGGCAAAGTGGGGCTCTTTAGCCCCTTCAGTCCGGCTCAGTGGTATAGGAACTTGTTCTTTCTGCTACCTGTTCTGTATTCTTTTTCATTCATGTCTGCCCATCCCCCTCCCAACAGCAACCCCTAAATATGCCTATAAGGGGGACTTTGTGATTACCTGTAAGGGGGAGCTCTGTGGCTACTAATAAATGGGGGCTTTCTGTTTACCATTAAGGGAGGTGCTCTATGGCTACCTACAAGGAGGGTCTGGCTACCTATATGGAGGGGGCTTTGTGGCTACAAATAATCAGCGGCTCTCTGTCTACCATTAAGGGAGGGGCTCTATGTCTACCCACAGGGGGCTTTTGGGCTACCTTTTAAGGGGGGGGGCCCTAGCTACCTTCAAGAGGGCGCTCTGTCTACCTATATGGGGGGGGGGCTTTGTGGCTACAATTAAGCGGGGGCTGTCTGTCTACCATCAAGGGAGGGGCTCTATGGCTACCTACAGGGGGGTTCTGGCTACCTACAAAGGGGTGCTCTGTCTGCCTATATGGAGGGGACTTTGTGGCTACAAATAACCGGGGGCTCTCAGTCTACCATCAAGGGAGGGGCTCTATGGTTACCTTTTTAAGGGGGGCTTTGTGACTAAAATAACAACATGCAAACCTGACTTACCCAAACTTTCCATGGAGATGCAAAACCATTGTTCACATTAGGGGTCGTCGTTCGTTGTCCTCACAGGATATTGTAATATATTTCTTAAATAAAAATAATATTGTTATTAAGTATGATACAAAGTTTTACTAAGAAAGCTTAACTAAGACTTATTAGGTTTATTAAGTTTAATTTTAGAGAATGTTTTTAGGGAAAGAAGACGTCATTTTGAAATTTTGACAGCACAACCCCCTCTGGCTCTCAACATGTATTTCATGCGCTACACTGTTGCGATTTGGCTCTTTGGTCAAGTAAGTTTGCCTACCACTAACTTAGACCTTTCTCACTCTTTATTGTTGGCACCAGAAGTAATAGGGAGGATATAAAAGGAAATAAATCTCGAAATCCGGCGAGGCTCCGCCCCTCCAGTGACTGCGCTTTGGAAGGTTCTGGGCACAAAGGGACTTAGACACCACTGTGATGTTTACCTTCCTATCTTCCAAAAGCTACTTCCACCCAGCAGACCATTGCGGTGTTACTGGAGGGGCGCATCATCACCAGATTTGCGTCTTTTATTATCATCATTTATTTATATAGTGCCAACATGATACGCAGCGCTGTACAATACATTAGAGTGGAGAGACAACACAGGATAGTACGTACAGGTTATGACACAGGAGGAGTAGAGGACCCTGCCTGGTCGGGCTTACAATCTAAAAGATTTGCATCTAGATTTGTGATGGAACCTATTGCTCCAGGTGCCACCGTACGGCAGGGCAAGACTCTTCCAGTCTTGCTACACCATTTTGGAAAAGAGAGGACTGGACCCGGGTCCTCATACTTACTGGGTCCAGTCCTCTCTTTTCCAAAATGGTGTAGCAAGACTGGAACAGTCTTGCCCTGCCATTCTAGAAAAGGGAGGACTGGACATGGTTAGTATGGTGGCACCTGGAGCGAGGAAGATGGAAAGGTTAGTATGTAGGTTTTAAAATTGACGAATGGTGTAACTGGGTCAAGCCTCTTCTATATAGTCAATATTGGAGGCGTTTACAGTTTATGTCTGTAGGTCCTGGCTTGATGTTTTTGGCCTGGTTGTGTTTTGGTATTATTGGTTCAATGTTTGATTCTGTGTAAAATCTTTCGTGCTGATGTGCTGCAGGATGAGGGAGACAGCCAGGAAAATTGAAGAAAAGCATTTCTCCCACCTGACTACAGAGCACGTGGAGTTCCTTCCTGTGGAGTGGCGATCCAAGCTTGCTCTGGATGGAGGTAAGTTCTCACAATTGCCTCAACAGTCTCTTTCCCCTGTCTATGTATGCCTCGTGTCTGTTATTCCATCATAGATTTACTCCTTTATTCCCTTCAGGGAGGATAAATATCTATAATCCTTTAAAAGGTTAAAAACTATTTTTGTACTAAACAGGTTTTGGATCGGGCTTTGCATTCCCTAATATGCATTACTCGCTCGGTCTTCACAAACAGTGAATAATAAACTTTTGTAACTTTAATATAGTTTGTCGACCAGATACATTTTCACTGCTGGCACTGTGTTTGTCATTGTTTCACTACCGACTACAATTTACTGTTTTTTGTATTGTATATTCTATTTGTAATTTGTGATAAAATCTTCAATAAAAATTTAAATTAGAAAAATCACCTAGGTTCTATAGACCGCTAGTCTATTCAGTATGTTGATTTTCACCATGGCAGTCTTTTGGTGATGAAGCCTCAGCAATTGTCCTTTGCTCCCTAGCTTAACTTTAAGTGCAGGAAGATGGAGGAACCTCTCTACTTCTCACAGGAATCCTTAAAGCGGACCTACCGCGTTGTAGGTCACTTTGCACTATCAGCATCAGGCTGCCAATAGATAGGGCAATCACTGTCCAAAAAGAAGAAAAAAAAAATCTTACAGCAGGAAAGAAAGTTTTTCCGAGGTAGCACAACCCATGCTGTGACGTTGCGCCACGGCGTCGAGGTCGCTTGTTAGAGCTGAGACTGCTGGGAAACCATCAGCTCTGAGTGGGGCCCCATAATGCACTGCTGTGCCTCTGTGACGTTACTATCACAGCGATTCACAGCCCTGTGTCTTGTGTGCTCTACCCCTCCCTCCCCCTTCCCTCTCTGAGTTTATGGAAGTGTCATCTGTGAGGTGATTGTGGGGGAAGTGTAGTGGAGACATTGCTGGGAC
>CM070043.1:24085247-24095813 GCA_036250615.1 Ptychadena robeensis | reverse complement strand
AAGATGGTGCCTTAGGGAATGAGGAAGTGAAGATTGTAAGTACCTTTTTTTTTTTTCTCTCTGTGTAGCAGTTTTCACAGATGTATTCTGCTGACAGGTGTGTAATATGTCCATGTCATGTATGTGGGGGATTTTTTTTTTTTGAGTTTACTTCCGCTTTAAGCTGGCCATACACCTTTAGATCTCTGTCTGATTTCCTCTAGATCTACCAACAACTGTAGTGCCGTGTCCTCTGCGATTAAACACAGGTAGACTTGATGGTTTAGAAAGTCCCTCATATTACATGGTTTTGGTAAAACCAAAGCAGATCTAAAGGAAATCTGACAGAGAAATCTAAAGGTGTATGGGGACCCTTATTGCTGCAAATATAAAAAAAAAAAAGTTGTGAATGCTAGTCTGGATTTGCTGTTCTTAAGCTCCCCCCCCCCCCCCCCCCCCCCCCCCCCCCCCCCCCCCCCCCATGTAGTGCTGGGCCCTCCCTGATGGAATACATAGTGATTGGAAGTTGTATGGTAAGATTGTGAGGTGTATGAGCACCCAAGGCAAGGTCTATATCTGATGATGAGTCTGATTGGGAAAACTGATGGAAAAACTCCAATTAAAGAATGGGCAGGGTATTGACAGTCAGGCTAGGGAGGAAAGAGCTAGATAATGATGGACGGCCTTAACCCATAGTAGGTTTCCTCACAGGTTAATCTTTTTCAACTTTCATTTTTATTTATAAACCATAGTTTTTATGATTTTTTTAAGATTTGTTCTATAGGGGTTCTATGCCTTATTATTTCCAAATAATGTATTCATAATTTACATTGCCTCTGGTTTTCCATCTAGATACTGTAGACTCCATTACTCCCGATAAGGTGCGTGGTATACGGGACATCCTGAACAGCAGTGCGATGGACATCATGTACTATACCAGCCCCCTATACAGGGATGAGGTAAGAGGCTTCAATCGGCAGTTCTGGTCTTGTTTCATTTATGTAGATATGTCTAAGTTAGGCTAATATATATATCATATATGTGCACTTCACTTTCACTGCAAAGCCTGCATATACCTGTTAACCCCTGGGCGCTACGGGGTTAACACTGCACTCTGCCGTGATTCCCCGCCTTCCTCCCGCCTCTCTAATGAGACGTCTGCTATGTGGGCTGGAAAAAGTGTCGCCATCTGCATTAACATGGTGGTCATCGGTGATGCGATCAGTAAACCGCATCAATGTAAAATCGGTGCAGACTTGCAAAACACCTTCGTATGTGCCCAATCCTGGTACGGTCACAGTTTGCTTTACAAACAAATGGCGCATGTGCTGGCTTCAGGCATAACACTTGGGAGGTTAATCCTGCTGGTGCATCTAAGGCAGTGGTGGGCAACTGAGTTGATATGGAGGGCCACAAGTGCGGCCCTTGGCATCACTAAAGGGCCGCACATAACATCGATCCAAACCCTCCCCCTGTCAACATATCTCAGCAGGTGGTGGACCAGATCCCATTAGGCAATACCAAACAGCACCCACCCCCTCCTGCCCCAGGGTGCAGCACTCATATATAGACCTGGTTTCCCTGATCAACATTGCTAATTTTACTGATGTAGAACCGCCGAAGTTGATTAGGAAAGCTGAGTCAGCTGCTATGCCCTATGCATTAACAGTTCGGTTTTGGGGGCCGCATGTGGAGGACCAAGGAGGGCCGCCGAACAACACCCAAAGGGCCGCATGCGGCCCCCGGGCCTCAGGTTGGGCACCTAGGATCTAAGGTCACCATACACCTTACAATCTTAGGCTGACCATACACAGGTTGATACCTGTTCAATCGATGAACCCTCAAGCGCAGTGTGAAGACGTCCCCACACTGCGCTCCAGCTTGAATTGAATTGAGACTTGATGTGCAGCATTTCTGCACAATTGATCTTGTCCAAAGTAATGGCAATTGAACAGGGATTTACCAACATGTTGCTTCTGTTAGTTCAAGATTTCTTTGGGTGGGATCAATAAAGGGTGGGCGTGTATGCCTTTCTTTACTGTACAATTTCTGGACAATCCACTTTAGTTCTACCAAAACCATCCAATCGCTATGTATCAGGTTGGCCATTACTACATAGTTGTTGGTAGATCTCTATCCTCAACCCATGTAGGTAACAGTATGCAGCGCTGCTGTTCAATTTTTTTTTACCTAACTTGTCCTGCAGTTATCTGCATGCTTGTTTCATGTGTGACTGAAACTACTGAGACCAAAAGATGGGCTTTTCATGCAGAAGGTGATGAGCAATGGCCACTTATAAAATCCCTTTCCATAGAACTGTACTCCAACAGCAGGCTACAGAGGGAGGGCTGGGTTCTCTCTCCTTCCCCTTTTTATTTGTCCAGCTCTTTCATCACGCCTGACATTTGTTACAAGGCTCAGGATAATACGTGGGGTGGAAATCCTGTGTCGCTGATGTTTGCTCTTGTTCTGCCTGTTAGACACAAACAATAGGCTTTCTTATTAGAGAGTATCCGTGTCACCAACTCAGTCGTGTAGCTCATCAATTATGGAGAACTCTGCGGTCTGCTGCCAGAACACATGGGAGCGGCTGAGCTGAGTCATTGGGTCTCCGTATACTTGTTCATCCATTGGTGTCACCACCACGATAGGGTGTTGGATCATGTTTAAAATCGATTGTAGAGTTGTCTCCATAGGCTAATAAAACTCTACGTGTTTACAAGCCAACAGGAATGTATATCCTGAGCAGTAGTAGCCTGTTAAGCCTTTATATTTGATGGTTTGCTCTCTGTTCACAGTTGGTGAAAGGTCTCCAGCAAGAACTGAATCGTCTCTACAGCCTCTTCTGCACTCGGAACCCAGAGTTTGAAGATAAAGGCGGAAAAGTGTCAATCGTGTCGCACTCTCTAGGCTGCGTCATAACATACGATATCATGACAGGCTGGAATCCAGTGCACCTCTACGAACAGCTTGATCAGCACGAAGAGGAGGAGACAGAGGAGCATTGGATCAGTTATGAGGAGCAGCACCTTCTCCGAGAACTTTACTTGACCAAACAACGGTCAGTGGATATTAAGAAACTCGTGTACTGGTGCCAAATATAGGAACAGTTTTTATTGTCGGGGTTATGGGAAATTCTGTGGTTTCTCCAGAGGTTTCTAGGTTTCCTTAAAGCTAGCCATACACGTGTCGGATTCCATGGCTGATCGATCACCCATCCGAACGTTTCCGGCGATTCTGAGCGATCGGCCAATTAAGAGTATCCGATCGCTGCATACCACCTTGTCCAACGGATTCCGGGACGATTCCGTGTACGATTGTCCACCTCACAAATGGCAACTCCCCCTGATCTGTGCAGAATCGGATCAAAAAGACCACCATGTTGGTTCTCTGTCGGATCCGATTCTGGGCCCCTGAACGATCGGACCTGATCGATTGGACAAGGTGGGCTGCATGCGATTCCGGCACGATCGTTTGGCGTGCACGCGCCCGGAATCGATCGTGCCGGAATCCGGTGGGAATCCGACACGTGTATGGGGGCCTTAAGACATAAGCAATTTCTGCCTTTTTAGATATATCCTCATGGCCTTTTTACCATCTGTATGGGTAGCTTTCTTCCTGCTGAGGTATACTGTATGAATAAAGCATGAGGCCCACTTGCAATAAGCCCCTTCAGCCTTGGCTACTAGAGTGCTGCTGACCTATTATTGACCACCAGATAGAATGAGCCCTCTCACCCCACACTATTGATGCGCTGAGGACCATTTCCTACTGACCACTTCCAGATTGAGGCCATTTAACCCAACTACAAGAGAGGTGGGCACCTTCTCCAACTAACCACCATAAGAATGAGGACTCATGCTAGTTTATAAGAGATTTTCTTTCACTGACCACCAATGAAGACCCTTAAAGCCCCCATACAGGTAGCGAGCCGTAGCCAATTTTGCAATGTGCGTGCTCACTACCTTCGGTCTGCGGCAAAATTGGCTGAGGATGCCCACAAAGCTCGGTCGGCCAGAGAACGGACATGTCCGTAAATCTCTGGCCGATGTCATTAATTTGACTGGGGACCGGTGTCCCCGGTCAAACTAACAGCCGGCACACAAACTCTCTGCACTCCATCGCTTGTCTGTCGGCCCCCACTCGCTTCGTGTGTGGGGGCCTTTAACCTTGAGTACTAGCATAAGGAGCCCTTTTATTCCCACAGTAATGTATTGAATCCCTCCTTCCTTCGACCATCTTTGTCCTTGGTTCTTTCCAAACTGGCAACAAAACCTAAGGTTTAACTAAGGTCTAGAGGTCTTATAGAGGCCAAGCATTCTATTATTCCTGTATGTTCTAATTTACCATAGCCTGTTTTATGACTTCGTGATCTTTTTCCCACTTGTATAGATTAAAACAACTGGAAGATCGATTGCAGGGACTTAAGAACTCTTTGTCCTCTACTCCTGCCTTAAAATTTAAGGTTAGTAGATTCATGCAAGTATCTGTTAAACACTTGACAACCCCCCCCCATGCTAAGTGAATGTTATTTTATGTTTTCTAGAATTAGGAGAACGAGGTGTACACTGCCCTAGTTTTAAGATCATGACACCGACCTATAAGTGTATTTTTTAATCATGTAATTGTCATCAGTCATCTTTTCTTGGTGATTGCATGAGGTTTCTTTTCCAAGACTAGGTTTGGGGGTTTTTTACATAGCGAGTTGACCTATCCTGTTCTGTTTGGATACTGCTCAGTGAGCATGCAGAATGCTTACTGTAATGTACTGCTTTACAAAGATAGAGTAAATGTTTCCGTATCGGCAGCTGAAAAGGTTGAAATTCACACAATGGATGAAACATGGGCAGATCTTTGCACCTCCGATCACATTTTGTACCATCCTTCCTTCTCTGCCACTCGTTGCTTCAAACATCGAATATTTTCCAATTCTTACCACTCCATTAACCTCCCTAGCGGTTGAGACGAACCCAGTCCGTTCGCCGTTCAGGCGCTCCTCGACCACCCCAATTGCGTCATGGTGATGGGGGGGGGGGGGACCGGTGCCATAGACCTCCATGTTAATGGAGGTAGTATATTGATACTACTTTGTAAAGCTGGCCATACACCTTTAGATCTCTCTGTCAGATATCCTTTAGATCTACTAACAACTATGTAGTGCCGGGTCCTCTGCGATTGAACACAGGTAGACTTGATGGTTTAGAAAGTCCCTCATATTACATGGTTTTGGTAAAACAAAAAGAGATCTAAAGGAAATCTGACAGAGAAATCTAAAGATGTATGGGGACCCTAAGAATTGTAAACATTTTTACACATGAAGCCAGCAGCTTATAAGTGAGCAAAAATGCATTCTTTCTTAAAGCCCTCTATACACCTTTAGATCACTCCATACAATATCCTTTAGATCTACCAACAACAATGTAGGGCCGGGTCCTCCCTGATAGAATACATAGTGATTGGATGGTTTAGAAAGATCCTCATATTACATGGTTTTGGTAGAACAAGTTAGAAGTAGAAGTTGATGGTGTAGAAATTGTATGGTTAGATTATAAGGTAACCCCTCTGTTTGAAGTATGGGAAATGGAGGGCTGTTGACACATCCCATTATATTTAATGATCCTGCACTGCACTGTTGCATTAAAATCTATATACAGCGCTACATCGATCAACAACAGAGCCCAACACAAGTGTGGTCGCACCGATGCACCCAAAGAGCATACATTATAAATCCATTACCATCGGTTATGTTATAAACGGCATTTGTTAAAGAGTGTTTGATATACCCCATGTTTAAACTAATCTATATTAAGTTCAGATTTATATGACCATACACTGCTTGGTACATAAATAGACCAGCACTATAAAACAGCAACAACAAAGCATGGCAGATCACCCACAGAATAACAAATCGTTTTTTTTAGTTCAGGTATATTTTGTACGTTTACCATTGTCAACATATAAACATAGGGTCTGGTTGGGAAGAGTCGCCTCCTTTTTGTTTAACCATGAATCCTCTTGATATGTTTAGGTTGAGAATTTCTTCTGCATGGGATCGCCTTTAGCGGTCTTTCTGGCATTACGTGGAATCCGTCCTGGAAATATCGGAACTCAAGAACATATTTTGCCTCGGGCTATTTGTAACAGATTGTGTAATATATTTCACCCAGCAGATCCAGTGGTAAGTGGCAGTTACCCAAGGGGCCATTCAGAAAGGGGGAAACCGGTTGTGTTGTCAGCAGGCTTTTAGCCAAATGATGGGGCAGCTGTATGGTTTTTCCATATTAAGGCATAGGTGAGAACCCTTTAGCTCAGTGGTTCTCAACCGTTTTAGATCGGCGACCCCGGAAGGGACACTATCACCTGTTTTTTGGAATTCAGAAGTGTCAATTAGGAAGAGGACATTACACTTGCCTGATCTGGTGATGTCACAAATCATCACTTCCGACATATGGAAGACAGAAGTGACACTCTGCAGCATCACTTCCCGCACGATCAGGTAAGTGTATTGTCTCCTTCCTTATTCTTTCCCACCCCACTTGTGCAAATACACGGGTTGGGAAGGGAGATAAAAGAGTGGAGTGAGAACCACTGCTCTAGCTGGTCATTTCACCTTGAGGTGGCCCGTCAAATGTCTGGTGCATAAACATTAGGACGTCCATGCTGCTCCCATGTTATGCCTCTATGCCAGGCATTGGGACTAGGCAGTGGTAGTGTTGCTTGTTCTCTTCTCATACTTTTAAAGCACTAGGTCATTCTTTTGCTGCGTTGTTGGAATGTGACAAGTGGGTAGTGTTGCAGTCAGCTGACAACAAGACCCCTGTCACATGGAGGTCATGAGAGGTCTCACTTTGGGTCTTTGGGATGTTAAAGAGTATAAAGATAAAAAGGGGAAAGCACAGGGGATGTATTTTCAACACGCAAGTTTTGTTTTCTTAGAAAACCCATTACCTTGCCTGTTCACTTGATGGGTAAGGAACCCCTCTCGTAAGAATTGTCTACCTTTGCTTTGATTCTGTAAACTAAACCGAATGGTCCGGATACCAGGAAATTGCTTTGTAATGCCAATAATCTGCACTTATTCTTCCTGACCTTTTGTGATTCTTCATCAGGCCTACAGATTGGAGCCATTAATACTGAAGCACTACAACAACATCTCGCCAGTCCAGATTCACTCCTCACATAACACCAACCCTGTTCCTTACAAACAGATGAGACCGGTTCTCATCAACCCATCCAAAGATACTACCTCAGTGTCCGATAGCGAAAGCATACCGAGCCCCAGCACATCGCCAGTCCTGCCTCGGCGGCACTACGGAGAATCCATAACAAACATAGGCAAAGCAAGTATATTAGGTGAGTAATCCGAATGTCATCTCTGCATTCAGCCAAGCTCATGAGTCTGCTTATGGAGAGTTTTTGCTCTAGCTGCTCAGCAGAGGAACATTGTAGACCTGCACATAGACTAGCAGCCTCATCACTATATAACTATCCAAAAAAAATACAGAAGTGATGAATTTGGTGGAGAGGGGCCAATCCCTGGGGACTTTGCTTAGGCCTACATAGTGACACTGAGATAAATGTTATTATTAGGATTACACATTTATTTTATTTATCAGATCAATAAATATCCAAAACCCAACATCTAAATGGGCATAAAGCCAATAACAAACATAGCTATATACACTCTCGGCACTAACCTAAGTACTATTTTAATTTCCAAGGAAGCTTGCGATGAAAGGGGAGCTATATGTGGCACCCCTCAATAAGTATCCCCTGGCCCGTTTTGCCTTATCAGGGGGGTCACAAACGCATCCCTGACGGAACCCTAACACATGGGTTGCGTTTATTGGATCCGTTAATGCACCGCATCCTTAACGCATAGTGGAGCCTAAGCCTAATAGCTCTCGATTTATGACGTGTGTGCTGTTTTATTATCGTTAATAAATTAGACCACTTGTTTACAAGTGTGTTGTTGACAGATGAAGGAATGTTCTGTCTCCACAGGTTACTATCGTGACTCCTTGATAAGCTTATCTGCTTTGTAATACTGTGTTTTTGTACCTTTTTTGTCACTTTTTTTTTTTTTTTTTGTATTACTACAGTATTTCTTTACTTTAATAAACATTCCGTTGTCGCATAAAAAAAAATAGGTGGTACCTGGGAATGATGACCTATGGTAAAACAGACAGGTCCAATAAGTAAAACATGTACACAGTGTATTTATAAGTGGTATATTGCTGGAATTGCGCAATATAACAGTTCAAGACAGAATAACCACAATTGATGCACAGCCATGAATTGATATGTAGTATGACCTACTATCATATGCCATATCGCATAACTTAGATCTATGACAGGTCCACAGTTGTTAAACTGCCCATTGCTGGAGGCAGTGTGTAAAGCTAGCCACACTTTTTTAGTGTTCAATCGATGTATTTCAATGAAAAATTCGATAGATTGAAAAAATTGTTTTTCTGCCCACATAGTACAATCAACGATTATTGATAGATTTTTGTCAAATCATCGAATCGTGATCGGACGTGTTGGAAAATTTTGGTCGATTGTACAATCATCGAACTACGTTCCTTGCAGCTTTTTTTTGGTCAAGTCAAATGATACTGGATGTGTGTGGCTACTTCCCTTTAACACATCACTTCTGATTGACACTAAAATCGAAAGAGGAATTCAATAAATGATTTTGGATTACTTCGATGAACTTTTCAGTCGAAATTGAACAATAATCATACTCTCCATGTGGTATACATTAATTAAATTAAAATCGATTTTAGTTTTTTTCATCGAACTACAAAATCTAATCTAGTGTCGATTGAACGCTAAATTAAACCATCTGAGGCTAGCTTAAGACATGAATGAATGAGGATTTGACTCAGGGGAGGTCAAGGAAGTGACTTTATTTTAGGTCGCTTGTGCTGGATAGGATATTTGTTCAGACTCATACAGGAGTCGGTGGCTTTCAGTTGTCAACCTCCAACAGAAAGTGTTGTTACTGCAATGATCGTCTTTTTAAAACTTTTTAAAATACAAATAATTCTTTGCAATAGAGAATAGCATAGAGTGAAGCAATATGCCACTATAGCATATGTTTAAGGAGTACAAACACTATAATGACCCTATTTTTCTTGCTGTTCATACTCCATAGTAGCCAGCAGATGGCAGTCAATGTCTGTATGTCATTGTGTCTGTCGTATGCAGGTGCTGCCAGCATCGGGAAAGGTCTGGGAGGGATGCTATTCTCAAGATTTGCACGTTCTAGTGCAGCCAACTATGAAGTAAAAGAATCCATGGACGGGGAGGAAAAAAAATCAGTGCAGAGCCAGATCACGATGACCACCACCACCACCCCTACTTCTACTACCACCACCACCAACACCGCTGCGACGCCAACACTTCCGCACAGCATTTCCGGATCTCTGGACTCTGCAGGTTGGTCTCTTCTGCTGTGCAGTATTCACACTATATTCCTCCAGCCAAGTCAGAGGCCAGTGCTAAGATTGAGGCCCCGCATAGATTAGCGCGAGATCGATGGCTGCTTTGAGCGCCCTGCACGTTCACAGCCATCTATCTAGTGCATATTTAATGTGGCCACCTCTTTCTTCAAGCGGGATCCATTAAATTCTGCTCAAAGACAGGGTTATTGGACATGACCGTAAATCACGGTCGATGTCCATTGCTTTGGATGGGGACTGCGGGTTGGCTGATCCATCTCACGGGCAGCCTTTAGTTCCAGCAGAGTGTGCAGGGCTGAAACTGTGTAGTGTAAATACACAGCTATTTACATATGGGAGTCACATTATATATTTACAGCAACAAACTGATTTATTTTGATAGCATGAGCTCTTTTTTTGCTAAAATTTTGCTAAAATCTCTAGCATCCATGGAAGATAAGTTTGTGTGATGAGTGGTGCTTATGTAACACTTAAGGCCATTATAATTCTTAGTCGGTCCCACTAGCGGAGGAAATTATCTCAGTGTTTGGCCTCTGCCCAGTATTGTCTCTTCATTAAGATTCTCATCAGAAGTGCGAGTCGGTTGTTCAGAGCATTGTGCACGGCTGACCTCTATGAGAAAGTCTCCAGTTGCTTACAAATGAAAGATTAGGGTTTCTCCTTCTAATCAAAGCTTTAAACATTAATTTAAGGCTTTCTTAAAAAGCAGCTTCAACAACAACTTAATTAAATGGATTCCACAGTGGCTTGCAAAAGTATTCAAATTTAAACTTTTTCACATTTTGTCACATTACAGCCACAAACATGATACAATTTTATTGGAATTCCACATGAAAGGCCAATACCAAGTGTTGTACACGTAAGAAGTGGAAGGAAAATCATACATGATTCCAAACATTATTTACAAATAAATAACTGCTAAGTGGGGTGTGCTTAATTATCCAGCCCCCTTTGGTCTGAGTGCAGTCAGTTGCCCATAGACATTGCCTGATTAATGCTAATGACTAAATAGAGTGCACCTGTGTGTAATCCAATGTCAGACGACCTCTGAGGTCGTCATAGAGCAGCTGTATTTGTACTAAGAGAATATTGGGAGCAACAACACCATGAAGTCCAAAGA
>CM070043.1:24057410-24074546 GCA_036250615.1 Ptychadena robeensis | reverse complement strand
AACATGCTTAAAGAGGATGATGTGGTCAAAATACTCATTTGCCTAATAATTCTGCACTCCTTGTAGTGCAGTTGCAATCCAATCATCGTGGGTTGCTGTATTGCTCAGGGAAACCTCTGTAAAGTGCCCTTGTCATAGAAGAATTCTGGGGGGTACAGTTGTTGTCCCCCTTTACATAGGTTGTGTCTGGCTCCCAACTCACTGACCCCTCAAAGTTGGACAACTAACATTTTCTGTAATGACAGCCAAAATATTTTAACATGACCTTTTAAAGTAAGGAACATGCAAAAGCTATACATGGTGGCCAACTTACTTGCCTACTGTAAGGAGGCAGTGGAAAGTAGCAACTGGGACCCCTAGTGCTACTTTTCACTAAACCACCATGCAACACTGTTGAAATCATACAACCGGATTGAAGAAATAGTGAAATGTATGCTTTAAAATATAGAAACTCGCAGAAAAACTGTTGATCTAGAATTGAATGCCCTTACTTTGAAATAGTGTTATGTTGTCATGTCAAAGACAGTGGGTGTCAACCTTGTCTAAGCACAAGACGGAGAGAGGATGGTCTGCAAGGGATCTTTTTGGGGGGGATGCATTCCTTCATATTATTGGCACTTCTAGTTCCATTAATGTTATGATGAATTTATGGTGGTAGATACTTTCTAATGAATAGCCCTTTGATGCACTAAGGCATGTATTCTGAGTTGGTATTGTGGTGATCATACATGAATGGGCCTATAGACTTTCCCTTTGAGAGAGACCTTCAGGGGATGTGTGTTGTAGTGTTTATATGTAAATCCAAGGAGATTTCATTGGAAACCCTCTATCTGCTCACAAGTCAGCATTCGTGGTTGCTCCATAGATCTGCTCTCAAGCTTTCCATATGGGACAAATTAAAGGCAGATGTTGTAATTATAGCTGAGGACATTCCTCACGTCTAGAATGCTTTTTTTTTTTTTCCTATTAGCGTGTTGATGTTTTTGTAGAACTACTGTTTGCACAGATACCACCAGTCGTTTATGTCCCCCCTTATTCAGTGAGATGAGTTCACTACTTTGGTCTATCCTTGCTGATACTCGAAGGGCAGTTGGTTGGTTCTTCTGTTGTATTATTTCCTCTGGAGTTGTCCTAACCCGTAAACTAGATGTAACTAGAGGGACTGTTCTTAGTTTTGGAGTTTAGACGTTGCCATTCTCTGATCGTTGGAACAATATTGAGTCTCTTTGGCGAGTCCAGTTCTCTTTTCAGTGGTGAAGATTCGGATTCTCTCTTCTTGATAAGTCCCTAAAAGTTGTCTATTGGAACTCTTATGGAGATTTCTGTGGGTTCTGCTGCCTGCCGGCTTACGAGTCTTGGTTGGGTCTATAAGGCTTGGCTTCCCCACTGTGTCTTCCTCACAACCCTACCAAGAAGGTGCTCCTTGTATCCTGTCCTTTCTTGTCATTTAGGGTGAAGCTGCTAAAAACTAACCTTTGTCTGAAGTTTAATCTGGAGCCTTGAATTTTTTCCACTACTCCAAGCCAAGAGGCCAGTGCTAGAAAGGAGGTCTTCCACCAGAGGGTGCAGGTTTGAAATTTTATCATGTATCTATACTTAAAAAGTACCCATTCTCTGAACCCACTGACCAAATTATGAAGAGTCACATTTTAAGCATGAGTGTCATTGATGATGCCGGGAATGTGGAGGGGAGGGGACAGATTATGCTGTTACCTGTTTTGATAACCTGTATGTTTTGTTTTTTTGTCGAACAGGTAACGGACATGTCCGTAAATCCTGAAGGAATGTTATTCCAGGGTCTCCCTCCAAAGGATTGACCAGGAATCGAGTACCTAAAGTGGATCTTCTTGATGGCCTGTCTAATTGACAGACGCTTGGTCGCAGTTTGGTAACGTCATCGTGACATCACCACACCGTGCTCAAACGGGTCATCGGTCATGTGCCCATCTGTTTGTGTAACAAAGCAGTTAACGCTTGAGTGGAAAATCCTATCCCCTGCCAGCATACTGTTGAGGTGGACACTTGTTGTCCGTTAAATCAGTGATCCCTTTGGAGAGGTCAGACACATAACCTGCTGAGTACGTCGCGACCTCCACCAGACCATATTCTCCCTACCCCCCCAGCGGCCTCGCTATTAATTGGCGGGCATGCATGCTGTATTGCATGTTGGTGATCTGACATGACGGTAAATTCCCAGCCAATCCCATGGCCACACAGACACACACAGACACTGCCCCTGCCGGTCCTCTGAGCAGCCAGCTGCAGCATAATGGTATAACGTTTCAGTCAGATCCCTCATCTATGGAGGGTGAAACGTCCCGTGTATGGGGGCCTTTACTTTCTTAAGTCGACAGTTAAGACTGTATACTTTTAAATTTTTGATGCATCTGGGATATATTTAGCTATATTAATCTAAAGGGTTCACTTGAACTATGATATTTATTTCATATTCTATTTGATGCCAGAAGCCTAAAAGATTTCTTATGTGATTATAGGCGAAGAAACCTTAAAATCAGCCGTTAAACTGTATCAAGTATGTACTTCTTGGACTTGGTGAAACTTTTCCTCGAGCTGTTTGCACATTTTTTACAATTAGTGGGAGTCTAGTAGCTGTCAGCTTTCTCGGCTCACTATAAACATTTTAGCAGTTTTTAGTTCACTCCTTGCACATGGGGCTGCCTACTCTCCAAGCAGATCTGAGTAGAGGGATACATCCAATATTACACCCCCCATACATACCAGTAGTGAGGAATGCACGGCCATTTACACAGCTGGTTTCTATCTGTGCCTTACAGAGAGACGTGTCATCAACAGAGCCATGCATCAAGTGCTGAATAGCACAAATCCCTCTCCTCACTAACATACAAGATTTTATGCCCTGTGCTACAGTGCCTTCTCCTACACGCAAGAGACATTGAGGCCCCACAGAACTGTCAAATGGATGACCCATTTTAAAATAGGTTTGTCATAAATTATTTGGAATTGCAAGCCAAAGGCAAGCACCTGTTCTTCTTTAGACATCTTTAATCCTGAATGTGGAGAGTAGTAAGCCAGACAGATTGGCATTTCGAGGCGCCATTCAATCTTCTGTACATTGGCCTACCCTTGGGTGTTAGGGTGAGGAACTGTCTGAAAATACTGGATTTTGAAAAGAGATCTAAGAGTCTAAAGAAGAGGTTTGGGAATGCAGACACAATGTAAAAAACAGGAACAGTTTTTGGTTAAACCTTCTGGGTGTTGCCCACGTGGCACACAATTTTTTAAAAGCGTGCCCTGGGCAATCACGACACAGCCATTGGGGAGGACCCGAACAGGACTCACCAGTGATGCCAGAGGTGTGCTGGAAAAAAACAATGCCCCCTTGTATGGCAGAATTGCTGGGGGAAGTCAGCAGACAGGTGAGTTTTATCAGCTGAGAAACTCACCCCAAAATAACTTGAGCAGAACGCCCAGGAGGTTTACAAGACGACACTGACCAACAGTGGTGGTTTTGGGCATGGGTGATTGTCCAGGGCAGCATCTTGGCAGATGCCTCCCCCCAGCACATGCGCCTCTGAATTTCAAGGCTGCCCGGGGAGAGAGAAGACCAACCACCAACTGGGCAGAAACTCACATACAGGATGAAATTGACAGAAATAGGATAATGGAAACCCATCAGATGTGCAGACCTGAGGATCCAATGTAGAGATCACATTGAGTGTCGTCAAAGGGTAGAGTCAACAATGGTGGAGGGTGGATTGGCCTGTTAGGAAAGTCCTCGAATCGTTTTTATTTTATAATCATATAAGGTTTTCATTAACAAATACCACAAACGACATGTGAGCACCAAGCCTGTTTATTTTTTGTCAAACTCCTCTTACCAAACCAAACTCCTGAGATCTCTCACCTGGAACCATAATCTCAGCTATCATACACACATCCGATAGCTCATCATATCTTATATTTTCTGATTCTGGAAATGAATTAATAGGAATTAATAAAACAAAAACTTCAGACACATTTATACAAGCGCTATATAATGACCCATGGCCAAGAAATGAGTACATGGTGTGAATAACCTCCATGGCATTTGTCTCTCGTTCTTTTCATTCCATCATTCCTGCTCTTTCCATCAGCTCCTCTGTACTAGTAACCACAAAGCCGTCTCCTAACAAGATAACATGACTGTGTAAAGGGTCAGCTTCATACTCTTATGGTGGACAAGGATCCTGTAAGGGCCACCCGGTCCCAAGTCCTGGCATGGGTGGGAAATTTAAACAGATTGCATAGCTAAATTTTCCATACTGTTTACAAATATAAAATATATACTGTTTTCAAAAAAGTAATTATCATAGTACCAAGGAGGTTTAATAAAAGAAAATAAAAAAAATCAGAGGCTTTGGATAATCAACTTAAACATTCTATTGCAGATATTCACAAACAGTGGCCTCTAGAAGGAGACCATAACAATCATCTTCTAGGCATTATCCTCCAGTTATTGCAGGGAGCCAGAGCGTATTGACACCAAGGTGACAAAGGGCTGAATTAAAAGACTTAACAGGCCGGATATGGCCCGCAGGCCATAGTTTGCCAACGTCTCCCCTTGATGCCAATCATAGACTCAATGTCAATATGATATAGGAAGGCCAACGTTGCTTCCTTGCCCAGAGTCAATTTGCCTTAATACTTCTCTAGCAATATAGCCATAAATACATGCAAATCCTGACTTTCCTGTAAAAGTCAAGCTTGACCCCACCCCTTCCCAAACTAACAAGCCTTCCTGCTAGTCAGGGAGGTTATCCAGGAAAAGGAGGCAACAGGGACCTAAAAAGGCAGGAGAAGATGGCATCATGAGGTTAAGAATTATACGTCAGCCAGCCCTGGAACTTTGAAATTATTCTACCTCCATGTGCCTATATACCTGCATCAATAGGGGTCATTAAGTAATGATAACAAGGAGTATGCAGTTAGAGAGAGCAAAGATGAGTGTAAATGGTGCTACTTATTTTTTACTGTCCAGTCACTTGCTCAGGGGTAGCCTGGGCCAGGGTTGGTGCCAGAGCACCAGGAGTGGGCAGGGACGCTGACCTGACTATGCGGGCCGGGCCCCCATGGCCCGCCCACAGCGCTGTCCTGGGCGCAAAGGAAGTCGGTTAAATGATAATGGCCATACCTTAACCCAGAAGACCGAGGACATCTAGTGGCAGGAAATAAATACTGCACATGGAAGCTTGGGGAATGCAACTAAATTATGTAGTCCACAGGTTCCAACTCTGTGGTGTCTCTGTGTGTTCTGTCTTTATGCAACAAAAGTCAAATGTGATTTGTTATGTGCGTTGTATGCCTTTTACCATTACCGGAATTGCAGCCAAGCTGCTTCCTTTAAATAATGACTTTCTAAAGCTGCGTGAGCAGGATATTGGCCAGGCTGCTAATTAAATGCATCAAGCAGCAATAAGATGTATTCTGTACAGCAACACATCCATTACATCATAGGCACATGGTTCAAGTGTGTCCTCACCCAGAAAGATGTAGTGTTCCCACTAGAATATTAAATATCTTCCATGTTAAAAATAACAATAGAGATTATCAATACTGGACAGGAAATGAGAGGAAATCTCTGCTTGGAGGGATCTGGTGTCACCATTGGAGGGTTTATCCCTACCTCTTCCTATGGAATATGTAAAGTTCCTTCAATCTTTGCTTGTACCCCCCCATAGAAAAGGGACCAAACCTTTCTAACTCAGCCCAGACTTTACACACAGTGAGGGTGGTTATGGTTAAGATAGAAAAAATCGGTTTAGTCAAAACTTTCCTCTCCACTCCAAATGGCCACACCTAATAATAATAGCAGGATTATGTCATGTTTCTTTCTATGAGGAAGGGTTCCTAAAGCATTACGGGTTATCTCAAACCCAGTGCTCAGCCCAAGAATTGCCTGCCATCCAATAAGAGAGGAGCTCCGCATGAGCTACTTAACTCTGTTACAGGGTAACATTGCTTCTGGGGGGGCAGGATGAAACTAGGATTCATATGAAAGTAGCGTATAGTGCCTCCTTATTTTTTTAGTGTATAGCGCCTCCTTATTTTATGTAATAGAGGTCACAATGTATTACCTACTTCTTTCTTATTTTTCTCCCACTGTCAACAACTACAGAGTTTCTTTTCTCTTCTTTCTTTCATTTAATTTTCTGTCGCTCTTGGTTTCTATTTAATTCACCCCACTATCACTTTTTTAGCGCAACCCCTGTTTTTTCTCTCTCAGTACCACCCCAAAACTCAATCATTCTCTACCCCTCCCCCACACGCAGTACAAGTGCCCATATCTCTTTTTGTAATGATGACATGTAATGATTTTGGTAGAGATCCTCTTTAAACGTTAATAATGTGACTTTTTGTCTCCTCTAGTATTCCGAGACGCGTTCCTTTGTAGGGAATGCTGGCGGTCATTTTGCCGAGTGGGGTAATGACCAGAGGCTTATGACATGAGAAGTCATATGAATTTCTCCTAATTCTGAAATACTCCGCAGCGACGCAGTGGGCGGAAAGCTTCACACTGACATAGATCTGGTTATGAGTCAGCTCGGTCTAGGAAGCTACCATTCCTAAAAGTGCAGAAAACTGGAGCGAGCCTGGAACTCCTGGGTATGGTGACCAGTTAGGAAACTCCATCTCCAGATTCTATCATGTTGGTGTATATGGATTTATATATATACAGGTTTCTATGGATGGTTTCTAAAAATGGCAGCTTCAGTGGCATTGGGCAAGAAGTGAAGGTAGGTTGGCATCTTCTCAACCCAACTTCACTTTCAATTCTCTGTGGCCATTAAAGGTTCTCCTGTATGGGACCACAGAAGTCTTATTGGTCTTCAAATACTAGGCTTCCCTCATCTTCTGCTAGGACAATGAGTGACATCAGGGCCGAGAGATGTGTGGAGACAAACTGTGGGTGACCATTACCTCAATGAACAATGCACACGTTTTAATGTTACTTATCAGGTATATAAAGTTTATTTTTAAGCGTTACCTCATTAGGGACAGGATAGGTGCAAAGGATTTGTTTTTGATTGCCAATACCTTGCACCACACTGGGCTCTTGGCACCAAAAATGAACTCACTGTCCTTTGTATGCTCAGGTTTGCTTGTAGAACCCTAAAGCCAGGAACACACTACTCGATTTTTAAGTCAAGGTTAGATCATAGGGAAATCGTAGTGTGTATGGGTGCCTTTAGTTTGGAGCATGCTACAACTACTTGAACTGTAATGACATAGGGGATACCTCAGGATATCATGGTGAACCTCAGTGCTGGCTTACCATGAGGGTCACGGCTCATCAAGATTAGAGTCTTTTGTTTGAGGTCCCTAGTGACAGGGTCACAGTTTAATGTGAACCTGTGCCATGCCCATGCAGAGCCAAGTTTACTGCTGACCCACCAGCTTCATGCATGGTGGAAAAGGTAAGAAGGTCTATGGTTGTGACCCGGAATTTCCACAGATATGAGGGATCTCTTACCATCATTATGTGCCTGAGTGACCAGACAACACAAACTAAGGGGGCATTTATGTGGGTGTCTGTAAACGCCATGCTTCCAGTGCCCAGATGGCTGGAAAGAAGTGACCTTAGGTACCTCCTGGTTGCTTTTTAGGTGTCTGCCCAATATATTTACTGTGGGAGCGTAGGTGGATGTGAGCGTTTTTTTCTGACAGCAGCCCGTAAAGCACACGTATAGATGCCGCCTTGGGCCCTGTTTTTACTCGCTGCCACTCGCAACACACGGTTTCCCTGCAGTTTTGGGTGCCGGATTGGGCCATGTCTGCCTAAGTGAGAAAAAAATGGTGATGACAGGGCCTAAAGCAGGGTACAGACGTGGAGATATGGGCCAGATCGATGGACATTTCGAGCGTCGTGCGCGCTCACGGCCATCTATCTGACCCATATAATCTGCGCCCACTGCCTTATCGGACATGACCGTAATTACGGCTGATGTCCTAAGCTTTGCCTAGAGACCAGCAGAGCAGAGCTGTCTGCGTGATGACATCATCATGCTGCTGCAGGGTACATTGGACGGCTCGAATATCGTGTCCCATCACACCCATGACAAATGAATGGACGTGTCCCTATTCACCATTCAATGTCAATGGATGAAATCAGGTAGGGTTCAAAACCGTGCCCTAAATTGCGTCTGTCCCCGACCGGGCATATCCGTGTCTGACCGCATAAGAGGGACCTGACTCATTGATTCCCATGCATGTGTTTGGCCGCAGACATGCATGCATCCGTGGCTGACCGCACTAGTGAAAACAAGCCCTAAGATGAGCTGCAGCTGCAGAGTTTGATTGGCTCAGATGCTATCTACAGGATATTTGCATGCTAATGTTGTATTTTTACATCTCCTCTAAGGGCCCTTTCACACTATATGCATTGCATTTTAAAAACGCGCACATTTTTTATACCACATGCGTTTTTTTACTGTGCACGTTTTTACATACAACCAATGACAACCAATGTTACCATTCACACTGCATGCGTTGCATATTTAAAAACGCAGCATTTCCATATAAGTTTTTTAAAAACGCCCTGCTGTATGCATTTTTGATAATTCTTTCATTGATTTGTTCAAAAATGCAAACGCAAATGCAAAACGCAGATGTAACGTGAAAAACGTATGCCTTTAAAAAACGCATATAGTGTGAAAGGGCCCTGAATGTAATGCTGGAGTCACAGCAGAGCACGCGAAACTTAAAGGCAGCCATACTCCGTTCGATCGACAAAAAAATCGTTCTGTTTACGTCGATTGAGCAGGTATAAGTTCCTGCCCACCTGGTATGATCGCCCCAAAGTGATCAATAGAGAACAAAAAATCTAAAAGTAATCAGACATGTCGATAAATTTCAGTCAATCGTTTACATGAGAGGTTCTTCACCTTTTCTAGACCCCAGAAGCAACGTAGAAAACTGTCACTTCCTGTATTTGGAACGCGAAAGTGCCAGTGTGTCACTTCTGCATTCCAACTATCGCCACGATCAGGTAAGTGTAATGTCCCCTACCTCCTATTGTCCCACCCCGCTTGTGCAAAAGATGTGTGGGGTGGGAAGTTAGGAGGGAGAGTAACTCCCCATGCCTCCTAAGGAGGGTGGTACTTCCCTTCCTAATAATTTCCAACCCCACTTGATGGCATCAGCACTGCTGCTTGTAAGCAGCAGCTCTGATGCTTTCAGTGAATGAGGCGACCCCTGTAAAATGGTCGTTCGACCCCTGAGGGGGTGCAGACCCACAGGTTGAGAACCACCGGTTTACATGTCTTTTTTGGTTTCCATGTGCCATCTTGTGGTAGAAAGCGGTAATGACAATAAAAAAGGATACGATTGGCTTTGAATCAATAACATTATGTGGCGGTACAATCAATAAATTTTTCATCGTGCAATATGATCAAATCGACGATGGAATCACTAAATAATTGACCCCTCTATGGCTACCTTAAGTTTGTTCTACTGGTGGGGTCACCATTAAGGGAAACTTGGTTGACCCAACCATCACTATATACTAGAAACTTCCTATCCCAGGAAAATTCAAGGTTTTCTCTTCCATTTGCCAGCATTAGAAATTCCTCCACACCAGGAGAGATTTATTGGCCAGGATAAGATGGAATTTGAAGTTTTCAGGGAAGGGGGTGTAATTGTTTGAACACAGTGGCTCTTGCATCATCTTCAGCAGCTGGAACGGAGCTCTTGTGTGAGTGTTTGCAGCTGAGAGCAGCCTGGGCCCGCACCAGTGCTAATATCCAAATAAGGGCCCAAAGCTCAGGGGTTTGGATCCACGCGCCGCGGTGTCACCTAGAGCTGAAGCATCATTCATTTCTGCTGGAGGGGGCTGATGTCAGGCACACACCCAATGACTGTTGTGCTGGAGATCAGACTTTATATAGTATACTCAGCTAATTCTCAGACTAACAAGCTTACCATTGTCCTGCAGCAACCAATCACTGGCGTCGTACCGACAAAAATAAATAGAGCGGATAGATATTTATTATAATATATACTTGTACTTAATGTATTCGGCTCACATGTTTATAGTTGTGTCTTTGGGAAAAGAACTGGAAGTCGGGTTACATGTAATTTACATACAGAATCTGCTAGAAGTGAATCCTTATTCTACTCCGAGGCATTGGAAGTGGCCTGCTAAGTCGTCAGGCTGCAAAGTCTCCTATGGAGTGCTAAACACCTACACCTTACAATCTTACCATACAATTAACTTTTCTTCTACTAAACCCATGTAATATGAGGACCTTTCTGACAGGGAGGACCTGGCACTACATAGCAGTGATATATACCTTCCAATCACTATGTATTCTATCAGGGAGGACCCAACACTACATAGTGGTTGGTAGATCTAAAGGAATTTTATGAAGTGATCTCAAGGTGTATGGAAACTATACCAATGACCCTGCATTGTAAACACAGAGCAGGGGAGAGTAGACCAGTGGGCAGTTGTGAGAAGGACTTGAAGGACGTCATTTTTATACAGCCCTGTCAGCTACAGAGGTCAATGAAGACTTATTTTAAATCAGAACCTCCAGCCCCGAAGATCCATAGCCCAGAATCCTGTTTCGGGCAACCTCTCCTTTACTAAAATGTCAAAATCTGATAAAACCATTTTTGTTATTATGAACATTATTTTAAAGTAGAAAAGAACCCAAAAATCCCATGCTAGCCAGCAAAGAGGAACCAGCTGAAGCTACAAACATGTTTCACCACAGATCATATGCACCTCAACATTTGAGCACACGACAAACCACAGAAGGATGATATACAGTGGGAGAAAAATAAGTATTTGATCCCTGACTAAGAAAAGTAGTAAATCAACTGGGGTTTAAATACTTATTTTCCTCACTGTATGCGTCTATAGTTTCTATTGCAGACAACACACTAGATGAGAAGTCTTGACATGGTGTATGAACTTCTTGCTAACCCCAGAATCAGTTTTTAGTCATCTGGTAACCTTAACTGCTGGAGAATATTTGCATTGCTCATGAGTAATGGTTTCCAGTGCATCTTATCCATGCAAATATTTCAGCCGAAATCCAAAAAGGAAAAAAGTTAATTTCTGTATATAGCTGCAAAGGTTAACATTCAACGTTATGTTTATTAAATACATTTACATTCAGGGTCACCATCAGGCGGGACAAGGGGCTGTGTGTTGTCTGCTCCTGTGTTCCCCGTCCTGAATGTTGGCAGCCTCCGCACATCTGCTTACTACCCAGAGAGGGGAGAGACCTGCAGCCCCCCCCCCCCCAACCCTCCTTCCCAATGTGTGAGAAGGTAGCCAGTGAAGTGCTCTGTACTTTGACGTCAAGTGTTCACTAGCTTGAATACATTAAATATCTGAAAAATTAACAAAGGGGAATGGAGGTCAAGGGTGACTGGGTGGGTGGTCACTGTCCCCATAAAATTCCAATGAATTAAAAAAAATACCATTATGGACTGCGATAGCAATCGTTTGGGAGTCTTGGGATTGCCCTACACCCAAAGTGTGGGGATTTAGCGTGACCCTGAACAGAGATGACCAACCATAAGGATAAACAAGACAGACTGATTAGAAAAGAAAATCTAATTTTATTCATACATCTAGATAATAGTATAAAAACAGCTAGAAAAACTGCTCAGTGGCTAGCCAGCCAATTGTAGGTCTCATGACCTCAGATCAAGTCAAATCATGTCCATGACCATTAAAAACCATTAGCGCACAGTGTAATAATGTCCAAATTCAAATATCAATAGATAGTGAAACCCTTAGCTTTCAGCGCATCCAAGTGCATCCTCTGCCCCTCAACGCGTTTTGGCCCCTGCGGCCTCGTCAGGAGGGGATTGAATGATCTTAAATAGGTCTTGCCGTGTGTTCAGTGGAACATCCTTGGCTGAGTGGATTGCAAATTTGTTGTGATATGGAGTGGTCCAAAGGTTTGGGGCTGTAGCTGCAGTTCCTGGTTTAAGACTGGTCAGCGGTTCAGACAGATCCTCACCCGGCAGCAGACCTCCACGCTAGCATTAAATAGCTGTTCAAGTAACTTCAGTTTATCATGTACAAACTACTGAAAATGTTTTGATTGTTAAATGTATACAATTTACGCCACTTGGATAACTGCAGGGGAACATTAATAACTATGAAAGGTTGAAAACTTTGAAATGTAAATTACTAATCCAAAAAAAAAAAAGATTAGGGACTAAGGGTGATGGTGATCCTTGGGATGAAAGTCAGAGTAGGCATATGTAAGGGAAGATCTGTGCGTTAAAGGGGTAGTGGTAAGCAGGTAAGACCGGGAGGGGGGGGGGCCTAGTGGGAAGGGACTCTGAGAAGTTACCCAGCCCTGAAAATTTGGACGGCGGCTCTGTTTACATCATCTAGGAAAAAAAAATGTAAGGAGGGGCACAGAGTTGCACCCACCACAGGCTGCTGCAAAAACTACAGGAGGGGGTGGAGTCAGGACCAGCCACCCTGCAAACAAGGAGAGAGGGTAGCAATGACTGGTCTTTGTTACACGAAGCTCCTTCACCCCGGAGATCTGTGATTTCTTCATATCATTGCTGTGCAGAAATTGCAAAACTTACTGTTAACCATAGTTTTCAAAGCATAAGATTAATGTGATTTAGAGTGTGGAACCCCTGTACGGTTTTATAACTCTGCAGCCCCCCCCCCCCCACAATTACTACAATAAAACATTTGTGGAAATTAGGAGCGGTCCTAGGGAGATCACTTGCCACTGCTGGAGAGCTCTCGGGGAGGGGGGTGTAGGGTGCCAGGCCTTCTGAAAAAATGTAGGATGCCCCCCCCCCAAAACATGATGCTGCTATGGACAACCGCCCATATTGTCCCTATCTAACATCGCCACTGCAGCCAATCACAATATCCAGGGCTGCATGCAGAAGTGGGCACCATGGGGATAGCGAAGGCCCACACACACGTAGCGAGTGGGGACCGACAAATGAGCTGTGGAGAGCAATGTGATGATGTCATCACGCTGCACTCCATCACTCAGAGTATCGGCGGGCACCCTTTGTGTGACGGCTGTTAGTTTGGATGGGGACGCCGGTGGGATCGGCCAGAGATTTTGCATGCACGCTGGTCGGCTGAAAAATCAGCCAAGGCTCGCTACGTGTATGGGGGCCTTTACTGTAATGGGGGTCATCATGTTTCATTGTATAGAACTACGGAAGTTACATTTAAATAACCAATTTTGTTTTTCTCTGATGCAGTCGGAGCAATAAATAACATATAAACACCTTCCAGCCAGTTGAATATTTTCCAGAACTGGTAATAATTTACCGGAGGCCCCCCTGCGAGAAGCCGCGTATGTACACAGGACTGGTTTGAAATTTTACTTGTAATGAACTACAATATCAGGAAGAATATTGAATCGGCTTATAGTTACTATCTGTGGATACTACTTCCCCCATCATCATCAGGATAATGAAATGAATAATGAATTTATATCTTCATAAATCATTATCAGAACATACGTACGCTTGTCTATACAATGCATGCAGATCATGGCACTAGGGAGGCGCTGTACATTGATTCCAAAAACCATTACTCCCAATGCAAATAGGAAAATATTTAATAACTTGGTGTAAGAATGGAGAAGTGGGTGTTTCTAGACAGGTTGTATTTGCATACAGAATGCAACCCCCAAGGAACACCTACGTGTGATGCATACAGTGACTTAAAGGGCCAGTCAGTGTATGGAGAACAAAAGGAAGTGACCTGATGCTAGAACAGAGTCCCAATGGGAAGATTTTGCTTAAACCCTAAACCCTTGCTTTTATTTCATGCAGCAAAGCTGCTCATGGCCAATAGTGAGGATCCTACAAGATGGCAATAAACCCAACAAAGACTGTAACCCTCCATACTCTGAAATATCCCGGTCTGGTACCCCAGTTGAAACAGGAATTCAACTCTTACTGTGGTACTCAACTCTTATCCATCAGTAATCCTATTCCACCACAAGAGGTCTTTCAGATCGAACAGTGCCGAGTGTCATATCTAAGAAGACTGAGGACATATTGTTAGTGCAGGCAGCCAACATCTAATAAAAAATTGTCCACCACTGGAGAGGATTCGATGAGGTCATGTGACCACCTTCTGAAACCTTCCAAAAAAAGAGCAAAAACTACACACAGAGCCTCTGGGGGAGAAGGTGACCTAAGTTTAACTTTAAAGTCAATGTTTGGGCCACATTGTGCCCTTAATGATGATTTGAATATCTTTCTTCTGTTGCCCCTTATCTACCAAAAACAAAACATAGCGCTAATTTTTAAGAAGTGTTCCGGATAATGTCCTTCTGACCTTCTCTGAATCTCCCATGGACATTGAAGCCATAAATATTCCTAATGTTATGAAAACATATTTGATATGAAGCAGATTTTCAGGTTCTGTAGGGTGTCAATTCCACATGAAATACTTTATTTAGCTTTGGATAGAGTCTGGAATAGAATGAGATTTTTATCAATGTGTTCCCATTGGGTAGATTTGTCCTGACTTCCTATCCAGGTGACCTTCTTTAACTTGTACAGGAAAGCATTAGGGCTCTATGATCTGTCAGGTCTCCATCTAAGGCACTTGCATCAAAGTCCACGTTTCTTTTTGCTGCAGTGGCATGTGCCAAACGCAGGAATTCTAGTGGACGGAGATGCTGCCCATCAAAAACAATGTGCTATGACACACAGGCACCACGTAAATATCATATTAATGCAAAGCATTACGACGCCATAATGACCCACTTAAAGAAATTCACTCATGTGCCCGTTGTTTTTTGGGCGAGTTAGGCTGAATCTACACTACGTGGTCAACACGGGGAAAATCACACAGTGCAGACACCCTCGGCTTTCCCTTATGGGGAATAACAGGCCAGTCTATACTGGCAAGTCATTACCCGAATTGGGGCATGTCGCGCCAAGCGCAATGCACTCACAATGCCCCTCTGGGCAAGTAAAGAGCCCATTTATAAACCATAGGTGTGTTATATGTCATGAACAAAACAGAAACACATCAGGCTCAGTTTGTTTATTAACATAAATAGGGCGTGGTATTGCCCTAAACACACCAAAAACAGCAGGCAAAGCGCTGGTTTCGCACCAAGGACACCACACCAATGTGTCCATAGCGAGGATGTGTTAAAGTTGCAATACCACACAGTGCCACCCTTAACATGGGCAAAGTGTGCCCGCATGGCCGATTGTGTGTCACTGATGCATTAGGTTAATGCATCCTTCACACACAGTGGAGACCTTCAAGGTTCATTGACTTGTCTGTCCTCCTGGCCTGGTGACCCCTGAACCCTCATTTCCTGTATTGTTGTCACCTCGACAGGAAGCTGGAGAATTCTCTGCAATAAAGATACAACAGTAGATTGGCATAAGTGCTCTTCCCACTTTTGGAGTTTGACCAAAAATCCCTCCCCCCAACATTACGTTGTGCAATTCGAACTAAAGCGTTTTTAGAACATTACGCTGCATGGTTGCAAAATTCAATGCACATTAACGCGCCAACACAGCACAGAGATTCTAAATAAATGTTGGGGGGTTAAATACGATTTAAAATGTATGTTTCCAAAAAACTGTACAGGATTATTATCAATAACCCTGACCCCAATCATCTCCCATCCCACACACAGTGATGATTCATTCTAGCAGGGTGGATGACGTCACCGGCACTGATTGACAGCTGAGATACAGCCAAAGTCGGCGACTCGCATCCTCCAGCCTCTTCTGATTGGACCATGGAAAGGGAAAAAAAATAAGGTCGGGTCGATCCTCTTAACGCTCCATGTGTTCAAAGTAGAGTAAGGCTGCCCAGCAGAGAGGCTCAGCCCTCCTCTGCTCCCCCCTCCATCCCAGCTCTCAGAGAGGCCCGGATGTTGGATCCAATCCTGGCTTTTTATTCACTTCCATAAAAGGGCAGAGCCTGGGAAGACTCCTCCGAAGTTTTCCTAACTTTGCTGGACCCTGAAAACTTTTTTTTGTGCTCCCCTCTGAGTCGTGCTGCTCCCACCCCCTCCTCTGGGCTGCTGCTCAGCTAACAGTTGTGAGTCTGAACAGAGATAAAGGAAAAAGAGAGAGGAGAGAGAGAGGGGAGTGAGGGGAGTGACTGCAGCAGATTGAGAAGCAGTGACGTGATCTCAGCCTGGAGAGCTCAGCCAGGGGGACTCCATTAGCTCAGACTGCACAAAGCAAGATCCCCATTCTGGATCCTCTATTTACTCTCTGAGCAGCCTGGGTGAGGATTGTGCAAGCAGAGAGGTAAGTGTGTGAGCCTGTGCATGCATCTACTACCTACCCCTGCATCCCCCATCCCAGCCCATGCTCCATACCCCCCCCCCCCCCCCCCCCCCCCCCCCATTAGAAAGTTCTCCAGCAGCCGGGAGGTGGACAGACCGGTTCTGTTAGATTTGGAGTAAAAACAGGTGAACAGCGGTTTGTTTCTGCAGAGGAGGATGTGTAACCAGCACCATGGATGGTCTGAGGGAGAAGGAGCCATCCTGGGCTTGGAAGGGGGAAGGAAGCTAGGAGGGGCTGCACACTACATCCAGCACCAAGCAGCCTTGCTCTTACCATGCTTAGCCTGCTGGGGGTTGTAGTACTGCTGGCTACAGTTTGGGGAGAGCTGCTGGTCATTTTTGTATTTTGCTTGTTACATGGGGAATAGGAGCTTACAATCTACACCTATTGACAGTTGTAGTCACATATGGCAGAATCTGGTATGGAAAGGACGTTGTGAAAGGGAGCTATACCCCTGGTTACACTTATATTAACTACATGATATTATGTATTTTGTTTGAGTGATCCCTGTATCCCAGTGTATTCAGGATATGTTGGCATATGTTTTTTTTAACCTTGAGTCAAAGTATTGAATAGACAGGGGGTTGTTGCTTAAGCTGGCCATACACCTTGAGATCTCTCTGCCAGATATCCTTTAGATCTACCAACAACTATGTAGTATAGGGTCCTCTGTGATTAAATACAGGTAGACGTGATTGATTAGAAAGTCCCTCATATTACATGGTTTTGGTAAAACAAAAAAATATCTAAAGGAAATCTGAGAGAAATCTAAAGGTGTATGGGGGACCTTACATTTTTTTTTTTTTTTTTTTTTTTTTTTTTTTT
>CM070043.1:24043588-24057358 GCA_036250615.1 Ptychadena robeensis | reverse complement strand
TTTTTTTTTTTTTTTTTTTTTTTTTCGGGCCCCCATACACTCTTCCCATACAATTTCTGTATGATCAGATTTTCTTCTACCAGAACCATGTGAGGACATTTCTAAACCCTCCAATCACTATGTATTCTATCAGGGAGGACCCGGCACTACATAGTTATTGGTAGATCTAAAGGAAATTGTATGGAGTGATCTAAAGGTGTATGAGGGGCATAAGGAGCAAGTTGTATTAGTGAAGGTTAAAGTGAACCTGTCACTAAATTCTGATCATTGTCTAGTCTGCTGTACAGCTCAAGCTGCCACAGGAGTCTAGGGTTTGTCATGCTTGTATGAGGGCTTCAATATGGACAGCTAATGGTCGTCATGCAACTCCTAAATGTCTTACACAATTATCAGCATATAGAGATTTTGGAGTTTAAGTGATCCCCTTTATTGGCTCACTGAAGTCATTAGAGAAGCAAGCAAGCTTTCGGGATGTTGCAGATCCCTACTTCAGGCTCATTTAGCATAATAATGGCCAATGACCATTAGCAGCTAATTAATGGGAAGTGGTCATCAATGGGTAGATAAAAGCTTCCTAAGACTGGGTACCACCATGATGGAGGTGACAGAAGTAGAATCTAAAGTGACACTATAGTATTTCCTTTAGCCCCTCCCTTTCTATTGCATAAAAAGTTATGTAGGGAGGGGCGGGATGGAGTAGCTGGGTCATCTGCATGTATGTGATGAGCTCCCTTTTAAGACACTGAAACCCCCAGCAACCAATCCACAATCATGAACCTTAATTTTAATCCCTACATCTTAATAAAAGCTGTGATCCGATTGGTCGCTCCATATGAGACTTTTCTTCTCATAAGCCATGTGTTTTCGTGAGAATGTTGTTTTCTATGCAGTCTGAATGAATCAGTCTATTTGGCTTGTTCCCCTTTTCGGAGGAGGGGGATGGATTTCTTGATTTGTGGTTTTTGGTGTTAATTTTAAAACGATTTCCTTTAAATGCTGAATGGGGAGTTTGTTAGCAGCTGATGTCTGCCATGTGTCTGTGCCGCCCAGGATGGGTGGATATCTGGGATTCCCTGTCATTTCTCGGGGTCACTATTGCTGACCTCACATGTGAGTTGGGGGAGTTTACATATTTGCTGCTTCTGTTTTATATTTTTAGTTTTCTGTTTGCGTCAACAGAAAATGTTTTTGGAACAAAGATTCTGTGTATTGTTTAATGTTTTGTCAAACTGCATCCAAAGGATATAGCTCAGTGTGCAGATGTGTGTATCTGTACCTATCATACTTGTGTCCCCCCCCCCCCCCTCCCCCTTCATTAAGAGGAAATAAAACATTCTTCATATAGGGCAGTGTTTCCCAAACTTTCCCTGCAGGGCCGCCTTTTCTATTTAGGAACAATATCGAGCCCCCCCCCCTCCCTATTCAAACACTGGTTAACAGTGAGGGCCAGCGCCCCCCTGGAATACCTTTGTCCCGCCCACCAGTTTGGGAGCCACTGATATTAGAGGAAGTGTGTGTCCCCAAAATGTTTTTGGGTATCCTTGATTTAGAATGGTAGCAGGCAGCATCAGCGTAGTACACTGAGTGATGGGTGCACAACCAGGTCAATGTCCCCATGATGCTGATCACTTACCTGGGTATTTCTGTGAACTCCATAATAATATATATAGGCCAATGGGATTTCTCCCTGCCACAGCCAATTCGAGTAATCAGCAGGGCTGCTGGTTGCTTGGGTGCCCTCCCAGCTTGATCATGCACAGAATGGACGTTGGGATTTATATTCTGATCAATAATAGAAATATAGTTTTATGTTAATTTTATGTTAGTTTTATGTATGTTAAATCAAATGTCTAATCTGTTGAAGATAGTTACTAATGTATGGCCTATCAGTGGTGCACCTACTATCTTAGGGCAGCTCTTTATCGATTTCTATTGACTTTTACTTCATTCACACATATAGTTATCTTCACTGCGTCCTCTTCCTGTCCTCGTGTGCGATTTGACATTGGCAGCCTTTCCTTTAGTTAGAGTTATCTATTATGTGTTCGGTAGAACAATAGATAGATTTGTGGCTGACGTATCAGAGCAGATGAATGATGGTCATTATATTGTGTGGGAATTTTCCCATGGTAGAGATTTTCTATTATTTCCTGTTGTATTTCCAAGACAGGTGATGGGGATATATATAATATATCCATTCCTTCATGCATCAACATTGCTCTGTCACCCAGGAAATTAGGGGGGGGGGGGATATTCCGTATGTCAGCCAATTCTTCTATGCACCAGACTTGATATGGAGGGCCACAAGTGAATCCCCTTGGCATCCTTTAAGGGCAGCACATAACATTTTCAATCTATACTGACTTGTATAAGCATTTTAATAATGAAAAAATGACAGCATGCATAGCTAGAAGATATTATTTATGTTTTTAATTATAATTCAAGCTTAAGGGAACACTGTAGTATGGTAATGCACATTTTGTGCCATATACATCGTTATGTGCCTCAAAGATATCATCAAAGCCTTTTCTCAGGTTCTGTTCGGCAATATATATCACCCCGTTCATTGGTGGAATAGTGGGAGCATAGGAACTCGCCTGTCTGCTGATCCCCTGCCAGCACTAAAGCAGGAGAGGCGAGGGACTTGCTCAGGTACCATCTGGGTCACATACTTCTATCATGTAAGTTTATCGCCTCTTCCCACTCTTAATCATCCCAGACAAGGAACTGAGAGTTCCTATGCCCAATGCATTAATAATTACCTTTTGGGGGCCACTGAACGCCCAAAAGGCCGCATGCGCCCCCAGGGCCACAGGTTGGGCACCTGGGCTCTACAGTCTTGGGGCTTATAGTGAATTTGGGTAATTTAGGCCAAGCCTATTACACCATATAAAAAATTTCCTCACCTCCCCTTACCAGTTTGGTGCAGGAGGATCCTCTGCGTTTCCCTTTACAGAATCATAACACAGGACAACAAAGACTCCTTGGGCACCAATCATCAACACATGAATATATATGCCAACACCTCTATAGTTAATTCCAACGGGGTTTGGAACCCTCTTCACAGAACCTAAAGCTTATACTTGAGTATAAGGTGACCAGAATATAAGCAGAGGCACCTACATTTTCCCAAAAACCTTGAAAAAATGAACGCTTCCTTCAGTATGAACATGGGTCTTTGCTCCTGTGATTGCTCAGCATAGCTAGTGTGAGTTTCTATCCCACCTCCCAGCATCATAATCTGCATAACATGATCGAATATCCTCCAATGTACACTCTTCTGTAATGGCGCCTTATTTTTCTATTTCCGCAGGATGACCATGATGGCTCTGGACGGTATACGTATGCCGGACGGCTGCTACGCCGACGGCACCTGGGAGTTAAACATCATGGTGACGGATCTGAACAGGGACGTGACACTGAGAGTTACCGGGGAGGTCCACATCGGAGGTGTGATGCTGAAGCTGGTGGAAAAACTCGGTAAGTCGCACATGTCGTGGGCGCGTTCCAATCATTGGCTGGTTACCATCCCCTGTGGCCAATTGCTGAAGAATGGGCTCATTTTACTGCCTCCTCGCCCTACTTGGGTGGGGGGGGAGTTTTGTTCACCGTGAATGAATGTTTTTGTTCGACGTTCACCTAACACCTCTTTCTTTGTTCGGCGTTCCACTTTGTAGACGTCTATAAAATATTCTGCCTCGCAGTCATTCTGGTTTGTTTCATACTTGGAAAGTGCCAGCTTTTCGCTTGTGACAACTGCTGGCTTCTATTTTACGAAATAGGCCTTGTGTGGTCACCGTGATGGGCTGTATGGTGGACATGTTGGAACTTTCCATTCCAAACTGTTTTTTGAGTCACTGGATGTGTGTCACTGACCACCTTCTAACCATATAGAAGGATAAGGACAGTTCACTCAATTTCTGCAATTGTGGGTTCCAGTTACAGTTGACATATCACTGAGAGATATATTTGCCATAACTGACCTGGTTCTATTCCTTCCTTCTTCCCTGGGTGGTATCCTGATTCTTGGCCTTTAGGCTAGGTCTCCACTATGCGCTGATGGCCGCACAAGCCTCCGTTGCATTCCTGTGGATGCGGATTGATGCATCAACATCATCAGGAGCTCTGACGGGCTGTGGAGCCCATACAAGCCTCATAGCAGTCAATGGGCGGCTCGTGCACTGCGGTAAAATCCCTGCATTCAACGCATGTGGAACCCTAGCCTTTTACTTTTACCTGAATTCCTGGCCCAAAATACGTATGCAGCTCTGGGTTCTGCCATGTACTGGCTTGTTACATTGTTATCCATTAGCTTGTGTCCTGTATGTAACTGAAACAACTGAATACAAAAGAACAGCTTTCCATCCAGGCAATCAGCATTGTATGAAGTGAGTCCAGCAATGGCGCCTTCCATTAGCTCATCATGATCCACTTTAGGAAATACCCTGTCACCAGACCAACAAAAATCTTCTTCCTATTTAGTGATCTGCACAAACTATGATAAATGCTGGCTATAGACAGTTAGATTTGCGGCCGAATCTAACACGCCCATCTTTATTCGGGCCAAAAATCGATCTTCCAAATCACGGATATGTCTGTAACTTGTGTGTGCTGGCATTTACCAAAGACTACCAAAGTAGTCAGATTGACTACCAGCACACAAAGAGTGTGCGGCCAATTCTTGGCACTAATGGCCGAGCATGATGGCATAATCATGCACGGTTGATCAGCTGAGAAATTGCCTTGGAGTCTAAAGCTAGCCATACACATGCTGATAAGTGGCATGCGCGCTCGCGCCATCGGTCAGGTTAAAAATCGGCCGCTAATTGGCATGTGCCCACATGGGGCGACAGATCCTTGTCGCCCCACTGCTCGGCCGGCCAGAGAACGGACATGTCCGTATTCTCTGGCCGATGCAAGCCGATGCCATAAGCATGCGTCTTCATTAAAGCTTATGGCTGGCACACAAAGGGTGCCAGATGACTGAAGGGGCCCCATAATGCACCGGAGTGCAAACGTGATGATGTCATCCCGTTTGCACCCCGGTGCATTATGGGGCCCCTTCAGTCATCTGGCATCTAGTCTATCTGACCTACTCGGGCTGTGTATGGCAGCCTTTAGCGTCTATGACCAGCCTATGTTATGGAGACTGCTTTAGGATGCTGCCATTTTGGATTTAGCAGACTAGTTGTTCCATCGCTGTAAATAAAGGGTTATGTAGAGAGTATGTGTAGCTGGGACAGCACAGACACTTTTGCATCAATCCCAGAAAAAGATGGTAATAATTCTCTGTATATAGCATTCAGTATAAGATGATGTCTGCCATGATGATGTTGGTTGTACAAGTGATGGAGATATATGGCTGTGAATCTTCTGGTGAATGGAAGCATTGCAGAGCAGAGAGTTAGAGTTAGTTTTTTCTCTAGCGGGTGCCGTATCTACCGAGCAGCACGCTGCAACACCCCCCTCAACCCATCTGCCACCTTCTCCGTTGTTCCCGAACAACCGGTTAATGATTTATCTGTTATCTTCTGCTGGCTGTTTACAGTAACCAGAACAAATGTCCAGATTTTAGAGTCAACTTTAAGCTGATCTCCATCTTGTCTGGATTTCAACTCCTAAATTTGTTTCATTTAAAAAAAGATGAGCATCTAGTGTACCTATAAAGTGTGTTCCTGAATTGTAATCCCTAGGATACATTTCACTTGGTGATGCTTCCAGAAACGCAGAAGCAGTGTTGTTGCCCTAGGACAGCAAGTGTATCTACTGAATGAGCAGTGTTGTCACCCTAGAATAAGAAGTATTAAGGTACTCATACACGGGTACTTTTTTCACAGAAAATGATCTATTAGCTGAAATAAGTATTCAGGACATAAATGGTATTCAGCTTGTTAGAGATTTCTGTTGTTAATAAAGATGAGGAAAAGAAGTCCATTCATTCATACGCTGTGTAAATGCATAGGTTATCTGTGTGCTCCGTGAGTCATTTCATGTGGGGGAGTAAAAGCAAAAGATAACGGAAAATATAAACTCAGCGGCTTGTAAGGAAAATATATTCTCAGTGATGTCACTGGTCTCAAGGGATTGGATTGGCTGCATTCTCAGTGATGTCACTGGTCTCTAGTGATTGGATAGGCTGCATTCTTAGTGATGTCACTGGTCTCTAGTGATTGGATAGGCTCCATTTTCATTGAGGTTACCAATCCCTATTGATTCGATAGGTTTATTTTATCAGTAATGTCAACGGTCTGTGATGGGCGAAATTGCCACCACCTTTTTCAGAAACAGAAACCCCCATATAATCTTTATTAGACACCTGAAATATCTCCTCGGCATTTCTGCATAGATATGTGTGTTAATGGTCCCTTTTTGTAGTTTTAAAATGTCGAGAGATAAAGTGTCTGTCCATCCAAGTACCCAATTTATATGTTTCTGCGATGTCGGCAAGCTTTTCGTTTTCCAAATTCGAACTCCTAGGCATTTGTTAGTCTGGAGATGTTTGAGAGCCATTAAAACCCCTCCTTACGCCTTATTTCTTATCTTCATTTCTCAGTACCAGACCTGAAGGGGAAAAACAAAAGTTTATCCTATTAAATGAAGTTGGCCATCATTCTGTATAGCCGGGGGATACTCTGCACTTGCTCGCTTTGTTCTCTGCCTGCCTCCCATCGTGTTGTTTGGCTGCCTGGAGAGCAGCGCTCCTCAAAATTGACGTGACTCATGTTTTATTAGATAAAACCAGGCCTAGGAAGCTTAAAACTTCAAATGCCATAATCCGTTCCAGTTCTGAGGCCTTGAAAGGAAGAAGATGGCCCAGCTCAGGGCATCCATTGGCTTTGTGCTGCCGGGCTTTTCAGAAGGCACCGGCCTCACATCCAGCAGTTATTTTTACACCAAGGCTGAGCTGGAGAAGCAGAACCGGTCAAGGTGACTTCTGTAGACTGTTAAGTGCTGAAAATAAAGCAATTAGTCTCTCCACCTGGCAGAACGTAACCACAACCTTCTACATTTTGAGTTATTGATTCCTATTTTTTTCTACTGAGCTGTTTCAGGTTTTTTTTTTTTATAGATAAAATTACAGAATTAATTTTCTGTTAAGTTGTTAAGGTAATGAAAGGGCTTTCTGTTCTGGACAGTAGTCTTTTTAGTTTCATTAAAATAATAATGCTGCCATATATTTCAATAGAATTTGCAAGGGTCAGACCCTCTGCCAGATTTTTATTGCTGACTGTATCCCTTCTTGCAAGATTAACCCTATTATTCTTGAAAGACATTGTCATGTAAGGGTGGGATGGTTGGTCAAATTACAACAGGTGGGTGGCCATTGACCACCTTCTCCCCATATAAATTTCCTGAGGGCCTGTTTTATGGGAGGGTAGATGTGACCATATGGCTTCCAATTGCCAGGCTAAACCTAAACTGAATATCGGTGTACAGCAGTCATAGCCAAACTACAGCCTGTGGGCCATATCTGGACTTTAAATTCTTTAATCTGGCACGTTTTCAGCATGAGAAGTGAGATTGGCCACATTTTTTTAATGTATGTATGAAAAATGTAATAACTTTTTTTTTTTTTTTTTATATATTTTTAATTTGCCACTTTAATTTTTTTAATAGTACACTGTCTTAATAGAAAGGCTCAATTCCATTCATGTCAGTAGATGGAATCATTTTTCTATTTTACATCAATGTCATTTGTTTAAGCCCCGGACTGTCAGTTTGTGGAATGGCATCCAATGTCAGTGTAGGGCTGATCCTACAAGTCATTGAGCAGCTGCCTGCGTATGTGACCTCCTGGAAATATTAGGAAGTGGCTTTATAGCCTGTGGGTAAAGCCTTTGCCAGATATACATTCACTACTGTGAAGAAGTGAGACTCCTATAGTGTGATTTTGATATACAGTGGACCCTTGACTTACAACCAACTTGACTTACAAACAACCCTTGGGAAGCAAGTAAGTTCTATACTTTTCTATAAAAAGGGTTGATTACTACCGTGCCCACCTGAAAATAGGACGGTGTCTTATATTCATTTTTGCTCCCAGAGATGCCCTATGTGTTTTTTTCTGGACATGTCTTATTTACATAAGAATACGGCACTGGGGTATCAGGGTGGGGGGGGATCACTTAAAATGACACTGGGGATCAGAGGAGGGAATCAAAATGGCACAGGAGACTCAGGGGGGGGATTACCATTTTAGTAACCCCTTCAAATCCTCCTCTGTCATTTTGATTGCCCCTCTGATCCCCCCCTGTCCAGAGTTACAGTACTGTATCTTCAGTGGTGCCCTATTTTGGGGGAAATGCCTTATATTTCAGCGTGAGGCAATAATTTAAGGGTGCCATATTTTTGGAGGATGCCTTATTTTTGGGGAAACAGGGTAGTAGAGCCTGTACACTATACAGTGAATCTGCTTCCCATGCCTATCGCGGGACAACAGTGGTGGTGACAGCAGCGGCCGAGGCCCCATGTCAGCTGAACGCCGGGCACCCCTAGATGTTCGGGCCTGGGAGTGCCACTTGTTCCCCCTCACCCTCCCCCGACAGCTGCCCTGACTTCAGGTGGTAAAAGCTTCATTGTAATGCCCAACAACACTCACAATTGGATGCAATTGTCCTATATAGCCATTGCTGTCCAACTTACTTTTTTACAAATCCCATACTGCTGCTTTCCTTCCAGAATTTTTCATATAACTTTGTCGGCCTCATCTGCGGCTATACTCCAGGCTAGTAGCTCAGCAGTGGTTACAGAGTATTGGCTAAGCAGCTGGAATATTCAGAAGGTCCACAATGATGCTCTCTTTATGTATGGGGGTTTCTTTTAAAACCTATCACAGTTTTTTTTCTTCCTTTCCTGAAAAGTGCTGAACAGGTTCCTCTCTTCCTCTCAGTGTAAATCCCCCATTGGATTTGGACGACTGTGTGTTTTCCATGACTCTCCTTGTTTCCTGGATGTGGAGCCTTGATGTAGACAACGACATTTAGGGAGGCTGCATTCTCTTCATCCTACAGTAATATCTACATCGGCCCATCAGTAGGATCTTTTGAACAAAATACAAAGCCACCGGCAGCCTTATTGATTGTGTATAGATTAAAGGCTCAATGCTTAAATGCTCCTTGTTGCGTTTACTGTGTCCTTTGTGCAATATCTGGGTCATATCACAACAATACAATCATTATTCACTGCAAGTTAAGCAGTAAAGTACCTTCCGGCGTTGAGTATGATTCCTTAGCTGTCTCCGGGGCCCAAACCGATCCTTCTAACCTGGCAGAGCAGGAATGAACTTGTCTAATAACTGATTTTAATTGTTACCTCCTTCACTACTATACTGTTGATGATTAAATAACCCTAATGGTGGCCATGCATCACTGGTTTTATAAGTTTGACTTTGATTATCTGAGTCAATAGTTGTGTAATTGAATCAAACATAAAATTGATCAAGCAGTGATCAGACATGTTGGGAAATTTCAGCCGATCTGTTGGATTTTCTATCAGATGGTACTGGGAGATGTTAGACTGATATTTCAATCAGACAAACCAATCTAAGATGGATCTAGCAGACGTTGTTGTGTGTATGGGCAACCTAAGACCTCCACCATACTGGTCTAAAGGTCCCCACACACACATCGAGTGGGGACCGACAGATGAGCTGTGGATCCATCGCCAGAGATTTACTATTTACTATAATGGCATCGGCCATAGATTTACGGTCCTTCTCTGGCCGACCGAGCCCTGTCGCCCCATGTGGGCACCCATGATCGACAGACGATTTTGCAGATGCCCACGAGCGTGCACACACGAGTGGTGTCAAAATTGCCAGCTGCTTGTTGCATGTGTGTGAGGACCTTAATTCTGGGACATGATCTAGAGAGGAAGAGGTGGGATAAGGTGCAAATCTGATCCTCTCAATATGCTCCAGCTTTTCCAAACTCCACCAAAAGTCGGCTGGTAAAAGACAGTTAGATGCTTTCTCCATCCTACACCATCGTTCTGACCTAATCCTGGGTTTCATGAAGTAAGGAAAGTCAAAGTAGATCTTTCACATCTGAATCTGCAAAACTGACCCACCCTTACCCATTTATACTTTGCCTTCACCATGCTCCATTTATTTATTACCTAGAAACCATTTCTGTTGAGGAAAATCTTCCCAACCGGGGCTGAGGTTGGAACAAACAGATGATGGCAGTTCTACATTTGCTGTCTAGGCCTTAATTCCACTTAGGTGATCGGCCACGGTTTTATTCGCGGCACGACGATCACGCCCCTGCATTTGAATGGGGTCATCCCCAAAGCCGAGAACGGGCGCAGTACAGCCTGAGATCTAATACGCAGCTTACCTTGTTTGAGCGCGGCCGATTGCCCCTGATCGTGGCAATTTATTGAGTTCTAAGCGTGCCCATTCGTTCTCTAAAGGCACAATCAGGTGGGATGGGGAAAGATGTCCTGTCCCAACCTGCCCACTCCACCACACCCCCCCCCCCCCCCCCCCCCCCCCCCCCCCCCAACTTAGATCAAAATCGTGGCAGATCGCCCAAGTGGAAACATGCCCTAAAGTTGACTTGCCACAGCTACACTGTTATTAGTATCAGTAGTTAAGAAAGCAATGCATGAAAGTTTCAACTTCTGTAATATAACAACCTATGTAATCTATAACCTATAATAAAAAAATCTTGGGAAAACAGTCAGCCTTTTTTAAACGTGTCCTTCAAGTTGGCTGCCCCACCACACGGGAAGGCTTCGGAGTTCAGTCTACAACACCAGGAACAGGCTGAACTGTGGAAGTTGCTTCCTGAGGAAGTGCAGTAAAACTATGCAAACATCTGTTCGGAATCCTGCCTAGTCTGGAATATGACTCTCATAAAATCTCATTTTAAAAAAAAAATGTATGAAGCCATCATTTTCAGTCAAATATTTTTAGGTTGTTCAGATTTCTTAAGGCCCAATGGGGAATAAGGAAGATAAATAATTTCAGATGCTTCTTCTTACAATGGAGAATTTTGGAGGTGTTCTTAAACATTGGCTGATTTAATATTTCCTGGGCCTCCCAATTGGTTGACTCCACTTAAGGTTTGGTGGAACCATTGGCCATGCTTAGGTACACATTTTCCATACTGCTTATTTTAAGCTACTGGAAATGTCTGTGCATCTACTTAAAGTGACTGTAGAGGAGGCCTAATAACTCTTAAAGGTTTGGTTGGAATCTTCTGACCCAGCAATACCTTTATTGGAACAGGCGGGTCTCATCAGCTAAGTATCTTTGGATTTTATTGGTTTGTAGAATTGCAGGTCATCCTCATTACTTCCTTTTAAGTATTTTACTGTACATTTCAATGATCTTGGCTTCTTGCGTAATTTACTCATTCACTATTTCACCCCTCCCCCTCCCACATAGTCTATGTTCTATAGAGGGTTAAGAGAATGGACAAATAGCTTATGGGGTTCAACATGCCCCCTATTAGTCCCTTATTCTTAATATTGTGACTCAATACTATAGAATATGTTCTTGAGTAATAGAAGCACATCCAATATATGGATCAGACAAGTTGGGTTTTATTGCGATTTTCTAGTGCCTAAAGGCAGCCATACACGCTACGATCCCCGCTAGATTCTTTAGCAGCTGATTGCAGCGTGATGACGTCATCACGCTCCAGTCGGTCGCTCAGAGGATCAGAGCACACCCTTTGTATGCCGGACATTACTTTGGATGAGGACGTTGTGTTGGCCAGGAATTTACCAACAAGTCAGATCACAGTGTCCAGGTTGGTGCATCCGATTTGCAGCCATCGAGCCATTGGTGGTACCTTACCTGTTTTTACCTTACAGTTTTATTTTTATAGAGAAAAAATGTATTAACCTAAATTTTAAATGGAAAGGGTCTTTCTCACACTAGTGGGGGGGAGGGGGGGGGGGAATCCAGCATCCCATCCAGTGCCTATGCAAAGACCCCCTGTCAACCGGGGAAGAGAAGGAAAACCCATACACGCCACTCCTCCCCACCTTGGCAGCTCGTGCTGTTCAGATCTGCATGGGTAGGCGCACAAGGGAGAGCACCCGGGTTTATGGGGGCTTTAAGCTATAGGGTTGGAGATTACCTATATACCTATGCGCACCCATATTAGGCATAGCAGTAGAAATGGCCATGTCTGCATCTCTTGACCTTAATTAACATTTAACCCTTTCAGCAAGGACCCCAAAGGACTTAATGAGCAATGTGTGTGTAATTTTGCTCTTTTAAATGTCATGGCTGGCTGGTAGTTCTGACCTTTTTACATTACGTTGGAAAGAAGACAAACATGGCTTTTTGGATTGAGTTTATCCAAAGATTCATTGCCATGTGTGTTTTATTTAACACATTGTGTCTTATTTGATACATTGTATTTATATATCTTCCCCACTGGTGGAGTTATTGTTTCACCCTTGCTGAAGGATACAAATGATAAGTGTCCATAGTATCCGTGTATCTATCCAAGTGGGTTGTTTGCTTCAGTGTGTCTGTCTGACTAGACTCATTGTATCTGTGGGTCTGTCCCAATGGATTTCTAGTATTAGTGCTTCTGTCCCATTGGAGGGGTTGTATCTGTTGGTCCCTCAAAGGCATTTTATCAGTTATTCTGTCCCAATGCATTTATAGTGTCAGTGCGTCTGTCTTGGATTGGATGTATTGCATCAGTATGTCTGTCCTATTCCTTCAACCATCCAAAGTTTTCAATATCCTGTATGATGAAAGAAAAAGTTCTGTTAACAGGATTGCAATGAACATATTTGCAAAAATTGTCATCTGTATAGGGGAATTTGTCACCCCATCCTATCAGTGGACCTGCCCCTAGCTTTCACTTTCCTGTATGCTGAAACATTCCCTTGTGTTCGCCATTATAAAGGCATTTTGTGAAGGGGAATTGATGTGTAGTGAATTTCCATGAATTTTCATCATGCTGAAAGTCGCTGTCACGGAGGCCTGTCAGGAAAGGGTAGGGGACGTGGTTGAGTAACAGAGGGGAAATGCCTGTGAATGAAATAATCTCTAATATTAGTCTGGAGTGTTGCTGGACAGACTGACGAGTTTCGCCATGACTCAAACCAAAGTTATTTATAATGTAATGTAAAGCGGCACGTCCACCAATAAACGGACGCTGTCCAGGAAACTCTACAAATGTGCTGAAGTTAACCAGGTGAAGCAGATTTTAACCAGAAGCCCTCATTAAGTTGATCATAGATTTAATTTTCTTTTTTTTTTGCGTTCGATTTTCTGATCGACTGGTTTCTTATAAGTTGAGTGGTGAGCCCATTCTTTGCACAGGTGCAGTAACTTTCTTACACTTCCCAGTGTGTCAGATACCTGATGTATTGGCCAGCAGAAGTAACCACTCCTGGGACATATTATCCAACATGCTTGGGGGTTAGGAGTAGAAATAATTATGCTTTTCAGTGTGTAGATCTAGAAGATGAAGCAAAGTTGATGACCTCAGCCTGTAGCCATTATCATTGGGGAACTAAAACTTGGCGAATTGCCTTCTTTACCTTCACTTCTGTAAGTGACCTAGGGGTCACCTGTTTGTGTAAAGCAAATTTTACTATATAGGTAATCTCCAACTCTATTGTCTAAGGCCCCCATACACATTACAATCTCACCATACAATTTCTGTACAATCAACTTTTCGTCTACCAAAACCATGTAATACGAGGACCTTTCTAAACTGTCCAATCACTGTTTTGTATGAGGACCTTTCTAAACCGTCCAATCACTATGTATTGTATCGGGGGGGGGGGGGG
>CM070043.1:24016085-24031155 GCA_036250615.1 Ptychadena robeensis | reverse complement strand
GTTTTACATATTGGGATCAACCAAAAGCTAACGACCGCAATAGAAAAGCAGGGTACAGACCTGCAGATATGGGCTAGAATGATGGCCACTTTGAGCGCCATGTGCGCTCACAGTCATCTATTTGGCCCATGTAATATATATAATATAATATTCCCCTTCCCCATTCCTTGTTGGTTGGTGTGTTCTACACACACTTTTTGGGTGGACTCTCTCATTGGCTGGATTGGTTTTTTTTTTCTCAATCATCTTTTATTTAAAAATGTTTTCTTTATGATGAGGTTTGGAAGCTGTAACCAAGGAAGGCAGATAAAGCTTCAGCTTGACATATGACTCTAAACACAGAGAGCACTAATGTTTTCTTCTGTATTTAAAGATCCGCTTTATGTAGCCAGCACAGCGTCCTTGAGCCGTTATTGACATCAGGAGTCTCTGACATGAATTACATCTATGTCATTAGCTGATAAATTCCGCCTGGCATGTTCTTGGCCGCCTCACTCAATGCATAAGAAGCAGATGATTCTTCTCATTTGGGTCAGCTCAATATCGAGGTACAACATCAGATTGATATGCATTGTGAGTAAGCAGCCCACTGAATGAACATCTAATCTAAATCCTTGGCTCAGAGGCATTGTTGTGGGATCTTAGGAGATTAGGCTGTGTAAAATTGGTTGCTTTGAGTAATAAAGCTAATGCTAGGCATACACATGCCGATAAGTGGCCGATTTTTAATCTGACCGACGGGCGTGCGCGCTTGCGCCGTCGGTCAGGTTAAAAATCGGCCGCTAATCGGCATGTGCCCACATGTCCGATCTTCTCTGGCCGATGCAAGCCGATGCCATAAGCTGCAATGGAGACAGCGTCTTCATTGCAGCTTATGGCCGGCACACAAAGGGTGCCCAGCCGACTGAAGGGGCCCCAGAATGCAACGGGGTGCTAACGTGATGACGTCATCACGTTAGCATCTCGGCACACATCGGAGCTGGTCTGTCTGACCTGCTCGGTATGTGTATGCCCAGCATAATGCTAGCCATACACTCTGAGATAAAAATTAGGATCCATTAAAACAGACCAATGTATCCCGATGGCGGTATCGGTTTGGATCGTAACATTCGGCAAAAAAGCTACCACATTGAAAATCCAATTAAGGATCGTATTATTATTATTATTTTTTATTTTTTTTTACGAGGATGTCATCGAAATTCATCGCCATTTATATCGGCCATTGTGATGTATTTTTTTTTTTAAAGGGGAAGCCTCGGCAGTAATTGGTCGGTAAACACTATGAAGTTTCCCGATGTTGCCAGACCAATTAAAATTTTTGAACATGTCCAATAAATTACGATCGTAAAAAAATGGCAATTACGATCGTAATATATCGGTTGTACCATGTGGACATGCACGGATTTCAGGACGATAAAATGCATTCATTGGTCGGTTTTAATGGATCCTAATTTTTATCTGAGTGTATGGCCAGCTTAACTAAAATGGTGTTGGATTTGTTGGCCTTTAAAGTAGACACAAAGCCAATTACTAATATGACATATACGTTTTAATGTCTTTTGCTTTTTTTAAACGTTTGCATTTATCGTTGAAATGCAGACTGGTTATCCTATTGTGGTGTTCTTTGTTCCTGCACATCCTGTTCTAAGGTAGAAACCCATTGTGGTCTTGGATTGTTATTTTGTCCCAAAGTTAGTTTGCAGGCCTGACGGGCCATGGTTCTCTACTCCTCCTATGTGTAACCTGTACCTGTGTGTTGTTATTATCTTGTATTATACAGCGCTAACATAGTTGAGATGCAACACAAGATAACAAAGTCCTCCAGTTTTCTGTTGGTCATTGAACAATACCATGCATGGTCCTCTGTTGTCGCCATCAGAAAATCCACCTTGAGCAATGCAATTTTGTTCGAATTTACATTTGTAGCCAGTACACGATCATCCAGTTGCATTAGATCTTATCCATAAAAGTAGTAAATCATGTAGAGGCCCATTTAAGACCACAAGTGAGGTTTTAAAGATTCATCCCAAAAAATTTTTGTACTGGACACTATTGTAAATGGATAGATTCTCTCAAACGTGAAGAATGGGAATCAATATCTCTTGAGCTTGTTTTGACATTATTTTTATATAGCTTTGTTCATAACCCTGATGAAGAAATAATGTCCCAGAATGGGTTGAATAATATACATTGCTATGAAAAATTCTGTGATTGAGAATAAATGTGTTTGTTCCTTAGTCTGTTGGTGGTTTGCCTGTCCTGTTTGGGTTTAGTTTCTCTCTTCATCTATGTTTTATGTACATATAGTCAGGTATGTATTTGGCCACGTACTTATCATTGTTCCTTTTTAATTTGCAGATGTAAAAAAAGATTGGTCTGATCATGCATTATGGTGGGAGAAGAAGAAAACATGGCTCCTGAAGACACACTGGACCCTTGACAAGTATGGTATCCAGGCTGATGCCAAGCTCCAGTTCACCCCACAGCACAAATTGCTTCGGTTGCAGCTTCCCAACATGAAGTATGTGAAGGTGAAAGTGAATTTCTCTGACCGGGTCTTCAAAGCAGTCTCCGACATCTGCAAGACTTTCAGTAAGTAGGATCAGATGAGGAGGTGGAATGGGTATGTTGTCCAAGGACAGCATTGCCATTGCAGTGGGCGTTAATCTATTGATGTATTAGGTTAGCAAAGTGATGTTTACAGGCCTTTCCATGTCAACATTGGCGAGGAGACCAAATAACGAGGAGTTGCCAAATATCTCACATTGGTGTGGGTCAAGCTGGTTTCCTTTAAAATCAGAATGTTGGGTCTGCTTTATACAAAAGCCTTGGAAATGTTCTTGGGCATTTTACATTAAATGAAACAAGTAGTCTCATAGCCATATTTAATAGGGTTTGACCTGTTGGATTTTGTCTTGGCATTAAACAAATATTTGAATTTACCTCGGATTGAACAGTTAGGATGTGATTGGTGTGAATAGACGACCTTAAGTTGGCCATGGACTGGTGGGGTTTGGTGTTTGTCTGTTGGATCACAATGGTTCAGTGTATAGATAGTAGTAGTTCTATTAGAAGTTAGTTGTAGTCATATTCAAGTGACCTTAATTTAGTACTGTTGCAGTTTACTCACAGCTGCAGCTTTAAGCTAACCTGCATCGATGTATTTCAAATGTATATAAAATATAAGTTAACACAGTATATAGTAGTTGCAAAGGAAACTGTAGTAAGGCCCAGAAGGCACATTCGAAAGGTATTCCAGCAATCTACATTCTTTCTGCACAGTTTATATACAGTATGGTAAAGAGCTGAATGCTCCATGTACATGTCTATAATCACAATGTCTACCATATTAGGACAGAAATGTGCTATAACTTTGTGTTGCCTTGGGTGGATCCTGACATAAGTGATTGTACAATACTTTGAGCAACTGTTGTCACCACGCCAGAGCTATTGGCAGCTTCTGCCGAACTTGTGGTTTAGGAAATTAGAGGGTAGCAGTTAACACCCACTTCTATCTATATTCTGTTTATTGTTTTATATACAAGTGGGTCCATTTTATATCCTGTTGGCTTTGTTTACATTTGCAAAAAGGTTCTACTACAGATACCTATGGCCTTATGTGTCGCTTATCCTTGTGCAACCCCTCAAACTCCAAAACACTGGCCTTAAATCATTCCCTTGTTTGTTTCTTTACACTTTTTGTCTTGCCCTATAGGTCCTTTATGATTACTGTTCTCATTATCCTAACTATAAAGTATAGGATTTCCCTATGGGGTGGACCTATGCCACCCTGCCCATAAAAAAAACTGAATCATTCAATATGGAAAATAATTTGTTTTCATTTGACCTTTTGGATTGCAATCACTGGGCTTTAATCTATGGGTACAGTTAAAATAGACATTTTTTAGTATGTCAGATTGTTGACTAGTATATGTAGAGGGGTATGTTCGCATGCATGCATCTTAACCAGATCATTCATGGTCACGGATAGAGCCCTGAAGCCAATTGATTTTTCCCTTTGACATTTCTTTGTTGTACCTCCTTGTCTTTATTGATTAAAAGACATGGGTCGTAATGTCGTTTTAAGAAAGTAAAATCCAGTGTCTCTCTGTGTGTCTTCATTAAGATTCATGTCTCTGTTGTATTGATTGATTTTTGCCTGAATTGGTTTGCGTTTAATGAGTTGGATTCAATATAGGCAATTGTGTAGAACGGCGGGGAGGACAGTCAGAAGCATAGTGGTGGCATTGTTTAATGGGACGAGCCCCCTCTTGGTTAGGACTGTAAGAATGTATGGCTCTTACAGACCGGGGATTGTGCAGGAACAATGTCTACTCTATTGACTGACCTTTCTCGGCCTAAGCAACAGTTGCTCTACGACACTTTCATCTGGATGTCTTGCATACCACGGCTTGCAAAATGGAGTAGCTGCAATCAAGTCAAGTGTGTTTATTTGTAGGATGTCAATGGAGGGAAAGAAAATCTTCCTGTAGAGGAGAAGCATACAACTTAAGCCCAACTCTTGCCAAATGTTGTTCTAGTTTTGGACAGCATAGGGGGATGGTTTGTAGCCTATATATAGGTGTTTTTTTTTTTCTTCTACCCCTGATTATCAGATTTACCTTTTTAGTGTATTGCATTGATGTTTGGTTATAGCTTTTGATCATGTGGATTTAATAATTCTCCAAAAAATTGCTAAATATGGTTGTAGCATATTGCCTGCTTTAAAAAAACGAATAGCGTTTTAGATTAAGTGGTCCAGTTAACCACTTCCTGGGTCCCTATTTTGTCGTTACCCTCAGATTCAGGCTCCAGTTGTAATGATAATTCAGCATCATCTGAAAAATGCTGCATCTCCAGGAAAAGTAATTTTCTAACTGCAGACCCTGGAGTATTCTCGGGTTTCTTACAGTAGGATTTGATGTTCCTGTGAGCCATTGCCTCTGTTGATATTGCTCTGTGTCTCTGTTTCCAGACAGATCTCCTCCTGTGGGATTACTTCCTTTTAAACTCCATTATCGATGTACAAGCTCTGTTGCCTACCACTGCTAGCAGGAGGTGTGGTTTCATCATAGGAAGGCTGCATGTGAATATTTGAGAAGCTAGGTGCATCAGGATGTCTAGGTTGTTGGACCTGGTTTGGATTGGGTTTTAGTTTTGGACCTGTGCAGACTTTCTTGACCCTTCCTGTGCATACAATACTGACACATGATTATTCATTGTGTATTCTTATATACATACAGTAAACCTGCTTTACTTGACCAATTTCCAACACAAGCTGAGAGGTGCAGAATTGGTGCCCCTATAGCACTTTCTGTAGGCTAATGATCAGTTGTCTACTCTAAAGCTAGCCACACACGGTTCGATTTTGGTTCAATCGATGTTAGATTCGATTGAATTTTTCATCGATCGAACAAAAATCGATGCAAGCCCACATAGTACGATCGATGATGATTGTTCGATTAAGGCAGAAAATCTAATCGAATTTTGATCGGACAAGTTGGAAAATCATCATCGATTGTACCAATATCGTTTATTAATCGACGATGTTTGTGGGGTTTCTCCTGGATCGATTAGATTAGATATACATAACTAGACCATTTCAATCTGAACTTCAATCGTTTCCAGACCAAAATCGACGATTTTAGGAATATTTTGGAATCGAAATCTCACCACAATCGCAAACTCAATGCGGGGTGTATGTTGTTGCGATCAAGATTGATTTTTGATTAGACGATCGAATTCTATGATCGAATCTTACATCGATTGAACCAAAATCTAACTTTTCATTTCATTGCCCATTGAGGTTGATTTAGCTCAGAGATGATGATATTCAGTCTTAATTCTTTTCATACCAGAACACGTTTGTAAAAAAGTTCTCATTGATCTTGTGAGCCTACTAGTCTTTGCCTCTGTTTAAGGTTATCCGGTATAACCTTGTTCCCAGAGATCTCCAAGGACTACAGGACAACTCCCTCTTACATTGGCATCAATAGAATTAAGCTAGCCACACACGGTTCAATTTTGGTTCAATCGATGCTCGATTAGATTGAGGAATTCAATCGTCTAATCGAAAATCGATCTTAATCACATTGAGTTTGCGATTTAGGTGAGATTTCTATTAAAAAAGATTACTAAAATCGTGTCTATTTTGGTATGGAACCGATTGAAGTTCCGATTGAAGTGGTCTTTGTTATTATATCGAATCTAATCAATCCAGGAGAACCACCACAAACATCCACGATTATAAAACGATTTTGCCACAATTGACGATGATTTTCCAACATGTCCGATCAAAATTTGATTAATTTTTCTGTCCTCATCGAACAATTATCGTCGATCGAACCATGTGGGCATATCTCGATTTTCGTTCAATCGATGAAAAAATTCATCTAATCGAGCATCGATTGAACCAAAATCGAACAGTGTGTGGCCAGCTTAAGTGTCACCTACTGTATTAAGAAACACGCACCCTCCCCCATGCATACTAGCCTCTCAATGATTGCAAAGACCAAGCTACTCCATTACTTGGGAGTAAACACCCAGCATCTGAGTAAACTAACCCTGGACCATCGTTCTGGCTGCACACTACGCTTTGTTTACAGTTCCTGCACATGCTCTGTTGAAACCCTCAGCAACAAAATTTTCAAGCAGTAGAGGTTAATTTGTTTAGGTTGCACCACCTTTGAAAAAGTCACCTGGTATGGCCCACACAATTGTAATGACCTTTTTTGTTCTAAGTTTTTGGCTTTCCTTTAATTCATTTTCAAAATGAGGCATACAAATGCATAGAAGGTCAAAAAGTAACTACCATAGATACAAAATAAAACCTACATGGTTGAAAAGAGACATGGAATCCCTGACTAAAACCTTCCATTTAGGCAGGAAACCTTGTGTGGGTCACTCTAGTCAAACTCTAGTGGAAACTTGTAGATTTAGCTATAGAAAATATGGGTTAGGAAGTAGTAAGATATGTAAAGGTAAAAAGTCTTGAATTGAGGAGCAGTGCTACCATAATATGCGTGTATTTAAGCCTCTGAAACCATCTGCAGAAAAGTAAGGTCCCTGCTAACTTCTTTTATAAAGATTGGGGAGAGGAGCAGTTAGTAATATTGCCATAGGACAGCGAATTAATTTCCAGGATCACCAGATGGAGGGGAAAAGGGAAAATACTAATATCACACTTCTCAATGATTGAAAGAACACTTTGTTCTTTGGTCTGTATGCACGTAATCTGTATTATTTCTGCACTGGTCATGTGACCGTGTGAGTTCTGGCCAGTTCTTGCACCCTACGGTGTCACATGCTGTCCTCATGTCCTGCTCTATGTTTCATTATGTTGGCAGAAGACCACGGGTGGGGCTGACACCACTCATTCCACAATAAAGCTGTATGTTGTCAGCCCAGCACAAGGACATTGGAGTATTATTAGCGGCAATCCGTTTTTTAAAGGATGGCATGCCGATAAATGTGCATTGCATTTGGTATTTTTTTTTTTCTTGTAAAAATTATTTTGGCCTCTTTCAGGAACAGCAATAATTTTCTTTATGGCAGAATTATAATTTTGTGGATCAATTCTCGTTTCCCGTACTCCAGGTCTGCGACATTGTTGCCAGTCATAAGCAGGGAACACACGGCTCAATATTTGAGATGTTCCCTGCAGCAGCGTGATAAGGGAATCAAGCTGCTGTCGGATATCAGAGGAGCTGGAGAGACCACTCTGCCACCTCTCCAGGTCTCCACTGTCTCCATGCAAAGCAATGGACATTGGCCGTGATTAACAGTCACGTCCGATATCCCTGTTTTCGAGCTGGATTGATTGGTCCCGCTCGAAAACCGGGATGGCCGCATATGATATGGGCCAGATAGATGTCCGTGAGCGTGCATGGCGTGTGACTACTGGACAGCAGCACACTATTTCCAGGAGTATCTCCAAATTCTATTGAAACATTCATTGTTAAATACTTCCTATATAATTTGAGCTATATGACCATTTGTGCTAACCCCTACTTGAGCATTTAACCCTTTGACCGTGAATATTGTCTTTAATGCAAAATAAAATTTTGTATTGAATTTAAAGTTCAGCTTCAGGAATGTCTGAAAGTGTCATCCAGGTTCTGGTGTATCTGGATTAATATGTCAAAGCAACTAGACTTTTTTTCTTGAAGACATCTAATTGGCAATTCAAAATTACTTGGCAGAACATTGTTTTTAAGGATTTAAAGGGTAATTGTTTTGAGTTGTTACTACAGTTGTTACCGTACTACTATTTCAGAATATATTTTGGTTTATGTACAGTTGCTCATTGACATGACCTGGGCAGGGATGACTTTTGAAGATAACCGTTAACACCAAACCATATCACAACCTTCCTCTAACAACGGTCAGCCCCCCAACACCCCCAATAAACTGATGCTGACACAGTTCTCGACTTTAACTTGTGGATATAATTGGCCACAGCTTTATTAAATAAATAACACCAGGATAACAATAGAACTACAAGGTCCCCCAGACAGTGTCCCCCCACCACGTGACCTCCGATACAGCACCGTCCACCAGCCTTTGACATTACAGTCCGGTGGGTGCTTCCCCACCAGGATTGACTACCTCTAATCACCTTCCGAGTCCCCCAAAGCGGATGGGTCATTGACCCCTTTAAGAGCTCAATTCCTTCTTTCTTCCAGATGACTGCCTTGGAACCGGCACGTCGCCCCCGAACTACCATTTAACCCCCAAAGTCTTCTGGACCCACCTGCTGTGACAAAGAAACGGCCACCAGCCGGCCCTCCATCTGTAGGAAAACAAAAGGGAGGGAGGGTGTGACATGATTGCTTGACGCAAAGAGAGGCTCTTCCGGTTTCGCCGCAGGGTTTTATGCCAGTGCGGCTCCGCCCCGCTGACGTAACTTCCTCCTTACGTTGCGTCCTTCACTCCGATCTTCGGGCATCCTGCCCCGTCATGGACCCCTGAGCCACGGTTCCCTGGCTGGGGGTGGATATGACTGCCCTATGATGTAAGTCAAGGCAGCAGATCAGATCAGGGTTCCTTGCGGTTTAAGTTCATCATGGGAGGACTTCGATGAGAGAGATTAGAAGATTGTGGAGGAACAGAATATTTCCTCCATCTTTTACAGCAGTTGATCATCTTAAGCGTAGGTGTCAAACTCTGGCCCAGGGACCGAATTTGGCCACCCAACCAAGTATTTTTGGCCTATCATAGATGTGGCAAATCTGATTGATCTGCCTTGTCCGCACCCCCTCTGCCTGCTTCACTCACTGAGCTTCTGTACTCTCACTCAGGGAGTAGAGAACAAAGTCCTGGCTCCTCAGCAGCAAGCTTTAATGACATCACAATGTGCTGCTAGAGCATGCTGGTATTTGTAGTTCTCCCAGTGAGTGTACAGAAGCTCAGTGAATGTAGAAGACATGAGGGCTGTGGAGAAGGCAGATATTTCTGGCACATCTACTGAGGGAGGAAGGGACGAGTGGTGAGTGCGCTTACATGCAGCAAACAAACATGCAAGCATGTCGTTTGCCCTAAACTGTGTCCAAGTTTTTACATTTGGCCCATTGTGTATCTGAATTTGACACCCCGGTCTATACACAAACCACATCATAAAAGTACATTGTCCTTGATCAGACTTTGACTTCCATGTGTTACATTACCCAGTTTTTTAAGATACAAAAATTGGCATCATTTTGTGCTAAGCTTGGAGGTCAAAAGTGCATTATTGCCATTCTTTAAAATATATGGACATAAGGAACCAATATTTTTGAGGAATTTTAATTATTTAAAATAGCTAAGGTGTTCTCTTTAAGAAGTGCCCACAAAGAGGGGCAGGTAGGAAGCAAATAAGGGACCAACAGGTTGGTTCTCCAAGAGTGATGGATGAGGATCATTGAGGGAATCTTATTCATGTTGGAACATCAATATGCTTGTGCTCATTAGATCGTGACTCAGGTTTGATTCAAATCTAGATAGTTGGGAAGGATGACCGATATTGTAGACATAACACGCGGGCCTGCGTCATCTCTCAGGCCACACACAGAACAGACAGATCGGGTATCTGTCAGGAGGAGAGGGATGCGGTCTTTAAAGCTCAGTCATAGAACAGATTTAGCTGTCTCACCCCCTTCTTCAGCTACCAGGGACATCAAAGCTTGACACCGGATACAAAGCCTGGTTTACAAGTTACTACTGTATGAGAGGAAGTGCCCACATCCAAGTGTTTCCTTATCAGAGCTTATAATGAACAATACCATTCAGTATGCTGATGACGATGTCAATATTTCATCCTGTAATTTTTTTTTCTTCTACTCCCCAAGATATCTCTTTCCTGTAAGCAAGTCGTTATAACTTTTGTGTCACAAGAAATATACAATTGTGTGGTGTGTATATGATCTGTTCCCTACACATTACAGAAATGTGTTGCGGCACACTTTAGGCGTGTGCTGTATGTGTCTTGGTGACTTAGTCACCATATGGTTGTTGAGTCATTGCATATGTAAGAGATTTGTGACTCACATGGTCAACAGTATTTTTAATCATCAAGTTCTACATTTTATTATATATATTTTTTTCTGTAGCACCATCCCCAAATAAGCTTCGGATGTATGGTGGGTTAGGTTCTCCTACCACTTACTATGGTGACTGACCCTCTTGACAGGATCCATTGGCTATAAATAGATTAGCACACAATTCGAAAAGCTTCTGAAATATGCAGATCTGGAGTGGTGTCAGCCATTAAAAAGGGTATGTTTATAAGGTATTGGGCATTCAGAGAATTACGCTGCATTGTAACGGCAGTCAAGTTATTACTAAAAAGTAACTCTATATATATATATATATATATATATATATATATATATATATATATATATATATATATATATATATATATATATATATATATATATATAATTCTATTATATTAGTGGGTGCTTGCTACAATTTAACTTTAATTAGCCAATAGAAAGCCCCTCTGAGTAATAGTGTTTTCTATATGGTCCTACTCAAAGGTATCCAAAGTAATGGACTGTTAATGGATGGGGTAGTCTTCTTTTATAAAGGCAGCACTAGAGTTATAGAGTTAGAGGCAATGTTAATACAAGAAGGGGAGCAAAGAAGTGGTCCTCTTTTTCTAAGAGTCTGCAAATCAGGGGACACTTTGATGGTAGTCATTGTTGGACAGATCTTATCCAATATCATTGCACAATATAAGATCTTTAACCTATACAATGCCTCTGCTGCTGGTTCTCTTAAATTTTGAAAAACATGGCCTCATTAGGGATGTCCATGGAACCATTGGGACCCACATGCATAAACCACATCTAATGAATTCTTAGTAGTTGCTCCTCTGCCTCAATAACAAATTATTTATATTAGAAGTCTGCTGTGGCAGGACTGTTAAGATGTATATTGCTTTCCACATGGCAAATGTCTTCCAAACCTTGTAGGGGTTGTACAAGGACAACAATCCTGAATCGCCTTCTTGTCTCTTTCTGGTGGCCCATTGGTAACTTAATGAATGATCACTAAGCCTTCCTCTCCTTCCATCCAATTGGGCTCTGTTCTGATTTCCATTCAAACTTGTGTTGCCCTCTCTCTCCTTCAATAACCTATTGACTGCGGTGGTGTTCTCCCAGCCTTGGCAATGGCCTCCAGCTATTGTAGTAGGCCCCTCGTCTTTATAGTAATGACGCCGATAAGTGACCCCCATTGGATGACTCTACTTCTAATATTGTCTGTGACAACTAAAGACTCGACACTAAACAAAGTGAATCCTTTTGAAGGTCCCATATCTGATGGTGTTTTAATGAGGAACCTGAAATGAATGGTCTCTCGTGTTCTTCCTTTCTACCTTCTACAGATTACATAATAAAACCCCAATATGCTTTCCATGCTTTCCCCTTAGAAGGCCGTGAAAAGTTTCATGCATCTGCCGTCCTTTTTTTTTTTTTTTTTTTTTCTAGGCCAGTTAACAAATTCCTTTCAATGCCAGTTCAAATACTAAACATTTTAAGTCTTTGCGTTCCTGGCCATTGACCCAACTCTCTAAATCTTCTATTTGCTTAAAAATTTGATTTCTCAATCTGTGCCATGTTAGGAAACATGCCTGTGATTGGAGGCGGAATGTCGGCCAAAAGAAAAGATCAACAGGAAAGCTCATTAATATCTGACTCTGTGCGAGTGACATTTTAAATGTGAAGATGTGATCAGGGTGGCTGTGCAGGGGTTAGGAGTGGCTCCTATTAAGTAAAATTTGCTTTTTTTTAAAGTGAGTTTGAAAGCATTTTGCGAACATTGGTCAATCATATGCTGGCGTTCATCTCTACAGCAATTAAAATAATATAGGCAATATAAGCGCTTCTATATGAGATTTTAACTATTGGTCTCTGACTTTGTATGGGGGAGTTTGGGGCAACCCAACACCTTAATATTCTCCTTCAGTATTTTTCTACCTCTATAATGTCAACATCTAGATTAACTTGCATTGAAGGCTTGCCTCCAGACAGATCTAAAATTATACATTACATTATACATCCCTTATATATGTTATATAACTACATTTAGATTTTTTCTCCATGCACTGCACTTTGTTCTTGATATTTTGTGTTGTATTTAGATAAAAAAAAAGGTAGAGCGCTATATAAGCAGCTTTTAATATATTGGGGTAGAAATTTAAACCGGATGTATTGCAGGATCTAGAAAGTGAAAGCTTCCACTCTATTAGGGTACAAGGAGGGATCTAGACTGTAGAAGAACATCTGTAAGCATAGAAGGTAGGATACAAAAGGTTGAAGTGCTTAAATCTATTAGGGTATAAGGGAAGATATAAAAGGTAGAATAGGTTATGTTCCATTAGGGTGTAAGGGTACAAGAAAGTCTACAGAATGTAGAAGAACATATGTATAAGGATATAAGGGAGGATACAGAAGGTAGAAGAGCTTACAATCTATTACATTGTAAAGGTGGGTTTACTTGTGTAGATTTTTTTCTTCAATCAACTGCCAATTCAGTTTTTTGTTCGATGTCGTTGTCTAACATCGTTCGTTCATTTATTGAATGTAACATTAGATTTGTTGTTTGTCCATTGAAATTGAAATTCGAAATCACAACGACGGATAAAAATTTACCAACATGTTCGATGACCTTTCGAGCGATTTTTGGTTCAAAGTCGGACAAAATGTATCCAACTAACAAATTGGGCATTCTAGATTTTTGTTCAATCAACCAAAAAAAAAGAAAAAAATCTACACGTGTAAGGTAGAAGAGCTTACAATCTATTGGGGTATAAGGGAAGATATAAAAAGTAGAAGAGCTTACGTTCCATTAGGGTGTTAGGGTGGGTACAGGCGGTTGAAGAGCTTACAATATATTCAGGTACAAGAAAGTATACAGAATGTAGAAGAACATATGTATTAGGATAAGCTGCAAAAGATATAAGAGCTTACAATCTATCGCATTGTATGGGTGGATACAGAAGTGGAAGATCTTGCAATCTATTTGGGTGGAAGGTAGGAGAGCTTACATTATATTAGGGTGTATTGTCTGCCATACACCCACAGATGGGTGCCGACAGACAAGCTCCGATGAGCTCTGGAATACAGCGTGATGACGTCATCAAGCTGCATCCCCGGGCTGACTTAATCGGCCGGGCACCCTTTGTGTGTCGGCCATTGCCTTCAATGAAGACGCCGGTCTTCATTGAAGTTAATGGCATTGGCCAGAGAACATCGGACATGTCCCTTCTCTGGCCGGCCGAGCTGTGGGGCGACCGGGACCTGTCACCCCATGTGGGCACACCGCGATTGGAGGCCGATTTTGCCAACAGCGCGAGCGTGCACGCCCCTTGGTCAGCGGCAAAATCAGCGGCTAATCGGCGTGTGTATGCCAGGCTTAAGGGTAGGGGAAGGTAGAAGATCTTACAATCTATGAGAGTACAAGGGAAGAGTGTAGAAGAACATATCTATAATGATATAAAGGAGGATACAGAAGGTATAAGAGCTTACAATCTATTGGGGTATAAAGGAGGATATAAATGGTAGAAAAGCTTTCATTTTATGAGGGTGTAGGGGTAGGTAGAGGAGGTTGTAGATCTTATAATCCATAAGGGTACAAGGAAGCAGAACGTGGAAAAACATATCTGGACATAAGAGAGAGGACACAAAAGGTAGAAGAGCTTGCAATCATGCCATCTATTTGGGTGTGAGGGAGGATGTGGAAAGTAGAAGAGCTTACAATCAGTTGGGGTTTGCAATCTATTATAAAAGACTGGATAGAAAGTTGTAGGAGCTTACAATTTATTCTAAAAAAGGGAAGATCTGTAATAGACTGTGTAGAGAATTGGGTCAAATGTCTAATAAAGGTGGAAGTGCAGCCCTGATGCAGACAATGGGACACATGAAGTCTGTTCAGAGTTGGCTACAACTTTGTACTTTTATTGCCTTGTACTGATTTTAAGACCATATTGTTTTCTTCCTGCTGTGCAGATATCCGACATCCCGAAGAACTTTCATTGCTCCGGAAACCAAGAGATCCGACAAAGAAAAAAAAGAAAAAGATTGAGGACCAGACAGAAGAGAACATTCTGGAGCTAGAGGGACCCTTACTGACACCAGGGTCTGGTCAGTGTCACATTCCAATTACATTCCTTATTAGTGTTCCAACCTGTGTTGTGATAACGGTTATAATATTTGGATTTTGTTAACCGCTGACCGTCAAAATCTTGGCAGTTCACAACGTTTTAGTAAGGACAATAGTTTTCTGTGTGGCCACCATTGTCAAAGCAAACCAGTCTCTTCTGCAGGCAACTTTTGAAAAGAAAGGCTCCTCATGCTATAGGGTTAACTGAGCCTGTGTGATATTTATATTTTTCAGTACTGATAGGAAGGAGCCATCTTCTTGAAATATGTGTTTGGCCAAAATAAAAGCGCACAATGTACATTTGCAATACATGAACATTCCTTCCACACCTCCACAGAAATTATGAGTCTCTATACTGACAGGCGAATGGCTGATCTGAATGTGAAACCTGTTAAACCTCAGAGATATGTTAAACTTATACTCT
>CM070043.1:23997442-24015985 GCA_036250615.1 Ptychadena robeensis | reverse complement strand
CCTTCCGTCCTGCCTCTTTAATTGGCTGCAGTCGCGCCGCATCACTTCCGGTGGACAGGGTGAGGGTGCGGCGCCGTCTCTCTCCTTCTGCCAGCCCTCCCTGTCAGGTGCCCTTGTGCTGAGAGCGACGGGCTTTATTCTGTTTAAGTTAAGATGGTGCCTCCCCAACTTACCAAGCAGTGGTGTAAACTCTATCCAGTAAGCCCTGGTCTGGAAAACACCTACCCCCCCCCCCCTCCCTATCACCATAATCTACCACATTTTTCGCCCTTTATATGCTCCAGTTGATAAGATGCACCATCAACCGGATCGTTTTATTTGGGGGAGGAAACGATGTTGCATAATCTTGTCATAATCTGGCAGAGCATTAGTTAAAGGAGGCAGGAAAGCTGTCAACGTCCTAGTTCATTCTCTGAAATACACAGCAGTAGCAGAGGAAAGATCTTCGTTCTGCTACTTTTGTCTATATGTGGAGCCAGAGCCATGTAGATCAGCTCAAGCTGACATACAAAGCTCTGTCTGACAAGCACACAGAACTGTCAACTCTGTCCTGGCTGAGTAGATTTCAGTCCCTGAAGCCAGGACAGACATACACACAATCTGCAGGCAAGCTTGCCAGCTAAATGGATATCTGTCCTGCTTGCTGGGTGGCTAGTAGCACGGCGCTAGCGGCCACTGGTTGAGAGTAGGTTGAGAAGCAGAGGGAGAATCTGTCCACGGGCAGATCTTCCCTCTGACAGCTTCCTTGTCCTCTGACCAACCACAGACGGTACAGTCTTTCAGCCATGGGTGGTCACGCATTCACCCTATTAGACCCACCAAGTTTTTTTTTTGGGGGGTTTTTTTTATTGGGCAGGGCTGACAACATTGCTCAAAATTTTTAGTAATTGACTACATTTATAATGTCTTTCTGCAGCTCTAATATTTAGGCCTATGCCAGTATGGGATTGGTGGCTACAGTGCATCATAGATTGGTTCCTATTAAAGAATTTATATGGAGTCAATTACAAAGCCCCTGAACATGGTATCCTCACCAAAATTGCTGCATATGTAGAGCAGGGCTGTGGGTAAAATTAATAAATTTATGCAAAAACTACACTAGCAACAGCAATACTAATTTCTGGCTTTCTATGGCTTTTCAGCTAGAGAGGTCCAAGTCAAAAACTCTAATTTGTGTGTTTTTTTTTCCTGGTTTGTGACTGAAATGATAACAGCTGCCCAGGAAATCCCTCACCACACAAGTTAGCCATGCAAGTAAGAAAAGAAACTCCATGCCCTCTATACACTAACTTATTCTGGCCACAGGACCAGGTCTTCTTTCTTCTGGTCTTCAAGGTGGAAAGACCCAATCTCTGGTTTCTGTGTCACAATATTCGGATGGGTATATTGTTGGGTCCTTACAAGGATACATCATAATGCCACGGCAAGGGGTGGCCAAAGGTAGGTTGGTAGTGGAACAATCCAGCAGCTCTGGATCACTGGTAGAAGACCATCAAGGCAAGTTAGCATGTGCTTAGAATTTTGGAACTCTGGTTCCTTCTTTTAACCTCCCTGGTGGTATGCCCGTACAGCGCCATTTTCAACTACATACAGGCAATCAAAGCAGAGAACATAGTAGATAGCACATAGTGCTGTGTTCCCCTGTCCTCCCCGCTACACATCCCCGGTGACCTTTACAGGGAGGACAATGGCACGCTGATGACGCCAAAGAAGTGGAAGCAATCAGCGAGTCCGCCAAGGATAGGTGAGTATCCCTGAATATAGTTGCAGACAAACTTACCCCAACCTGCATTTGTGCAAACCTCCAGGGAGGTTCACAATTAAGTTGGAGACTAAGTTTCTAACTTTTCCCAGGAATGGGTTTCAAGTCTTTCGAAGCGCGGTACGGCCAGCTCATTGTACTGTTTTGCGGTTTTTCAGCACAGATTACCATTTATTCTAAATTTGATCTCTTCTGCTCAGAATTTTCTCCCCTCAATATAATCTTTCAGATCCTGTCCTCCTCCCCTTCACTTTCTCTCTGGCTGTCTCATTTCCTCTCTTTTTTTCCCATCCTTTCTTTAGGCTCTGATGTTCTATACATTGGTCCTGTCAAAGGTGAGTCTGATTTCTGGGCTTTCGTGTCTCTGTTCTGTTTTCACTTCTCGTTTTCCCTCCTTTTTGTGAAACTGACGTGTACTAAAGCATGCAAGAAAAGTCTACGTTTGGGACGGTTTTTGTACATGGCCTGTAAGCTGATTTTTATAAAATTTTCTTGTTATTAGGAAGTATCTATTCGAGCCCTGGGCTATACAGCAAGACCATGACTCCCACCTACGACTCCCGAGATGGCAGCCCTCTCTCTCCCACCTCGGCTTGGTTTGGGGACAGCGCCCTGTCCGAGGGAAACCCTGGGATATTGGCAGTCAGTCAGCCAATCACCTCTCCTGATATTCTTGCCAAATTATACAAACCACAGACCCTTCTCGATAAAGCAAAGATAAACCAAGGGTTAGTATTTCCTTTTTTTCTGGACATAGGTTGAATTTAATGCTATAGGTTAGTGGTTCTCAACCTTTTTTGATCCGGGACCCCTGAAGTTACTTTCACAAAGTGTCACTTTCTGTATATAGAGTGTGGAAGTGCCACCAGTGTCACTTCTGGCATGATTAGGTAAGTGTAATGTCCCTTCCTTCCTATTTTCCCACCTGCTTTCCCTGCTTGTGTAAAAAATGGGTGGGTGGAAAATTTGGAGAGTAACACCCCATACCTTTCTAATTTAGTGTTGAGGGGGCATTACTCATGCTCTGCATGCTCCGTGGAGTGGAAGTTAGGAGTAATGCCCCCTCAACACTAAATTAGAAAGGTATGGGGTGTTACTCTCCAAATTTTCCACCCACCCACAGGCTGCAGCAGCTCTGATCCTTTCAGTGAAGGCAGCGACCCCTGTGAAATGGTCGTTCGACCCCCTAGGGGCATTGATGGTGAACCTTTTTAGAGACCAAGTGCCCAAACTGAAACCCAACCCCCACTTATTTATTTCAAAGTGCCAGCATGGCAACTTAACCTGAATTACACACACACACACACACACACACACAAACGAAGCACACACTCTACTTTCTTATAAGATAGCACACAGCACCCCAAACCTTCTCTTATTCTATCAGAAGAGAGGGGGGGAAATGAACTGAAAGCATTGAGAGCCAATAGGCTGCAGTTCTTTCCTCTTTGCTGGCTGACAGGTAGCATGCCCACAGAGAGGGCTCAGAGGGCCACCTCTGGCACCTGTGCCATAGGTTCGCCATCACTGCCCTAGGGGGTCTGACCCACAGGTTGAGAGCCACTGCTATAGGCAGATCCAAAAATGTAAATTATTACACAACGGCAGTTTTTATAAGTAGGGGAAGGTCGAAAAGGTATCTTCATATCCTGTATTATGTATTTTTCATGTAGCAGTTCAGAAAGGCAATTGTTTTTAACAATAAAAGGGGGAGTGGTGCACTTTTTTTTTTTTTTTTTTTACTTATGATTCTTTATTATCCAGACAAGCAAGTGTCCAGGCACATTTACTTAACTGCACGTAAGAAATTGCAGTTTACCAACCTGGCTGTCCTACATATATACTGCAGCCATGTTAATGGTGGTTTGCCTAGAGTTCATCTCAAAGAAGTCAAAATTTGCTCACCGCGTTTACTTTCCCTTTAACACATTGCAGGTGGTTGGACTCCTCTCGATCACTCATGGAACAAGATGTGAAGGATAATGAAGCTTTGCTACTTCGATTCAAATACTACAGCTTCTTTGACTTAAACCCCAAGGTAATTCAATGCTTACCATTTCCTCCCTGTCAACCCCACTGACCCACAAACATATGTGAACCACACTGGTATTTTCAAGGGTCAAGTAGGTTAACTCAGAACTGCTTTGAGTTTTCTTTTTATTCTGGGCATCTGTGGAAAGATGGATACAAGGTAGAGAATCAGTGGACCTTCTGGAAATCTTCAGAAGGAAGCTTTGTTGTAAAATTAGGAGGGTTAACAGTCAACTCAAGCCAAGAAGCCAAATATGTATATGACACAGAGATCCCACACTCAGGAGGAAAAGTCCAAATGTTTTCTTTATTTAGAATCGCATATAATACATCGCCACGTGACCACCATGGGGTCACTTCCCCACTAACTCGTTTCCCTCAATGATTTAAGCATATTCATATAGTTATAATAGGATTGGATGTAGATAAAAACTGCATCTGCTTGAATTTCCTTTAGATCTACCATGACCTAAACTCAAATCAAACTTAATAACCTGACCTCTTTGCTAGACCTGCAGCAGTGTGTAATTATACTTCCATCATATCTTTCAAAAGAAAATTTGTGGACACCTGTCTTGTATGAGGGTATTGGACATCTAAATCTAAAGCCCCAAGGGAACAGGGGGGTGGCAACATAGACCATCATGTTAATGGAGGGGGAGTTGCTTTTCCCAACACACACTGCCGGCGTCTATTTGACACGGGCAGCAGCCAGCAGGTTAAGCAACGCCCGATTACCAGGAATGGCCAGTAGGTTTGTAAGTTTGTAACTGTCTTAATCCCGTTAAGGCTTTCCCCTCCGTAGGAATGTATGTCCATTCCACCAAAAGCTTAGTTTTAAGATCAAGTACTATTGATGAGAGGTTCTCAAATGATTGATCACTGTGTACGTTTGTGGTGATCATTCAGGAGTAGAACGGTAAAAACCTTGTTCGATTCATCCTACTCAAAGATATGTTGATCGATCAGGGAACCAACATGTTTGTCAATACCAGGATCCCCAACTAAAGAATCAACCAGGAATCAATTGTGCAAGATAAATGTTTGGCGATTTGTTGCGCCACCATGTTGCAATCGATTATTCATTGATTGCACAAGAAATGACCCGTGTATGGGGAAGGGGGCTTGAAGGTTGGGCCTATGGTGGACCAAAAAGGGACCTTCACCAAACTGTTGTCTCACAGTTAGAAGGTCACAATTGTCTGAACTGTATGTTTTTATTTTATGTTTTGCCTCACTAAAGATGCCTGACCACAGTAGCCAAGAGCACATGCCTTTGGCCTCACTGTATGACCATCAGTCTGTGGGGGGTTGTAGGAGTATTACTTGGCAATCTGGGTTTCAGTTGTTCAAACTTGGTCAGCAGTAAAAACTGCATAGTGTGACTGACACATGACCTCTGGCACAGCAGATGTCCCCAGAAGTGGTGCAGGGAAAAGTGACGCTCAGTAAACCGATTTCTTCAATCTTGTGGTTTGGTCTGGTGCTTCCCCTTTGCAGGGGATTCTGTGAAACATATGACAAAACTGTTATATATGTTGGAAATTGTTTATGAAAAGTTTGAACAACAAATTCTCAATGGATATCGTCCTGGGAAAAATACCTGATAAAATGATTTTGGGTTTAATGGTTTATCATGTTCTTTATGGACACAAAGGAATTCAGAGACAAACAGATCGATAGATTGATGACCTAAAATGTAAGTTGCCAACTAAGTTGGTTTCTCATCTATGTAGGACTGCAGGCTCACACTGTACAGTGAAATCAGTGTAAAGGCCCCCATACACCTTACAATCTTACCATACAATTTCTGTACAATCAACTTTTGTTCTACCAAAACCATGTAATATGAGGACCTTTCTAAACCTTCCAATCACTATGTATTCTATCAGGGAGGACCCCGCACTACATAGCAGTGATATATACCTTCCAATCACTATGTATTCTATCAGGGAGGACTCGGCACTACATAGCAGTGATAAATACCTTTCAGTCACTATGTATTTTATCAGGGAGGACCCGGAACTACATTGTTGTTGGTAGATCTAAGGAAATTGTATGGAGTGATTTACCTTTTAAACCTCAACACAGTCTATAGTGTGATTAGCACTATTGTGGGGCCATTTAGATCTGTGGAATGGATGGGATTTGCTTGACATGTCACGTACACAAGGCTACGCTCTAATGACTTACAGATTTGTTGCTCTATTGCAGTATGATGCCATCAGAATCAATCAGCTCTATGAACAAGCCAAATGGTGCATACTCCTGGAGGAGATCGAATGTACAGAGGAGGAAATGATGATGTTTGCAGCTCTGCAGGTAAGGCAAAGCTGCTGTTAAAAACCTTATTATCTAAACTGTATTCCTGCATTTAGGGTGTCACTAACCCGGTGCCAGGGGTGTGATTAGTACTGGGTGGTACCATATCACTCCCTGAGTAAACCCCCCCCCCCCACCCCACCACATGTTAAGATTGTGACTCGATTTTTTGACTGAATGGCCACGCATGATTACGTCCTCATGTGTGGTCAATCGGCCAAAAAATTGGGTCACAATCGGCCAGGCACCCTTTGTGTGCCAGCACCATCAGGGCCCAAGCAGCTAGGGGGACCCGGCGGACATCATCTAGGGGCCCCAGCCATGAGCAGAGGCTGCCAGCTCGCCGAGCATGTCAGTAAGCTGGCAACCTCTGCTCACCAAGCATGTCAGTGAGCTGGCAACCTCTGCTCAACGTAACAGTCCCCCGCTCAACGACTTTGGAGAACCGCTGCAGCTGTAGACAAGTTCTGTGTTCTCAGCCCCATTGGATCCCCCCAAAAGGAATGCGGAATGCTTAAGGGTGACACTAAAGTTTTCATTTTTTTTTTGTTATTGCATACATGGGCTAAAGGACTTGTAAGTTAGCAAGAGGAACCCCAGCTTCAATGTCAGTGTCATACCTGCAGTACAGTCTTTGGCTTGACTACCGCCCCTTGTTAATGGATGCCCTGGATCCCTGACTGCACATATCATGCATCCTCTGCATCCTTTATTCATGGAGAGAGATTACTATTTGCAGTGTGTCCATGGCTGAGCAAAGTTAAAATAGATGAGCTGCCGAGCACAGCAAGATAACGGCTCAATATGGAGGTGCAGCACTCCTGTGTCATCGATGGCGTTCGATACAAGTAATGGAAGTCGCACAGGGTTTGCCAACATACTGATTGGCCTCGCTCGAAGAAAGGCCAGACTGCTTGTTTTTTTTTTTTTTTATAGATTTCAGCGCAATTGAGCATCATGAATGCGAACAGCGCTTGATTGTACTCAAATCGAATAAAAAAACAAGCATTGTATGTATGTATGTAACAACAGTATTGCTACATAATTTGACACCCACATTACTCGTAGCATGCCATATATGCCACTATGGGGTGGCACCATGATTTTCTGGCACCAGTTGACACCAAACATGCGGACTTTTTAAGGATGTTTCTTTGATAGGGGAATGGACAACTTATCTGTTCGTCCCTCAGTGCCTGAATCTGTGCAAAAACTGGTTGCCTTCTTCTTATACTAGTCTAGCTTGGGTTTGGGGAAAGACAATATAAAGGCATCCAAAACATCTTTTTCCTGTCTTCATAATTTTTTGCCTTTATGATTTGTTCTAAAAGGTTACATGCTGAAAACAAATGTCCGGGAATCCGAAACTCTGCACAACCCCCCACCCACCTCAAAACGTGTGTATGTGTACATGGGGTCACTGAACTGTTCTTGGCAGAGAGGCTGCAGCACATCTGAAAGCTATCCTTGGGTTTTGCTGATCTGTGCAGTTCATAAATAGAACACAATGCAGCCCAAACATCAGGATTTAGAACCCATAGATAAATATTCTTTTTTCCGTGAAGGGTTTCATCAAACATGTTTTTAATTTAACGTTTTATTATTCATTTTTCACGAATGTAAGCCAGCAAACTCCACCTTGATGTCAAATGTCATAACCATAGTGTGCCATATGTAACCATATGGCAACAAAACCATCTCCTTTAGAACCCCACAAAATAAAGTTTAATAAAAAAAGATACTCCAGGCTTATTGAAATAATTTTTTTAAGTAGCCAGTGATATACAATTAATTTCTCTGCAGCAGGTCATTAACCATCATTGTGTACATAGCCAGTACAGAGGTGGTTGGATGTCAGAAGGTCCGCCTTTCTACAAGGTACCTCCAGAAAAGTACAGGAAGGGGTGGAGACGAGACCAAGTATAGTATAGTAGTAGTGTAGTTTATATAAATACCTTATTTATGTATGGGCACAATTGGACCCATTAGGGGGTATATTGCCACCAATATCAAGACATGGTTTCCCAACAGAGATGCTGGAGGTATCAGAACGTCAAGTACCCCTACTCTCGTCCATTAATCACTGCTGTCTTAAGATTCCCCAAACCTGGTAAATGAGAGCTCCCGTTGGCGGTGTGAGCTCATGCGGCCACAAGGGAAGAAACAGGAAGTAGGCTACCTGGGACACTGAAATTTAAAGCCCCAAAATAGTTCCAGATGTGGGAGAAGAGCTAGTTATCGGTGCTCAGCAGGATGAGGTCATATGGGGTCAGTAAGTTCTCTACAATCTATTTACCACAACACATTAAAAATATGTGCTTACATTGTGCAATTTAAAGGGCCATTTGAACTGCAAGGACAACCCGTTCGTACATCAGAACTATTGCTATAAAGAGAAGAGAACCTCTTAAGGTGTCCACTGTGTTAAATATAAAGTTATCCCTACACTCCTTACATCCTTGTAGGACACAGTGTCCAGCCTCCAAGATGGTAGTTTCTCATCTAGTTGTGAGTAACTGCTGAGATATACAGAGCTGTGTTCCAGTTGGCTAGTGTTACAGTCAGTGGAACATACCACGAACCCTGCTTTAAAAAATGTATGCCATGTCCTTATGTTACAATGGTTAGTGAGAGAGTTGGAGGGAAGAGCATTACTTCAGCTGGTTGTAAGGTAGAAGGCGAAAAATACCAGCTTATGTGTATGTTTCCATAGGACCGCATTGATGGTGGTATTGCACCCTGCAAAATGTAGCCTGGCTTGGATGTTTTTCTTCGTAAGAAAAGGCTTTTGTCTTGTCACTTTACCCCATGGCCCAGACATGTGAAAAATAGGGGGATTGTTGTTGCATGTACCACACAGCCAGTGCTTTCCAGATATTCCTGCAGCTCCTTTTATGTTGCTGTAGGCCTCTTGGTAGCCTCCTGTCCAGTTCTTGGTAATGTCACTGTTGTGCCATATGTCCTCCATTTGATGATGAGCGCACTGTGTTCCATGGTATAGCTAATGCCTTGGAAATTCTTTTGTACCCTTCTCCTGACTGATATATTTTAACAATGAGATCCCTGTGATGCTTTGGAAGCTCTCTGTGGACCATGGCTTTTGCTGTGGGATGCAACTGAAAAAATTTCAGGAAAGACCAATTAGAGCAGCTGAACTTTATTTAAGGTTAGTCTGAGGCACTGTAAATGATGGCAGGTGTATGCTGACTCCTATTTAACATGATTGAATGTGATTGCTTAATTCTGAAGCTACATCCCCAGTTAGAAGAAGGTGTGCAACCACATTATTTTTGTTTTTTACCTTCACCTAAAAGATTTCAGTTTGGTTTTCAGTTAAGTGGTACAGTTTTTAGGTCATATCATAGGTGGAAAAAGTTCTGAGATTATCATCTTTGTCTCTGTATTTTTGTACAGCACAGGAACCGGACATTTTATATCCACTGTAGATACAAACTGTGACACAGGAGAAGAAGAGGGCGTATGACCCTACCGGGCTTACAATCCAAGACAATCCATACAGTAATGAACTGGACACAATGTATCTCATCCTCATGAACCCAGATACTTTACATGGCAGCTGTTGCATTTTAATCTTATTATAATTGAAGAGTCATACACACTACACCGCAGGATATTGAGATGAATGGGGTCCCCTTGTGGGTAGTAAATGGACTTTTATTTTCCGTTATTCCTCCAGACCGATTTTTGCATTCACCTGCCGGAAAGATAAATTGTAAAGCCAGAGCTCTGAAAGAACGACTCCAGCGGCTTGGCCATCTGATCTGACCCGGTTGCATTTCCTGTTGTCGTTTTTGTATGTATGAAACGCGATCTGTTTTCCTAGCACAGCTGTTAAAACTGTTTGAGAGCTGCTGCTATTTATAAATGGGATGGGCGGGTGGAGTAGATTTCCTTCTCTACGTCTGCTTATACCATCTCTTGATGCTCCCGAGCACCATGTCCTAATGGACGTGGATGTTCTAATAGGATTTGGCAATGTCCGGGGGCTCAGTGACGCATGGTGTGCACGTATTGGTGAGGTGACTAATGGCAGAAGTTGGGCCGGGCCAAGTATGTTCTTCATGATGATTCAGACCGGAGGGGCTCATATGTCAGAATAGACTCCCAGCGTCTGGGAATGTAAACTGGCTACACATGGCAATGCTATAGTGTCCTCTCCGCTCTTGTGCTGAATCACCACATTTTATTTACCATCTCTGTGTGTGAAACCCAATAGCTATGACTCAATAAATTGGCACCATACATGTCCTACATGGTAATAAATAGTGCTACACTAGCAAGGAACATACACACTGCAGCATGGCTATAGCCATTTGCTCAATTACATCTCTTATCTGAATGTTGGATATGTTTTGTCAATCTAAGTGCATAACTGGCTCAGACCAAGTTTGTTTTTGGATTAGGTATAGGGTTAAACCTCAGAGGTTGTTACCTTAGAGTTTCATTTAAGCAACCTTCCCCTATTATTTTCCTAGTGACATCTGGCTAAGGGCTCGTTTCCGTCGCAATCACCTTCATCGAGTTTTTGGCTTAATTGGTTCCACTGGGGGAGATCTTAAACACTTTGCACTAAAAAATTTATAAGATTTGGGGGAAGATTTAAGTTTTTGTAGATATAGCACCCAATAGGATGGAAAAGTTTAGGGGCTACACAGCTAGTCATATTAATGGGTATGCAACCAAACCTCAGAGCTCTGGTTTGTCTTGTCCCCTGGGGCATTGTGTGGTCAAAGCTTCCATTCGGATTCTCTGTGTGCACTTTCTATTTAGTCATTTTATGGAACTGGTCCTCTTGGCTAGTGCAAGGTGTCCATTCTCTTAGTGGCCATCTCTTCCTAAGGGGTGTGTCTAATTTAGGGATTTAAAAAAATGCTTGTGGGTTGTCCAATATCCTGTGGCTGCTTGGAGGCCAAAACACATCTGTAAGTGCTTTTCCTCTGGAAGTGGGAGAGCTGCAAACAGAAAAGTGATCCTGTCATTGAGCTGTTGTGTAGATTGGATGAGAAGAGGGAAGGGGTTACAATCCTGAGTATACAACAAAACTTTTCATGATCAAAGTGAGATGTTGGCCTTGATCCAGAGTTGTGAATGTTCTCTATCGGTCAACTACAAAGTTTTGATTTCTTTGAAAACAGTTAGTTATTTTAGAATACCAAAAACTCTTTGTAACTGCAATGATAGCTAAAATATGTGTAGATGTAAGTCTAGACAAATCTCAAGACCAAGGTAACAAACTGTGCAGAGCAAGTAAATTTGGAGGCATTTGTTGAACAAACATACTTTCAGCCCCCCAGTTGGTTCCTAGAATAGTTTGGACTCTTTGTGGTTGTCTCCTTATAGCTTAGCGCACTGACGGCGAACCTTTTTGAGTGCCCAAGCTAAAACAAATAGCCTACTTTTTTATCTTGGTGTCAATACAGCAATTGGTCGATTGGATGGGAATCCAGGTGCAATTTAGGTCCATTACCTGTTTGACAGACCTGTCTTCTCAACGACGGGTGGCCACATTAGATGGGCGCTAGATAGATTGCTGTGAATGCGCACAAAAATCCCAACGCAGCCGCACACCAGTGTGAAGTTAAAGTGGAGCTAAATTTCTTTTTACCTATCAACAAATCTTAGCAGCTCTGGATGTTTTTGTGCCTTTGCACTGTTTAGACCAGTGGTGGGCAACTGAGTTGATATGGAGAGCCACAAGTACGTCCCTCAGCATCACTAAAGGGCCGCACAGAACATTTTCAATGGTTACTGACTTGCTAGAAGACATTATTTTTTATTAACATAATTATACTTAATATATTAATATGAAAAATAAAGAAGTATAATATAGTCATTATACTTCAAAGATTAGGGAACCCTGTAGTATGGTAATGCACATTTTGTGTCTTCTATATTATCAAAGGTTATGTGCCTCATAGATATCATCAAAGTCTTTGGTTATATCTATGGGACACATAACCTCTGATTCAAAGGTTATGTGATCCTTTTCTGTTCCTCTCCTGATCTTCCCGCTGTAAGAAGATTGTGGGGGATAGGTGGACAGGTGAGTTCCTATGCATTAACAGTATAGACTATAGAGAACATAGTGTGTAAAAAGCTCCAAAAGGTCAGTCTCTGAGATGCTGGTTTGACTCTGCCTTAATATTTTCTCTTGGATAAGGTCATCTCCTCACCTTCACATTTGCCTCTAAACCATTGGTCACTTTATGCTCTATGTATTATTGTAAAATAATTTTCTGTGTTAACACTATTGGCAACAAGCAGATGTAACAACTCCATAGACCACTGGCTATTTTACATATGATGAGTGCTAAAGGTGTCCTTGCTTTTTTTTTTTTTATTCAGTACCACATAAACAAGTTGTCTATGATGTCTACAGAGAACCATTACAACAACAGCGATAAAGAAGTGGATGAGGTTGACGCAGCTCTATCTGACCTAGAGATCACTCTGGAAGGAGGAAAGACTTCCACGATATTGGTAAGGTGGCACTTTAACATTTGATTTCTGTTATATGGTGTGATGTCCTAAATGTTGGCCAAATGTCCGAACGGGTGTATACATGTTCTTTGCAGGCTGAGATCTCAAGTGAGGACCAGAGTGGGGGCTTTAAGATGATCACTAGTGAGAAGAGCTAGTGAGGAGATATTTGCCTAAGCAGACCTTCTTCAAATTTCTAAAGCTGGACATAGATGGATCGTTTTCCTGTCGACTGCCCAGCCGACCGACCAGACGTGATGACATTATCACGCATGGCCACTAGTGCAGAGAATCGGCACTGAATTTACCGGCATGTCGGATCACTGTGTGATCAGACATGTGGCAGTTTCTTGGTCAATGTGACCAGGGGGCGCACCCAATTCTCTGCCGACCACCGATCAATTGCGGGAACGACCGCGGCGGCCGATCGGCTGACAAATCGAGCAGGAATCTGCCAGTCTATGCCCAGCTTATCTCATGCTTACTAATTTAGGAGATGACATATAACCAAATTAAGCAGAATGTGGAGTATGAATGCTGTGAATATATGAAGCTCTTTTAATGTCCATGTATTTACGTCATATTGTCACTGAACCATAATAGGAAATGTCCAGAAGTCCCAATGAAATAAAAAAGAAAAATTGAGTCTTTTACACACAAGCTAAAAAGTACCCCAAATGCTCCACAAAGGACTACAATAGAAATCGTATCTTCCTCCTATTTTCCCAGAGAGAGTGTATCACTTCTCTTGGTACAAGCTTGTACTAACCTTGTATACCTTGTACAATAGTATATTGTATATACCCTAATATTTAACTTTTGGTTGTCTTCTATACAGGGTGACATCACCTCCATACCAGAACTAACGGACAACCTCAAAATATTTAAGTAAGTACAATCCTCCCCTTTATAGTCCTTGTACTGTGTGCTTGGGAAGCTTGTATTTTGGATTCATGTTTTGCTTGTTGACTTTATGAATTCGTTTCCACACAATTTGGGGTTGTGGAGGGGATTCACCTTCAGACTGCTCAGAAGATGAGGGTTTTCACTGTTTCATTAAAGGTTTAAGCCCGGAAGAAAGTGCAGCAAAGCTGATGAAATGTAGGGATTGTAAGTCCAGATTCAAACCTGAAACTTTTAGAACTGCCGCATACAAAATAGACTTCTTTATGCAATTTAGAATTCTAAAGGAAATACACGGATAACCATAACACTTGTGGGGAGTGGGAGAAATCCACTCTCATTTTTTATTTTTTTTCTTGGGCAGAAATGTAAAAACTTTTGAGGTAGTTTTTTCACTCATTTCCTGTCAGGATATCTCATAAAGTGTGTACGGGACTGATCAAGTTGGAGGATCTTGACTGGGTGTTTGATATGATTGGGTTAACTTTCTATTCAATCCTAATTTAAAACTCTGGATGAAGTACCTTGTTTTTCAGACCATTTAGATGCTCCGTATAGCATGCACCTGTTGTATAGGACGAGTGCAGTGCTTCTGCCCAGCTCACATACAGTGCACCACTGGTGGCTCTTCCATCTGCCACTGAATGTGAGTTGGGCTCAAGCTGCCCAGCTCACATACTGAAGGCACAGAGGAGTGTAGTCCGCTGGACTGGCTAATTGCACAGTGCTCCAGCTCTGGCAGCGTGAGGCAGCTCTCACATACACAGGCAGAGCCAAATGAAAAAGACTTGCCGGTGGCTCCTTCTTCTGGCTCTGCTACAGTATTGTTTGTCAGTGCGGTGCCAGATCTTCCATCTGACATTTCTTTTGTTTATTGGGCGGAGAGCGAAGGAGCAACCACCCACGCTTTTACGCCATAAGGGGTGGAAGAGTGCGTCTCATGGTGTGAAAACTTGGTATATCAGTTCAGCACATACTTTATTCCACAGTGTGAATCCCTGAAGGAGGACCCATTAAACTCCTGAAGTGTGTTGTACAGTTTGGCTTTATGCTTGGGCGAAAGGGACATTTATTATAACTTTTGTTTATGTTGCAGACCAAAGAAACTGACTTTGAAGGGCTACAAGCAGTACTGGTGCACATTTAAAGACACCTCAATATCTTGTTACAAAAGTAAAGAGGAAGCAAATGGAATGCCTGCTCATCAGATGAACCTAAGGGGTAAGAAAGTGTCCCACTGTCTTCTAAAAAAGCCTATTTTTGATATAGTTGTTGTCTTTTGTGAAAGTTTGGGTCATCTTGTGTGTAGTCTGAACAGATCTACCAAATTTCACCAAATACTGTACAATCTAATGGTAGGCCCATCCACTGGCATTTAATGCAGAAGAAGTGAGACTGCAGGCTTGGCTGGAGAACGTCCAAGAGATCCAAAATTCCCAGCTGGACTTCCTAAGAGATACATGAACTAGTTGGATAGAAGAGCCCCTCTGGCCTCACCTATGGTTGCAATGTTACTTTTTGGTGGACTCCAACCCTTTGAACTCAGACTATTCATAACTCCATCCTGACATTCATTAGTCACATGGGCGCACGTCTATTCCTATGGTGATAACGTATTGGAGTCTTCAAGGCTTTGCTATAATTTTCTTTTCCCCATCGGTGGCTGGTTGTGGTTAGTGTGTAGGTGACAGGCTCCTGCTGAAGGAGTCTCGTTCTGTGATACATGATCCATCTGTTGGCCTGGGATCAGCAGCCTTTACTTGTGAGCGCTGGAGGCTCCAGGCGTCTGTTTAGCGGTGCAGTAAACAAGCTGGATGCCAGATGATGATATCAGGCCGGAGTCATGGCGGACGGAGCCAAGAATACCTTATTGGGAATGCTGACCTGCTCTAGGAACAGTAGGCTTGGCTGAAGGCATGCCTCATTGCTGGAATCTTCATATGTTCCTGCCTCAAACTGAACTGGTCATCTTCCAGTCTGTCAAAGTTATTTCTGATTGGACAAGTCGGGAAGTGGAGAGCAATGTTAAATCCCTAAGGCAAATGTTTTTCTGCGAGGTCGATGCATGGGAAAACTGCGTAGTGCAGCCTCACCCTGTGTTACCCTATGGGAAATTAATATGTGTATACTGGCGTGTCAAAATCTCTCTGCAACCATTGCTTGTCAACAACATGCACCCCAACAAATACTTCCTTGGATTTCTCAGGACAGATTTTTCTCAACCATGCCTATGTTATGTGAGATAAACCATATACTAGTAGCTTCCATTAAGAGCATAATAAGATGACCACACAGAAGCAAAACTAGAAGACCAGGATTGTGTTGTCACTTTATAATAGAAAGTGACTGACTGTGATCCATTATGGCCAGGATTCAGGAATCTCCAGGATTTACTTTGAGAATTTTTGCTATTTGAGGGATATAGTTTTCATATACAGTTGTGTTCAAAATTATTCAACCCCCAATGCGGTAAAGGGTTTTAGGGAATTCAGTGTACATTTGTAATTGTGTTCAGAATGAAATCTTACAAGGACTTTTTAAAGAACCAAATGCAACTAAAATGGCATCAATTGTTTTTGTAATGCAGTATAAAATGTTTTTTTTTTGTGATTTCTTCATTGACACAATTATTCAACCCCTTAAAGACTACCATGCTTAAGAACAGAGGTTCATTCAAGTGTTTTCGATCAGGTATTGAAAACCAATCAAGCACAATAAGCACCAATTAGGCAGATTTAAAATGACTGATACCCAGCTCCTTCTAGACATTTAGGCTAAGTTTACACTGGTGGTTTTTTACCACATTAGGCGTCCGCCGGTCGGCTTTCGGGTGGCCGTGCCATAGGACCTCTATGGGGTCCTTAATTAGACGCCCTGTAATCGTCTGCACTGTTTTGCAGACGACTACAGGGAGTCGTTTATCCCGCGGGAGCGCACTGGCGGTTTCCGGTTTAGTCGGTTTAGTCGTCAGGTTTAAAGCTTCCTAGACGCTCTCCTGTGGCAGAAAGGCTTTAAAGACGCTTTAAAGCAAAGACCTTTGTACAAAATGTGCTCTAACTTTAAAGACTGAAAAACGCCCAGGGGGGCAGTGACTGAGTTTCAAGCAGCCACAGGAGGCCACCTGACCCTGCAGGGTGCCACTCCCAGGTCGTTTTTAAAGACTGAAAACAAGTGAAAAAAGCTCTGCAAACTTGCAGTCGCTTTCAAAGCTTCACCATTGAAGTCAATGGGGTTGTTTAACGACCAAACGACCCTCTGAATGCAACAGAAGGCGTCCAAAAAACAAACAGAAAACGTACTGCTTGATTAACGACCGTACATTTTCTGTTCTTTAAAAGGACCTCATTAACTTCCATTTTAAACCTAAAGCAAGGTTGTTTTCTGGTCACTTAAAAGACCAGAAAACCACCGTACAAGAGACAGTGTAAACTTAGCCTTACTGGTGTGTTTACAAACATGGTGAAGTCAGGAGAATGGTCCAGGAAGACAAGAGAAGAGGTGATTTCTCTTCACAGGAAGGGCAATGGCTAGAAGAAGATTGCAAGATGTTAAACCAAGAGACACCATAGGAAGCATCATTCCCAAATTCAAGTCAAAGGGCACTGTTGAAACGCTACCTGGTCGTGGCAGAAAGAAGATGCTGACTTCGACTGCTGTGCGCTACCTGAAGCGCTAAGTGGAGAAAAGTTCCCGTGTGACTGCTGAGGAACTGAAAAAAGATTTGTCGGATGCGGGTACTGAAGTTTCAGCTCAGACAATAAGGCGCACACTACGTAATGAAGGCCTCCATGCCAGAACTCCCAGGCGCACCCCTTGTTGTCTCCAAAGAATAAGAAGAGTCGACTGTAGTATGCCAAAAGTCATGTGGACAAACCACAAAACTTTTTGGATAGTGTTCTGTGGACTGAGGAAACAAAATTAGAACTGTTTGGGCCCATGGATGAACGCTATGTTTGGAGGAGGAAGAACAAGGCCTATGATCAATCATGATCAGAAGCAAAACAGCCCCAATCATGCTTTGGGGCTGTTTTGCTTCTGCAGGTACAGGGAAGCTTCAGCGTGTGCAAGGTACCATGAATTCTCTACAGTACCGGGAGATATTGGAAGGAAATGTGATGCAGTCTGTCACAAACCTGAGGCTTGGGAGACGTTGGACCTTTCTACATGACACTGATCCCAAGCATATATCCAAGTCCACTAGAATATGGTTGCAGATTAACCTCCCTAGCGCACCGCCTGTAGCGCACCGTTTTTAACAGTGTGGTCCAGGCAATGGCAGCAGTGTACAAGGTACACTGCCTGCCATTTCCTCCCTCCCCTCTCCCCTCTGCACACAGCCAGTGTCATTCATGACACTGGCAGTGAGGTCTGGAGAGCAGAAGCCCCTCCATTAACATGGAGGTCTATGGCACTGCTTACCCTCGCCCCCTTCCGCGACACCGTGACACGATCAGTGAAGCCACAGAGCCCCGGAAATGGGAAGCAGCATCGCCGTAGCTTTCCGGGGATATGCGGCTTTCATGGGAGCCCAGCTCATCCAGAGTTTGTTCTTCACACAAACTCTGGACGAGATGGGCTTGTGATGAACACTAAGGAGGTTAAAGGCTGGAACATTTTGGAGTGGCCATCTCAGTCACCAGACTTAAATCCGATTGAAAACCTCTGGTGGGACTTGAAGAAAGCAGTTGCAGCGTGCAAGCCTAAGAATGTGACTAAACTGGAGGCTTTTGCCCGTGAAGAATGGGCTAAGATACCTGTAGATCGCTGCAAGACACTTGTGTCAAGCTATGCTTCACATTTAAAAGCTGTTATAACTGGAAAAGGATGTTGCAATGAGTACTAAGAATGAATGTCACTTGGGGGTTGAATAAAACTGATAATGATGTGAGCACAGAAAATACATTTTGTGGTTATTTCGTTATTAATATTATGTTATAATTGTCTGACTTACAAGCACCTTTTTAATTTCATTGTAAACCAGATGACTGAAATGATCAAAATCAATGTCAAAATGGCCAAAACAC
>CM070043.1:23986001-23997325 GCA_036250615.1 Ptychadena robeensis | reverse complement strand
CCTTAGATCATTAAAACAAGTGAAAATTACTGGAAGATATTATACCCCACGTAGCCTTGGTCAGTCTTGTTGAGTTGTCGAACAGAAAACTGTCTGTGTGGCTGGTTTTAGAGATGGCCAACGCTGTATTCAGAAAAGAAAACATTCCAAACACCGAGTGTCTCAGGGAGAACCGCAGTGGTGGTAAAATGTCAGCAGTTTCTTGTCTGTCTTCCCACACTGCCAGGATAATGGTATACAATATACGAGTCACAAAATGGAGCAACTCCTCTTCTGGGAAAGGCAGATGGCCGAGGCTAGAGTGCTGGAACACTATGTACTATTCAAGATGGCAATGATATGAAGCTTTCCATATCTTCAGAAATTTCAATATTTAAAAGTGTGTGACCGAGGGAAAATGCAGAGTGTGTATTTTTAATGCTTGCAAGTATTTTGGTGCTTCCAAAGAACCGATTAGGACCTTACTTCCTGTAGTAATGCTTTTCTGAAATTCCATGCAGGGTGGTCAGACTTGTCCAATTGCCTTCTACTAGTCTACAGAACTCCTGCCATAGTATGAGGGACGTGGGAGTGGGTCTTTTTCTGGAAGGGAAGGCTATTCATTTAACTTCAGTACAGTAGAGGCAATGCACTGCATCATTCAGTGGTGCCACTATCCCAGTGTGTGGGGAGTGCAATCAGCACCAAGTGACACTATTTTACTCCCAGAGGAGGGGTGATGTCAAACTTTCCAACCAAAGATGTATGTGTGCGTGTTTATATTTTTAAATTTTTTTATACGATGGTTAAAAGGCTTAAAAAGGCAAGTCAGCAAGAGGGTCCCAATCTTCCTCATACTCTTTGGTTTGCCTCCCCCCACCGTCTAAATGGTACAGTATCTGCATGCATCACAAATATAAGAACTTTTCTGCCCAATCCTACACCATCTGGATCCCTGGCTATACATATCCATGTATCCTCAGCATCCCTTTAGTGGTGGTGTTGGGGTGGAGGCAAATGCTTGCAGTGTGTTCAGGGCTGAGCAAAATTTAATTTGTATAATAGTGATTGCCCTCACAATCAAAAATGTGTGTGTATAAACAATATGGTGATACAATTCGAAGTTCTAACCCATCAGTTTTGTCTTCCAGGCTGTGAGGTGACCCCTGATGTGAATATTTCTGGTCAGAAGTTCATCATTAAACTCCTCATTCCAGTGGCTGAAGGAATGAATGAAATCTGGCTTCGCTGTGATAGTGTAAGTTTACAATTTGCTCCTCCTTTGTATTCTTTCCTGAGCCTTAGGGTTCCTTTTAAAGGTTTCTAAGCATTCCTAGGTTAGGGCTGGTTGACCTTCCATTTGATGACCATTGCAAAGGTGCCAACACCACTTGGCAGAGCTAGCTAGCCTTTGATCCTTTTTAGCTGAGTGGCATTCTTCCCACTGGCCCCAATAGACTTGTTTGACTTATACTAAATATAGTAAATATACTCACCCTTTTTTCCTATCTTTCAGGAGAAGCAATATGCTAACTGGATGGCAGCCTGCAGATTAGCATCTAAGGGCAAGACCATGGCAGACAGCTCTTACAACCTAGAAGTCCAAAACATCTTATCCTTTTTGAAGATGCAACACCTAAACCCAGACCCTCAGTTAATCCCCGACCAGATCAATGCTGACATCAACCCGGAGTGCGTCGTTTCACCTCGCTATTTAAAGAAGTACAAGAACAAGCAGGTAATGCCATGAAGAGCATTTTTTTTATTACGTTTTTGAGCACTGGCGGCTGGTTTTGCTTTGCACCACAGCTGATCTGGGTGTTTATGGAGTTTCTGGTACAGCTTTTGGCAGTTGGCACACAAGGCCCTGGAATTGGCAGTAATAGATGGGATGATAGGAAAATTGCCCTCACTGCAATATGAGGAACAAGTAGGATGACTTTATGCAAAGATTAGTTGTTTGGTGAGTGTTGGTATGCGTTCTACTTTGTGAACACCTGACACTTGGATCTTGTTGAGTTTTCCTTTGACCAAAACTGTTAATATAAAGCTCACCCCCATTTTTTGTCCAGAACAGTCTCAACCTCTCTTAGAAGAGTTTCAACAAGGCTAAGGTGTGTTTGTTGGAAATTGTGCCCATTGACAGCATTTGTGTGGTCAATGACTTTTGTTGCATAAGAAGACCTAGTTCATAAGATGCATTTCATGTCTGTCCCAGATGTGTTTAGTTGGTGAAGGTCAGGGCTTTATGCGGGACACAAGTTCCTGCACACAACTCATGTCTTTATGGACCTTACTTTGTACTCCGGGGCATGGTCATGGTGGAACAAAAAGTTTAACCTCCAACGTTAAGACCAAATTTTTGTCTGTAGCAACCACTCCTGTACTCCAAAACTACATTATATGATATCTTTTACAAAAATGGTCTGTATGTGAAGCACCATGGAAGTGATTACTATAAGCTGGCAAACGTGAGAAGTGTTCCCATAGAATTTACTCAAAAACCTCATTGTAGGACATGAGAGGGAAATCTGCTAACTTATCTGCCAGACCAAAAGAGTCTCTTGTACAGAAAATATATAATTACTATAACAACGGATGGTTCCAATTTGGGTTTTTTCTTCTGCTGTCCTCTGTAGACTGTTCTTGAGCTGTGAATTACAGACCAGGACACATTTTTTTTCGGAAGGGGTTAATAACATTGAAGTTTGCATCCGGGAAGCAGCTTATATAGAGGTCAGATCCCAGTTCTGTCCCACAGAATCTCATGACAAGAAGCTGCTGTAAAGACAGGATGTGCAGAAGAATGTACGGAATGTCATCTGCATGTTACTAGAGAGAAATGTCATCTGGTCGTCTCATGCAGTCATGGCTGCCATGAAATACATGGAATATATTCATGAAATGGCTACCAATGTACCACAATATATCGATTTTTAAGGTTCTCTAATTTTGAAAGGGCAACTAATATACCACGATATTTCCAAAAAACATAGCTGGCCTTTATGGCAATGTAGCCCAACACAACTTGGGCATGCACCGTAACTCTTTGCAGTGATGGGTTTCTATAGGGTTTCCTTGCTTTCCATTAAGGAATGTAGACTTCAACCTCACGTCATTGAAGCATCAATGCGGCCAAGGTAAGTATTTTATTACCCCCCAATGCAATTAATTCTAAACCTGCACCAAGAGATCGAACAGTTAAAAAATGAGTAACTCCAATAGTAAGGAACTACATCTGTAAATTAATAGAAAGATATTAAGAGAATGAGAGGGGGCATCTGTCTCTTATGGTCAGATTTGTCCCAAGCATCCTAGGAGCAATAGCTCTTCATTCCAGGAGACTGGAATTTTATTCCATTCCCTCCATCCAAGCCAAAAGGCCACTGTCAAAGGGGAGACTATAGCTGTGTTGGCACTCGCAGTATCCATTCTCTGAACACACTGACTATCCAGCTGGTTGAATTGAGGCTGTTTGGAGCATGTGTTTTGTGTTTACATTAGCATTCTGCATTGCATTAAAAAAAATTATGCGACACCAACACATCTCTCCTCACATATGTAAATAGCTGCTCATTGGTAACTTGTTGGTGTCAGATTGTAAAATGTGTCTCTCCATAAGCTGGTCAGTGTGTTTGGGAAATGGGTACTGCTGATGTATAAACACATGCAGAATTTTCAAACATGTATAGTTTGCTAGAACTAAGACCTCCCTCGTGGCTCTGGACTTTTGGCTTGGCTGAAGGAATAAAGAGTGAATAATGCATGGCCAAGACATACCTACTTATTATGGGGTGTGTCTTTTGGTCCAGGGTGTGTTATATAGTGACGGGAAAAATATGGTACATGAAAATCGTGAATTCAAATTTAAGAAGGAAGGAAGCTGTTTAATATCTGCATTATATAGACACAGGATCACACTGGCAATAGGTTGAACTATGCTAGAGAAGTGTAATTGCTTTATACTGCTTGTCTGAATAGCTGTCCCGCATCCTCCACCACTTTTGCTTACCTCTCACTTTGCTGTCACTTTTTTATATTTTTACTTTTGTATCGAAGGAAATTTGCATGCTTTTGCTGGACCTCTGTTCTCAGAAGTTCTGTAGAACCTTCTTCTGCTCATTTGCCATAATTCTCATTTGCTCTTTTTGTTTTATCCCCCCCCCCCCCCATCTCTGCCTTCCTTCTCCTCCCTTCCATTTCTCAACATTGCCCTCTGCAGCCAGGCTATGTAAGAGACTTGGTAAGTTGGACGCTTCAGAAAAAAGCTGCAATTATGGACTCTTGTTGGGTTCTGTTTCAAATGAGAACATTGACTGTATTTAAGTGAAACTTGAGGCAAAAAGATTCCTTGTTTCAGATTGTAAGTTTTATGGCCATGACTGTGAAGGTTGAGGTCCTCAATCCGTGATGCCCCATAGAGGATTATTTGTTGTTTAACCCTCCCCATGTAAACATCAAAAGCGGTCATTGACAAATTAGATCAACAGTGCGACTTTCCATTGGTGGTGGTCTTGTGCACCAATTTACAGGGTCATGATAAGAGTAATACATCATAGAGGATTCCTGGGGGAGGGGTCTGACCATATTAAAGACTAAAGTTAGGCATACACGGGCGATTCCTGGCCAATCGACAACCGTGCCCGTTCCCACCAATCATGCGGCGGCTGCAAAATGGGTGCCCCCGCCTAGTCAGATTGACCAGGATCCTCCCACATGACGGGTCGCACGGTGATCTGACATGTCAGCTAATCCCATTACTTTGAATGGGGACTGCCGTATGTCTGGCACACAGAGTGCCCGCTGATCCTCTGAGAGGGTGCCTGCAGCGTGATGGCTGTCATGCTGCAGTCAGTCCTTCATCTATCGAGGGAGAATCTGCCCGTGTATGGGCACCTTAAGCTTGTCAATCAACAAGTCACACAATGTTAAGAAGGCGCTGGTTACATGACCAACAGCTCTGCTCTGACTTGAGGAGCAGTGCATTATTGTTGCCACTCAGTCACAGGAAGATGCATTAGGGGCATCGGCAGGGATGTGTTGTACATTGCAGGAGGCTCTGTGAAAACTGTCAGTGCAGATGCGGGTTTAATTAAGTGTTGATGATTTTTTATCTTAATGGGAGGCCACAATTCTATTTAGGTGTATATATAAATCAAAGTTGTCTGGCTAATAGTGGAATACATTAGTAAGAATCAAAGGCTGGCATGCTAGAATGCCGCCTGTTAGAATGCAACTGTGCCAGGCACTCATTTGTGGAATGCTTGTTATCTGCGAGCACAAGTATGGGTGTAGTGACCCATTATATGATCGGAATGCATTTGTTGTCACATCTGGATCGTGAGCAGGAAGCGGTATCCTGCATCAGAGATGTTAAAGGCTCAGTTTTTACTGGCAATACTTCACACATAACCTGGATATAGTCCTTTACCTGGCTATGGCATGTGAAAATCAAAAGGCCAGCTAAACATAAAAATGTATTTTTTAAATTCACATATCATGTCGCATTTATGTTAACATGGGGCCCCACGTCAGCATAAACATGACTGGTGTAGGATGCATTCAGTCAATGGACGCACCTGAAAGACTTTTAACATGCCCAGGCACTATGTAGGGCAGCCCTAAAAGGCTCTAGTTTTGGGGGGGTTGCGCTGATTGAATGCACTGGAGTTGGCGCATTCAAACGCATAATTCTTTTGCCTCTTGTGTCCAGTGTGGGCTTTAAATACTGAATTGGCACACATTGAATTTTTTAGTGTACATTATCATTATCATCATCATTTTTATCTTTGATTCATTGCTAGTCTGTAAATGCAAATTGTACTGTTGTTTGCAGTATTCTCTGCCTCCTTTTTTTTTTTTTTACTTGATTAATGAGTCCTTATTTCTACCCTTTTAGATTACAGCTCGTATCCTGGAAGCTCATCAGAATGTCGCCCAGATGAGTCTAATAGAAGCAAAAATGAGGTTTATTCAAGCCTGGCAGTCCTTGCCAGAGTTTGGCATGACCCATTTTATTGCCAGGTGAGTAACTTTATCCCTTCTAAGACAAAGGAAGAGTTCTGCTGGGATTACCATATTTTTCGGACTATAAGATGCACCCGACCATAAGACGCACCCAGTTTTCACATCATTAGGGTTAATGCAATGGATTAAATGAATGCAATATCAAATTCAACCAGTAGATGTCACCAGCAGCAATATTAGCACAGCACGTCATCACCTCACTAATCGACTAATCTCCCTCTCCTCTCTGGCTGTTCCTGTGTCCGTGGAAGCTGCAAAGTGACTGCAGTTTCCACTGACATGGAGAGAGGGATAGATGGCAGTTCATCTATCTCTCTCTCTTCATTGCTTATACCAGCAGGGCTCTGAGCTCTGCTAGCGTAAGCAATAATGCAGTTCAGATGGGAGATCTGGACACCGGTCGGCATCTCTCATCCGACAGCTGCCCAGCTAATCTTCTTGCCGATAGAGAGCGCGGGAAGCCAAGGCGCGACCACCCATGCCTGAGTGGCTGCAGGGGGTCGCACCTTTGGGCCATAAGACACGGGTACTTTTTCACCAAGATTTTGGGGGTGAAAAAGTGCATCTTATAGTCCAAAGATATGATACATTTAAAATGGTAGTAACTGCCAAATGGACAATGCCCTTCTAAGTTACCTTACTGTTAGAAGCGATCAATGAGAGATGCTAAAGTCGTAATTTCATTAAATATCTACTCACTGTTCAGTCTCCTGCTTAGCCTATGTATTCCTATGGATGGAGTCATGTCTTAGCTGCATGGTATATGGTGGCTGGCCAGGTCTTCTACAGTGAGTAACTCTTTGTGGGACTAGTAACGCTTAATTCACATATCGTCTTCATGTCAGGTTCCAAGGTGGGAAGAAGGAAGAATTGATTGGCATCACCTATAACCGACTGATCAGAATGGATGCAAACACCGGCGATGCCATTAAAACATGGAGGTTCAGCAACATGAAGCAATGGAATGTCAATTGGGAAATAAAAATGGTAAGCCATCTTAGGAGGTAAATAGATCTTACTTACCTTTTTATTATGGTTTCTCAAGCTTTGGATATAGTTTAAGGTGTACAATCAAAAGGTGTATCAAGTTAACTACAGGGACAATGTAAGGAAGTTCTAGTACATTCTAAATCTATAAGCATGTATCGGTGTACTGTCATACTTATTTATTCAATGAATTGGAAAGTAATGGGGGCCTTAGTCAAATTAAATAGAGTTTCTTTCCTAGTGGAAGGACCTCATTCATTCTGTGTAGGAAGATGTTTTCTCCTAAGGCCTTCACTAAACTCTTCATTATTTTCCTTCTTCCAGGTCACCGTAGAGTTTGCCGATGAAATGAGACTCTCCTTCATCTGCACCGAAGTGGATTGCAAAGTAGTTCACGAATTTATCGGTGGCTACATCTTTTTGTCCACGCGAGCCAAGGACCAGAACGAAAGTCTGGACGAAGAAATGTTCTTTAAACTCACAAGCGGTTGGGTGTGAGTGCAATGACTCGGCCACCCCTCCACACCTCATTTATCAGAGCTGTCCTATCTTTATTTTTTTCCTAAGTATGCTGCTTAAGGAAAAAAAAATTAAATAAACGTAAGCTTGAAATGTATCCACTCTATGAAAAGTTTTGCATTTTAAAAAGTTGCGTGCACTAACCAAAGCACTTCCATCCTCCACCACCATGACGCCTAGCAAGATCTGCCTTCAATTCAAGCACTTGGTGAAAATTGACAAACCAGCTTCTCAGACCTGTGACTCACAATGGGTCTCTTCTTTTGGGGACTAATTATGAACTAAGCAAAGGAAAGTGCAAGCCTTTAAAAGCCATTATCGCCGTGACTGCGCAGGGCTTTGACCTATCCAAGTCAGGTTCAATGCATGTATTTTTATATTTTGGTGACCTGTAAGGAAGAAAAGTTGACTTTTTTTAAGAAAAAAACAAAATCTGCCTTTTTGATGATTTTGTTTTTAAGCTTCTGTAATATTAGGTCAACATTGAAGTATTGTGCTTTTTTGAGAACACAACGGTCCTTGATGATGTTTCCTATTTTTGAGCACCTAGTGCCTAGTTACAGTGGTTGCTGCCATTTTGAAGCCTAAACAAAGTAAATAAAGCAGACCGATGCTCTGGAAACCTAAAACGCCACCACAGTATATTTTTTCAGGAATATTTGGTAAGCCTGCAAATTAGTTCTCTTCTCCTTGTGTCTTCAAAAAGGCCTGTATGGTGTCAACGGTTCCCTTGGACTGTTGATTGGCCAAGCATCTGACCTCACTGAAATCATTGGTTCCCATTAAGCTAACAGGCCGACGTTGAACAAAATTCAACCATTTACCCTTGAAGTGCCTCGATGCTTGTAGTGAACAAGTAGATGGAACATGTTTTGGGTATTGTCTGATCACACAAAATGGCTGTCGCTTCTGTATCTGGGCAAGGGCCTACAGAGTACACTAATTATGTCACTTGCCCTCCCGATACTCCTACACCTTATAGTATTAAAGAACATGTAGTATTCACCAGCGTTACTGCGTCAAATATGCAATGTTTCATGACAATATGAAGTAAAGGTCTAATGAAGTATAAATTTTTTTTGTGTGTAACTTATGTAAAAACACAGATTTTATAAAATTGTACAGTGTTTTTTTTTCTTTTGGTATTACTTTAATCTACTCACTTTTTTGTTTGTTTTTTCTGCTTCAGTTGTATTCTATCTACATTTAAGAAATATGCCTTATGAATGTATTCTGTATTTTTTTGATTTTAGTATTAAAGGATGTTGCTACAATATATGTTTTTGTCACTGAACTGTTGGGATGGGGTGGGGTGGTGATGGTGAGTGTTTCAGGTGTCAGGAGACTTAAAGAATTTTAACCAAAGAGCAGCCTTGCATCCACCGTATTCTAAACAACAAAGTTCATTCAAGATAAAAATACAATCGCCCTAAACTTGGGTAGATTCCCCAATGGGGCCCTTTTCAGGGTCATCAGTCCCTGCAACTGTTCGCTGGACAATCAGATGGCAAGAGAGGTCAAAGTGACAGTCTAACTCCTTTTGGTATACCTGAAATGAGACACCAAAGCATCCCCAGTGGGTTAAGCCCTTGTGTCCGCTAGCATCTATCCCATCACTCCATCACGATTTGGTGATAATTTCTATTGCTCAGCTCCACCTGCCCAAACTCTCCAACCCAAGGTATAGCATTATGGCTTTGTTTTCAAAGGCTGACCTTCGCAAATAGCACATATCTGTGTCCACAAGCTTGAGTCTCCCATCCATCTGTCCCTTTTTATGTCCAGGGCCATTGTGGTGAATCCACACCATTTGATCAACTCGCTGATCGGAGGACACCATTGATGTCACTTCAGGTGGACCCAACGATGTCACTTCCGGGCGCTGAGTAACACCCAGAGCCACTTCCGGGTGCATCATCGCATCCGATTGTGCAATGTTAGATCCGCCCAGACCAGAGCAGGTTCTTTTTCTTTCTCTTTCCCATAGTTCTTTCTCTTTCCCATAGTTCATTGCTTGGTATGCCGTGCTAGGCTGCCTCTGAAAGAGTTGTCCTAAGGTGTCAAGGGGGTGCAGCTGACCCTTGGTAGGCTGACAAGAGGTAATGGCTAGTTAAGAAAAATTATAGGCAAGTATGTATAGACAATTGTAAGTAATCTGCAACTGGGAACCTAATTTAATTTAACTGGAATCAAACTCCAAATTGTAACCTATGTATGGATTTGCTGTTAAAATTGTGTCAATAGATAACTTCTAAATAATTCAACCTATTAACCATTCTTTTTCCCCTTTTGATGTTGGCTAACAAAAGCCCATTGCTTGCCCCAAATACCTTTTATCCAGTGTAAGAATCCAATCACCTTGCTAGGATAACATGTGCCACCCAACATGGTATTTGTACTTTTCTTGGCGTTGCTTCACCTGTCCAAGCAGGCAAACTGGCACCAGAATCTGCCGGCACTGACTGCTGTGGGCAGGAAAGAACTTAGGGTGGCAGGCCATGTTTCTACTGCTGTGGCTGAAAAGACAAGCTGTGGCCGATTTGAGAGTAGATTTCCCACTACTTCCGGGCAATTTGACTGGTGTCCCACAGCCCTTTTAATTAACCTAACAAAGATGCAGACACTTTCCGAGTCTTGCAGACACATCCATTAAATTGAGCAGTAGAGACTGACTAGCTGACTTTGTGTTGTCCGTTGTTTGCAAAGCCTCTGAAATGGGTATCATCACCAGAATTGTTGGAAATGTATAGAAGAGTTGTGGGAACATTGATGCAAAAACTACATGTGCTAGAGCAAAACTTTTTTTTCCCCAATTAAGTTCAAAGCTAAAATTTTAACATTTTGTAAATTTTTTACTTGACTTTGAACTTAATCTATGCAAGAACTATTTGTGTTGGGGCTCAATCCCATTTTGCCGCTCTCGTTTAGGCACTAGTCATTTTTTGTTTTTTTATGAACAGTCAATGCATCCACCCGGATCGCATCCATAGAGATTGAATGAAGAATGAATAAAGAGATACCAACTAGTTTAGGTGATAGGTGACCAACATCCCAAAAAATTATCTAAAAAGAAGAGAATGGAGGGGAATCCTAAGGAGCCCTATCATTCAAAGTGGAATTTTTCCTGGCACTAGGCTAGGACGTGGGGACTTTAAGGTCACCTGGTAGGGAATCAATGGGTGTTAATCCCTTCTGACAGAAGGGGGTCCAATATCTATTTTAGTAGTCGAAGAACAGGGAAGCAGGAAAACAATAAATCAAATCATTGACCGACAGATAATTGAGGTGGGTCAATAGTGATTACAATACACATAGATGCTTAAAAGAATCCTGTTTTTTCTTTTATTGATGAGTCGTCAATTTGAACACGTGGTAAAGAGTGAAGTTGCCATCATATCTCCTAGTAAGATGCCTGGAGAATGATGCTTGAAAAAGTCTGAGGGTGGGTAAGTTAGCCAACAAAACCTCAATGCGCGTTTCAAATATGTGACTTAATCTTCTTCAGGAGGTGTGGCTTTCCTGATCCCCAATGGGATTGTAGGTAAGTAGTAATATAACGTGTAGATCCAGAGGCATGGAGGTAGGAAGAACGAGGGAGCACTGTAGAGGTATACATGTAATCAAAAGAAACAGGTACAATTAGCAACAGTAGAAAGGTAAGGCTCTCCGTCCGGGTCTCCAGCACGTACTTGGCAAAATCCATTGCAAAACTCCCAAGAAATTTTTTTTTCACCCACTAAATCCGCACCAAGGAGCACTAAACAACATGGTTGGACACTGGGGGAGATGGTCAGTTTGGAGGACACTGGTGG
>CM070043.1:23966751-23985976 GCA_036250615.1 Ptychadena robeensis | reverse complement strand
TCTGGTGGTGATGGTCAGTATGGCGTGATTCATTTTATTTGGTGGGGTGATGGTATTTCAGATGCCGAGGACACTGGTCGGTCCGACTGGTCAAGTATGGAGGACACCTTTTCTTTCCTTTAAGTGGTGGTGATGGCCTCCAGTATGGAGGGAGTGACCACTGTTGGTGATTGGTCAGTATGGAGGACACTGGTTGTCGCCCATGGTCAGCGTGCGAGTCTTGCCCCTTGCTCAACTGGCCCTGGTGATGGTTCCAGTCTGGAGGACCCCCACTCCGGTGGCTCCGATGGCTCCCCTCCAGTATGGCAGGCCCATTCCTGGTGCGTCCGATGGTCGTGTTGGCAGACACCCTGCGTGGCTGATGGTCAGCTGATGGCGGAAACCTGCCGGCGTTCGGAGCTTGGTCAGTATGCCCGACCATTTGGTGCGTGATGGTCCGTGTGGAGGACACTGGTGGTGATGGTCAGTGTGGCAGACCACTGTGGTGATGGTCAGTGTGGCACACTGGTGGTGATGGTCAGTGTGGAGGACAGGGAGGAGCATGACTGTGGAGTGGTCAGTATGGAGGACACTGGTGTGATGGTCAGGTTGGAGGAACCTGGTGGTGATGGTCAGTTGGAGGACACTCTGTGTGGACTGGTGGTGAGTCAGTGGGAGGACACTTGGTGGAGATGGACAGTGAGGCAGCCCACTGGTGGAGATGGTCTATGTGGATTTTGTGACACTGGTGGTGATGGCAGTGTGGAGGAAATGGTCGTGTGATGGTCCGTGTGCGGACACTGGTTGATGGTCAGTAGGAGGACATGGTGGAGATGAGTCAGTCTGGAGGACACTGGTGGTGATGGTCAGTATGGAGGACATGGTGGTGATGGTCAGGTTGGACGGCACATGGTGGTTGTTATGGGGTCCAGTGGAGGATCCAATGGTGGTGCTGGTCAGTATGGAGGACACTGGTGGTGATTGGTCAGTTTGGAGGACACTGGTGGTGGAACTTTCTGTGAGGGCGCCAGTATGGAGGACACCTGGTCGGGATGGACAGGTGGAGCACTGCTGGACGTGGGTCAGCGTGGAGGACACTGGTGCAGATCAGACAGTATGTGAGACACTGGGGCTGATGGACAGTTTCGAGGAAATGGGGGAGTGCCAGTGTGGAGGACACTGGGGAGATGGACGCGACCTACTGGAGATGGTCAGTGGGGAGGACATGGTGCAGCATGACAGCTATGGCAGACACTGTTGGAGATGGTCAGTCTGGAGGACACTGGTGGTCTGGCAGTGTGCGAGGACACTGGTGGTGATGGTCAGTATGGAGGACACTGTGGCTGCGACGAGGGACAGTCGTGGCGACACTGGGGTTTCTGAGTATGGTAGTGTGGAGGACACTGGTTGCAGATGGACAGCGTATGGCGACACTGGTGGACATGGACAGTGTGGAGGACCTGGGGGACGATCCTGGTCCGTGTGGCAGGACTACGGCCCGTACGTGATGGTCACGTGTGGAGGTTGGTAACCTTGGTGGTTGATGGTCAGTACTTGGATTCGGAAACTGGTGGTTGATGGTCAGTTTGGCCAGTACACTGCCTCGGTCTCAGGTGATGGTCCCGTGGTGGACATGTGGTGGATGGTCAGTATGGCAGGCCCATGGTGGTGATGGTCAGTATGGAGGACACATGTGGTGGAGATGGTCAGTAGGGAGGACCATGGTGGTGATGGTCAGTGTGAGAGGACAATGGTGGTGTGGTCAATATGGAGGACCACTGGTGGAGATGGTCAGTTATGGAGGACAACTGGTGGTGATGGGTGCACAGTATGGAGGACACTGGTTGATGGTCCGTATGGGAGGACACCTGGTGGTGATTGGTCAGTTTGGGGGGACACTGGTGTGGTGTGGTCAGTATGGAGGACACTGGTGGAGATGGACACGTGTGGCAGACAATGGTGGAGATGGACAGTGTGGCGACACTGAGGGAGATGGACAGTGTGGAGGGACACTGGGGGAGATGGACAGTGTGGCATGGAAACATTGGGGGAGTGGTCAGTGTGGAGGGTACATGGTGCACATGGACATAGTTGGCAGACACTGGTGGAGATGGTAGTATGGCAGTGTATCGGAGGACACTGGTGGTTCTGTAGGTCAGTATGGAGGAACATGGTGGTGATGGTCAGTGTGGAGGACTCACTATGGTGGTGATGGTCAGTATTGGGAGGACACTGGTGGAGATGGGACAGTGGGCGACACGGGGGGAGATGGTCAGTGTGGCGGACACTTGGTGTCGAGGACAGTTTATGAAGGACCAACCTGGTGGACATGGACAGTGTGAGGACACTGGGGGAGATGGTCAGTGTGGAGGACACTGGTGCAGAGATGGAACGTGTGGAGGCACACTGGGGGAGATGGTCAGTATGGCAGACAGCTGGTGTGATGGTCAGTGTGGCGGACACTGGTGTGGTGATGGTCAGTGTGGCAGACACTGGTGGTGATGGTCAGTGTGGAGGCGACAGTGGTTGTGATGGTCAGTGTGGAGGGACACTGGTTGGAGATGGACAGTGTGGCAGACACGTGGGGGAGATGGTCAGTGAGGAGAACACTGGTGCAGATGGACAGTTTGGCAGACACTGGTGGAGATGGTCAGTATGGAGGACATGGTGGTCATGGGTCAGTGTGGAGGCCCACCTGGTGGTGCAGGTCAGTGTGGAGGACATGGTGGTGATGGTCAGTTTGGAGGACAATGGTGGTGATGGTCACGTATGGAGGACACTGGTGGAGGGACAGGTGGCAGACCACTGGGGGAGATGGTCAGTGGAGGACCACTGGGGAGAGTGGTCAGTGTGGAGGAACTGGTGCAGATGGACAGGTGGAGGACCATGGGGGAGATGGTCAGTATGGCAGACACTGGTGGTGATGTTTGAGTGTGGAGGACCTGGTGGTAGGTCGTGTGGAGGACACTGGTGGTGATGGTCAGTTGGGCAGACACTGGTGGTGATGGTCAGGGTGGAGGACACTGGTGGTGATGGTTCAGTGTGGGGACACTGGTGGAGATGGACAGTGTGGCAGACACTGGGGGGATGGTCCAGTGTGTGGAGGACACTGGTGGCAGATGGACAGTATGGCGACATGGTGGACTGGACAGTGTGGAGGACACTGGGGAGATTGGGCAGTTGTGGAGGACACTGGTAGTGATGGTCAGTGTGGAGGTAAACTGGTGGTGTATGTGTCAGTATGGAGGGGACATGGTGCGTGATGGTCAGTGTTGGCAGACACTGGTGGTTGATGGTCAGTGTGGCGGACACTGGGGGAGGAGATGGTTCAGTATGGCAGACACTGGTGGTGATGGTCAGTATGGAGGGACGATGGTGGAGATGGTCAGTATGGAGGACACTGGTGGTGATGGTCAGTGTGGAAGACACTGGTGGTGATGGTCAATATGGAGGACACTGGTGGAGATGGTCAGTTATGGCGGACCACGTGGTGGTGCATGGTCCGTGTGGCAGACACTTCGGGGGAGAGGGCAGGGTGGAGGACACTGTTGCGAAGATGGACATGTATGGCGACACTGGTGGAAGTGGTCAGTATTTGAGGACACTTTGTGGTCTGGTCCAGTGTGGAGGACACATGGTGGTGATGGTCAGTGTGGAGGACCACTGGTTGGTGATGGTCCCAGTTTCTGGAGGCAACTGGACCCCGGTAGTTATTGGTCAGTATGGCATGGACACTGGTGGCCAGATGCGGCACGTTGCTGGCAGACACTTTGGGGGAAGAGGGTCGTGTGGAGGGACACGGGTTTGCCAGTATGGATCCGTTGGGCAGACATGGGGGGATGGGTTTCCTTGTATGGTCTAGGAACATCGTGTGGTGATGGTCAGTGTGGCGGACATCTGGTGTGCTGGTCAGTTTTTTATGGGTGTGGGATGCTAGGCAGATTTCACTGGTCGGCTGCATGGTCCGTGTGGAGGACACTGGTGGTTGCATGGTCAGTGTGGCAGACACTGCGGGGAGGTAGATGGTCAGTGGGGCAGTGAAACTGGTGTAAATGCGACCCAGCTACTGCGCAGGACACCATGCGTTGGCAGCACTGGTCCGTTACAGTCTATGGAGGGACACTGGCTGGTGTGGCCTCAGACTATGCCGCGGACACTGGGGCGAGATGGTCAGTTGGAGGGACATGATTAGTGATGGTCAAGTGTGGACTTTGTGTCCAACTGGGGGGATGGTCAGTATGGAGGACTCACTGGTAGTGACTGCGTACAGTCGCTGGCAGGATAACCCTGGTGGTGATGTTGTTCCCCTCTCAGTGTGGTGGACTTTCTGCGGGAGCTGGTCAGTATGGCGACACTGGTGGTGCCTGGTCCTTAGTATGGAAGACTCGGTGGAGATGCCGGCAGCTATGGATGGATCATGGTGCGAGTTGCGCTCAGTATCGGAGGTCCACTGGTGGTGATGGTCCGTATGCGCAGGGACACATGGTGGTTCCCCATGGTCAGTGTTTGGAGGACACTTGTGTGGGTGATGGTCAGTATGGAGGCCACATGGTCCCCAGGTCGATACGGTCAGTCCTGGACGGCCCCACACTGAAGGTGGGATGTTCCCGTATGCGAGGACACTGGTGGTGATGGTCAAAGTGTGAGGACACACGTTGGGGGTGATGGTCAGTATGCGAGGACCACTGGTGTTTTGATGTCAGTTTGGCGACACCTGGTGCGGTGATGGCAGTATGCAGAAACATGGCTGGACCGTGGACCTAGTGTGCCGCATTTGACATGATGTGAGAGGGGCATGTGTGGAGGACACTGGTGGGTCATCGGTCAGTTATGGAGGCACACTGTGGTTTTGTGGCAGGCTATAGGACTTAACTGCGTGTTGATGCCGTCAGTCTTGGAGGCACTGGGTGGTCTTCGCCATGGTCAGCAATTGGAGGACATTCTGGTGCGGCAGATTGGACAGTTTGTGGCCAGAAGACCTCCATCTGGGCCGGACCGATCGGTCGTGTGGAGGACCACTGGTTTTTGCAGCCCATGGACAGTATGGCAGACACTGTGTGGCACCGGGCCATGTGTGGAGGACACTGGGGGGATCGATGGTCAGTGGGGAGGACAATGGGCAGATGGCCCAAGCTCGTGGGCTGAGGACACTGCGCGGCGAGACCCGCGTGCCGTGCTGGAGGTACACTGGTGGTGATGTTGTCAGGTGGCCAGACACTGCGGTGGTGTTTCCTGCATTTTCGTTTTTTCTTCGGTGATGGTCAGTGTGGACGGACCACTGGTGCGTGGATGTCAGCCCTTGGAGGACACTGGTGGTTGATAGTCCGTGTGCGGGACACATGGTGGTGATGGTCAGTGTGGAGTGACATACTGGGGAGATGGTCAGCTAGGATGGTATATTTGGTGTTTGTGTGATGGTCAGTTGTAGGTAACTGGTGCGTGATGGTCGTCTATGGAGGACCCAATGGGTGGTCGTATTGGTCAGTGTGGCCAGGACCACCTTCGTTCGTGGTGATCGGTCCCAGCCGTGGGTGGGACACTGGGGGAGCTTTTTTATGGCTTCAGTCTATGGCAGACTACTGGTGTTCCTGTTTGTAGCCCGGTTAGCTATGGCAAGCACACTACTGCGCGTGTAGCCCTTGGTACATATGGAGGACACTTGGGAGATTGGTCTAGTATGGACGGGACACTGGTAGGTGATGGTCGTAGGATTGGACAATGGCCGGTGATGGTTCCGATGTGAGCACGGACACATGGTGGTGCTGGTTCCAGTATGGCAGCCGGACCCCTTGGTGTGATCGGTCCGTCATGGGAGGACACTTGTGGTGATGCGTCAAGTGTGGAGGATCACGGGTGGTGCATGCTTGCAATATCGAGGGACATGGTGGAAGATGCGTCAGATGTCGATGGACATCTGGTGGTGATTGTCAGTGGAGGACATACGGTGCCGGGCTGATTCGGTTCAGTCCCCTTAGGAGGACATCTGGTGGTTCATTGGCTCTCCAGTGTTGAGGCACTTTGAGTTTTTCTGGTGTGGCGCAGTCATGGAGGACACTGGTTGATTGGTCAACGTTGTGAGAGGACTTACTGGTCGGTGATGGTAAGTATTGGGGGCGAGATCCGACTGGTGGAAGATGGACCCGTGTGGCAGTCTCACTTCTGGAGATGCGTCAGTGGGAAGGGACTGACTGTCAGGGTATGGGGTAGACCAGCAGCTCGGTACAGCAGCTACAGTATGGACGGACCCTGTCGGTGATGGTCATCGCTGTTACGGGACACTGCGATGGGCTGCGGTCCCAGTGGGATGACTCTGTGGTGCATACGCGAACATGCGATGTTCGCTGCGGATAGTCCGCCGGCGAACAGTTCGGGCCATCACTACTGATCTAGCATCTATAAAAAAAATAATTTAAATGTTGAAGCTTTATGTTCTTTAGGCTATGTTCCCACTTAGGCGGTTAATTGCCTGCGTCTGAGGTGGAGATTTTCAATCCTATCAATGGGGATAAGCCCATTGAAAGTAGTGTAGGCGATTGGCAGGCAATTCTGCAAGCGATTGAAAAACACAATTTCAGACAATTTACTGCCAGTGCATGCGATGTGGGAATATAGCCTTAAGCTGGCCATAAACGTCTCGATTATTCGTGCGATTTCTGACTGATCCATTGTTCAATAATCAATGAATGTATAAAGTGTGCGATCAACGTAAATGACGAGAAATTGCACAAAAAAATTTTGGGCAGAGATCAGATATGTCTGTAATTTTTAGTAGATTGATCAGAATCGAGGGATGTTATTAGAGACATGCGATCATTACTGTTGATCGACCCATGGAAGCCATATCCCACTTCCATCATTTCCGATCACATTTTTTTGTGTGGACGATCTTTACGATCGTTACTGATTAACCGCCCTAGCAGTGGGGACGGCATCATCTCGTCGACGAGATGGTGCCGTCCAGTACACATCGGGGCTTCGGGAGCGCATACTCACAGTTTTGCGCTGTCCCGGTGTCCCAAATGCAACATGCTGGCAGCTGGATCCTCCTTCTCTTCTCCCCCCCCCCCCTCCGAGTGACATGATGACGTCACATTGGGGAAGCGGCTGCAAATTTGAACTGTAAATTGCACAAAAGCAGTTTTCTATGAAGAATACTGCTTTCAATGGGCATCTGTGTAATAAACATCGCTCACATAAAGTCTCTGGTGCCCCAGATGTGCCCATTTGCAGTTAACCCTCTCTAACCTGATGTGATGAAATCACACCAGGTTAGAGAGGGTTAACTGCAAATGGGCACATCTGGGGCACCAGAGACTTTATGTGAGCGATGTTTAGTACATAGCAGCATAGCTTTGTGCCCTGATTTCTGTGTTTTCATTATTTTTATTTAAAAAAAAATTATTTTACATAATTGTTTGTTTCAAACATTATTATAGTCAGGGTGTCTATTAGACCCTTGTACAGACAGATTTTGGGAAGTTACAGGTCTACAACATAAAGAAATATTTACCATTGAAATCTATGGTGCATGTTTGGTACAGAAATCTGGACCGCAGCAGTGCGCTAGGGAGGTTAATCGGCAATAAATCGCATTCCCGAAAATGTTGCACTTCTTGATTGATGTACAACTTATGATCAAAGACTCAATAGCATGTCCCCATCGTATAACAAATAGATCTCATGGGGAATCTAAGCGTCTATGGTCAGCTTTATTCGTGAGTGTTGAAAATGGAAATAATCTATTGCAACCAGTAAACTGGCATCCTTTCAGAGCGACAATAATAGTGGGTGTCATTTGGAAGTTCTGTTAACGTTTAGGTGTGGAAGTAGAACTGATTTTTTTTGCCATAGGATGTGTTCCTGATTAATGGTATATCACATCCATGCCCAATAAATGATCAACCATTTCAAAATTCATAGACAGGAAGAACTCCACTTATCACCTCCATACCAACCACATTACCAAACATTTCAAAATGCATAGAAAGAACACAATGAAGTCACACAGTCTCCCACGATTGCATAGTGTAAGAGCTCACCTGACTGTATACAATGTGAATGGGTTGTTCAACAAGACCCTCATGTTGCCCAATTTTGGAAAACCTAAAAGAAGCTGCTCTAATTGTAGTGAGTATGATAAGCTTGCCACACATGACTCGTAATATGTTAAAGCTTCCTTTACATTATAACCATATGACATTGGTCACCAGTCAACTAGTGTCTTGGGTTGTCCAGAATCACTGCCAATTCGACGTTAGCAATGTATGGGCTATGGAGGTTCCCCTGATGAGCTTCATCATGGACTTAATGGTTCATCACTTTTTTTCAGTGGAATTTTTATAGCTATCATTATATTATTGATCTAGTCACATCCAGACATGAATGCCAACAAAAACAGGATCACATAATCCTGACTAGGCCTGTCCTTGGCTGCTATTGTGGAAAGTGCAGCTCGCTTGCTGCTGTGTTATGCTTTTCTTGGAGAGAGAATGGAATTAGAAGGGGTAAAGGTGGGCACAGAACCCGGTGTTCATGGCCGAAGAAAACTACCCAGAACAACCAATCAGATGCCAGCGTTTATGGTTCTATCACAAGATAGAACACTTGTTGCTGGGCTTAGGCTTCAGTGGGCACAACCAAGGAAGTGCCATGGCAAAGATCCAAGGGTGTCACTGGTGGGGAACATAACAGGTGACAGTTAAATGGCTCTCCTATACTGTAAAGGGTCAGAACTCTGCCAGGGATGCCAGAGCCATTGGCGTCTGGAGGCTTCAGTACCATGAGGATGTACCATGAGTTCACATTAGGTGAAGGCAACCCTATTGTTATAGTGTATAATCCGTCCACTTATTAGTCACTCACAGTTTTTTTTTACATAGGGATATGCTGAATCAAAGCTCCAATAAGAACAGGGAGGGATTAAAGCCCATGTCTTTGCTTATAACGATAGTTCTACCATATAGGAAAGTGATCTGACTATAGCAACTAAACATATTACAGTAGTCATTTATGCACTGAAAATTTGTTCTCTATGCAGAAGACTGTTTAAGTGTGATTCCCCAGATGTGCCCTTTGAATTAACCCAAAATTCCTTTTGGCACATTTAATATTCATAGCTGGTGAATGTATAAGCATATTGTGTTCAGTATTGTGTTCAGCCGCCATTATGTTGGGGGGGGGGGGTGCTTTGGGCTGTTAAAACCGATGAGAAATCCAAAGTTTTTACCAGAACAGCAACAGAGGGGTAATCTTTTAATGGGGACTTTTGCAGGAATTTCCTACATAGTGAGGAGAGTTCATCTGACTTCCTTTTGTGTTTTTATATTGATCAGTATGTTTTAGGCCTTGTCTCCTCTACGTTGAAATTTTGGCACAATGCGGACGCTGCCCATTGTAAACATGTCTTAATAGGCTCCACATATATAGGCTCTTATATATGTGAAACTCAATAGACATGTACTATGACACATGCCTATGGTTTTTCAGGTGTGTATTTTATTTTCATGCCCCTACCTGTCAAGGTGGCATGTTATCGTTGACCCTTAACACAGGCAAACCATTGGGCACCATGGTTGCATCACACTGAGTAATCCATGATGATAAATGGCGACGTAGCCTATTACTATTTTTTATTATTATCTTTATAATTTATTTATATAGCGCCAACATTTTACTCAGCGCTGCACAATAAATTAGTTGAGACAACACAAGATAACACACATGTACAGGTTATGACACAGGAGGAGTAAAGTACCCTGCCCGACATGCTGGAGTTCTTGGGACAAGCAGGCCTAATAACCCTAGTCTACTCTCTAGAATGATCTATACTTCGCACACTAATCAGTGGCCCCTCGTTCTCCCTATGTGACATGGGTACACACTTTTAACATTTTAGAAAACTTGGTACCTTATTATATCAAACCTCCTGATGTAGAAGTTTTTGAAATGCCTGTTGGAGTATAATGATGCTGTGACTACTGAACAGATGAATTTGATGTACCCACTAGTCATTTCCAGCCCGGAGAATATTGACATCCAGGACCAATTATGTGAACTAATAAATATCTGGACTTTTTAAACTTGAATTTTCTACTGAACTTATTACAATTTTAAACTGAATATATATCTTGATTCCCTTTCGGGTACGAAACATATTAATCATTTCGTGGCCACTAAGGTCCCCCTGTCTTAACAGCTGTTAAAGAGAAAAATTTTTGGTTGGGGGCAACAGTTGAATCTAGTTCCTCCAACCACCAATATATGATATGTGATTTGGGATGTTGGCCACATACTTGAAGAAATGCGGTAATTGTGTATAGACACAGGTACAGGTTATGACACAGGAGGAGTAGAGTAGCCTGCTCAATCGGGCGGGGGGGGGGGGGGGGGGATTGGACTGGCATGGTGGTGATGTTAGGAGTGAGAAGATGGGTAGGAGAGACTGAAGAGGTGGGTTTTCAGAGCTTTTTTTAAGAAGTGCCAAAGGTAAGAGCTAGTCTAATGGGGCGAGGGAGAGAGTTCCAGAGAGAAGGAGCCGCTCTAGAGAAGTCTTCAAGCCGTAGGCAGAGCACAGAAGGGGCTAGGGGTTCATTAAGAGTAAAATCAAGGGGTATCAAACTTGTGCAGGTGCTTGGGGGTCATTTAGATAACAAACCCATGACAGGTATATTGGGGCAAAGCCAGAAAACTGACCTGTGGATGCCTAATGTGGCGTCCCAGTAACTTCTTGAGCCCACCATACACCTTTCAATCACTCCATACAATTTCCATTAGATCTACCAACAACTATGTAGTGCCGGTACTCCCTGATAGAATACATAGTGATTGGAAAGTATATATCACTGCTATGTAGTGACGGATCCTCCCTGATAGAATACATAGTGATTGAAAGGTATATATCACTGCTATGTAGTGCTGGGTCCTCCCTGATAGAATACATAGTGATTGAAAGGTATATATCACTGCTATGTAGTGCCGGGTCCTCCCTGACCTGAAATCCAATTTAGGGCTCATTTCCACTAGAGCGGCTTCGGCTTTCTGCCTCTTCTAATGCACACTGTGAGAAAGTCATAGCGTTCAGTGATATCCGAGTAAACCATCTTTGCCAGTCCAGGAGGCAAAAATATCATTGCTGTACATTCTATTTCTATCGTTCTGAATATATTTCATTTCTGGAACATACAGGCGGATCGTCGGTGTAGCCGCGCCATCGAAATGACTCTAAATGTCATCTCCGAAACGTTCATGGAAACTGCCGACTAATTACAGCTCTGGGGTGACTCATGAAATGACTGTGAGCGTTCAGCCTGGAAATTCTTTCCACTTCAGATTCATCATTTCTCTGGCCGCAGAAAGCAGAGAAAGTTCTTTGTTTTTCAAGCAGAATAATAATCTTAATCAGGAGGATTAAAAATAAAAAGGAGATATATTGTCTGCAGGTGTCCAAGATTTGGGGAGATCTACACTTCCTGTTGTGTCACTGGGACAGGAAGTGAAGGGAAATCCAAAATCCTTTGAAGTTCATTGACATTTGTAGTAAAGCGATGCCAAGCAACATCCTTGTTTGTTTCATTGGCCATTGGGCTGCTCATTAGGTCTATGAGTTAGACCACCCAACATTCACCTGAAAGAGGCTGACAACACTGCGCCTAATGGCAAGGCCCTTCTTTAGGGTTATCAGGACTCAGGATATGGAAATTTCTGTTACTGGCAGGATCTCTATGTAAACTGTAACAGATTCACAAACCTTGCATACAATTATAAATGATGGTAACTATACTCAAATATAAATTTGGAGCATATTGGAGCTGCAGTATGTCATATGTATTGTGCGGATGAATGAAAGTTATTGGACATAAAATATATGACCCCCATCACATACCACCCGCAGAGCTCATGCGATGTATCCAGCAGTCACCCCTGGCAGTGTAAGGGTTAATGATATGATTAGCAGAAGCAATTTGCTGCTCAGCTTCCATTAGGAGCAAACTGCTGCTTCCTGCATTAGAGTAAATGGCCCCCAACAACCCCTCCCTCCTCACTGCGATTGATGGTAAGTGGGGGGAACATGTGATGACCTCAGAGGCATTCTGCAATGGACACTTTCACTAAACATAAAAATGTAGCCAATGTATGTATGAGTAAGTACCGGAATTAGGGTTTAACCTCCTGCAGAGCTCAGGGTTGGAGAGGTAGAAGCAGCACCAGCACTCCATTGCTCCATATATCCTTTTGGGGAAATTTCTCTTCAATTTATTTCACCCTTCCACAATCCATCCAAACCAGAACGCAAATACATTTTGGTTGCAGATATACTTACTTCAAGAATACATGGGCATTGATGGATCGATGACAAATCGACGTGTGTATGGCTACCTTTACTCCCAAATTTACAACCTGGATGTCAGATCTTTCAACAGAAAGTTCTCTCTACTTGTGAAGGGTAGGTAGTCTTGTGTGTCCCAAAAATATTGACCCTCTATTGCAACTGTCCTTGGCCACTTGGGCAATTGATAGTTGATACTGATAGAGCGATGCAGGGTGTAGAATGAGAAGACCTAGCCATTACCCAGAATGCTGTGTGGACTAGATGGTAGATGAATAGGATGGTAGGATTTGTAACATTTGTGGGTCGATGTATGCTACGTCGACAATGAGATGATATGATTCCATTCCAGGAATGGCCTGAAAACTTTTGGTGGCATGTTTTTGTACATGGAGAAACTCCATACTAATGAACGAGTAGGGTTAGTGTATGGTATGGCCATTCCCGTTCTACAGATGTGCAATAGGGTCCAATAATCTCTCAACAGAATGGTGCTTCTCCTGTGAACATACACCATGTTCGCGTAAACTTGTGCGTGTGATGGACCCAATTCACACTTTTGTCCTTTTTCCAGTGAACATGTTGGGTGGTGAGGGATCTATGTGTGCAGAACTATATGGAACTCCTTTTCCTGTTATTGTAAAAAGTAAAAAGGCGAAGAGGCCCCAAGGATGTCACCCTACTGGAACCTCTGTAGAAATGGCTCCTTTGATGTCTAACAGACATAAACAAATATATCTTTCATGAAATTGTAGTTTTTGAGCTAAACACAGACTAGGTTGACTATGGAATGATGAGTAATATAACACTTCCATATACACTATATGGACAAATGTTTGGTCTAGAAATGGAAATAACCAGGAGCTCACAAACAAAGCGGGCGGTTTCTAAAGCAGTACTGTATAGGATAAGACAGAAGGTGGAGGTGGTGGACATAAAAACTTCCATGGATTAGCATTCAAAAGCTGTGATGACATTAAGGGCTATGTTGGTACAGTCCACCTGGTTGGGCAGACTGCATGGTGATAATGAAAGAAGATGGGAGCGGGCCTGCATCTGCAAAGGATCCCGTGGCCCTGGCACATGGGTTTTAAAATGATATCCAACAAGCTTGTACATTATGCATAACACCTAATACCACTATAACCCCCATACTCGGGTGGTTTTGATGTCAGTCGTTGAGTGATAGACAACAGAGATGGTGGAATTCTGCAGAATTCAATTCTTCGAAAATTGTGACCACTATGGCTAGATTTTCAATTTAAAATCACATTTTTGAAACATTTGAAATAATCCATTATTAAAATGTAAATTTGTATACATTTTGTATTTTATAAATCTATTTATTCATTTATTTTTATAGCAGTTATATACGGTATATATTTTTTTTTCAATTTTTTACCACTTTAGGAATGGGTAAGAGCTTAGAAAGAGCTCTACGCTCATTCCAAAGAATGAAGGATTAGATTCTTTTTATATTTAATATTTTTGTCATTAAATATAAAAATGAATATTTTTAAGTAGAAATTTCCTAAAGCCAAAGTATCACAGTGAAAATTCGACTTTCAGACCTGTGAGAATTTTGACATTAAACATTAGATTTCAAATTTTTTGGATCATGTCTTTTAACAGCCCCATGATGTCCCCTTGTCTATGGCACACTGGTGGTCCAGTGGTTATCACTCTGGCCATGCTGCAATGGGGTTGAATCCCTGTCTGGGCATCAGCAAAGAGCTTGTATGTTCTTCTTGTGTCTGCGTATTTTCCTCTGTTATTTCTACTCTAACACTCTAAAGACATACTGGTAGGTAAATTGACTCGCCCCTATAATGTTCCTTTGTTTTCAAGGTGTAGTCCCACCTTATCATCGTGGCGATGCATCCATTGATGATCTATGGATGCATCAACGTGTGGCTTTTGCGCATCTTTGTTATTCAAATCAATAGGGCTCATTACTGCAAATCGCTGGGATATCCAGCACAGAGAAAAAATCACAATTAGATTGTGAGTTCCTGTGAGAGACAGTTAAGCTGGGCACACACGGGTAGATTCCCATGCAATCGACCACCGATAAATAACAGCGTGGTGAAGTCACCATGCTGTGATTGATCGAGCATCAATTGAACAGAAATCAATGTGCGCCACATGGGCACATCAATTCCCGTTCATTGGGGACCCGAGAAAGGCAGCTTCAGAGAGAGCCGTGCTGGCTCTCCGTCCCCTTCACACTGATAGCGGTGTCCAGGCTGCAGTAGCTGCTCCAATACTTTAAATGTAGACTCACGTCTCTATTCAAAGTATTGGAGATTGAACGGGGTTTTCCAACATGTTGGAACCCCATTCAATCAAGTTTCTTCAAGTGGGCTCTATTGATCCTGCTCGAAGGAAGGCACACACGGGTAGATTTGTAAACAGATTAAAGTACAATCAAGCACCGTGACAGCGCACATTGCTCGATTGTACTTAAATCTTTTTACAGGTCTACCCGTGTGTGCCTAGCTTTAGTGATATAAAGATATGCTATGTAAGTTCTGCATAATATGCTTTTTGCTATATAGTTGAAAAGACAGCCCGTCATGAATCAAGATCAATTGTTTCTGGCTTTTGGGGTATAGGGCATAGTATAGAGAATAGTTTTGAGCACGAACATTCGAATTGCGAATATATTCGTCAAATACCGGCTTTTCAAGAATTCACAAATTTGGCGAATATGGCGGCAGATGTTCACACTTTCAAATATTCGAGACATTGTGCATTGGGAAGCTTATGGCCATGTATTGCAATGCTAAAATAAATATGACATGTGACCATTGATTTTGAAGGTAATCGCGGTGCGCTTATATTTTCGCAATGCATGGCCATACACTAGAATGAGTAGAATTATTTGCAAAATATTGCACATTTGAATATTGCCTATCCTGCTCGTCACTGAAAGGCCAGGAATAAAATATTGGGTGGACTGACTGCAAGTGACTTAAATTTTCTCCAGCATTGCATAGGACTCCACTGGCTTCCTCATTCCAGGAGATGGAAGCAGCTGGGGATGTTCAGCATTGAATACAGCAGCTGCTTTCTGACAATCCTTCAGTAAAGTCTACCAGCTGCTGCAGACATGTCAGTATATGCGGAAGAGATTCTGGAGAAAGTGGAAAGAACTTTCTTTAGAAGCTAACTACATTCTGGGCAAGTGAAATTAGACACTCTAAAGCCCCCCTATAAAACTTTTTTATATCACAGTGCCCTCTTGTGGTCATTCTGATAATTTACCAGGAAATTCAAGGTATTAGCCTACTTTTCTTTTATTGTCTTGTTAACCTAATGTAACAGAAAACTTTAATAAAATATGTGTATTGATAGACACTTGTGTTCCTTAACGGTGTTTGTGATGGTGCCATAATGGTGTAGAAACTAGCTATTAATGAAGATACAGCAATGATGCTGCCATAGCGGCGAGGATGCCGCAAGTTCCTCTCAAGTCCTATGGGGTTTCTGAGCTCCATTCTTTCTTCCTCATTCCTGTATCCTTACTGATACATGACAGTGATTGGAAGGTATATATCACTGCTATGTAATGCCAGGTCCTCCCTGAGAGAATACATAGTGATTGGAAGGTATATATGACTGGTATGTAGTGCCGGATCCTCCCTGATAGAATACATAGTGATTGGAAGATATATATGACTGCTATGTAGTGCCGGGTCCTCCCTGATAGAATACATAGTGATTGGAAGATATATATCACTGCGATGTAGTGCCGGGTCCTCCCTGATAGAATACATAGTGATTGGAAGGTATATATCACTGCTATGTAGTGCCGGGTTCTCCTTGATAGAATACATAATGATTGGAAAATTAAGAAAGGTCTTCATATTACATGGTTGTGGTAGCAGAAGAGATGATTGTACGGAAATTGTATGATAAGATTGTAAGGTGTATGGGGTGCTTTACAGTTGAAGTACAAAAAGCGAGATCCTTGATCTCTGTGTAGAAGCAGTGGTCTCTCTTCAGAGGTCTGACACAGGCTGTTAAAGCCCCCCAATCGACAAAAATCGATTTGGGTTGCAGAGGTTGTGTGGACATAGACAGAGACTGCTGCTTCCTCACAGAGAGCAAGGGTCTTTCTCTGCAGCAGGGGTCAGTCTTTTGTACTCATTATTTAGGTTTAGTGCAGTTGGAATGTGTTTGTCCTTTTGAGTTTAATATTAGATTTAAAGTATCAGTAGATACAGGATTTAATTTTATTGTCATGTTAAATTCAGTAGTCATGTTAAACCTTGTTCAATCCCTCGATTAATGATGATCCTGCCATAAATCCTTGCTCTGGTACTTAGTGTTATGGGGTGATATCTATCTCCGAGTTGTGTCTGTGTTGTCCCTATAGGGAAGCTGGTTCTCTGATGATATCCAAATTCTAAAACCAATACCTTGTATAGCAATTCCCAGTATGTTTTGTTGTGGAGCGCTGACTCCTGGTGGACGGCTTCTGTTACTGCAGCAAATCCTCTGTAAAGAGGAAAACCAGGGAAAGGTTAAATCTTTCTATGTCTCTACTTAGAGAAGTACCCGTGAAGGTTATGGTGAGAAGGGAGGAAAGGAATCAAAAAGCCCTCAACTCAAGCAGTGCATAGCACAAATCAAGCCTTCTTAAAACAGAAGGTATTTACACGGCCCAATCCAGCACAAATCCCAAAACTTAGGTGGAAGCCTTCGTTTTGGGACAGTGGGCGGAGCCATGCAAATTATTCCTTTTCGTCCCATCAGCCAGATGCACATCCAGAAACCGCTGGTGTACAGTGCAAATATAGCCTTTTTGGTACATATGTCTCTACTTAGAATAAAGTAGAAAAAATAAAAAAAAAAGCAAACAAAAAAAATAGCGAACAATATACTTTAGTCTTCTATGTGCCAGAGACCACACAATTCAACCAGCAGGAGCCAGGACTGGACTACTGCACCCCTCCCCACCACCTATCTATATCGGTGATCATATCCTCTAAATGGATCAGGAGACTATAATTCTAATTACAGTCAATACATATGAGAATGGAGCAGCCCAGGGATGGGCAAACTTTTCGACTTTTGGGCCACAATGCGTTCTTACATTTGACAGAGGGGACGCCACTCAGGTAATACAACATTCTGCATTTCCTGGTGGAAATTTGGGAGGTTGTCCATTAAGATAACATGGGGGCCGTTGTCAGTATTTGCCCATCACTGCCCAAAAACAGTGCTTAGCTTTCTATTTGATGTGTATTGCCATATATCCCCCCCGGTTAACATTAGTTTCTGATTAAACATTTCGAATTATACATTTCTAGAATCTCTGTTTATATGTCAAAATTACACCAATGATTACATTTAGATATGGAAAGGAATGAGTATAGTGGTCTTCCAGACCTCTTACACATGCCTAAAGTCCTCAAAATATAACAAAGAGACAGTTTTTAATTATTTTTTTAAATGCTGCCCTTCAACATAGCTACCTGCACAGTTGTAACAATGTCCCCTGCTGTAATCCATTCTGGGTTGATGTCTCTCGAAGCCTCCAGCGCTGATTGACTTCAGTTCCCACGCTACTGAGCATGCCAAACAGGTTAGGCTGGACATACACGGGTCAATATCTGTGCAACCGACAAAGCTTGAGTGAACAGAGACTCGATGTGCAGCACTTCTGCACAATGGATATCGCTAAATGAAATTCCACCATCTCTTGTAAAAATAAGTAAACTTTCCCATGTAAATTAAGGGTAGGACAAAGTTTACCACCATGTAAACAACATTTACCATGTTTAGGTGGGCATCCCTGTAGTTGTGGGCGACCGACCACCATGTGTTTGACGTGAGCATGCACGCCGGTGGAACGCCTGCAAGTGGCCAGCTTTAAGGCCGTTTACACAGGTGTTTTATCGGTTGAAACAACTAGCTAAACTAAAGCCCCCGATACACCTTTCAATCACTTTCTACTTTCCTTTAGATTGACCAACAACTATGATTGGAAGGTATATGTCACTGCTATGTAGTGCCAGGTCCTCCCTGATAGAACACAGCGATTGGAAGGTATATGTCACTGCTATGTAGTTTCGGGTCCGCTCTGATAAAATACATAGCAATACATAGTGGAAGGGTTAGAAAAGTCCTATTACATGGTTTTGGTAGAAGTTGATTGTACAGAATGTGTATGTTAAGATTGTAACTGCTTTGTACATATGAGCAGATACTCTCTGAAGTGACTGCATGTATCAAAAAAAACCAAGAGGATATGGTAACCCCAAGTTTGTCTACTAAGCACAGATAATAGGATCAGAAACTGCTAGTCCACCAACAGTTCTAAACCAAGTTTAAGTAAAGCAACTCCCTGCCTCCAACTCATATTTTAACAAGAATGGTGTTACAGGGCAGGAGTTTCAGCCCTGTGTATGGATATCACAGGAAGTGGGGGATCATAATCAAGCCACTTCCTGAGCTTATAGCAAGCCACATGGCAATACATCACTTCCCATAGCCAAGAACCCACCCATTCCTGGGCGGACATCACCAGGACAATGGGGTGAGGGTGCAGAGTTCATTCTGAGACATGCAAGCTGGCAGAGATGTGTGCTAGATCATCATAGCCACAGATTGTTAGTATCCTTTTGTCTTTATTGTTCATCTAAAGGCCACATTGTGTGTGTACATATATGAACATGATATATTGTATGTGTGAATACTTATTGTAACTAAGTAAAGGTGTCTTGAGCGATTCCTGTAAATACCTATTATATATTGTAGCCTAGTTATAACGGAGGTAAATACCACCAGCTAGGAGAAAGGCTGAATATTGACTGCCGCCTTATGATACGCAGTAATTGCTTTAGACACAAGAAAAGGTACCGTATATGCCGGCGTATAAGACGACTGGGCGTATAAGACGACCCCCCAACT
>CM070043.1:23951927-23966651 GCA_036250615.1 Ptychadena robeensis | reverse complement strand
TTGGGGAGGATTTTAAAGTACTGAAAAGTCGTCTTATACGCCGGCATATACGGTACATCGAAATCTCCCTTTTTCGAATGGCAAGTCCGTAGAAAACCGCATTAGCGGGAATAAGATGAAGGGCAATACTGGTCAGTAATCCTGATCTTATAACATCCTTTATATAGAACTTACAAATGAATACCCATTACAAGAATGCATTTGCTTCAATATTTAACTTGAATTCCAGAGATTCACTAGTAATCTAGTATCCTTAAACCTAATTTTCATTAAGATGAGGTAATCGTGGACCTACTCTCTGCCCACTGTGAGGCTGTTTCCATTACGTCGGGACCCCTCCGCTAAGCATATACGCTTAGTGGGAGGTCCGGACGTGGCAGATAGACTTACCTGCTCGGCGGAGGATCTGTCTTCACTGCACCGATATAAGGCTGAACGTAATAGAGTACGTTTAGCCTCTGCACCATGTGTAAACAGACCATCCGCCGAGCAGGCAAAGCTGTGCGATACGTCAGGATCCCGACATATAATGGAAACAATCCCTGACTGCAGTGTAAGGAGGAGGAGCAGCTCAGTGACTAGCTCACCTTTGTCATTTGACTTTCTTCTAATAAGCGTCCAGCAATCCCAATAGAAGCTTAAACTGACTCCGTACTGCTTCCTAATTGCAGCCTGGAGATCCCTTTTAATAAGCACTGTGCATTATTTTAGATACATAGACCATAAATGAAGACGACTAATATTATTAGAAAAACATTTATTATAACTCGCCATATTGGTCAAATGTAAACATTTTGGTTTCTTGTATACAGGACATAGTCAGTGTTTCTGGGATGTACACACACATAGGAATGATGCATCTTCGGAGCTATTTTTGTTTATTGAAGTTGAGAAACTAAACAGTAAAAAGGTCCACAGGGGAAAAGAAACTGTCCAAAAAGACTTGGAAAAAATATATTTCACCAGAACGGAGGTCACTGCAGGATTCAGCTGAAGAGAAATTGCTAAAACACAAATTCTGGTTTCCATCAGCAGTCTTCATTTTCCTAGTCTTCAAATATCATAAATAGCTCTTTCCGGAAGAGAACGCTGTATATAAAAAATATTCACAACCAAATCTACATGGCATGGATGAGACCCTCACTGTCCTTAATCCACTTCCTCCATCCTGGAAGCGTCATCGTCACCCTCCAATGGTGGGATTTCCTCCACCACTGGGCTTGTGGTTTCCTCTTGAGTTGTTTCCTCATCAATCTCATCAATGCCTGGAAGGAGAAGAGAAATTTGTGAGTCTTATGGAATTCATTAATCTTGTTGAACTTTTGGTTCACCTGTTTTAATTACATAAGGCCCAGCCACAAATATATCTAATGACCTAATTTCAATCCATACAGCATATCTGGCTAGAGTTAACTTAGAGACAACCTAAGCAGCATTTGACCTAATAAGGCAGAAGGCTCCTTCATGGGTAAGTGGTACTCACCTAATCCAAGCTTTATCATTCTGTAGATACGGTTGGAATGAGTCTGTGGGTCTTCCAAGCTGAAGCCAGAGGACAGAAGGGCAGTTTCAAAGAGGAGGATCACCAGATCCTTCACGGATTTATCATTCTTGTCAGCTTCAGCCTTTTGTCTCAGATTTTCAATGATCGGGTGATCACAGTTGATTTCAAGATGTTTCTTGGCCGCCATGTAACCCATTGTGGAGTTGTCCCTGAGAGCCTGAGCCTTCATGATGCGCTCCATGTTGGCAGTCCAGCCATAGTTGCTGGTCACGATGCAGCAAGGAGACTCCACCAGTCTGTTGGAGATCACCACCTGTAAATCGCAATGTACAATAGCTACAGATCAGTAAAACATCAAAAATGTGTTGATTTACAGATACATGATTGTCCTCAAAGTATACTGAATACTTGGAAATGTGTCCAACTCAAAATCTACAGAACTAAGGATAGAAATGATTTTATACCTTCTCTACTTTCTTCTCCAGGATGTCTTTCATGACCTTGCAGAGATTCTCAAATTTGGCATTGAGCTCTTCCCTCTTCTTCTTCTCCTCCTCATCCTCAGGAAGCTCCAAGCCTTCCTTTGTAATGGACACCAAGGTTTTGCCATCAAACTCTTTTAGTTGTTGCACGCAGTACTCGTCAATGGGCTCTGTCATGTAGAGGACTTCTAGGCCATGCTTTCGCAGCCTTTCCACAAAGGCAGAATGGGCCACTTGATCCCTGGACTCTCCTACAGAGATCACAAAATGTGTTTAATAATGGAAGGCGTGGGACAACTCTGAACTACTAACTAGTTCTACCAAGTTACCAAGAAAATAAACAAACAAATAGTATAGCTCACCAGTGATGTAATAGATATGTTTCTGATTTTCTTTCATGCGAGATACATATTCAGACAGAGAAATCATCTCATCTCCTGAGGCAGAGGAATGGTAACGCAAGAGTTCTGAAAGCTTCTTCCGGTTGGTGGAATCCTCATGAATTCCAAGCTGTGAAAGAAAATTAACACAATTAGGCTCACACCAATGGTAAATTGAGAGATATTCATCTATTTAGTATTTCTCCAGTACCAATTAGTTGTATACACATACACACACTATTGCCACAATTTAACAACTATATTACTGACAGCATGCCATGTATGAGTGAAACCATGGGGTTCTGGCACTGGGTGACACCAAACCTACTGAGCAGGGGCTGTTTGGTGCCTTGGGCCTTTTTTTCCTGATGCCCAATCTGCCATATACATTTATGTAAAGTCTTCAGATATGGATAAAGAATTATGACTGATTTCTAGTAAACTCAGCATCCAATGCTATATATGTTATACTTTAATATTTTACCCCAAACCATCAGGTAACCATATTCATTTATGATATAACTTTAAGTTAATACTGTAGGCACACAACCATGGAATGGCCACAAGCCTGCATGGACTCTGAGCCTCTCCTACCTTAAGGTTCTTGGAAAAGTGCTCGTAGAACTTCTTGAAGTTCTCTTTATCTTCAGCCAGCTCTGTGAATAGCTCCATGCATTTCTTCACCAGGTTCTTCCGGATCACTTTGAGAATTTTGCTCTGCTGCAGCATCTCACGGGAAATGTTAAGAGGAAGGTCTTCAGAGTCTACCACACCTTTGATGAAGTCTGTGTAGGACAAACACAATAAGACTATTTAAACACAGCAATATGTAGGAGCATCAGAAGGTAAAATGAATGGTGTATAAAAATGAAGATGTACTTTTTCTATGTGATGTTCTGAACTGTCACATGGTAAGGAAGAACCCTTGTTTGAGGACCTCAAGAACCAGATAGACAGCCCAGCCAAAGTTACTGCTTCCTTTAGTTTTTTTTCCTCAAAAAGATCACAATTTAAACCAAAATGACAAGGACTTGGTCCAGACTCAGTCCTTAAATGGTCCACAGAGCACTAGGTACAGACATCTCACCCCAACACATGAGAAATATTGTCTTTGAATGCACCAAGCAGCACGTTGTAGGTCACTTTGCACTATCAGCATCAGGCTGCCAATAGATAGGGCAATCACTGTCCAAAATGAAAAATAAATAAATTTTACAGCAGGAAAGACAGTTTTTCCGAGGTAGAACAACCCATGCTGTGACATTGCGCCACGGCTTGTTAGAGCTGAGAAACCATCAGCTGTGAGTGGGGTCCCATAATGCATTGCTCTGCCTCTGTGACGTCACTATCACAGCTGCAGCCCTGTGTACTCTCTCCCTCTCCCCTCTCTGTCTTGGAGTTCATGGAAGTGTCATCTGTGAGGTGATTGTGGGGGAAGTGTAGAGGAGACATTGCTGGGACTGGCAGCAGAGGAGGTAATAAGATATTTTATATTACACCCATTCATGTCTGTCCTCATCCTCCATATACCATGATCTGGATGAATGACAACCTTTCCTGACATGAAAGTGTCATCTGTGAGGTGATTGTGGGGGAAGTGTAGTGGAGACATTGCTGGGACTGGCAGCAGAGGAGGTAATAAGATATTTTATAACCTCAACCTAACCTCATCCTCAGCCTGTGTGCCCCCCAAATCCATGTCACCCCCGTATCACCTGCACACTGAACCCCTTCACCACCACTTCAGTCTCAATCTCTCCTGTCTCCTACAGTGTCCTTCAGCTTCACTCTTGCTTCACTCTTGTCAGGCGCCAGTACTTAAGATGGTGCCTTAGGGAATGAGGAAGTGAAGATTGTAAGTACCTTTTTTTTTCTTCTGTGTAGCAGTTTTCACAGATGTATACTGCTGACAGGTGTAATATGTCCATGCCATGTATGTGGAGGATTTTTTTTTTTTTTGAGTTTACGTCCGCTTTAACTAATGGTTTCTCAACATCTACAACATTTATCTTACTAATAGGAAGTCAGGATTGGGTTGTGGATTGGGACAAGGTTGTTCTTATGAGTTATACTTGAGAGATGGAACAAGTCACTTACTGAGATACTCTGGGATCAGCTCATCACAGTTGTCCATAATGAATACTCTGCGCACATAAAGCTTGATTAGATTTTTCTTCTTCCGGTTTTCGAACAAGTCAAAGGGTGCTCGTCTGGGGACAAACAGCAAGGCTCTGAATTCCAGCTGGCCTTCCACAGAGAAATGCTAAAATGGGAACATAGCAGGTCAGATTTGGCCTTGATCCAAGACAATCATTACGAGACCTACACTCGTAAACTTACTTTCACGGCCATGTGGTCCTCCCAGTCATTGGTGAGACTCTTGTAGAATTCTCCATACTCCTCAGTCGTGATATCGTCTGGGTTGCGGGTCCAGATGGGTTTGGTTTTGTTGAGCTCTTCCTGGTCAATGTATTTTTCTTTAATCTTTTTGGTCTTCTTCTGCCCTTCTTTCTTTTCATCCTCTTCCTCATCAGATCCGACATCTTCTATCTTAGGAGTCTCATCCTTTTCTTCTTTCGCCTCTTTATTTTCCTCATCCTTCTTCTCCTCCTCTTCATCATCACTGATCTCTTTCTCTCGCTGTTTCTCCACCTACAAGGTAAGATGAGGAGAAAACATTATATTGGTACTGGACATATGGGTGGGATGGCGGACTGCAGAATGAGGTTTGGAAGATTTCCAAGGCACCATCTGCAATAAATTCTTCTTGACCTCTGGGAGGGCCCGATTAAAAATCTTCTCCCTGTTTTCAAACTCAAATAGATAGACTACGTAGGGACATTAGATTGGGAGCTACTCAAGCCGACTATAGATGTCTCAATCCATGGATGGCTTGTAGCAGACTCCTCACAGCGTGGTGACGTCACCCCACTATGAGAAGTCGGCTACAAAACTGACAGAAATCCTGTGTGCTCCACCAAAACAGGGATTCCCTCTCCAAATGAGGGGACTACAACAGGATCGGCCACAAAAAGTACCGGCAGGACGGATCGCCTTGCGCTCCAACCTGCCAGCTGCAACTGTGGAGATTGGCACCCCATGTAGATTGCCTGCAACTACACCTGGGAATCGGCACATCTATGGCCGGCTTTAGAGAAGCAGTTTTTAAAAACAAACAAAAGCGGAGGATTATCTGGAAAAGGAATGCCAGATTGTCAGTAAGTCCAGTTAAATGTAATTGTCCTAAAAAAAACATCATAGGGAATAACCAATGTATTATTGGAGCTCATTGCTGGCTTGTGTTTTTTTATACAGCTGGGCCAATAAAACAGGTAGGCTACCTTTGCTTGAGCAAACCAAGAATTTGGAGTGCGATACTTGTACGATCTCTAAACTAATTTAATTTCAAAATCTGTCCATACAACTTATTAGCTAGCAGAATAAACTTAGATATTAAATTGGCTTTACATAAATGCTTGTATAAGTATTGAAAGCATCCCTATACTATCAATTGGCATCTAAGGGTATGTTTCCACTGTGTTTTGTGCCAGGCAGGTAAAGTGTATGTGATCTGTCCGATCACATACACTATACCTGCCCTGCGAATGCTCTGTTCAGACATCCGCCAATGCAGGGGTTAATGAACTGCACTACGTTAAACTCCTGCATTAGCGGATGGGCTCAGTGCAGGTAAAGTGTATGTGATCTGTTGGGACCCCTGCCAAGCACTGGGCTTACCGTAGAGGGTCCCAATCGATCAATCATAGCCTAAGTTTTGGTAGATCTAATATTTAATGATCAGCTGAATTCAGAATGATCATGCGACTATAAATCCAGTCCCAGGCAATACTCACATGCAAAGTGATGGGATAGCCAATGAACTGGGAATGTTTCTTCACAACTTCTTTTATCCTCTTTTCTTCCAGGTATTCAGTCTGATCTTCCTTCATATGCAGAATAATCTTTGTGCCACGACCAAAAGGCTCACCTGAAGATGCAGAATTTAGGTACATTAGATAATAATTGGCTTATAGTCGCCATCTACCAACAAATGAACGGGTCAGTTTACTCCCAACAGCTTTTTCTACATGTAACTGACTTTGAGTGATGTCCCTCTGATGAGTACCCACATGGAAAGTGTTAGACCATATAAAACATTTACATTTTATGCCAAGTAGTCATCTATCAGCACCTTTTCTACCATGGTACCACTGGGCTTGAAGTAAGGCTGATAAAAAGGTCAACTGGTGGTTTTTCCAAAATGTAGGGGACAACACATTTTTATATATTAGACAAAAGTGGGAGAGAAATCAATACAAGAGACCACTTACTGTTGTCAGAGCGGATGGTGAAGGATCCTCCAGCAGATGACTCCCAGATATACTGCTCATCATCGTTGTGCTTTGTGATGACAGTCACCTTATCAGCAACCAGATAGGCAGAGTAGAAACCCACACCAAACTGGCCAATCATGGAGATGTCAGCTCCAGCCTGCAGAGCCTCCATAAAGGCCTTGGTTCCAGATTTGGCGATGGTGCCCAGGTTGTTGATGAGATCAGCTTTGGTCATGCCAATTCCTGTGTCTATAATGGTCAATGTCTTCTCATGTGGGTTAGGGATCAGGTCAATCTTCAGCTCTTTACCAGAATCCAACTTGCTGGGGTCAATGAGACTCTCATATCTGATCTTATCTAAGGCCTGTAAATAGAGGAGTCACATGGTCAGATAACTAAGGTTGAGGTTAGAGTGGCCAGAATACAACCAGTAACTTCTGAAACTCAATTGTAGTTAGTGTTATTCCTGAAGTGAACCTGTTACAGTTAAGTACTGATGTTACATTTAAAACTGATGCCAATATTACAATAGTCAACTGCCTGGTTTTGGAACAGTTATTGAGCAGCCATTAAAGTTTTCCGCAATCTTTTGCCTAGATGTAATCTTTACTCTTTATACTGGTAAACTTGCGTTTACTTATTTAGTTTAAATACAATTCAATACTTAATTATTGAATATGAAAGAAAAAGATTGTTCCTTCAGCTGGCTTCTTTTCAAGTAGATATTGCTCATAATTAAATATCACAATAACTTACATCTGAGGAGTTGGAGATGATTTCTCGTAAGAAGATCTCTTTGTTGGAATAGAAAGTATTGATGATCAGAGACATCAGCTGAGCAATCTCAGCCTGGAAGGCAAAGGTCTCTACCTCCTCCTCCATCCTGACTTCTTCTGGCATCCTGAAAATAAAACATATATAACATGATATCATGACCAGAGATGATCAGGGTGTCCTACAGAGACCAAGCTTGAGTTATCATTCCTCATCAACCTCACATGTACTAAAGCTATAGATGATGTCACACTTTACTTTATCAAACAAACAATTCAACTTCAAAAGCCCCCCATAGTTGCAGGTGACCGACCACCATTATTATTATTATTTATTCATATACCATTATTATTATCATTAATTCATGTATCTCCACTCTATATTCATATAGAGTGGAGATACAAACACACGATAACACACAGGTACAGGTGTGAAATAGAAGGGGGTGAGGACCCTGCCCGGACATGGTGGTGATGTTAGGAACAAGAAGATGGATAGGCATGTCTCGCTCCCGCCGAACATATAAAAGGTTGGTCGCCCTACAGGGGAGCCCACCTTGAGGATCCGACAAAAAAAAAAAAAGCCAGCAGATCGTACGCGGATCGGTCTTGCTGGTTCTTTTTGTGCCCAATCCTGCTGCAGGCAGTTAACTCTGAGGGGAAGTCTCCTCACCCTCCAAGTTAATTGGCTATAATCTGACAGGGATCACGTGTGTTAGTGGAACACACGGGATTCCTGTCCGTTCTGTAGCCAACTCCTCGCAGCGTGGTGACATCACTACGCTGTGAGGAGTTTGCTACAAGTCGGCTATGGATCGAGAAGTCTATGGCCGGCTTAATGAGCTGGTGGAGCAATATTATAATGATAATAATTATAATATTATAATAAAATGAGTGCATTAGATGGGAGTCTGGTAGGTTGGCACATTAGCTTAGACAAAGGTCTTGGGTATAACTTCAAGAATCAAAAAACTAGGTCTGCATTTTATTACTATTGTCTCCTTTATGGGGGTTACTTTCCTTATCTATGTGGGTGACTCCAGGACGGCATATTGAGAAAAAAAATCCCTGCTAAGGAGACCCAATCTGTTAAAAGTAAAGCTGGGAACACACGGCTTGATATACAAGCTGTTCGAGGTTCCCAGCAGGAGAGGGATGATGTCATCGTAGCACTGCTGTGTCTCCAGCTCCAATCATGCTTTGCATAGAGACCCCGTGGTCCCTATGCAAAGCCATCGACCTCAACTGTGATTTACAGTCATGTCCGACATACCGGTTTTCGAGCGGGATTGATTGGTCCTGCTTGAAAGCAGGGATGGGCGCATTAAATAGGGACCAGATAGATGGCCGTGAGCGTTGGTCTGGCCCATATCTATATGTGTGTTCCCAGCTTAAGAAAATACAGATTCTAAACCCTCCATTCAAACATAAGGTATTTATTGCAGCCAAATGTGCATATTCCTAATTCTGTAGCAACCTCCATTTTATATTTACAGCGAGAGCTACATTTTCTGCCTCGTCACAGTACCAGGAAGTGAGTCAATATCTTCCTGAGGCCATTTCTGGTGACAACCGTTTAGAGGATATAGCATTTGAAAAGATCTACATTCCGTTCAATCATCAGGACACCAAGTGAAGGAAAATCTCCCTGAAGCTAGGCATACACGGTTCCATTTTAGTACGATCGATTTTCAAATCTAGATCTTGATCTTTTCATTGAACACCGATTGTAATCGAATACAAAGTAGTACCACATGGAGGATTCGATGGTAATATGACGGCAAAAAAAATTCAACATGTCCGATCACTTTTCGATCGATAACAATTTTTGTGTGCAGTATACGATTAAAGTTATGATCGATGTAAGCTTTGTTTTAAAATGTAACCATCTATGCCTAGCTTAAGCCCACGATATGATTTTTTGGGCAAATTAAGTGCTTTTTATATCAATAGTTAAAGTTCCTAGAATATCACAAGGAGTACTGGAACATTACCTCATCACTTGATTGTTGCCCAATGAAAATGTCGGCTTATATTTGAGTATATGGTATACAAATACAACCGTTTAAAAGCATTCAAATCGAGAATTTGCTGATCCCATGGGCACATTTGTAATTCCTGATCTACGAATAAAGGTCTATGGTCGGTTGCCTACTTACCTTGCTGTGCTATGGGGTGAGTTTCTCAGTAAAGAATCTGGAAGCCCGATGCTGGTGGTAGATGCTCCGCTAATGTAGATTTCTCGGATCTGTCGGCGTTTCCTCTGTCCGTGTGTCCGGATACAATGCGGCTGGGGCGGCGATGCGTCTATGAGTGTGCGCTGCTCTGGCTCCCTCTAGTGGCGGTCTATTGTCACTGCAGCTCCTCTGCGTCGCTCCTCGCTTTGTCTGCAGCCTCGTGTCTCGGCTCTCTTTATATAGAGGAGGCGGCGCGTTCTGGAAGAGTCTGAGCTGGAAGCTACGAGAAGCTTCTAGGCGCTTCCCTGGGCGGGGGAAGGGGAGATCTACTGCACTGCAACACCCAGGAAACAGGCAGCTCCATCCCCTTCTATCTCTCCATGCTGCCTATTCTCATGTATCAATGACTTCTGCTGATCACATAGTGTGTGCTGAGAACTGTAATGTGTCCTATAACTTCCCTGGCGGTGTCATAGATATATTTCTAAAGCAGTATTGTGACTTTAAACAGATTACAATGAAGGTTTAGGACATACGCACGTTGATGCACGGCTATGCAATAGTGCATGATTGATCTCAATGGATAAAGTCATTTAAGCCGATCAAATGTAAAGGGTATACACAGTTCAATTTGACGTTTAATCGACTTAAAATACCATCGTGCATTTGGATGATTTTGACCATGACATATTATGAAAGATTCTAAACCCATTGTTTCCTTTCCTAAGAAAATAGGCTTTTTGGGACCCGATGCAGTGCGGTTTTTCAGCCGCAGACATACCGGTACCATTACCACCAGTGAGCTGGACTCCACTGCCACGGATCGCCCACGGTGCAGTGCTGACACGGAAAAAAATAAGCCAATCCGATTTAAATGCCAACTCATTTAAACCGTGTCCATTGATTTCAATCAGATCGGCTGTGGGTTTGAGACCAGTGGTGGCCAAATGAGTTGATATGGAGGGTCGCAAGTGCAGCCCTCAGCATCACTTAACCCTCTGAGCGTTTCAACCATGGCACGTTTTTTTCTTAACCGTGCCACGGGCAATCAGGCGGAGCACAATGTGCTTCGCCGCGATTGCCCAGCTGGAGGTAGTAAACATAAGTCTGGCATCACTGGAGACACCGGACTTATGCTGAAAAAAGGCGACGCCCCTCCAGTTACACGGAGGTCTATGGCGCTGCCTACCCCTGCCCCATTCGCGTCACCGGTGACGCGATCGGGCTGACAAGGAACATACATTCCGATGCTCCCGACCGCCGCAGAAATCCGGTGGTAGCGAGAGCGTGGCTCTAGTTACCTGGAGTTAACTCGGGCTAAACGCTCAGAAGGTTAAGGGCCGCACATAACATTTTCTATCTTGTATAAGCATTTATTCATGAAAATAATTACAGCAGCGGGCATAGATTGAAGACATTTCATTTTTTAAATAACAAAATTAGTTTAATATCATACTTCAAGCATTAGGGAACACTGTAGTATGGTGTTACATATATATTATCAAATGTTATGTGCCTCATAGATATTATCAAAACCATTGATAATATCGATGGGGCACATAACCAAAGGTGAGTTCCTATGCATTACCAATAAGGTTTCAGGGGCCGGAAGTGGAGGACTGAGGGGGCCGCCAAAAAACACCCAAAGGGCCGCAGGTTGGGCACCTGGGCAATAGACTGTCAATGGACTAAAAAAAAAAAATGCAGTGAAAACCTGTGGGGAAACCGGGAGTGCACTGCAGGAAATTCGGACGGAAAAACATGCTTTCCGCTCAGCGGCCAGCTGCCAGTGTGGAGACAAGCCCTTAGTCCTGTGCGCATGCGCCACAGTAGAAACACATACAAATGCATCCAAATCTCAGGAAAACATGTCAGATACTTGAACCATTGACTGATATCTACCAACATGTATTACTGCAATCCAGTTTTTGAATCCAATTCAATTTTAATCTAAAAAAAGGATTTGATTTTCAAATGATCGATTTATTAGGATAGCTAATCGAAGCTAATCGAATCGATCAACCGAGCAATGCACATATGGAGAGCTGTAAAGTAGATTGGACGGTCATTGAGAATAAATGGGGAATCATTGGTATAATGAATCTCCTTAGCACTCTGCTCGAATTTTCCGCCCTGCCCTCTACACATCACAGTTAACATAGAGGTCTATGGCGGCCCCTTCGGCGTCACTTTGGCGGTCCCAGAATCAATCGGTGGCTGCCGCTGCATAGGGAATTGTCGCAGCTTTTAGGAGCACAGCTAAGTTTTGACGATCCTGGTTGTAGCCGATCCCGGAACAAACTCTCAAATGCCAGGGAGATCAAAAAAGTGATGTATTTTCGATTGTAGGTCGTTCTTTTATGACATAGCACATCACATTGACCTTTGCAGCTCAACATGGGGCTCCAACTTTATATTCCTGGCTAAACCCTACAATGAAGCGGTTCTTGACACAAACGATTGTCCAGTACTGCTATCAGTTTCATTGTTCTCAATGGTCCAGGCTAACCTTAAGGGTAAGGCTCCACTGAGGCTTTTTGGGAGCAGATGTGGCACGGTATTTCAGCCAAATCGCTCCCATTACCCCCAGTGAGCCAGACTTCACTGCCATGGATTGCCTGCGGTGCAGTGCGGACACAGAAAAAAATACACGGTTTACCGCATAATTTTTTGAAGTCCGCACTGCACTGCGGGCAATCCGCGGCTCAAATGCGTGCCCATGCCGGCCATGTCCATTGAAATCAATGGACGCAGATCAGTTTTGCCGCAGGTTTTAGCCCATTGACAACCAATAGACTGTCAATGGACTAAAAAAACAGTAAAAACCAGACAGGAGTGCACGGTGGGGAGCCTTACCCTGAGTCTTCCCATACTGCCAAACACCTATATATATATTTATGGTATCTCACAGAAGTTTGGTGGAAGAGGATTCCAGTGGCAACCAGTGACACTCTAGTGAACTCCATGCCCAAGTGAGGGAAAATTATGGCAGCCACACAAAATATTAACGCTGAGGGATGTACTTACTTTTGTTGCCAGAGGTTTAGACATTTTGCACTGTTATGCAAGCTTTACACTGACTAGGGTGTACATACTTGTGTTAGAAATATATATAGCAATGGGATATTTGGAACTTTTTTTACTGCCATCGACATCTGCTAAGTTCTGAATCTTTGCCCTGGCTGGTACACCAGTATATCCAGTATTGGACAATAAATATCCCTTTTTAAGCTTTGTAAGAAAAAGATGAAATAAACAATCATTATGTTATAATGTTGGTGGTTTTCATGAATGAGACAAGGGACAGCAATAGAAATGAGCAAAGTTATCAGTTACATTTACATACAGTTATCACAGTTATGTAATTTACAGTCATAGATTTTTCTGGAACATTCCAGATGCTTGTCACTAGAAAGCTCTTCCTATGAATGGTAAGCCGCTCCTCAACTGTCTCCTCACTGTCGCCTTCATTTTCACCTTCCAATGGCGGGAAGTGAAGGAATGTGAATGAAGGCGTAACGGCCGGGAGGGAGGGGGTGAACAGTGTCCAGTCGGCAGCCATCACAGACACAGCCATCACACAGTTGCTGCAGTTTACTGTTTGTTTTCCATTCATAAAAAAACCCCGCTTTGTCAGTGTTATAAAAAAATTTAATGTTTGAGGCGGAGCGTACTGTAGTGTGGGGTGTGCATATGTTAGTATTGTGTTTGGGGCCACAAGGATGGTGACATCCCCCTCACCCAGTTACCCGGGATAGAGGATAGGTAAGGTGTGGGTATCTGGTCAGGTACATTTTACCTCATCCATAAACACTTGAACCCCTAAAAAGCTGGTCTTGGGGAACCCCAACTAAAACATGATATGCAGGTGTATTGCCCACTGTTTGTGATGTGCGGGTGTATTGCCCACTGTTTGTGATTTGCGGGTGTATTGCCCACTGTTTGTGATATGTGGGTGTATTGCCCACTGTTTGTCTGCGTTATATTGATGTATTGCCCACTGTTTGTCAGTGATATGCGGGTGTATTGCCCACTGTTTGTCAGCGATATGCGGATGTATTGCCCACTGTTTGTCTGCGATATGCCGGTGTATTGCCTACTGTTTGCAATATGCGGGTGTATTGCCCACTGTTTGTCAGCGATATATGGATATATTGCCCATTGTTTGTTTGCGATATGCGGGGGTATTGCCCACTGTTTGTCCTCAATATATGGATGTATTGTCCACTGTTTGCAATATGCAGGTGGATTGCCATTGTTTGCGATATGCGGCTGTATTGCCCACTGTTTGTCCTCAATATGCAGGTAGATTGCCCACTGTTTGCAATATGCGAGCGTATTGCCCACAGTTTGCGATAAGCGGGTTTATTGTCCACTGTTTGTCAGTGATATGCGGGTGTATTACCCACAGTTTGTCTGGGATATATGGATGTATTGCCCACTGTTGTCCTCAATATGCAGGTAGATTGCCCACTGTTTGCAATATGCGGGTGTATTGCCCACTGTTTGCGATATGCAGGGGTATTGCTTACTGTTTGAGATAAGCGGGTTTATTGTCCACTGTTTGTCAGCGATATGCAGGTGTTTTACCCACTGTTTGCCTGGGATATATGGATGTATTGCCCACTGTTTGTCTGCCACATGTGAGTGTATTGCCCATTGTTTGCAATATGTGGGGGTATTGCCCACTGTTTGTCTGCATTATGCGGGTGCAGTGCCCATCGTTTGTCTGCATTATGCGGGTGCAGTACTCACTGTTTGTCCACGATATACCGGAGTATTGTCCACTGTATAGTGCAGTTTAACGAAGCTTTTCAGGTGTGGCTTTCCCACATCATGCTGGTGCGTCCATTGATATTCAACCCCCAGCGGACTCAATGCAGACGCAAGTGGACACCGTCCCATTCACTTGAATAGAAACTGCTTTGTCTGCATATTGTGTCTATGCAATGGAAACAAGCCTTCATTATTATATACAGTGGCTTGCAAAAGTATTTTTGAACTTTTTGAATATTTTGAACTTTTCCACATTTTGTCACATTACAGCCACAAACATAAATCAATTTTATTGGAA
>CM070043.1:23938546-23949834 GCA_036250615.1 Ptychadena robeensis | reverse complement strand
CTCTTGATGGGTTGTGTGTGGTGTTGTCATGTATGGCTCTTGTTCGTTTCCCTTTATTGGTGGTGGACTGCATGTAGGCCTTATGTCTTCCTTTTTATAGAGGTGGGGCTGTCAAAATGTATTTAGGTACTTGTATGTGCTTTCTCCTTTATGGGTGGGGTGTCCTGTTAGATTATGTTCTTATCTCTTTATTTTTGGTTGGTGGCTGCATGTAGGTTATGTCTGACCTTATTGTGGGTGTGGCTGCTGTAGGCTTATGGTCTTTTACCATTTAGGTGTGGGGGCTGCATTGGCTCGCTGTAGGCTTAGTCTTTACCTTTAGGGGGGCTGCTATGTGTAGCTTTGTTTCCCTTATTGGTGGGGGGGTCCTGCTTATGTAAGCTTATGTCTTATTACCTTTGTATTGGGTGTGGTGTAGGTGGCATTGTAGGTTATTGTTCTTTTGACTTTTTTTTATGGGTTGTGGTCTGCATGTATGATATATTGTCTTCCGCGTCTTTATGGGGGGTGGCTGCATTGTAGGCTTATGTCACTTTTACTTTATGGGGGGCTGAATGGAAATTATGTCTTCAATTATGGGGGGGATAACTAGATTAGGCTATGTCTTCCCTTTATGGGGGGGCTGACAATGTAGCTTATGTCTTTTCCCCCCTTTATGGGGGGCTGCCTGTTTAAGCTTATGTCTTCCCTTTATGGGGGGGCTGCCAGTAGACTTAAGTCTTCCCATTTATGGGGGGGCTGATGTTTTAGGCTTATGTCTTTCCCTTTATGGGGGGCTGCATTAGTAGGCTTATTGTATTCCCATTTATGGGGGGTCTGACATGTAGGATTATGTTCTTTTCCCTTTATCGGGGGGCTGCCTAAATTCTGCCCCCTCATGTAGGCTTATTTGTCTTACCTTTATCGGGCGGGCTCATGTAGGCTATGTCTTCCATGTATGGGGGGGCTGCATGAGTGTGCTTAGGTCTTCCTTTATGGGGGGCTGCATGTTAGGCTGTATTGTCTTGGTCCCTTTATTGGGGGGTGAGTTGGGTAGGTTGTTATGTTCAAGGTTATTTAGGGCAGGTGGTTTTTTTATTCGTTTCTTGTTTCTTTTATTTTTTACTTTTTTTTTTTTTTTTTTTTTTTTTTTTTTGTGTGGGGGCTTGTGGCATGTAGGCTTATGTCTTCCTATTATGGGGGGGCTGCATTGTAGGCTAGGTATTCCCTTTATGGGGGTTTTGGGCGGCATTGTAAGTCTTAGTTTGTTCTTCTCAGTGTATTTGGGTGTTTTGGTGCGTGCATTGTAGGTCTGTATGCTTCCCGTTTTGGGGGGTAGGGTCTGCCTGTAGGCTTATGTCTTCCGTGTTATTGGGGTGGCCGGATGTAGGCTTATGTATTCTACTATGCATGGTTAGGGCTGCCTGTAGGCGGTTATGGTCTTAACTTTATGGGTGTGTAGGGTGTTTGTGGGTCTGCTCTGTAGGCTTATGTATTCCCTTTTTCTTGGGGTGGGGGGTTGTGTCTGCATGTAGGCTTATGTTCACTTTGGGGGGGGGGCTGTCTGTAGGCTTATGTCTTCCTTTTGTTAAAGTGTCTGCCATCTTGATGAGTCTAGTGTATGACATCTGTGTGGGTTTTATGTAGGGTGTCTTTCCTCTATGGGGGGGTGCTTTTTTAGGGGTGTCTGTCATGTTGATGAGTCTGCTATATGGATGTTCTGTGTTGATTCTGATGAACGAGTCTCTTGCTTCCTGTGTTTTGCATTGTCTGTGGGTTGCCAAGACTAAATCCCTCCCCACAGGCTTGTTGATGCTTCCAGCTGTGGAACCACAAGTCCCAGCACATTATCATGACTATGCTAGATTTTTTATTATAATGGTGTGCCTTTTTTTGGTACAGTAGAACCACAGGTTGCAGCATGCCCCTAGCTGTGGTATAATATTATAGATCTGCATGTGTTATGTAATGGTTAGTGTATTTGTATGAAGCTGCAATGAAGCCTGTGTGATGGATGCAGAATTGTGATGTGTATTGCCTGCTGTGATCTAATGTAAACAAATCTATAATAATGGTATATGTTGGGGTTGGACAGATCTGACTATTTATCATCTGAATTCTTTTCCCTGGGTGTTTGATCATGAGAAACCTACCATCTGGGTCATGTTATGTTGCTGATGAATGTCTTGGCTTGCGGTGCTATCCTGAAATCCTTGGCTGATTACAGATTCCTAGGATGGCTCCCCTTGTGCCTTGTGGTATGAATGTGCTACTTCTGCCATCTTAATGGGTGTTATAAGGACATATTGTTGTGAGGTATTACAAAGCTGGTGACTCAGTTGAATTTTTCCATCCAGAACCTTCCTGGTGTAATCTGCATTTAACCGCTACATAACTGAAGGGGAGTGATGCTCTTCTGGTATCTTCTAGAATGGTGTAGTTGTATTATCTCGCCTGTAGGTGGCAGCACAACCCCAGTGTGAATTGTGGTGCTTTATTTTCCTGTGAGAACTTTTAGAAAGCCATTAGGTTAGACATCTTTGTTTTGGGTTTAATATTAGTGTGGCTTACCTTCTAATGTTTAATTTTTACAGATGCCTGAAGAAGCTTCAGCCACGGCTCCTCAGGACCAACAAATGGAGGAGGAGATGGAGACCTTTGCTTTCCAGGCTGAGATTGCTCAGCTGATGTCCTTGATCATCAACACTTTCTATTCCAACAAGGAGATTTTCTTGAGGGAACTGATTTCCAACTCATCTGATGTAAGTAAAGTACTATAAATAAGTATGTTAATTGTTTTTCCTTCATCTATCGTCAATTGCATTCACTGACCAACTACATCACTTTGTTTTAGGCTCTGGATAAGATCAGATATGAGAGTCTTACTGACCCCAGCAAGTTGGATTCTGGGAAGGAGCTGAAGATTGATGTGATCCCCAACAAACAAGACAGAACCCTGACCATTATTGACACAGGAATTGGCATGACCAAAGCTGATCTCATCAACAACCTGGGCACCATCGCCAAATCCGGAACCAAGGCCTTTATGGAGGCTCTGCAGGCTGGAGCTGACATCTCCATGATTGGCCAGTTTGGTGTGGGTTTCTACTCTGCCTATCTGGTTGCTGAGAAGGTGACGGTGATCACTAAGCACAATGATGATGAGCAGTATGCCTGGGAGTCATCTGCTGGAGGATCCTTCACTGTCAAAGTAGATTGCAGTAAGTATTCAGAAATATTGATAGTACAAGTAATGTATAACTGAGGGTGAGTAAATACTTTGACCTACAATGTTGGCTAATGAGAGACTTGCTCTTTCAGGTGAGCCTCTGGGACGTGGCACAAAAGTTATTCTGCACTTGAAAGAGGACCAATCTGAGCACTTGGAGGAGAGGAGGATTAAGGAGGTTGTAAAGAAACATTCCCAGTTCATTGGCTACCCTATTACACTGTTTGTTGAGAAGGAGCGCGATAAGGAAGTAAGCGATGATGAAGCTGAGGAGGAGGAGAATGAAGAGAAAAAAGAAGAGCAGAGCGAGGAGAAGCCAGAAATAGAGGATGTGGGCTCTGATGAGGAGGAAGACAAAAAGGAAGGAGACAAGAAGAAGAAAAAAAAGATTAAGGAAAAATATATTGACCAGGAAGAGCTGAACAAGACCAAACCTATCTGGACCCGCAACCCAGACGATATCACCAATGAGGAGTATGGAGAGTTCTACAAGAGTCTCACCAATGACTGGGAGGACCACCTGGCTGTTAAGGTAATTGACCCATACTGCCCTAGATGGTGACTGCAAGTGAGGACAGTTTGTTTCATATGCTGCGTTATCATGGCTGATGTCTTACCCTCCCTTTTTTTTTTTTTTTAAACATTCATGTTTGGTTGTTACTGAATTTCTTAAAGTTGTCTTGTGGGTTTGGTTTGATGCCAACAATACAAGGTAGTTGACTCCGTTTTGTAAACATGGGGGCTTCTGTTTTTTTCCTTTGCAAAATTTGGAAAGAGTGGGTAAGCAACTTTCCAACTCCAAACATAAGCTGAGGTTTAGCTTTACTAAATGTTGTTTGTTCTTGCAGCACTTCTCTGTTGAAGGCCAACTGGAGTTCCGCGCTTTGCTGTTTGTCCCCAGACGAGCACCTTTTGACTTGTTTGAGAACAGGAAAAAGAAGAATAACATTAAGCTGTATGTACGCAGAGTATTCATCATGGATAACTGCGAGGAGCTGATCCCAGAGTATCTCAGTAAGTAGCATCAGCTTTGTGGAAAATCTGAAGTTCTGAGGAACCTTAAACCAGGATGTAATGAACCCTGTCTTATCCTCTTCAGACTTCATTAGAGGTGTGGTGGATTCTGAAGATCTCCCTCTGAACATCTCCAGAGAAATGCTTCAGCAGAGTAAGATCCTGAAAGTCATCCGAAAGAACTTGGTGAAGAAATGTCTAGAACTTTTCACAGAGCTGGCAGAGGACAAAGAAAACTACAAGAAGTATTATGAACAATTCTCCAAAAACATTAAGGTTGGCGTTCTGAAAAACATGCCCCATCTAGTCGAACATGCTGGTCAGACCTTATATCTGTAAAACCCCCTTAAGATCACTCCATACAATTTCCTTTATATCTACCAACAACTACGTAGTGCCGGGTCCTCCCTGATAAAATACATAGTGATTGGAATGCTTAGAAAGTTCCTCATATTACATGATTCTGGTAGAACAAAAGTTGATTGTACATAAATTGTAAGGTGTCTGGATTCCTCAAATAACTTTTTTTTTTTTTTTAGCTTGGAATTCATGAAGATTCACAAAACCGCAACAAACTTTCTGAACTACTGAGATATTACACCTCAGCATCTGGGGATGAGATGGTGTCACTGAAAGACTACTGCACAAGAATGAAGGAGAACCAGAAACACATCTACTATATCACAGGTGTGTGTGTACTTCTCTAATGTTGGGGTGTTCTAAAAAAAACTTGTATAAGTTGCTGATGTGTGACTGCACAGATGTGGTGGCTTCACTGGCTGTGTTCTCACTGGAAGTTACAGAACAGAGTTGTTCACTATGTTCCTGAATCACCATTTATTATTCTGTACTTGGTGTATTCTGGGGAAATGTGCTTCTATTCTGGGGAAGAGATTGGTACTCAGTAATTCACATTGATTCTCCTCATTTAATGTTAAACATGCCTGCCTTAGTGTAGTCCAGTGGTTCACAAACTCATTGCAGGGCCCCCCTTTTCTATGTCAGAACATTATTGAGCCCCACCCAAGTTCACAATGTGGGCCAGTGCAATGCCGAAACAAAATCATTAACACTAGCATGTCCGCTGCACTAAGGAAATGCACCATAGCCGCAGCGTGGGTAGTGTAAATTCGCCCTCAAACAAAATGCACTCTACCTACTTCAGCTAGTTCCCCCATGGTTGTCTTCCTGTTTGTCCATCTCTGAGATTTGTCTAATTGGCTGGCAGTGGTAGGCTGACATAGAGGGCTCTAAATGACACCTCTGTACCCCCCCAGTTTTGGGACCACAGATGTAATCAGACCTTTTCAAACGGCCAGAATTGTGTAAAACATTTTTTACGGGTAATCTGTTGTCCAAACAATGTTGTATATAAGTCTTCGGAAAGCTGAAAGTTTCAGTCGGATCACTGACTGCTCTGTGGTCCTGCAGGTGAAACAAAGGAACAGGTTGCTCACTCAGCCTTTGTGGAGAGGCTCCGGAAGCACGGCCTGGAAGTCATTTACATGATCGAGCCCATCGATGAATATTGTGTACAGCAGCTGAAAGAGTTCGAGGGGAAGACCCTGGTCTCTGTCACCAAGGAAGGTTTGGAGCTGCCAGAGGATGAAGAGGAGAAGAAGAGACAAGAGGAGAAGAAATCAAAGTTTGAGAACCTGTGTAAGATCATGAAAGACATACTAGAGAAGAAAGTAGAAAAGGTTGGTATTGCACACGTGTGTGTGTTTGTGTGTACATTTATTGTGTCTTCTGGTACTAATGTCTGTTTTTATCTTTTCAGGTTGTAGTTTCTAACAGGCTAGTCACATCCCCATGTTGTATAGTAACAAGCACATATGGCTGGACTGCCAACATGGAAAGAATCATGAAGGCTCAGGCACTGAGGGACAACTCCACGATGGGGTACATGGCGGCCAAAAAGCACTTGGAGATCAACCCCGATCATTCTATTATTGAAACACTGAGGCAGAAGGCCGATGCTGACAAGAATGACAAATCTGTGAAGGATCTGGTGATTCTGCTGTATGAAACTGCCCTTCTGTCATCTGGCTTCAGCCTGGAGGATCCACAGACACACGCCAACCGAATCTACAGAATGATCAAGCTTGGATTAGGTCCGTTCCATGAATGAAATGGTAGAGCTGTGAATCTACATCTGGGATTTATTACACCCGAGAGTCTGAGGGTAAAGGCCCCCACACAGGTAGCGAGAGGGGGCCGACAGATGAGAGATGGGGTGCAGCGTGATGACATAGTCATCCGTTAGTTTCAATGGACATCGGTCGGCGGCAAAACCGACATTGGTCGCCCGCCGCTCGGTACGTGTGTGATGGCCATTAATCTGTCATTTCTTGGTGTTGTAACCTGGTCTTTGAAAAGGTGGCTACTGTCAGCGGGCCTCCTCGGTTTGTGTTGACAGTCTACACTTTGAACGTTTCTCTGTTTACCGTCTTTGTGAAAACCTGTAATTCTATCCTCTACCCTACCTTGCAGGCATTGATGAAGACGATGCCGCCATTGAAGACTTGACGCCACCCACAACTGAAGAGATGCCGCCACTTGAAGGAGACGATGACTCGTCTCGGATGGAAGAAGTTGACTGAATCCGTTATCGCACAGAATCACTTTAAACGTTCCAGTTCTAATCTTAACCGGTTAGGTTTTTTTGTACAGCAATCGTCTGCAGTTATGGTTAAAATAATATTTATTTTTTGATGTTGTATGTTTTTCTTTTTGTTAAATACACTGTTATATAAAAAAATATTAAGACATAACCCTGTCTGATCCATGTGATATGTTTATAGCATTGCCAGTAACCTAAAATAACAATGGGTGCTCCTAGTTCTAATACTTGGGATTGGCCATAGCATAGATAATGTTACAGGCTCCTGAAGATAGCCGTCTCCTGGGATAAATACAGACTTTACACAGCCGTTCCACCAGCGACTGCTCACAGCATGGTGACGTCGCCACACTGCTTTCATTTGTCCACCGTACTTATGGGAATCACGATGTGTGATGGATTCCTGTAAGATACTTTGGATGGGGACCCCACAAAACCATGTGTAAACTGCGGCTAATTCAGACAAAACACAGGCTTGCTGCATGTGTTTTTCTGTCTGCATTAGCGGAGCCTCTGCCTTAAGGTAATTCTGTTGAACTTTTTATACAAATATGTATTTTCTAGGACTTCACTTTCAAACCTCTGAATGGGTAAGAGTTCCTTGGGACTGCTGTACTCATTCAATAAGGTGGGAGTGAAATCTGGGGGTTAAAGACATACTCTATGAGCCCCTGCAATGCCTGGTCATTGTTTAAGATGTCCTTTACTGTACCATCTGACTCTGGGGTGAGGGGGTCAAACATTGCCTCCAAACATTGGTCGGTTTGCCATGAACATCGTGTTTGTGTTCTACCGACTGCCTGGCAAGCTGATGGCCATATCTATTGATGACAAAGGAAATGTGCCTGCCATATGTCTATTCCTGGACTGTCTACATATGGTGTGTCCGTAAAGTATCTGTAAGTACATCACTTTTTCCACTTTTCGTTATGTTACAGTCTTATTCCAAAATGTATTAAATACATTTTTCCCAAAATTCTACACCAAACTCCCCATAATGACGTGAAAAAAAGTTTACTTGAGGTTTTGGCAAATTAATAGAAAAGATCTGAGAAATCCCATGTACATAGGTATTCACAGCCTTTGCTCAATACTTTTTCGATGCCCCTTTGGCAGCAATTAGCTTGGCACACCTATCCTTGGCCAGATTCCCCCATTCCTCCCCGCAGCACCTCTCAAGCTCCATCAGGTTGCATGGGAAGCGTCGGTGCAGCCATTTAAAGAATCAACTGGATACAAGTCTGGGCTCTGGCTGGGCCACTCGGGGACATTCGCAGAGTTGTCCTTTCATATCTTGGCTGTGTGCTTAAGCGATCTCCCGCAATTCGAATCACCCCGTGGTAAGTATTGGCCCACCTCTCCTAATGTTTAAATTCAGGTCCTCCAACCACTTCCATGGCCACAGGTGTATAGAATCGCCTCGGCAGCTTCTATAAACATTTGTGATAGAATATGCCAGTCACAAGACCTCTGTTCCATAATAGAATGATACCTGTGTAAAAGTCCATTCATGACATTTCCTGGCTGCTCAATATTCCAGTCGGTAACTGGGGACATTAACATCTCAGCCATGAAGTGTCCATGTAAAATCAGAGGACAGGGTTAGCTCATGCTGAGTAAGGGCCCCCATACATGTTGAGAGCATTCATTCATTCGATCGATCAATTTATTTTGTCGATCTGCCAGAACTCTAAGCCGCCCACATGGTTCGATTGACCTAGATCGATCAAAATTGGACAAAAGTTTGATCGAAAAATGTTCGGACATGTCGGAAAAGTAGTCTACAAACATCACAAATTGTTTTGTTATGTCCGACCAATTTTGGTTAGATTTAACTAGTTAGATTACTTACATCGGATGTCAGATGAACTAAAATTGATCAAATATATGTTTCTCTTTGTGTGGGGGGTATTTAAATGGCAATACGATCGATCACCGATTCTCAGATCGGAAAACTTCGAATGAAAAATCTCAACATGTACATGGCCTTTAGGGTCCCCATACACCTTTAGATCTCCTTTTGTGTTACCGAAACCATGTAATATGAGGAACTTTCTAAACTATCAAGTCTACCTGTGTTCAATCGCAGAGGCCCCTATACTACAAAGTTGTTGGTAGATCTAAAGGATATCTGACAGAGATCTGAAGGTGTATGGCCAGCTAAACACATTATACACAAGTCACCAACTGCTGCTGAGAGAAGAGCAACAGATCTCCAGCCTCATATGGCCTTCAGATTAGATGAAGAACAGAGTGTAGAGAGCTTCAGGAAATGAATGTCCATGCCTGAGCAGCTGCATCTAATGGCCCCCCATACATGCACAGATATTAGCGGGCGACAGATTAAAAACGATCAATTTTTAGATCGGTCGACTGAAAATTGGTGCATGCCCACATGGTCCGATCAATTAAATTTGATCGTAATTGTGAAAAAAATTGATCAAAACATGATCGGACATGTCGAAAAATTTTGATCGGTTGAGTACAAATTACGATCAAAAAAATAATAGTTAAAAAAAACCCCCAAAAAATCGATCAAAAATTGGTTATTCCATGTGGAGTATATTCTATTTTTCATCAATCAATCTCCAATTGTACGTTTGAAAAAAAGTTTAGTCTGTCGGACGCTAAAATCTGTGTATGTATGGGGGGCATAAGTCTAACATCATCCAGTGCAATGCAAAGCCTGAGGTTCAGTGATGTAAAGCTGAACTCTAGAGCAGAGGAGACAAGTTCTCTGGAACGACCTTCTCTGTAAAGCTAGCCATACACTGCACGGATTCACTGGCTGATCGATTCAGCACCGATGGATTCCGGCGATTCCACCGGCATCCACAGGTGAGAACGATCAGCCAATTAGGGAATCCGATCGTGGCAGCCCACCTTGCACGGCCGGATCCGTGTCCGATGGATCGCAACGCCCCCTGATCAGAGCAGAATCGGACCCGAAAAGACCAACAGGTTGGTTCTTCCTCGGATCCGATTCTGTGCCCCCGATCCATCGGATGCGGTCGGACGGGCAAGGTGGGCTGCAGAGGATTCCGGCACGATGGATCCGCGTGCACGCGCCCGGAATCCATCGCGCCGGAATCCGGCACGAATCCGTGCCGTGTATGGCAGCCTTAAATGCTACTTGTCTGACAACGTTGTGGTAAGTGTAATGTTTGTTTTGGATTAAGGTGCTAGGGTGGTTGTACCTCAGGGGTAATGCTTGGCCACAGTTTGGGGATGGGTCCCTTCCTGTTCCTGCGCAAGGTCCATAAAGACATGGATGAGGGTGTCGAAGGGATGATGAAGGGAAGGGTTGTGGGAATACTCCAAAAGCATAAGTAGTTTTTGGGTAAATAAATTTTAAAGTTAAGTGAAATGTTGTACTTGTTTGTAATGTACCCAAATGGATGACATCAGGCCTATTTTGGGTGGGCTTCAACACCTACAAAATTACCCTCGGACCCCTAAAAATAGTTTGCCGTGAACACCGATGTTCCATCTGCCTCCAATACTTAACATGGAGGCAAAGTTTGACTCCTCACCCCACATATGGTGCAGTACACACAATTACGTGTTCCCCCCTGAGCCAATTAAACAAAAATTATGTTAAAATTAAAAGAAAAAAGCATCGGGTCTCCACGCCCGAGCATACCAGACGCCTTTTGGCAGGCCTGGAAGGACAGGAACCCCATTCCACCAGGCCCCATGCCATATTTCAACGAGGGGAGGGCCCTAGTGAAGGTAAGGAGTCTCTTCCCCACAACAATACCCTGGCGTTGTGAGGGCACAGATGGGGATCACTGAATGTTTGGGGTTCTCTTTTGACAAGAGGACCCCCCGAGCTTGCTCCCCACCCTATTGAAAATACAGAGATCCCAAGAACCTCTTACCCATTCACAGGGAATGATTTAAAGTAAAAGAAAAAAATATTTATTAAACGTTCCACCCTTCTCCATATCTGCCCGCACAGTGCTCTTCACTTTTGTTAATCCATCTCTTCCTACAAAGGGCAAGAGTCCCATGGGGGGTTGTCTCTTCCCTGAAGATCCAGCAATGATCTGCGACCCTCGAAGATCCGCCTGTTATATAAAATGCCAAAGGCTCCCACAGTATCTGCGCATGCGCCGTGTCCCTGTATGAGGACAATGCGCAGAGACCGTGGGTATCAATCTGCCTGGAGTCTGCAGCTTCATTTATTCATCGCGATGGACCAGATTAGATCATCGCTGCAGCTTCAGGGAAAAGACACCCTTCTTGGGACACTTGCCTCTTAGTGGGAACTGATAATTTTACAATGATGGAGACCGGTACATAGAGGCTGCCCTGTATCTGCACCTAGAGACCCCCAGACCTGTAGAGACTCCCTTTATCTGCACCTAGAGCCCCCCAGACCGGTACATAGAGACTCCCAAGTATCAGCACCTAGAGCCCTCCAGACCTGTACATAGAGAC
>CM070043.1:23888841-23902972 GCA_036250615.1 Ptychadena robeensis | reverse complement strand
CAGAGAACGGACATGTCCGATAATCTCTGGCCGATGCTGTTAGCAAGACGCCGGTCTTCACTGAGACTGTCAGCTCTGGAGAGCGGAGTGATGACCTCATCACTGTGCACTCTAGAGCTCATCTGAGCTGGTGTGTCGGCCCCCACTCGGTACGTGTGTGGGGGGGTCACAGTGGGCGCTGTAATGTTACGCACTGCATGCATTTATTCTTATAGCAGAGAAGTCATTATGTTCATTATGACGGTTTGTTAATTGTGACATTTGAAGTAATTTTTTTTTAATAAAAAAAAAAAAAATTTTTATTCCCATTTAAATTTAGTAGGAATCGGAGTCGGTCCACAAAAATGTCTCCGACTCCTCGACTCCGACTCCACAGCCCTGCATTTAACCACAGAACTACTGGCTAGGAAGCCAACACCCTACTGTAATGCTCAATTAAAGCAAAAGACAATCGATCTCTGTTAAAAGTTATGTTCTGGGGCTTCCTATTTATTTACCATTTTGGGATTAAAGTACTGCTTATCGAAAGGTGCCCATACACGTGTGGATTTTTATTTATTTTTTTTTTATATTTTTTTTTTTAAGATGGACAAAAAGTGATCGATTTTCTGCTTAATTGGACCTTTATCGAATATTTGAATTAGTTCGATTTAGGTAAAAATAAACGATATCAGACTAAATCTTGATCAGAACTGTATCGGACATGTCTGTAAATTTTATTTGATTACAGTGTAATCGAGACACAATCAAGGAAGCACTCAAGGCATGACTACCACTACAGCAATTCTGCTCTAATGTTCTCCCCAACACCTGAAACACAGAGGGAGGTCTATCTCAATAGCGTGCAACATTTTAAGTTGAATCACAGTCTAGTGGAAATAACTCGAATTCCAGCCAATCAGGATCACTACAACATTGCCTGGATGTGTTTCGCCTACTGCTTCCTCATGAAGACAACCACATACATCACTTCTGGACCACTGATCTCCTTTCAAGTGGCAGTGTCAGGTTCCAGACAGGGGGGGGGGGGGGGGGGGGGGGGGGGGGGGGGGGGGGGGGGGGGTGACCAGACAGGCAGCACACACTGACAACCAGACAAGGATATGGGGCACAAATGGGTTTACTGCAAACAAAACAAGACACTGCAGATCCAAATGCAGGGAGGCAAGAGTTCAGAAGCCAAAGTTCAGATGAGGATGCCAGGTAAGGTAAAGTAAATGCTCAGCCAGCATGGGGGTGAGGGCAATATGTGACATACAGTGGGCACTACACTCTGTACATTGTGCGATATGAGACATACAGTGGGCACTCCACTCTGTACATTGTGCGATATGAGACATACAGTGGGCACTCCACTCTGTACATTGTGCGATATGAGACATACAGTGGGCACTCCACTCTGTACATTGTGCGATATGAGACATACAGTGGGCACTCCACTCTGTACATTGTGTGATATGGGACATACAGTGGGATGGTACAATATAGATTAGGTCCAGGTTTCTATATTTCATCACTGGTGTAGAGAGGAGTTTACATCAGTCTGCAGCACGTGCAATTATTAGACACACTCCCTCTGGTCCAGACGCATATTTTCAGGCCACTATTATCATTCCTACAGAGTAAAGAAAAATGGCCACACAAAATATTGTAATGCATGTTTATTGGGTTAAAATGATGACACGGTACAGAATAGGGACATTTAAAAACCTTCTTACACACAATTTGTAAACCTACCAAATCCTTTCTCCAAATGACACATCACTTCCTTGACCACCAGAACTCTACTTTCAGCCATCTCATCACAATCCTTCTCCCACCAACAAGTCACGTTACAGAAATCCTTCAAGTCTTTCCGGTGTGCATCACATATACAAACAAATAACTGAGGAACGAAGGGCAGCGTCTACTCTGTGCTCAGGATGGCCACTCCTCGCTCATAGAAGCTGTGCGGGTCTTCCTTTGTGGCAATTTCAAAATCAACAGTGAAGATTAGGTCAGCTCGGGTGAAGTTCAAATAAACGGGCAGGGTGACCTGAAAATAAGACGACAAAGCTGTGAGCGCTGGATCTGGAGGTGTTGGGGAGGAAGCAAATCTAAAGCTAAGCATATGGTTCGATTTTATCGTTTGATCAACCTAAAACGATCAAAGTTTACATTGATTGAACTAAAGTGCAACTAAACTCAAATATAAAAAAAGCTAATTTTTACTTACCTCTAAACTGTCCCAACACCTCAAAAACCTAAAAAATTTTTTTTTAGCTATCCTCCATTTTAGATTCCAGGAGGCCACCAGACACAAAGTGAAAGCAAGAAAAAACCCCAAAAAAACATGTATAGCTGCTGAAGGAAGTCCTGCAGTGCGAGGAGCTAAACCGCCGCAGGGGGAGGGATGAGGGGGGAAATGTACAGATTTCTCCTCACAGGTAATGATTTATTATTTACATATTGCTCCAATAAATGTGGGGTTGGCTAGCTAGGGGAAACGTGTCTGGTGGGTTTAGGTGTGCTTTAAATCGTATACTGCACACATGGTTCGACCAGCGATAATTGTTGGATACTGATCAAAACATAGATCGAAAAGTAATCGGACATGTTGTATAACGATCGAATCACTATCGTAGCATTGTGTGTGTTGGCCGGGGTGATTGTACTAGATGACATTTATATATGACTCTTTCCTGTATTTTTTTTATCAAAACTAAAACTGTGGATTTTGGTCGTACTTTGGATTCGATTACAAATCGGTGTGTCTGATCTAATCGAACCGCATATGCCTAGATTAAGGGCCCCCATACACCTTTAGATTTCTCTGTCAGATTTCCTTTAGATCTCCTTTTGTTTTACCAAAACCATGTAATATGAGGGACTTTCTAAACCAGTGGTGGCCAACTGAGGTGATATGGAGGGCCACAAGTGCGGCCCTTGGCATCACTAAAGGGCCACACATAACATTTTCAATTTATACTGACTCGTATAAGCATTTTATAATGATACAATAAGAGCAGGCATAGTTAGAAGACATTATTTTTCATTTTTAAATAACAAAAACTTAATAATAAAAAAGCATTCAGGAACACTGTAGTTTAGTAATGCACATTTTGTGTCATATATATCCTCAAAGGTTATGTGCCTCATGGATATCACCAAAGCCTTTGATTATATCTATGGGACACATAACCTTTGATTCAAAGGTTATGTACCCCTATTCTGAAGTTATGTGCCACATACAATAATCCCCCGTTCGTTGGTGGAATAGTGGGAGCATAGGCACTCATCTTCTTAGAACGGGATATTCTTGGAGAGGTGAGGGACTTGCTCAGGCACTGTGTTGCTGATTGGCTTTTATGTGCTCAGCCAGAGCGAGTCCCTCTCCTCCTCTTTCCTCCTGAAGATGATCCTGGGTGAGGACAGGTGATATCCTATGCCCTATGCATTAACAGAAGGTTTCAGGGGCCACAAGAGGAAGACCAAAGGGGCCACCAAGGAACGCCCAAAGGGCTGCAGGTTGGGCACCTAGGTTCTAAACCATCAAGTCTACCTGTGTTCAATTGCAGAGGACCCAGCACTACATAATTGTTGGTAGATCTAAAGGAAATCTGACAGACACCTAAAAGGTGTATGGCCAGCTTAAGATGCAAATCTACTCACCACATTGGCCTTCTTCTCAGAGTTGGTGTGCCTGGTCCAGCGGAGCTGTGTAAGCGCCAGTATGGTGGAGATGGCGTTGGAAAGGGACAGCTTGTTGTTGGTGCAGGTTGCCCCTTGAAGTTTGAGACCTAAAAAAAAAAAAAAAAATATGTAATTAGTAAAGTTATACATTTCCCATTGCAGAGAGCTGAACCTGCTAGTGAAATGTGCGTCTGGTAATCCTGCCAGGAAGGTTCTACTGGGAAGTTCTACTGTTACATTGGGACAACCGGTTATCTCTCTAGCTCCCTTGGAGACTACATGTGCTGATACACATGGACAGGAACATAGTCCTCCACGTACAAATCACCAACACGCAATATAAGGAAAAACAAGCTTTTCCAGAAACCGCAACTCCTTACATATACCTTAAGGCGTCAGATCCCACTCTAAAGCAACCCATCATAACCATTTGTTAGAGGCAAAGCAGCATCTGGCTTAGTTGGCGTACCTGTCACTCCGAAGCTGTAAGCATCCAGCATGGCATTCTGGGTAGTGGTCACGCTGACTTCTAGGCAGAGCTCTTCCAGTGACCAGCTGTTAGCCTGGGCCACATATTGCCTGGTGGCCGTGATGTAGGCTTCAGGGACAAATAGGCCGCCCAACCACACATGGAGGTTCTGTGAAAAGGGAAAGAGACGACATGTTATTTAAAATGAAATGGTGGTAAAGGCAAAGCTTGACAATTATTTATAAGCATCTACAATTGCATTAGTAAGTGGCAGCATTGTCTAGTAGGCACCATGGACCACTACTGAAAGTGTCCATTAACTATTAATTTCCATCCATTAATTTCCCTGAAATATAAGGCTTACTCCCGGAAAAACTCTGGACAGGGGGGATCAAAATGACACAGGAGGATCCGAAGGAGTTACTAAAATGGTAAAAATGGTGACTCTCCTGTGCCATTTTGATCCCCCCACTAGATACCCCCTTGTCATATCCTTCTTCATGGAAAAATAAGACTTAGGGCATCTTTGGGAGCAAAAAGTAATATAAGACACTTATTTTCGGGTAAACACGCTATATGTCCACAATACACAGGCTTCTGTAATGGGATCACTAAAAAAGAATTCTACACAGCACGGTGGGTCCGAAATACTCATTTACAGTTGAATAGATTCTCCTCAACAAAATCTACTGCAACATGTCCGGACATCCTCATTTACATCCTTCATGCTAGGCATGCACAGCTTGAATTTATCGATTCACAATAGAGCCGTCCAGCCTATCTTCGAGCAGGATCAATCGATCCCACTCAAAGAAAGCTCCACCCCACAGTAAACCAACATGTTGGTAAACCCTGTTTGATTTCAAAGTGGGACAGAGGGTCGGTGAGGAAGAAGTGCCTTGGCTTGAGGAAGGGAGAGCGCAACATGTTGACATCCATGTGCTGCGCTCGGCAGCTCCTCCATTGCACAGGAATCGACTTGTGTATTCTGCACAGCAATAGCCTCATACCCATACTGTTTGATGGAAGATTGATAGGGTTCCCAGCAGGTCATCCCAGTACAGACTCCGCTACATCTATCCCCACTAAAGGACATGGGCACTATAGCTTAAGAGAATGGATCCATTGTAAATTCTGTTGTAAATATTGAATCTTTTACAGTTGTGTCTTTCTTCAACACTATGTAGTAGCAGTGTGTTGGACCTCTGATGAGAGCATGCTGCTTCATCAGTCCTGCAACATGAGCCTAAATGTTTTTTTGCTAGCACTGGCCTAACATACTGTGGCCCATTATCCAAAATTTACCTTCCGTAGGAAACAAAAGCTTTTGTACGGGCCAACATAGTTACACTAAATGTGGCCATACATTGTTTGGTATCTCCGTTCAACTTAAAACTTCTTTTTAAGTCAATCAAACATCGATTCCTGCACACCTGGTACGATCGACCAAAAGTATTGTGATTTAGTAGATCATACAAAAATCTGATGGCTTTTCTAGGTATTTTATAAGACATACTTCAGAGTTTCAGGTAAAATTTGGCCAACATCCCAAATAAATATCGCGCAGAAAATAACGATCGCCACAAGGGAAGGGATTAAGGCCCTATCCTCTGTGATAAGTATCTTGGGGCCAGTCAACATATATAAAAAAGGTATACAAATATGTATTATTCCAAACAAGTCAAAAAAGTCCAAATCAAGGTGTGATCTATATATTAGATCGGAGGAGGTTCCTCAGGATGTTGTAATTCAGTAAACACCGCTGGCAGTGTAATTGTCCATAGAGGGGGATGATGACCCCATGCCATCCAGGATAGATACAGAGACCCCAGGGTCTCAGCATTAATGTCATACGTTCCGTATCCTGGGGTATGGCTTAATAAGTGTGTAGTCCTATCTCACCGCCATGTCACGGTCGCACAAGGGAACAGAGGACCATCGCCAACAAGGTTCCTCCGGTAGTAGGTATGTGGTTAAGGTAGTATTATAGGTAGGTATAGAGTTTTTGTTTGGCTCCTTCCTCGTGCTGTAGTTTTCTAGGTATTTTAATCGATTGGTTTACGATCATATTTAGAATCATAATTTGAAATAATTTATTAAGATCGGAATAGGAATTATGTGTTTAACTATCACACTGCATGGTGATATGATGGATCGATTTTAGACGTAGTCGTACGATTGTAAAATCCCACAAGTTCAAAATGAAGATCGATCGTGCAAAAGTCGCCACGGAAAGTCGAACGGCTTGCTTAACGCACAGCATTTGTTCTCAGCATCCAACTAAAAAGGACTTTTTGAATGCGAGATTACACTGTGCCTACTGGCTTGTAAACCTCAAGGTCTAGTGATTTACCATGTACACAGTGGCCCCCACAGCCAGGTGTAAACTCATGAAGGGGTCATTATGCGGCCTGTTTCTCAGTTGCCAATTACAGTCATGTCTGAATAGATTCCTCCCTGCATTCATCACTTGGGACATGCTGGAATTCTTACACACCAACATGAACGTAAAATAAAAAACACTCCATAACAACATTCTGCATGTAAAGTACAATGGGCGTGCAGTTACCTTCAGTTCCTTGGCACCGCTGGCAGCAGCCGCTTGGGAAATATTCTGAAGCTGTTTAATACGGTCACTGAAATCTGCCACCCACTGGATGACTGTCAGTCCGGCTGGGACGGTGAAGCGAGACCAACTTCGAGGCAGGATGCCTGGAGGGAAAGGATGAAATGTTTTATATACTTGAAAGCTCATAATGTACAGATCTGACGATTCTCTATACATGTAAAGTAGGTGGACTGGCTGACTATTTCTAATATCGCATAGCTGCTTAGATTTCACCTCCCCTTCTGGCACAGAAGCAACTGACCTTTCACCAGCTCATTGATCAGTGTGCGCAAGTAGTTAGTCTGCTTCTTCTTCCCTTCACAGACTTGGACGACATCTGTTAGATCTTGGCGCACATCCTGCAGTAATTTAGCGCCCATCTTGACTTCCCGTTCAAAGAACCTGAACAGAGGATCCTGCAGGAAGATACAGGTAAACATTTCCCATAAACGCACTTATCTGATACAGTCAGTTGGTTGCTGCAAAGGGTAATGGCAGAGCTGACAAGTGTCCCACAACTAAAAAAAATCCATATAAAGTACTGGGTACCTCTGCAGGTGTCCCCACACACCAAGACTTCTTAAATCAATGATATGCAAACACCAACTTTATTGAATCAAATTCGTGCAAAAAAATACCACTGCGCAGTCTTTTACAGATCAAAGATGCACCAAAAGCATCATGGCATTGATGAATATCTCATGGTACCCGCTGCCTCCCTGATAAAAATAAATGTGGAAAAGGTAGGAGGAGCATGTTGGAGCTAGCCCAGTATTTGGGAACAGTGGAGACACAAAGCTGCAGTTATGGGTTAGTAGCTTTACTCTCCTCTGGTCACTCTGCACAAATTTTCCTCAAATAGACAAGGTCCACTTCTAACCTTAATGTTTTCCACGGTACGCTTCAGGTGGTTGAGAGACTGTGGAATGACGTGAAGCCAGTTGCTGGCTGTGCTGTGCAACGTTCTCATCCAAGCCGGGCGACCATCGGACGTGGAGTCCCTCCTTTGTTTCTTCTCAGTCTCCGCGTAAGCCAAGTCATCCTCATCCTCCAGCATTTGCATTTTCAGCATTTTACTGATCATGTCAATGCCTGAACCACAGAGGGAAGAAAAACAAAAACGTGCAGGCCAAAGTAAAGCAAGCTGAACTGAATCATGAAAACAAAACCATGCACAACAGAAAGAGAATGGGGACACCGGTAACTGCTGCGGAGCAACAAGGAAAGAGAATCCATGTGTGTGAGGGGAGTAATATGCAACTTAAATGTGGATACATTTCATACATGGCAAAGGTGTGCAGCCCCCTTCAAGTGATTGAGCCATGAGGTTTTTGGAGGAGAATACTATTATGCTAGTCAAGTCAAAAATGCCTTTACTGGTCCTATGTAGATGGAGAAAAGTAAAAAAAATATTTTGCAAAGTTCGATCCATAAGGACCATATATATGCCCAGGTTTTAGAAGCGGATGGGTATATGATGGTCATTTAAAACCTGTCATACATGTACCAGTGATATTTACGATGGATAAAACCCTTAACCTAACCTCTAACCTTTTACCAATAACATGCATTGCCACCACCTATTTATACACTATCCTATCAACTCCTTTCCATACCACCCTACATCACTTCCCATTGGAAAGCACAACGGCCAATAGAATTTACGATTTTCGATGACATTTCCATTTAAAACGGAAAAAAATTCCCTATGTGGTACCATTTTAGCTAAAATTACAACTGATAAACAATTGCAACATCGGGATTCATCTGCTTTTTATTGATCGTAAATATTATCGGTACCTGTATGGCAGGCCTAATACAACGGTCTTTTTTTTGGTAATTCTTGACCTGTGTTTCAATGGGGAGGGGGCTCGATAATGTTCTCAAATAGAAAAGGGGGGCCCTGCAAGGAAAGTTTGGGAACCACTGACATAAAGCAAGATGGGTTTAGTTGGCGCAGTTTCCTCCCCCCAGTTCTAAAAACGGTATTATCACTATACACATTATCACAGTAAGGGACTAGTCAGGTATACAAAAATAATGGGAAAAGCAAAAACGGAGAAGACAAAACACAAATAAAGCCAAATAACAGAAATTCCACTCTCATGAAAGGAAGAGAATGAGTTCGAGACGGCAGGCAGATGAGTCAGAAATGCCAGGAAAATACAAGACTGTTGAAGGATGAGAAAAGGTGACACAACCGCCAATGCGTGGTCAAGAAGAGACAGAAAGCAGTCACGACTTAAACCACGCATTACGGCGGCACAATCATGTGACATAAGTGATTTAATCTAAAAGTAGAATGGGACAAGTTACTAAACTGACAGAATGAATGATACTGGACAGAAAGCGGATTAGTAGCGCACAGTAATAAAGTCAGACACGACTATGGAGACACTGACTGAACACAGGTAAGTACTGGTCCTGCAGGGGATACTTTACCCTGAGTGGTGAGGAGGACTCGCTCTGCATTGTTCGGAAGCCCCAGCCAGGATGGAGTCTGGGTGTCCGGCAACAACTCCACCCATTGTACAAACTCGTCACGTCTACAAAAAAGTTAGGAAAGTTGAATCATATGAACACATTTCTAATGCTCTAACCACTTGTCGATGCTACAAAATCCTGATCTACCAGAGATCCAGTGAGCTGCTAAACATTTACATCAAGTGTGTATAAGTTATAAATCTGCAGTACTCTGTTGGACTCCTCTACAACTCAAGTGACACTTTAATCTCTCCATTAAGAGCAGCACATTTTCTGATGTAAATTAAATGTAGAACATGATATAAGCCAAAAATAGACAGGTCCACTTTATAAATGCAAAATGACAAAAATAAGCGTTTGTATGAAATTACCTGATGCCGTCTGGCATCTGGATGTCTTTGTGCCCATCGATTTTAGAAGCAAGTTTAAAGTCGCCGTCAAAACTTGAGGTGGTAAAGAGCCTCTCCAAGAAGGTATTAAGCAGCCGCTGATCAAATTCGTTGTCAATGCGACCTCCGTATATGGACTGCGCCATCAGAGTCTTCAGGGCAGACCATGGGATCTTATCAGGTGAAATGTTCTGACGGCCCTGAAACCGGATCCAAAATTCGTTAAAACTTAACACAAACTAGAACTATTTGAAGACACAGTTCGTTCCTTACTCTAAGTTCCCAGCAATGAAGGGGTGTTCTTTCCTTTGAATGGTCCCTTACACCAATGGGCTGAACCATTGCCTGTGTAGGTAAGGGGTCACATAGCCCTTCACACTTCTCAATACCATTTCAGTATCAAGTACCCCCCCCCCCCAGTCAGAACAGGGACAGACCAAGGAGCTCATCACCCCATGACTTACTTTAGCAGTGTCATCCAACCAAGTGTCCACCGTGTCACAAGCAGATCTCAGGTCAGATTCACCAAATTCATATTTCTTAGACCAACCCAGTGGAGCATAGCGCAGCCGTTCCTGGATGATGGCATGGAACCAAGCTAGCAGGAAGTACAGACGGGCACGCTCATTTGGAGCCTAGGGATTAGAAATAATTTGTAATGTTGTCTAGCGAATGATTTGCCGAATTCCAAAGCAATTTACATCTTTACCTTACAGATCCGGGCAACTGGGATACTGCTGAAGGTCCTCATCATGTTGGCCTTCACACCAGGAGGTGGCTCAAACACAAAGATTCTTCCGGCACGCAGCAGATTAGTGGGTACCTTTGGCAGGAATAAAACACTTAGAACGCATTGCCACTGAAATGTTTGGCTTTCATTTGAAATAATTTTCCAAGCTGTACCTTGGGGTTAATCTCCATTGTCAGGAAAAGGCGGAAGGACGAGTGTGGCTGCATAGAATGGAGCTTCTTCTCAAGCTGCATTAGCCAACCAGGAGCCAGATGAACATTCTTCAGCATTACCCACCTGCGGCCAAAGACACGAAGGTCACCAACATCATCCAGCTACCCAACAAAAACAATTGAGACTCATCCTATCGCAGTGACTGTTACAGCATCCACCTAGACATTACTCAAACTAGTAATAGCAGAAGTGTACTAGACACAGGACATTTTCAGGTTGTAAAATTTTGCACTTTATGGTAAAAACTATTAGTGTGCTTTGCTTATTCATGTCAGACATGTTTAACCTCCTGAGCGTTTCACCCATGGCACGGTTTTTTCATAACCGTGCCACGGGCAATCGCGGCGGAGCACAATATGCTCCGCCACGATTTCCTGCTCAGCTGGAGGACGTAAACATAAGTCCGGCGTCACTGGAGACGCCGCACTTACGCTGAAGAAAAGCGACGCCCCTCCAGTTACACGGAGGTCTATGGCGCCGCCTACCCCCGCCCCCTTCGCGTCACCGGTGACGCGATCGGGGGCGGACCCAGAAGCATACATGCCGATGCTCCCGACCACCGTAAGAAGACGGCGAGACCTAGAGCGTGGCTCTAGTCAACTGGGGCTGAGTTTCATGATACATGAAACTCAGCCCGAGTTAACTCGGGCAGAACGCTCAGTAGGTTAAAATGAATCTTTTACCTGAAATTTGGGCTATAATTTTGGCATTTGACACAAATTAGCATTAAACCTTGAAGGTAAAATTTTTCCTCCTTGTGAAGGATGACTGGTCAACATAAAAGCCCAACAAAGCGATGGATTAGAGTTTATTCCAACTTACCTTCCAGACCTCACTGCTGTATTGATGGCCTTTTCTGCTTGATTAAATCCTTCTGCAGAACCTGTAGGTGTAGACGATACAAACATGAAATACAAGCAAACAGTCATTATCACTCATCAGTCAATGACTACAGCCAACAGGACTTACCAATGGCTATGGATGTAGTTTGGGTATTCTGCTCGGCTGCTAGGTCTTCCACGCGGCCACTGGCATCATATCCAGGGACAGAGCACATGAGGACAGGTGTGCTGGGTTTTACCTGCAGAAATTGGAATTCATTAGTATAACCAGCGAACACATACCTTAGCAGGAACTACTTTATTTAAACTAAGGTATAAGGCTCATCACCTCTGTATCCACGATATATGCCAAATCCAATGGCTGGTCTATGACAGACATAAATAATTCTCCCAGGATGGTGGAGACAAAAATGTGAGCCATGGCCAGCAGGCGGTCAGGGCGGAAAGCTTGGATGAGGAGCAAGCGGTGGACGGCTTGGCCGATAGGTGCTGAAATCGTAAAAAGAAGGATTACTAACTTGGCCTGGACCAAAATCACCTCTTAACATTCCTACTATTTGGCAAAAATGATAGTCCTAGCAGATATTTAAATATCACATTTCAGGTAAATATTGCAATACTTTATCAATGAGATTTCACAGGTCAATAGACACCTCCACTGGGTAAGCGTGTATGTTGCCACCATGCCTTGTATTCTATCCCATTAACTTCCTTAGTGATCAGCCTGCACACAGTACTCCTCCCCTTACCACCCGCCTCCTCCACTCTACACATTGCCTGTGTCATTGATGACGCCAGTGATGTGGGCTGGTAAGCCGACGCCACTCCATTAACATGGAGGTCTATGGTGCCACCCCCCCATGCCCCTTCAGAGTCATGATGATGTAGAAAGGGCAACCCCAAAATCAAATCAGTGGCTGGATAGAGAATCACCTCAACTTTCAGGAGTACAGGTAAGTTTTGACGATCCCGGTTTGTACAGGCAGTTTGAAAGCAGACCAGGAAGTGTAGGAGAACCTCTCATTCCTGTTATCTTTGAGGCGACAAGCATAACGGCTAAGTGATGTAATGGATTCTGGGTGTATGAACACGAGGGGCCAAAGCCGACAGAATTATGGTGAAGATGGGTACCATCCCTATCACAGCTGAAATAGGATTTAAGTGTGTCAATGATCCCAAAACCCCCACACTACCCAGGAGACATTCGTTTAGCACATCACTGGGGGACTCCAGTGAATGACAGACACTTACTAGCTGGCTTCTCCTCACTCCACAGGTATGGCACTGTCTGCTCCGGAGAACTGCTCTCCAGCCAGATGAAGAATTGCTGTAAAAGAAAACAGACGTCCTTGTAAGTCTTCACTGGGGTCAGTTCAAAGAAGAAATGTAATTCACGAGATTGCCGTGTGCGCATAGGAAACTCACATCATCAGCTTCCACCTTCCCTATGAGATCCCTGAAGGCAGGCATGTTGGCGAGTCGAATCATGGCCTCCACCTGCTCCTCAGACAGGCCACTCATTTTGGGGACAGAGGAAGAACCGAGGACTATCTCTTTTCCTCTCAGGAAGTGCTGGAACTCCTTATCATACGTCGGTTCACTAAATTAACACAAACAGAAAAATCACTATGACTGAAGCATGGCTGCCACCCACAAAGCCAAGTTCTAAACCATACCACCAAGAAATTCTTCAAAAACAAAAAATAAAAACTCACCTGCTAAAAACATTAAAAAATAACACACTTTGGGATAACCTAAATTCTAGCTAATTTTAAGAGCCAAGAAGGCATTATGTTGTGCTGCCAATTATTTTATTGTTAACATAGCATATCATTAAGATAAAAAAAGCTACATTTTTGGGGAGATATATCAGCCTGGGCTAGTTTCAGACAGAAAGCCCAAAGTAACACCCATGTCAGGCAAAGCCTGACTGCAGGAACAAAAAATAAATCCGTCATAAAACATTACCCAATGGTTCCCTTCAGCTTAATCCTGGCCAGCAGCATAGCAAAGGTAATGTGGTCCTGATGCAACATCCCGCGAGCCACCCTGTTGAAGGCCACCTGGAAAGCAAAAAGGTCACATTTTTATGGTCGAACCACGACACAATATATTGAAGATTACATGTTTCATGCTAGGACTAGTGACAAAACCAAACATTTAAGATGTATTAACCATAAAGAATATTATTTACAAATGCTGGCGGAATATTTGCCGGTCATAATTCACTGCACTTCCAGGCATGTGACACTTATTTCTCAATTAAGCAGAGACGATTCTTAGAAGAAGATTCTCTGTCAACCATTAGTGAATTAGACTAAAACACCATCTAGGTCGCTCAAGATATCATTCTAGTTTAGCATGGCAAGAATTTTACCAATTTAGATTATACACTCCAGAAATCAGACTGGTAGTACTCTTCGTACCTGGAAAAGGTCTTTGGTGATCACAGAAAGACGCTGAGTGTGATCTGTGATGCCCTTGAGGTTGGCATTCTCGTATAGCACAGTATGGTAGATGTCCAGGAAGAACTGCAGAGAGTACTGATACAGGAAATGGATCTAGAACAAGAACAAAAAATACAAAAATATTATATAACAAACCTAAAAGATGTAATGGAAAAGACCATCAAGACTTCCCTTGCTTGACTGTAGATGTGTATTTAAAATAAAATTACTGAATAGTCTGGAAGAATTTGGTTTC
>CM070043.1:23859275-23888715 GCA_036250615.1 Ptychadena robeensis | reverse complement strand
CCCCCCCCCCCCGCTCCCCTGCTGCATAGGGCCACCCAAGTCCTTTTAAAAAAGGGTTCCCTGCAGAGAACACTCACCGGTCCTGACACTGATCTTTGCCGAATGCTAAAGTTAGCTTAAGAAAACTGATGTACCCATGTCACATTATAACATTTACTTAAAAATTATTTTTAATCTGAACTAAAATTGTGTAGAACCAAAGGAAAGCTAAACCCTACAGCCACGTGTCATGCCAAATGTCAGCTGGAGATTGGTAGTTTCTCACCTGTTTGAGAGACTCCATTGTAAAGTAAATGCTGCTGCAGGCCGTGGACAGGGGCAAGTACTGCTGTGACACATTTTCCACCTCCTGCATGACGATGTCCGTCTCTTCTACTTTGCGGGTGACCTCTGCTGCCTCCTTCTTTAGGTTCTCCAAAGTAGTGATAATGGTGTCATCATCCAATATGCGACCTTTGACCTCATTGAGGGCCTGTAGTAGGGACTTCTCCAACTGTCTGAGACGGAGCTGGAACTCACCTGGAAGGGGAGAATATTGTGATTTCTCCTTCCCGTGCAGTGTTTAAACAAAGGACCGTTCTTGTACATCTTTTCCAATTTATGTAATTGTCAAAGACTGCTGGGCCTATGAGGTCATATGGGCAGTCGTCAGTTATGGACAGCTATCCACACAATGTGTGCAATGGAGTAGTTTCAGGATGACTAAATTGCCCTTCTATGTTCCTGCTGTGGACTGAAATAATGAATAAAAAACATTCTAGCTTATAATGCTCTGCATATTGCATGCCAATGATCGAAAGAAAAAGTAAATAGACTAACTGAAAGACACTGCTGTGTCCAGTAAATAGCACCATCCATGATCACCCAGATCCCTCACCTTCCACATCAGCGGAACAGAAACACTCCTACAATTGGTGGACTTGTAAAGCAGGGATGTGTGGACTCTACTACACATACTTATATGTGGCAAAGAATTTCCATCACACATCTCCCAGTAGAAGCATCGGCTTACCTTGAAGCTTAAGGAGATCAGATCTCTTTTCATCTACATCAGGTCTCTCTGCCTTCAGGACTTCATTCAGGCACTGGCTCTGCAGACTGCTGCGAGTCACGGTAAAGTTCACAAATGTTACACGAGAGCAGAGGTCTGGCGGGAATTCCACCTTGAAGATAAATAATGTGATAAGTATTTTATAGGTTGCTGTTTACGTCGCCATTCCTTAGAACCCATGTGTGAGGTGTTCCGTACCGCGGGATCTCTTGTGGAGAGGAATATAACAAAGGATGGGGACAAGTCAATGTCCTGATCTCCCAGTGTGATCAACACTCTGCCACCAGTTCTTCGTACTTCACGGTTTAGCACAGGGTTAAGGATAGGATCATAGCTCTCTACATCCTTGGGAGAAAAAAAAAAAGAAAAAAAAAAAAAAAAAAGAAGGTTACATGCACCAAGTTTCAGTCACCAAGTCACTGATATATATTAGAATTTAAAATACAGATCAGCTAATGGAATCAAATAAAGCAGCTTTTGCAATAGGAGCTAGTCAGTCCAGAGATTGCCCTCAAACACTTGCCAGATGGAATTTAAGAAATTTACTGGCAGAAATCTTTCAACCCATTTCCAACCATGAAAGTGGTTATGAGCCTGCCACCTGATATAGCAACATTACAGCAGCCCGGACTTAGGGTTTGTGTCCATTGCTGCCATCTTCCCAACGCTGTCTTTTTGAGCGGTGCACGCCCATGGTGCTGAGTTGAAGCTGTGGACAGCTGCGTCCTCAAAGGAGACCCGTGAAGATCAATGGAGGTGTAACAAAGACATGGAAAAACAGAACCTAAAGCTGTGCGGGCGCTGAATTGCAAGTCTTTCCTCGGCTGCAAGCTGCCTGAAAGCCAAGGGGAATAAGTCGGCGCACATCTTGAATCAGTGGACACAAGGCGTTACTGTATGACTACACTAAACCATGCACCCACATTTCAGAAAATCCTCCGTAAGGACTACAAATCAGTAACAAGTAATAAGGATGTGATTGGGCTAGAAAATCCTTACAAGAATTATGTACATTATTTGAAATGCAAGGTAAAAAATGCTGTGGGGGTGCTTACCTGCAAATTATATTAACCTACCTGCACAAGAAGCGGGTTTCCAAAACGCAGAGCGCTTTCCAGGTTTTTCCTAAAGGCGTCATCCAGGAAGCTTGTGCGTGTGATCTTGCGGTCCTTGTATTCATTCATGATGAATTCTGTTGCCTGGCCTGATGGATCAATGATCAGAGGATACCTACAACATACACACACCGGATTAGATCACTTGGACATAAAGACACAGGAAATCAAATTTGTGATTGTAACACTTCCATATTCTATCCAGAATGAAAAAAAACCAAACAAAATACACATTTCTAGAAACCTTTAAATATGACCAACTATGGAGAGAGACAGATCTGTCCCATACCAACACCTCATGGTGAAAACAGTTACAGACTTGGTAATTTAATATAACATGGCAGCATTTTGTTCAATACATTGCTGGTGTCACTTGGCAGCCAAATGAAAGCAACAGGTGCACAATTAAGGGATTTACCTGTTGAATCGTTTCAGCATTATAGCATTCTCTGTACACAGGTCATCTGCAGGTAAGGAGCTGGCTTGCCAGCGAAGTCTCTCGTCGGCATTAGACAAGTATTCTGTTCTTGCAATGTCCGTGCGGAACTGCAGACAACAAATAGCAAGGTAAAAGTCACAGTAGAAGATAAAATGATTTTAGCTGCTTTTTGCCTTGGAGTTTGAGCATAAGGGAGACTAGTAGTATAACCTACCTGGATATTGGCTTGCTGCAAGTGATGAGACCAAGTGGTGAACAAGTTCTGCCTCATCTGCTGGTCAAAGTAACCAGCATAGGCGATGAATGCTGCTGACAGCAGACAATCTCCAGCAATGGTGGACATCTGGTTTTTGAAGGTCTCGCTGGTCTTCTCCCACCGATCTCTCTCTGCTGACAAACTTTTCAACAGTGCCGTACTGCGGTTTACCTGAAAATATTATATTAAGATATTAGGAAATGAACAGCTTTCATACAGCTTGTTCTGATAACAGGATGCAATGAGTTCCTCAAGCAAGTAGTTCTCAAACCTGGCAAAACAATATACCAGTAGAGGCTGCCAGGCAGGCTTACCACCCAACAGCACTATGTTCCAAAAACCTTACTTACCCAACCCTAACAAAGTGTACTGCACTAACCAAATACAAGGATTAGTAAATGTGCAGTTCTGACATGTAGTTGAGTGATGTATATGTATGTAGATCTGGAGATGTATGTATAGAAGTTGTATACAGTTTTTTGTGCAACCGTTCATCACTAGTTCATTTTAGATGCACATAACCTTCAGCAGAGGTCATTACTAGAGAAATGCCAAAAAGGTCTAAATTAGCATGCAGACAGAAATGTAACCAATCAAGCACAGCAACTGTTGTACAAACTATATACCATTTGCCTGCAAATATCATTAAACAACCATACTCCTTACCAAAGCCATTAAGTAGTAGGATAAATGAAGCACATACATTTGTCGTAACCCTTGCATCTTACCTTGGCTTCTACAGCAGCCAAATCTGCTTTGATGGCCTGGGCCTCAGAAATGAGAACAGCATACTCCTCCTTGTAGCGGGCAATGCTTGCTTCCAAGTCCCGGATCATTTGCTCCACTTCATTGGCCTTTGCCTGGTTGTCTTTGGCATCATCCTCCAGTTTTTGCAGCTCATTCCTCAGGGGCTCCACACGTTTCAACATGTCGGCGTAATTCAGCTGTTAAAGAAAACAAAATTTTTATTCCAACCTGGAAAATGGTCATGATTGAGGATGTGAGTTTGTGATGCAAACTAAGTTCTACAATTATTTTATATCAGGGCACCCACTGGAAAATCAGGGCACCCACACTAGTATGAACCCTAGCAAAACTTTACTGACAGTTATAATGTGGTCACCCAGCTACCCACAGAAAAAAATAAATTTAAATAAAAACATCTAACCATATGTTAGGTTGACAATGATTTCTTCATTTGTGATCGACAATAGCACCAGGCAATTAAAATTCAGGATTTTTCCCCTTCCATCCCAACATTTAGAAACCCTAATGGCATCAATAATGGAAACCCGTAGACCATGGACCACATGATGTAACACACATTCGTGAAATGAAAATCGTGAAAAGATTTGTGTAACTGACAAGTGGGTATATTTTACAACCATAAGCATAGGATAAAATCAGAACATTATCACATTACCTGTGCAATGGCCCATTTCACCATAGGCCCACAGGCCAGAGAGGCTCTGTTCACAATTTCATAGTTGAAGTTGGGGTTAGACATGTAATTTTTCTTCATTTTCTCACGAATGGAATCGCTGAAGGAAGAGAATTTTACATAAAAGAGCAAGTCAGGTCAAGTCTAGAATAGAAGGTTACACAAAGAACCAAATCTCTTGAAGTCATAGACTCTTAAATACTAAGATATAGGTCACCAACTATTCTGGGAATTTCAACCTCACCTCTCCTCAACTTTACCCTCTGAAGCACTCTACCCCTCCCAAAGAAGCTTTTACTGCAAACCATATAAAAGCAATGGTGCAGCCCATTGTAAGTAGTGTAGCAAATAACCATAAACGGTTTAAACAGCAGGCAATTTATAGCAAGTAGGCATTGCATCATTTAAAAATAAATAAGTAGATTTCCCCCCAAAATGTAAATATCCTTCAGCTTCTCCCCCGTATTGCCAAAGGGCCCAGGCGCAGAGGTGATAGGACAGTGGTGTTGTGCGTGTGTCCACGAGATTATATCGATTATAGGTTTCCTTCCTTTAGACTTGCATATACCTGGAATGCATTGGAGGGCAAGTGTGCGTTTTTGTTTTATATACTAGAACACACTCTTTTTCCAAGACCACCTGAATGCCTTGTAAATGTGTGTAACATTTTGCAGTTCAAAATTCTTCTATACAAGCTTAATGCCAAGTCCACACACAAATACACGGGTGGCTAGGTGAATTCACTACAGTAGGGATTTAAAGTGTATTTAAGAAATGAATGGCACAGATGTGTCATTTGATGTCACATGTTTTATAGTATTACACTTTGCTTGTTCCAGATTCCATGTTTAACCTCCCTAGCACACTGCGGGAGCATAGGCACTCGCCTGTCTGCCGATCCCCCGCAAAAACAATAGAGGCGGCAAGGCATTGGTTTAGGTGCCAACTGGGTCGCCGATTGGCTTTTACATACATCTTTCAAGTAAGTTTATCGGCTCTCCTCCTCTTCCTATAGTAGTAATTTCCTGGGTGTGGACCTGTCAGCAAGGGATTGGAAGACAAGCAAGTTTCTATGCAATAACAGGTTTTGGGGGCCACAAGTGGAGGACCAAGGGGGGCCGCCAAAGAACACCCAAAGGGCCGCAGGATGGGCACCAGGGCTTTAGAGCGTCTGATGGTCGAAAAATATTTCGGCTTTCTCCCAATCTGCTGGCCTGAGCTCTGTGCGCCGACTGTCGGAGCAGGAGTTAAAGAGATGGAGAAGCACTCTGACAGCTTTCCTGCCTCTAGCCCTGACCAGCACAGCAAGTGTGAGGTGGCCAGCGTGTGCAGCGCTCCCATCTGAACCTGCACTGTGTGTGATTTGAACTCAAGCAGCGTGTTAACAGCGAGCCGGAGGAAAGATCCACCCACAGGCAGATCTCTCCTATGCAGTGTGTTATCAGCCTGACAAAACACATTGCTCGGCTCTGTGTGTGTGGGAGTTGGCAGCGTGAGTACAGCTCTCAAACACAAGCAGCATTAAACGGGAGAGGCGCTGGCTGGCAGCTCTTTCATCTTCTCTGCACTTCATTGTTTATACTAGCGGGGTGTTTATAAAAGGGGGTGTGGGGTCTGAAAAATACAGAAAACCCTAGACTTTTACTAAAGGTTCTGCTTCTATTCAGGTCAGCTTACATGAGTATATACAGTATGTGCATTGGGTTTCTGAACACTTTTCTCACAGCAAAGCCATTTGAAGGAGGAACACTACCCATGTTCTTTGTTACTTGCCCAAACAGTCTTATAAGTCAGCGTATGCACACCGAGATATCTAAAGAGTGTTACCAGGAGTAAGAAAAAAAACAGCAAAAAAAATAAAATAAATAAATACAAAAAAAAAGTTTTAGTGAACTTTAACAGATGGCAGACTGAGGAGAAGCAAGTTGTTGTTTCTTATAGAGGGAGCGGATTGCAGAACACCAGCAGCCCATGACAGCAGACGACAATACCTGAGGTCTTCTGAATTAAAGTTGATAATCTGCGTGATGAAATTGTCCCTGTGAACAACAGTTCTGATCTTTCTCCAATCACTCGTCTCCTCTCCCAGGAGGAGACAGATAGACTCTAGGGCCAGTTTTACTGCGGCGGGAGGGTTGGCCATTGCTTTTACTTCAACAAGATGTTGTTTCTTTATAGAGCTCACCGCTATGGAGGGGGGACGGGGTGAAAACAGTGTTAACAGACATGTGTTAGTTAAGAAACTGCTGCTGGGGATCGGTAAAAGGAATTGCGGTTCCAGGAAGCAGAAACATTGATTTAAATCTTTAACATATAACCAGATAGAGATTTCCATGCCCTTGGTCCTTAGATGGCTTTTTTTTTGTAAGAGATTAAGGGACTTGGGCCTTGGCCACATAAACTTCAACTTGCATACAAGATTTGAGTGACTCTTAAGTAATCAAAAGAACTTCATTGCTGTTTTACAAATAATGAGTGACACACTATATCATACTAGACTATTCCTTCAGGAACAATTCCTTTCTCTCCCTCCAGCAGCAGTTGTACACAAGACTTATCTATTCACCTGATCTCCTCAGCAGAAAAGTTTACAATAGTTGGGATGAAGTTTTCCCTCATTATGATGGAACGAATCTGCTTCCAGTCCGTTGTACTCTCACCCAGCAGCAGACAGATGGACTCCAACGCCAGCTTCACTGCTGCTGGAGGATTAGCCATAGAACGGACCTCTACCAGGTGCTGTTTCTTTATGGATTTTACAGCTACCCAGAAGGTGCGATCACCGCAGATCAAAGGGAAAACAGACAGAAGGAGAGACAGAGGAAATCAAAATGACAGACAAAAAAAAAAATAGAAGAAAAAAAATGAGGAAAATTTGATTAGAACATTAATTATAGTAAATCAACGATATCATTTATAATCACAAGTACTGACAGGATAGTATTAATGACATGAAAAATTTAAGTAGAGTACACCCCCTACAAACTAGCATATTTCTAGCTCATCATTACCAAATTGTAACAGCTCCCATCATTGGTGCCCAGAAAGCAATGATCCCTAGATACCCAGGCCAATATTAGCAGCAAATCAGATCGCTTTTATTTGGCAACATTGCTTTAGTAAAACCCAAGCCGATTGTTACAATTGCTGGCAATTGATCTCTTTTGAGAATACAGGTTATGTGCATTTACTGGGTTTTGGTGGCTACATTAAAGTTCCATGCCTCTAGTGTAGCCACTGAAATGGTCACTCCCCAGCAAACCATTTGAGGTGGAAACACATTCTACACTACAGTGTTTTTTTACTCGCTCAGACTAGGGTTTTGGCACTGAAATCTAAACATAAGTATGGAAATGTTGACCCAGTGTCCAGATAAGTCAGATCTACGGGTCCTACTAGTCCAAGTCAGGGGTGGGCAAATTGACTTATGGGCCACAATGGGTTTTTAAAATTTGACAGAGGGGCCTTGACAAACAGCCTGTAAGGGTCGCCCGGTCCCAAGTCCTCTCAGCCAGATTACATGATACATTTTCCATATCACTTGAAAAGAAATTTAATAATCATACTTCCAGGGAGGAAAAAAAGGTCTTTGGATCGTCAACTTATGGGCAAACAGCCTCTAGAAGAAGACCATAAGAATTATCCTGTACCCATTATTTTCACTTTTTGCAGGGAACAAGCAGAGGGTAGCCAGAGCATCTTGACAGCAAGGTAACAAAGAGCCGGATTAAAAGACTACAATAGCCAAATAAGAACCATGTCTGGTCTAAGTACTGCCACCCAATTTAACATACAAGCCTTTAATTCTATTTAACAAATTACTGTTGTCCTTACCATTCTGAGCCTCAATGACAGCCGGCTCCACCTGATCCAGATCCTCCTTTACACTCTTCTGCTTCTCCGCAATACCTGCTTGCTGCTTATGCAGCTGCTCCTGGATCTCCTGACTCATGACCTGTAGTAAAAAGTCATTATCAGAATATGCAGTGGAAGCGAGCGTGTTGCAAGAATTTTATCTCATTTATCAATTTCATTTAAAAGACATTTCTTGTACTTGGCTGGTGTCAAATGGGTATTTTGTGCCAAGCTAAGCTAATAGACTGAGTGGGTGATTGGTGCAGACAGGGTTTTCTGCTTCTTGTTTTGAACGGACATAATGTGGCAGTATTCCCTAGGGAGCCAGCCTAGGTAAATATTAAATTACCCAAATTGGTAACTCCAAGCCATACCCAGAATGGATTACCTGTTCAGCTGTTACCATGCCATCACTGGACCCACCTCCTTGAGGTCAATGATGACACCAGGGAGGAGAGGGTTGCCCTTGCCATATGCCTGTATTGTAATAAAGGCATAGGTGTCCTGGGCACTCACATCTCCAACACCATTGATGATGCCAGGAATGTGTAGGGGGGCAGAGCGGGTAGGACATACAAACTAAATACAGGGTAACCTGTTTGTATTAACAAACACTATTTTTTTTTAAATCAGGGGTGTTCAAGCAAAAAAGTTAATGAAAAGTTATTAAAGAAATACCTACTCAATCCCTAGAGCTATAGGTTTAGAGATAACATGTAATTGGCCATGAAAGAACTTTCATTTCAGTGTTGACCAACGGAAACCAACCTATATTTTATCTTTATAATTAAAAATACCTTTTTCTTTTCAGCTTCTTGCTGATCCTTCACCATTTTCTTCAGCTTGTCATTGGCAGCTGCATTTTTCACTTCTAGCTCCTGGCTCTTAATTCGCAAGTCACGGCGCAGTTCCTCTACCTGAAGTCACATAATTCAAAGAGTGCCATTATATTTTTGGACTCTTCGCCCACAAACCAAAACTCATCTGCCGTATGTAAGGATGGTGTCTTTGACACAACTTGGACAAGATTATTTTTAATGGGAAAGAGAAAAGGAGTAGGGTCTGTGCTAGAAAGTAAACTTGCAACATTCACAAACCTGATCCACAGTCTCTTTGATCTTTCGTAGACCGACATTCAAATGCATCTGCTGCTCTTCCAGCTCACTGCGTTTCTCATTGAACAGATCTGCATAGTGGTTTATGAAATCCAAGTAATGACGAGGTGTGATGGCCATTGTTCTACCACCTCTCTTAGCAAGACGTGTATTAGCCTGAATAAAAAAACAAAACAAAAACAGGATTCCATTAGATCCAAGCATCAACTCCCAGGGCCATCTTATGCAAGTTTACTCAAGTATTTGTTTTAATCATACAACTTTTCTGTATTCAGGGAGTCGAGCTTTAAGAGAAACCATTTACTTGCTTTCCTAGCAGGGATAAGGAGGCATACACGCCAACATTGAAAACATGGCTGATGTACCTGATGAAGAGTTTGGTGAACAAACACACAACCATTGACAATGGCCTCTCGATGAGAAGGTGACTGAGGTAGTTTGTCATAGACCGCAGGCATGTAGTCTGGGACAATGTAGTTTGGTTTTTCAAGGTCCATTTTGCTTGTGAACTCCTTGCCAACTTGATAGAGAGCCTCGGTTGACCAGTCACCAAACCAGTTCAGTACGCATCTTAAATTAGAGAAAAAAATTAAAAATGAGCAATTCAGAATAAACTCACTGGCAATATTGCAGAAGCTGCCCTGAAGTCTCAAACCTGTTGAAAAGAGCTGGTGAGGTGGCAGCTCTGTCCTTCAGCCCTTCGGATGATGGGTTCATGGTGAAGACCACATGCAGATTGCGGATAACCTGGCTAGTGAACCATTTGTACAGTTCTTCATGAGAGTCCAGCATGAGGCCTTCTTTTTGAGCTCCTTCTTTGCACTGGGTCATCAGTGTGGAATACTCATCGCCCTCAAACAAGCCAGGAACCTAAATACAGCAACAAGGACATTTGTGTAACATAAGGAACATGAACAAAATAAAATATTCTACAGACAAAACAAAATGGGAACAAGCTTGCCTCTCCGTTGGCCAGCAGAGTGTTCATTCTCTCAAGGAATCCAGAGTCTAGAACATTGGACTCATCCATGATGAATGCAATCTTCTCATTCTTACAGCCAGATCTTCTTAGGACAGTTCTCAAATCTTCATCAAAGTCCTCACCTGTATACTTCCTGTGCACCTATGTAAAATACAGCACAATGTTTAGAACACTGCAAAAATACTAAAACAAACTACTGGCTGCTCATTCCAAAATGTATACAGGCTGGATAATACTGGACATAAAAGACATAACTTGCCCTAGAGTTTTCTTGGGGAAAATTATTAGAATATGTCCACCATTTAAAATAGTTACCTTGATCTGGTAAACACTGAGCCCATTCATCCAAGCAACAAAACGAGACAATGTGGTCTTCCCAGCTCCACTCACTCCAATGAGTAGTAAGTGACCTTGTGGTTGTCGGAAGATTCTATAGATGAGAAATTTTGATTATAAAAATTTTTTCGAAAGCAAATATTGGATGTATGCGTATGTAAACAAAGCTTACTTAATTCTACAAAACAGGAGAAAAGCAAAAAATAACTAGACAACTATGCATACTTTTAATCAAGTATCTCAAAACACACCATAAAATTTAGTTCAAAATAAAATGAAGAATTATATCAGGTATGCATGTCCATTGAATAAATGGCAACATGTGCATGTAGTCTTCAGCCCCCCCCCCCCCCCCCCCCCCACCCAGGGTTCACTGCCAGCCTAATGCCCCCCCATACACCTTACAATCTTACCATACAATTTCTGTACAATCCACATTTGTTCTACCAAACCCATGTAATATGAAGACCTTTCTAAACCTTTCAATCACTATGTATTCTATCAGGGAGGACCCAAGCACTACATAGTTGTTGGTAGATCTAAAGGAAATTGTATGAAGTAATCTACAGGTGTATGGGGGGCAGTGAACGGGAGCACAATTATGTAGCACGGGCAGTCAAGGAGACAAAACAAGGGTTATGAAGTTTGTCTTGAAAAACATTCATACAGTACATATAACAGATTTTTTTAAAAAATTTTGGCAAACACTTAAGCATCTGTGGGGAGAAAAGTTTTATGGAATATACCTGTCAATACGCAGTACGTGATCCAGGACTTCGTTGAATAATACTAGAGGTACGTCGAGCTCTTCTTCGTAGAAGACTTTCAAACGAGCTTTGACATAATCTCTCAGTTCCTCCTGATCAACTGGAATGTAATCCTATAAAAAGTAAAAATAGGAAAGAGAGACGCTAGCAAGATTTTACTAAGGAAAACCAAATCAAAAGATATAGAAGATTTTGTCGCATGAACTATTTCACATCGCAACCAGCTATAAAATCTGCATTTGTGACAGACTTTCTCATTTTAAAACATGCTCACTATGCCTACGGGACAATTTGTGGCAAAATCTCTTTAAAAAAGGTATGTTCCTTGGAATTTCCCCTATATATTTCATAGCTAGATTTGGATAGAAATGTCAGATAAAGTATCAGACAACTTTCAGGTATAAGGCTACATACCTTGGACAGCCAGTTGCTGTACAGAATAGGTCTGTTCAGTGCCTTTTCTTTCTCAACATTGGGGAAATGTTTAAGTGCCACCATGTCGATGTTCTCATCAGTCCAGCGCCTCTCCTCATCTTCAACGAGCCTGTTAAATAAATTTAGTAAGCACATTTCTGATTACAACACATCAGATTTTTTATTTATAAATCGTAAAAGGTTGGATTATGTCACAGTTTTGTTGCTGGGGAGAGTTGCCCTCCCTTAAGCAGAGCAGTACTAAGACAACAAAAAGCATACCTGTCTTGGAAGAGACGAAGAGCTTCATGGGCCCAAATTCGGATTAATCCTTCAACAGACAGGGTTTCGAGTGGCCTCAAGGCTTCAAAAATACCCCTCACCCATCGTGTCATCTCACGGGGTGAGTAGATGTAGTGTGGCTGAGTGTCCTGCGTAAATCTCTCCTGTAAATAAACATTGCAAATCACGATTAGGCTGTACCACACCAAACTAGAAATAATCACCTACCCCACAACAAGCTAGTTCTTTTATTACCTGAGACATTGTGTAAAACTCCACCATGGCGGCCGTTAGTGGTTCTGCATATGTGCGCAGAGCAGGAATGAGTCTTAGCATTGCTCGGTTGAATGTGCCATAGATCTGAGTTAATGAGGCAGGTCCAGGATAATCCACGTACACCACTGGGATATGGCGCAAAAACCTAGAGGGATTTTAATGAGCGATCACCAATGGCATTTTTAAGTCACCCACAAAGCAAAGAAATTATGTTTTTTTTCTGTAAGGTTGATGAAATGTCAGCCTTTAACAGTCTTACCTGTGTGACAAAGGCTTTCTTCCAGGGTCAGTCGGTGGGTTACAAGCTCCAACAAACTGAATCCTTTCCAGTTTCACCCAAGTTTGGTCAGAGGTCCTGTAGAAGCCACCGTGTTCCACCATCTAAAAAGGGAAAAACAAACTCTAATTTGGAAGCAATACAAAGAGGAAACACTTGAAACCTTCATCAGTTCAGAAAGACCCCCTAATAATCTCTTAACTTCTGGTTTAAGGTCACACCAATGTGTTGGAGCGTGTATGCACACATATATATCATGTTGCTTATGGCATCTGTGTTGACCTGCTTTAATAAGTTATGCACACAATATCAGACACATTGGTGCATTTATGCAATATTGGTAGTCAGTATTAATAAGCAATATATGTTTAACAAAAAGGAGGAGAAAAGGTTATCCCATCACAGGTACCATGCTAGACCCGCCTACTAGAAAGCAAACCAGCTCGACGACATCAAGGATAATATTCAATATATCCAAAATGTTCCTGCTAAAATAAAAGCATCTTTGTCAGAATTTGGGTACTAACCACTTTAACCTACCTGTCTGATAAAAGAAATGACTCTCTGGGTGCCATACTTGTCCATGTCTGGCAAGTTGATTTCATCACAGAACAGCACCAGCCACTTTCCAAGCTGAACAGGTGCCAGGACCACACCATTTGGTGTCCGTCGGTACTCGCAGTAATGATCGAATGTCTTCAACAGTAACTCTGGGGTAGTGGCACTGGAAAAGTTCAAACCAACAACCTGCAGAGAGAGGACTGGTCATAAAGAGTTTTATAGATAAAAGTGTTAAAAACTGAACTAGATGCACCATGATCTCACCTCCATATCAGGCAAAGCTCTTAAAGCACTGAACAGGGTCATGGTTTTTCCAGAACCTGGAGGACCACACAGCACCAAAGGTTTGTGCTCAGCCAACCATGTGTACAGGAGAGCTTCATGTCGGACAGTATCCAGAGTGGGAACAACAACATCCGGAGCTGCAACTTTGTGAGTCTCCACTTCAATTTGGGGAACTTTTGACTGCCATGGCAACCACTCTCCGCTGATGGAAACCTAAAACATGAGGATAAAATGTAAATCTTTGTACAACAAGAAAAAAAAAAAAAAACTTTAACTCAGACAGAGAACTATATATTTTCTGATCTTTACCTCATAGTCAATAATTGGTATGTTGGGTGTAGTTGGCAGAGGGATGGTAGTTATCCTTCTAATGTATTCTCCAAGCTCTGTCCTTATCTTCAGACGCCCATCACCGGAGAATGACCACAGGACGGCATATATCAAGTAGCGCTAAAAGAAAAACAAAATTACAATGTTAAAGCCGAATCATTTTTGTGAATATAGATTTGCTGTCCAAGTAAGCAAATGATTATCTGATGGATGCGTTTTAGGATTAAGGTGAATCTAAAACTTGCCGTACCCTTGCCAAAGGAAGGAAGGAAATGCAGACTACTTTAATATAGGAATAAAGGACTAGAAACTTCTTCAGCTGAACGATTGTTACCACAAATTGTGAGAAGGGATTTCCAAATGCATACCACCTCTGCATCCAATATCACAGGAGAGAACAGAAAGGCTGCTTAGACAAGAGGCAGGTTGGTTTGGTATAACAGACTTCTCTAGATTACTGAAATAATACTATATGTAATTCGAAGTCTAGTTCCATGGGAGCAGGTAGGTTTTAAAAAGGGAATCCGCAGTGGAACGGATATGTTGTAGGTTGTTAAAGTAATCAGCTGAAGCCAACTTTAACACCAAGCTGAGAAGGCAGATGATTGACTCACAGTTTAAAGACCATTTAGGAAACACACATTTTATTTATATATTCTTCTGAAAAATTCTTAAGCTCCTGGGTGGATTACCTGTATGTAGCGCTCCAGTTGGTCGAGCTGCATTGGGAAGTCTGGGTGGTTGGCATTGTACTGGGCGATGTTGCGGCAGGCCTGGTGCAGCATGGAGAAGAGGGAGCCCAAGCAGCGCAGACGGGTCAGGTCCATGATGTGTTCCAGCTTGAAGGCATGCTCAAGGGCTTTGATGACCAACCCGTTGGATGTGAAATATGGCTGCATTACTGTGGCGGCATCTCGTTGGATCTAGAAGAGATTTGCCACTTATAATGCTTACAAAAATATATAATATATTATGAAGCTGGCTGTTCATGATACCCCTAAAAATCAGGGTTCCAACCTTGGATATGCATAAATAGGAAAGCATGACCACAATCATGCTCGACATGTACCTGTAACATTGGAGATGCAGATTCTTCACCTTCATCTTCTTTGCCCTTCCTTAGACGTTGAGCCTCATCCTCTCCTTCATCCAATGGAATGCTGCGCATCCGGGCCAGGAAGTGGTTGAAAATCATGTCTGTGCTCAGGACATCCTCACTGAACCAGACCATGCCACATCTGGACACAGTTGCCAAAGTAGCATACTTCAAGTCCTGGACCTCAAACATGATCCGCACCTACAAAACAAGCCACATCAGTACAGAAAGTTCAGTTCCAGTCTCAAAAACACCCAACACAAACTTTCCAAGGATTCTAAACAGCCTAGACTAGGTTTACCCAGGCTTTACAAAATAAATCAGTTGCATAATGTCATTAAAATTTACATTTGGCGGTAAGCTGAGACGCTCTCCGTTGGGAAGCGTGAGCAATTTGTTGTCATCCAAGACGGAATTCAAATTCTCAACCCACTCGGGATCCACATCACCATCGAAGATGATCCACTGACGCTTCTGAAGTTCTCCTCTGACATTGTCAATGATCCTAAAAATCAGACAAGCTTAAAGTTAGAAGTCTTCTTTAATTTGAATTGCTCGTACAATAAAAAGACCAGAGGAGGTGCAGTGATAATAGGCAGTTCAGCCAAGACTTAGGCCAAAACTCAGAGCGGACATGTCTTTGGTTAGCGCCCCATTCATTTTCAATAGGCATGTATCTGCAATTTGTAACAGTTTGTGGTGAAGCAGCTTTTTGTCAAAATTAAGATAAGCCCAGTGTCCCAAAACAATAGACGTTGCTCCTCCCCTATGACTATAGTATACAATTTAATTTCTGTTGAGTCTAATGCATTTTTAAACGCTTACTTTCTAAGAACATGGGTGAACAGCCCATCTGTCCATTCTCTGGTGTTTGGATCCAGGGTGCCGTATAGGTGGTCCTTGCTGATAGCTTTAGGATCAATGATGTGCGCAACTCCTTCTACACCTTCCAATCTCTCAAGGGCTTTCAGCAACACTCTCCAGGCCATGGTCTTGCCACTGCCAGAGGGGCCAACCATCATCAGGCCATGGTTGATTTGGGTGATCTGGTAGAGTTGTAGAACCTAAGAAAAGAAAGAATAATGCAGCAACTGCACTCTAGTATTGTTTCACACCAGAAACATGTAGCACCAGTAGCATATGGCAACTGCAGGTCTTTGGGTACGTGGAAGAAAACGTGCCCAATGTTTTTGAACTGGTGATATGGCAGTGCATCTGGTCCAAGACCCTAACATGGGATCTTTTATTTGTTCAACTACAAAACACTTAAATGGTTGATGAAGCACCCTGCTGCCTGAAGACCATCTAAAACTACCTGCCACCTGTGCTTACAGAAGTATGGCAGTACCTAGTATCACAGCACAGGGAACTGCGCCACTCGCAAAAATAGTTTCACAAAAATCAAGATTTGACAAGACACAGCTAGTCAAAAAGAAGATAATTTAAGGAACAGGAAGGAGCAAAATACATTTCTTTCTAAAGCACATATTGCTAAATCCTGATTCCTATCACAACTTTTCCCTAAGCACCATATTTTTTTTTAAAAGGAAACAATCTGAAGATAATAGTAAATCTTTATGCCCACAATAGCAGATGCATCAGTCTCCTGATTAGAAGATTTTTTTTAAAATTCCAAAACATGTTTTCAATGTAGAAGAGTGAAATGTTGGAGAAAGATTCAGTTACCTTCTCCACCCACATGCCACCAACTTCTTCTCCATCTCCGTAGGTCAGGTACATCTCACGACAGACTTTCTTGAGTTCTTCCCTCAGAGCAGTCATTTCTCCGCGGTGGTATTGGACACCAGGGAAGACGTCAGACAGCAGAGAAAACAGAAGAGGGATGTCTTCTGCTACCAACTTGGGCACCATTGTTTCACAGACACTCTGGATGAGAATCTGCAGAAAGAAAAAAAAACCCAGTGTGTACATATTACAGAACTGTGAAGTTAGTAAGACGATTCGTTATGGATAACTTATCACTTTGGGGAGAGGAAATTTTGTTTACCTCTTGCTCAGGTAAGTGCTCTGCAACTTCTCCCTCATCGGCAGCCTCTCCACGCTCCTGTCTCTCCTTTTTAATCTTCTGGATGCGCTCTCTTTTGACATTGCCAGCGCTAACCAAGACACTCTTTAGAGCTCGCAGACCAAAGTCGTAGTGGCTCTGAGATGACAGCTGTTCATCACACAGCCTACAGAAAGAGGGGAATTTGAATATTGTGTGATAAAAAGTAACAGAAAGGTGTATGTATGTATGTATGTATGTATGTACAAAGAATTGTATCCCAAAATCGGACTTAACAAAATATATCAAGATGCCTATTGACCAAGAACACCAACAGAAGGTGTATATTAAAATGTTGCTTGGGTGGAAGCAGATATTTATCAGTTAAAAACAAGTTGTGACATCGCGATTAGATGTAGACACCCCCATGTCTATAAATACTGTAATGCCAGTCACGATGAGCAGATTTTCAATATAACATAACTAGTCTAGTTGAAGGTAACTACTTCAAGCTGCATGCCATATTGTCAATTTAAATGTCTCCTGAAAAGGCAAAATGCACATAAAAAAATAAAAATTGACTCACTTAAAGAAAGGAACAATCTTGTTGGCAAGCACCTCTGCTGTGCGGAAGCCTTGGGAATACAACATGACCTGTGCGATTAGCTGGCGGTCAGGTTTGGTCATGGCCAAGCTGCGGAATAGTTTCTTCAAGTTGTCTGGAAGGTTGGATCTTCCGGCGTATCCTGGGTTCATGGTGATGAAGATAGCCATGTCAGGGCTGACTTTCACTTGCTTGTTCAGCAGTTCACAAGTGATTGTGAGACCTATCCGAGAAGACGAAAAAATTACATTCATATATTACACATCACACTTTTGCAACATTCAACAGTTATTCTGACTTCACTTTTTGCCCCTTCTCATTGCAAATTAATTTAAACACACAGAAAAAAAAAACATGCAAAAAGGTTTGGCGTCACTGGCTTACTTCTGCTGCAAAAAAAATACATATAGTTTACAAGGTTTGTGTGTGTTAATAAAGTCTTACTCCTGTCTCGGTTTGGATTGGAATGCTCTCTCAGAGCCTCCTGGATGCACTGTACTTGTTGAGAAACAGCAGACAGCATGCGTTCCTCCAATCTGTTGAACTCGTCAAAGCAGCCCCAAGCTCCTACCTGGCACAGACCCACAAAGATACGGCCCATAGCCTACAAGGAAACAAGATATTGAAGAAAAATAAAGGAATTTCACATAAACAGTTCACAAATTATAAAACACCATTATATAAACACATACCTGAAAGTCAAAGGTTTCATCGCAGTTGAACACCAGCACGAAGCGACCAAGCTGGTGTCCAAGGGCTTTTACAGACTCGGTTTTTCCAGTACCGGCAGGACCTAAGTTGGATGGCAGACAAGATGTTAGGCTGTCTGTGGCACAAAACTTTACATTTCTTCACATTATACAGCACAATATACTTACCAAATGGTGACCCTCCAAGCCTGGCCTCTAAAGCTTGCGTCATGGTCAGATAGCAGCGATCAGTCAGGGGAGTCTGCACAAGCTTGTCTTGCACACCCAGGTACTCAAAGCCATAGTTGAATTTGGCATTTGCCATCTGGATGGAGAGCTGCTGCAGGACATCTGTCTGTTTTGGATCGAAGTAAAACCTCATCTGGCTCAGCCACTCAAAGGCCTTTGAGTTGTCCACTTTGATTTTTATCAGTGATCTTGTGACATCTCTTTGATGCACCAGTTCTGTGATCTGTGACGTTCAAGAATAAATATATAAATATTCAGTTCTCAAATATTAAAGAAAATTAGACCAAAAAAACTAACGAAAAACACAACCTCAAAAACACAAGTGAAACCATGTCTAACATAATGAAAGCCACTTACAAGGTGCTCGAGCTTCCGTCTGCGCAATGGTGGCTGCTCCATCAACACTGAATCTGCCAGGACATTGAGTGTAGCCTTTACATTAACCAGGACAGACTCCATGGGACCAGAGTCACTTCCTCCACCATTTGACATGATGTTAAGAGCAGATTCGACATTCTCGGACCATGCGATCTGAGCCGAGAGGACCACCAGCTGAGCCTAAGGTTTCAGAAAGTAAATAAGTACATCATATACAAATAAAATTTATTTATAATACAAGTTGACCTATTCTGTAGATGTTTTACAGTAAACCAAGAATCAAAATAACATAACCCAAGCACAAGCTCCTGCACATTTCCAAGGGTCAGACCTAGACTGTTATAAATTAATAAATTCAAATGGAAGGACTTCAGAAAACTAAAAGCTAAGCATATAGCCATAACCAACCTGGTACTTGTCAATCCAGGAGATGTAAGTGGCAGAATCAATTGCGGTAGACTTCCCAAAGATCTCCACTTCTGTGACAGACTCGGCCAACAGTTTGGCCAATGTCACCCTCATTTCCTTCTCCACAAGCGTGAGCCATTCATTGATTTTTGGATGTTCCGTGATGGACACCGGAGACTTAAAGATCACCTAGAAAACAGAGATTGACATTCACATTCAGCTCACATTCACTCTGTACTTGCTGTACTCTGTTCAATAAAACATTATTGCAAAAAACAGCTAAACATGTGGACATCACCCAAAAGCCAAAATACAAGCAGAATATGAACGGGTGATTTTCACTATAAACCCTGGGGACTGCAGGCTGATAACCCAAACTTATTACCACTGAAATGCTTTGGTGCCAGCATGGTCAGTACGTACTTGCTACCACCTACAGGGGACAATGCACAACTATAGTTCCTATAGTCAAGCTTGCATGACATAACAGGCTTACATGCGCCAAATGCAGCTGGATTTTGGGAGTCTCTTCATAAAATCCATTTTGAAGCATTTAATATTGGTTGGTTTTGTAAGAAATAATCAGGAGAGTCCCGTGGTTATAGTTTTATACATGCTCTGAAATCCCTGTTAAGGTGGGCATACACAGGTCAAATTTCATTCAATTGATGAACCTTTAACACTGCGTGAGGACACCTCCATGCTGCACTTAAACCTTCTCCGATTGCTCAAAGTGTGGTGCAAATCGATCCCATTTGATACTTTGTACCACCACCCCAAAGACATGGCAATTGATTCACGAACAATCACAGAGAACGGTGACCGATTGCTTGGGAAAAATCAACCTGTGTATGCCCACCTAAAAACATATACAGACAGACCTATGTTGCTACAAACTAAGCAATGTGAATTGAGGCTCAGATAAATATGGGGACAATAAAAAAAAAGAAAAAAAAAAAAAAAAGAATCATACCTCCTCCCCTTCTCTTGAAGAGATTCCCAGAACAACAGAGCTGTCCTCATTTAAGATGATACTGGAAACTCCAGCAAACATCTTCTTGAAGTGTTTTTGCAGCTTAGCCACATTCTTGCTGTTGCCAATTATTTCCAGGAGATCTTCATCACCAACAAAGTAGAATCTACAAAAAAAAAAAAAAAAGATATATATTTACAAATCTATCATTTTTGTATCCGTTCTATCAGGTGTCACTTTATCACATTCTCAAACGGAAAGTTCATCTGGGCTTCAATACAAGCCCCTAGATCTCAAATAAACCTTCCTGTGCCATCCCAACACGATGGTCATTTCTGATGCTCCAAGTACATGGCAAGTCACAGTACAACTTTAATACAGGACAGACATACAGAAACAAAGCACCAAGTCCTACTAAAAGAGACTTCCAATGTGCAAATGCACTTACCGGGGGAAAGAGGACCTTTCCCTTTCCAGATACTCTCCCAATGCCTTCTGGATCTTTCCCAATAGGTCAGCCAACCTTTCCAATGATCTCTGGACCCCCTGAATGTTTAGGACATCCATGACCAGGGGTGATTTGGTAACTTTCTTCATGAGTGACAAGAATTCAGTGCTAATACTGAGAAACAAAAAGACAGAAGCAATTAGAATTGTGAAATCAGCAAAAAACTAAATTTCCATAGACACTGAAAAGTGGTACCTCTGGAAACGTTGGGTTTCTACCGGAAGCAGATGTTTAATGTCAGCGCTGCCTGTAAAGATGCCTTCCAGGTACACCCAGCGTCTCTGGACGTCAATCCATACATCAAAAAGAGCCATGATCCTGTTCAGCTTGTCTTCCCAACTCAGGGCATCTTCTTCAAACACCTGATATGAGCAAAAACTATAGTAGTTCCCCAAAGAACCAAAAACATATTCATAGTTTGTTGTTAGAAATAAAAATTGTATACCTTGTAATATGGAGACAGCTTCATGGCTGAAACACTGTTGATGTGTTCCTTGACTTTGTTAAACAGATCGTCCCAGCCACGGATCAAGCGGCATTTGTTTTGATAGTTGACCAGGTCCAGCTCATAGGCATTCCAAACCTCGCGAATCTACAGGTAAAGAAATGGTCACAATGAAGACAACTTAAAAGATGGGATGCAATAAAAATTCTCATACGTTTATGTTTCAGTACTTCTTGGAAGTGAAATCCCTAAACTTGGGAAGGATTTTTTTGTTAAATCTATGCTAACAGAGCAAAATTTCCATTTCCATGGAGAAAGGCAAATCTAATTGAAAATACATACTTCATATAAAACGTTCTAACCCAGACATGGCTCTCTCTTTGCTCATTCCCTGCAATAAGTGGAGATAATGCCTAGAGGAAGATCTCAAAGGTCTCCTGCCAGAAGCCGTAGTAGGCTTACGATCCTCCCGATAGATGAGGGACCATCTGCAGCGCAAGGACGTCATCATGCTGCAGCCAGGAATTTGTTTTTTAACCTCCCTGGTAAGCAATGTGATTTTTTTATCAATGTTTACATTTTTCACTCAGACTGGGAGGACTTGGCATCGGGCGGCCCTTACAGGTTTATTGTCTGGCTCCTGTGTCAAATTTAAATACCCATTGCCGCCCACAAGCCAAAAAGTTTGCCCACCCCTTGTCTAGCCATTCTAGATATTTACAATTAGGGGGTCATTCACCTTACTAGCTCTAACTTGAGAATGGAGTGGAATAGCAGGACCAATTATCCCTTCTATAGTGTCCACCTATTAACATGTTTTTAGTTAACATACATGTAGCACTACCATGACTAGCTCCCCATCTAAATACAGCTGTACATCTGAAACAAGGTTAAAGTACCTGTTTCAAGAATTCCTCCAAGGCCATTTCTCCCTGGGCAACCAACAACACATCTTTGACAATAGCCTCGTTCCTTTGGAGGTCAACATCCCAGATCTGACCCAGAGTGAGTTCAGACACCACCCAATTCACATGCAGTCTCTTCATCAGCTGTTTCCAGTGTCGATCTTTCAAAGCTTCAGACTTCAGCTCGATCACCAACATGTTCACCTGCCAGCAAACAACTGTTAATTCAGAACCTTGCTTATGATACGCACAAAAGAAATGAAGTCTCACAAAACATCACTATACCTTCATGTAACCCTTCAGCAGTCTTTGAACATATTCGTAGGATGCATACTGCCTCAACCGGGCAGGGAAGTTCTTCAACTGGTTCAGCAGCCCATCAAGGCTTTGGCGCAGCTATAAAATGAATTGATCATCATTAGAACTTAGAAAAGCTTTGCTTGTATGTAGGATACAATTATGTAGATTTGGTACCTTGCGCGGTTGAACAGACACCCATGGCTGCTCCTTCATTTGGTCAATCTGCTCCCAAACTTTGGACAACTCAGACCAAACACCCTTCAGATCTTGCAATTCTTCCAAAGCCACCTGTTGGCCAGACCAAGAAATAAAATAGATCAGTTTTTAACCGTTACAAGTATGTCAATATAAACCAGAGGAGTAACATCTCAGCAAGACCTACCTGAACGCGTTCTTCACTGCCACTGAGAAGTCCAGTGTCTGTAAGCTCAAGGGCCTCTTTCGCTTTGGCACATTTCTCGCGATCATCCTTCAATCTTCCAAACTTTCCTTCATATATTGTTAGAGCCTGAAGAGCATCCTCAGGTCGGAGGTTACCCTAAACATGTAAAAAGAATTATGTATATAAAGTTGACTCTTTTTGGACAAGAGATATGCCAAGACACATGGATATTACATTTGCAGCCTCATAAAGGCAATAGGGTTAAAAGGGATCTGACAAAAATACCTCATACCTACAATGAAAATTTATGGTACTGTTATTTAGTTATTCCTGACTAGATCAGAGTCCCCATCCAATCTAATGCCTATATGTAATTCAAGCTCATTCCTAAAAGTAGAAACCATTTTATAAAAACAAAAAAGACTGATGCCTTACAGCAACCGGCTTGGTCTTCTCCCAGTCAGTCAGAAGGTCGATGGAACGACTCTCCACCGCTCGGTCCTCCTGAACAATCTTCATCTGCAGATTGGCCACTTGCTGCTGAATGGCAGAATCCTTTCTTTTCATGATATCATTGAACGCACCCCATTCACCTTCAATGTTGTCAATATACAACCAGGATGAAGGGAACTGGAAGCGCTGTTTCTCCAACAATCTCTGACCATTCCTGTACAGCTGTAGAAGTAAGCACAAGCAGTTACTATGGGGTCAGGGTATAAACAGGCAAAGGGTGCTGACAAAGTATAGTAAACCGAAATAAAAAAATAAATGAAACTAATACAATAATAATCCAGAGCTTACATCAACTTGTTTCTCAAACTGCTTAATCTTGCGTTTCAGAGACTGGACATAGGTGATGAAGGTCACCGCGTCTGAGGTACTGGCAGTATCCACTGAATGTTGCTCCAGTTCTTGACGGGACTGAGAAAAAAAAATGATATTTATTTTAAAATAAAGAAGTACAAACAATGAGTTTGTCTGTAGACTCTACTCTACAGAATCTGTAGACTCTTACTTTGGAAATTTGTGAATGAAATTCTGTCATGTTCTGCCCCAACATCTGGCCAAACTTGCCGAGGACCTCTTTGTGCCAAGAATCATATTTTAAGTTGACTTTAGATTGAACCTGTCAAAACACAATAAAAGATGCAATAAGACAACCACATAGCAGGACGACATATAAAAAATTATTTTGAGGTTTTACGTGTTTTGAAGCCCCAGAGGCCAGTATAGCTAATTGTGTGAACAAACCGCACCACTAGCCATAAAGGAGGACAGAGCACTACTGCACAGAATACATGTTTTTTAGAATGCTTTACCTAAAAGTCTTATCTGTCTTGACATTAAATACAATTTGCATCAAAAAACATTAGAACCCACCTTTCCATAGTCAATGATGACAGGTCCGAACTCCTTTCTAGTCTCAGCATTGTCAAATGTTCCTCTGGCCTTTCGGATCTGCACAAGGAGTGCTTGCCACTTATTCAAATCCTCTTCTAGGCGGTTGTAAATGTTTTCAGCTTGCATGTCCCACAAGCACTGGTACTGCAGCCATACCTGTGATATACATAATATGTGTAAAATTATTGACCTCACTGTACACTATAATCACATCACCAATAAGTCTTCTCTATATTTTAACATATACAGATATCTTACGGACAAGATGTAAATGTATTTTCTTTTTTATTTAAAAAAAAGAGAAAAATAAATATCAGAGTGTAACACTCCCGTCAGCAGGCTACATTATAACACTAGGAAACCATTTAGTAGCAGGAAGGGCCAGGGGGGAGGAAAGAACATTCATGTTTTCAATCGGTCTGAGCCTCTATCATAACTTCAACATACTCCGTCGACACCATATAGTAATCCCAGCCCCACCAGGTCATGGAATTTGCTTTCTCTCTCTTGGAGCCGGTAGGTCAGCTCCTCTAGTTCCCGAATCCAGGCTCTCTAGGAACCAATCTCGGAGTGTGGGCATCTTATCCGACCTCCACAGGCTGGGGATGAGAACATCAGCTGCATTCAGGAGGTGCCGGACCACAGACATTTTGTACCTGGCAGTGCTGTTGTGGGAGCAATGCAATAGCATGGCCAGTGGAGTCTTGGCAAAGCGGTACAGTCACCGATCGCCTTATGCACCGCCCTCCAAAAAGGTGATACTTTAGGGCACTGCCACCATATATAAAAGATGGTGCCCCTTTTTCACACCCTCTCCAGCAATCATACAAAACCCCTGGGTAAAGCCTAGCCAACAAAGACGCACCATTGAGATAGCAGCTTGTAATTAGATTCTTGGATACTGGTGCCAATTGTGGATGTGTGCGTCAGGGACAATGTGCGTCCAAGCTGGTCAATAGAAAGGCTACATTCAGGTCCCTTTCCCATTTCCGGACAAATGTTGGTGTAAATCTGTTCTTAAGAATGATGGCCATACCTACGGTGGTTGAATAGTTTGCCATCACCCTTCCTCTCCCAACCAAGCCAGTGACACCACTACACATATCTGGATTTTCTTACCTTGACATACTGCCCCACTTCTGCCACAATACCCATGACAGCATCATAAGCCTCCTCTAATGCAGCTGGGCCATCAGGCATACGAGTCAGGGCATTCCTGTAGTACTTTTCTTCTTCTGACAGCTCATAATGGACTCCCACCTGTTTAACGGCAAACAGTCAGTGATTCAGCAGTATGAGACAGAATGGCAGTGTGAATGTCTACTTGTGTCGCCGAGGTCCACATTTCTGTACCAAAAGCATTATGCGGTTTAGCATTGAAAAAAGGCCTGTAACTGCCCAAAATCTGTCCAAACACTGGTCTAGTAGACATTTTGAATATATAAACGCTTAAATATAAAAAATAAAAAAAAACTACATTTAATGATCAGTTGTAATAGAAAAACACAAAAATCTGCTCAAACTAGAATTTATTATTTTTAAATCAATCTGACAGGCGGTCTGATACACGCGCGTTGGCACATTTGCCGGTGGATTACCTGCAGCTTGCCTGTGGCTTAGGGCTCGCTCCTGCCACATTGGGGGGGGGGGGGGGGGGGGGGGGGGGGGGGGAGCCAAAATGAAGAAAAACGGTGTCGGTAATGCATTCATACATGCAGCACGAGCGCCATTTTTCCACATCTTGGTGTCTCTGGTGGCAATGCAATGAAGATGCGGCATCCCGCAGCTTCATAATATCACTGCGGACGTGCCACTCAAATAGCGCAGAGTGGACACTGTGCCACTCATTAGAATGGGAAGTGTCCACCGCGGGAAAAAAGACGCAAGCCATTACAAAGTATTTACTTCGTAGGCATTCTCCTTTAGTTTGAACTTAATTGGATACAGAAAAATCAATCCAATCAAATCCAACAAGAAAACTCATAATAAGCAAATACACGTTTTTTGTTTTTTTTTTTCATTTGTTTTTTTCATTTTGAATTGGATGAAAAAAAAAACACTTCAATCAGTGTCAGAATGAAAAAAACCCATAAAAGAGCAAAAAAAAAATAAAATTTCTTCAAATTTTGAACTTCCCGTCCTCCCCCTTCCGATGACATCATCACGCACCCGCCGGCGCGATCCCGAACACGGGCATCTGAAGATCAGACAGCGGGGGACACCAGTAAGAAGAGCAGCATGTCTCCGGGCTGCCTGCACGTCTCCGGGCTGCCTTAACTCAGGCTAAATAAAGTTGCTGAAATGGATCAGCCAGAGTTAACTCGGGCTGAACGTCCAGAAGGTTAAACTACATTACCTGATATCTCTGGCTCTGGATTCTGGGTAGAGCCAAAACAACAGTTTTCCAAAGGAACATTTCCTGCAACAGTTTATATTTGCAATCTTCAATTGGTGGATTAAGATAGATGACTTGATTGGTGATGCGCAGCTCATGCACAACATTCTGAAAGGGAAGGTGGAGTGTTGTAAGAAGAAACACTACGTATAATCACTGAAAAGATAATAGGTATGTTCATATGAATATCCTACCTTGATTTTAGGTTCTCCGCCTGGTTTGTGGCTGGCTTGAGGAGCATCTGTGTCCATGTCAACATCACATTTATCTTCAAACTGGCCCAAAAGAACCAGAGTCCAGGTTTTCAAACCGGCCTGAAGACGCCCTCCCAAGATTCTTTCAATCTAAGGCACAGAGAAAAAAGCATAATCTTTGGTCAGAAATGTAGGAATGAATCAGTTGCCAAGTTCATGTAATTAGAGAAGTGACCCCTTCATGGCTATAAAGCAAAAAGTATTTAACTATTTTTTGTACAAGAAGGTTTGTGTACTTTCCTGTTTTTATTAACCTGGAGAGGTTCCCAAGTACATTGAAAAATGATGGACCCAACGTTCCCTTTACTTTAGCCTCGTACCTCTATATCAAGCTTGTTAACCCAGATGGGAAGGTTGGAATAAGAATGAAGGTTCAAATCATCCACTGCCTTTTGGATTCGGTTCAGGATTTCAGAGAACGTTTTGTGGTCATACATGCAAGTCTCCAAAGACCGAACTTCCAAGTCTATTTTCTCTTCTATGATGAGCAGATCATCCACCTGGAAGACACAAATATTTTTTTTCATTATTATATAGAAGTGGATGAGGTTAACTAGAAAAATATAAACTTAATTTTTTTATTGGAGGGGGGCTTCAAGACAGACTTCTGTGCTACAATAAATATGACCTACCTTCTCTTGGAAGTTGAACACTGTTTCAGCCAAACGTTGCACATAAGGATCAAGCTTGTATGACTCCCAAACAAGAGCAATTCCTTCTGCTATCAGAGCCTGGACCTCTTTCTTTAGGCCTGCAACCAACAAAATGATGCTGTTGCGCTCCTCTACTTTCTCACAAGTGCGCTCATAGGTACGGACACTTTCAATCAAGGAAATGGCAAAAGGATACAACTGGTTGGCCTGGTGGGCTTTGTTGACAATGGCCAATGGCACACGGAACCCAAGCCATTTAAGGTTCCGGACTTCTTTTGAGAGGGTTATAATCTCTGGCAAGAAGTTGACTTTTAGCTTGAGCACATTTCCACTTCTTCCCCTGGCACGGGTACTTTCAATGGTAAAGATACGGCCAGACACGCCAAGATTACGTTGCTGAACCTTCCTTGCCCAATCATCGAAAATTTCCTGGGTGTTGAGTTTCATGCGGAAGCTGTCACCATCCTGTTTCAGTTTCTGTCCCTCAACATGGTTTTCCCAACCTTTGCCAAGAACATCTTCCACCCGCTTCATGTAGGCGGTCAACTGGCGATCTATCTGCTTGGCCCAGATAATGGAGCCTGAAACAGGTGGGAGGTCTCTGACATGACTCATCTTGCATGCTTGACTTTGAGGATACTGTACTTTGAACTTGTCATGAAGGGACTCAATATCATCCTTTACCCGCTGGATGAGCTGTGTTTGGTACTCACGAATAGCTCCTCTGATGTGAGGTCTAACAAAAAGAGCATTGAAGCGTGAGAAGATCCTAAACATCTCATTGGCATTTTTGGCTGTGCCAAGCTGATCTCTGAGACGGGCTGTGATTCTGGTCTCTACTCTGTCTATTCTTTCATCATATCTTTTTAGAGCTGCTTCCCATGCTTCTGTGCCTTCTTTTGAGACATCCAAACCATCAACTTCTTTTACGTTCTCATAGGCAAGATTGACCTCCTCAATGGCGTTTGCATCAGCAGCATCAAACAGGACTTCTGCCACTTTTAGGTCCTGAGGTTCCGGTACATCTCCCTGGCTCTGCTGGGCCACTGCTGTAACCTGTATAAAATAAAAACAAGAGTTTCTTTAAGAGTTATATTTCTAGGCTTACAAAATGTGTATGTTATATAACTCTGCACACTGGGTTCTTCTGTGATAGCCTGCAAATCACTGAAGACGTTCAAACAAAGCCCAGCATTACCTCTGCATTTGTCTACAGTATGCAAGACCTAGGCAGTTTAGTTTTCAGTAAGAGCAGAGGGAAGGATCTGTACTCCGAATCAGTTAAGCGCATGTTTGGCAGCTTATTGGGACTAGTACATGACTGGCCAGTTGTAGCTAGAGAGAATAGACTTTGCAAGTGACATCATTATGGCCATTGAACACTAAATTAGAATATGGAATAAAAGGATCTGTTTCAACCAATCTCCTCAAACCCTACAGCAAATTGTTGAAACTGGAAACATTCTGTAGATGTAGATTAAAACTGTAATAAAGAGGCAAAGGAATGGGCTTTAAATTTGAAACAAAATTAGGCGCTTGTTATCACGTGCAGTTGTTAAAGAATATATAAAAACTCACCTGTGGTCTGAGGACCCGCACAATGACAGCCCTCAGCTGCTCATGCTGACGTCGAAACTTCCTCATCTGGTCCAGGCGGGCCTGAAGCTTCCTGTGTGCTGGGTTAATCCTCCAAACCATTTTCAAGTTCTCTTCACGTTTTCGTTTAACGATATCTCTCAGTAGAACTTGAAGCTTCTCATACTCATCATCCCAAGTTTGGAAAACCTCAAAGCAGGCCACCATGACCTAAAACATAAAACAGACATAAAACACGCAGCTTAGATTAAACGTTGCCTACACAGTGTTATCCTGCTTAAAGCACTGGTACTATTGCTAGGCTCAGACAGATTTGCTAAGGTCGATACTGTACGGTAGTGGTTCCCAAACTGGGGGGGGCGCGAAGGTATTCCAGGGGGGTGCGGGCCCTCATTCTTAAACTGTGTTTGAGTAGAG
>CM070043.1:23837858-23852474 GCA_036250615.1 Ptychadena robeensis | reverse complement strand
TATGGGCAAGGTGTAGTCCCTGCAGATCAATGCTGGGTACCTCTGGCAGGGGTGAGAATAAAGAAAATGGGTACTATGGGCAAGGTGTAGTCCCTGCAGACCGATGCTGGGTACCTGGCAGGGGTGAGAATACAGGAAAGATGAAAATTCGCAGTAAGGAGTGGCCCGTTGTACACTTAGCAGCCAGCAGAGGGCGCCGTGGCACAGAATAGATCCTATAGCAGTACACAATGAGGGCGCAGTACAGGATGCTTCCAGCAGAGGTCGCTGTGCCCCATCATCACCACACCCCATGACACAGCAGCGGGTGGCGGGCTCACCTTTCAGGGTGCTCCTCTCCACCAGGATGGTGTGCACCTGCGGGTCTGCCAAGAACTTTCTCATCTGCTCCAGGGCGCTCTTCTCCTCCAGCGCCGATTCTAGGGAGGCCGGAGCCTCCCCGCCATCTTCAAGCAGCAGCGGCACCAGTTTTCTGATGTGCTTCTGCAGGACCGAGGCGTCCGCCACATTCTGCACCGCAGACACCTCGAGATTCCCCGAACTATCCACCGCACCGCCCGTGTCCGTCATTATCGAAGCAAACCGGCTGCAGGGGAGCCGGAAAGTGATGAGGAGAGGCTGCTGTCTCCGCCACACAGAGGAGGAGGAGGGGCCGCAGGACACGTCACTGGGGGGCGGGGGATTGTGGGATTGTAGTCTTCTCGGGGTACTCCGCCAAAGCTCTCAGCAGGTATTGGACTACCAATCCCGACATGCACCGCGCCTACCGCAGTATTACTCAGCTCAAAGGAGCGGGAGGAGCCGCTGTCATCATGTGGTTGTCATACTGTCCGCCTATGTCCCTGTACCACGCCCCTTCTCATTGTCACCGTATGTGACTCATTCCGTGACCCTGTCAATTCGCCACGCCCCTTCTAAGTGTCATTGTACCCGCTTCCAAGCCCCTCCTATTGTCACCAGGCCACACCGTCCCTTCTCAAGTCATGTGGCATTCTACACACGGATTTCCTATGCAGTAGTCCTAGACCCTCCCACTCCCAGTTGGCCACACCCCTTCTCCATCACATCCATGCAACTGTTTCTAGCGTTTGGGGGGCCCTGTGCAAAACTCTTGCCTGGGGCCCCTGCCAAGCGTGGTGATGTGGTAACAGAAAAATTGTTGGGAGGAGGGCGGTGCTCTAGCAGAAAAGTTGTTGGGGTGGGGGGCGTGGTGCAATATGCATGCATAGTGTATGCAAATATGCTCTGTGTGCAGTAATGTATGCGTGGGGGCACCGGGACCCAAGGCCCTATGCACTTGCATACTTTGCATATCAGGAGAAATGTCCCTGCACTGCAGCATCATATAATGTGCTAAGCAATGTTCCCAACACCTCCCACTGCCAGTAAGCCATACCCCTTCTCCATCATATCCATACATATACACTTCAGTATTATATACTGTGCTGTGTACCTAAAAAAAAAAGATTGGGGGATCATGTAATAACTAGTGCCACATCCCATCAACAGTTGGAATTGTCCAACTCCGATGTGTTTCAAAGGACCTATGTCCTCCTTGCTGCGTCAGTTAACCCATGTGTGATGCACATTTATTATAGATTGGAAGTGGAACGTGATATTGAATTGGTTTTGATCCCGCCCGGTACCACTTACCTCAGGCAGGCCAATCGTTGAACTCCAAGTACTTGGTTATGTGATATAAATAATCTTTCTAATAAAATATTCTGGTTTTATCCACAGTCTATTGACTGTCACTGGACTAAAACCCACGGCAAAACCGCGCCTGACCCACGACCATTGTTTTCAATGGACGTGGCCGGTCACACATTTGAGCAATGGATTTTGGGCGGCTGCCTCCATTCATTTCAATAGCTGTGTCCCCACTAGTGTCTGCGGCCAATCGCGGCCATAGACATGTGTATTCTCTATGGACGCAATCGGGGCCACCAATGTTGGGACAAGCCTGGGGGTTATGGTAGCGGAATTACACCAATATATGATATAATGATTCTTAACATCAGGTTTCCAGTTTGCTCTGATTATACAATAAATGCATCTTGTTCCATCAATCCACAGATAACATTTACAAATATAATAAATATAAACTTTAAAATTTGATCAATCAATGAATAAGTGGTCTAGGCGTTTGGCGTGATGACTTCCCCAGGGGACGCTTTAACCAGACGTGCTTCATTGATTCGATGGACATATGGATCTATAGTGGATCTCACAGCGTGCGGACATCGGGAGGAGCGGGGACCCACAAGGTCTCCAATAATAGTAAATGAAGTCATACACCTTTAGATTTCTCTGTCAGATTTCCTTTAGATCTCCTTTTGTTTTACCAAAACCATGTAATATGAGGGACTTTCTAAACCATCAAGTCTACCTGTGTTCAATCGCAGAGGACCCGGCACTACATAGTTGTTGGTAGATCTAAAAGATATCTGACAGAGAGATCTAAAGGTGTATGGGCGGCTTTATTGTTGAGTCATTATGTCAATTTTGCAAGCCAGCACATTTATTTTATGTTTAAAAAAGCTTAGGTGTCTGTACTCCTTTAGTGACTCCACCAGATTCCCCTCTGCACTGTGAGGATGTTTTTTAAGATGTATTTACTGTATAATCAGTGCAATAAAACTGGAAACTTAAAGCGGATATACACTCAATATGTAAAAATGACATATGTCAAATTAAAGTTTGACCTCTAAACTGGTATGATGGCGACGTAGGGCTCCACGATCCTAAAATAATATACTCACCTGCTGTTCTGTAGAATCCCATAAGCGAATTCATCGCTATTCTCCAGGCTTCCGAGGGTTAACTCTGGGTGCAATATCGCGGGTGGCCACCGGGGGGCGTTCAATGGTTTTCTGCGGAATTTTCCTCAATTTACAGGGGCACATACCGTAAGTCAGGGGTGGGCAAACTTTTTGAATTTTGGGCCAAAATGGGTTTTTAAATGTGACATAGGGGCCGGACCAAGAGCCTGCAAGGGCCACGCGGCATAGGGGTCCTCATAGCTAGGACAGGAAATAAAAAAAAAAGAAAATATGTAAAAAAAATTAATAAATAGAAGCTTTTGATAGAGAAGCTTGAACATTCTATTGCAGCAAACTATTACCTCTAGGAAACCATCCAAACAATTATCCTCTAGGCATTATCTTCACTTATTGCAGGGAATAAGGGGAGCCAGAGCGTCTTGTCACCAAGGTGACAAAGGGCCAAATCAGAAGACTAAAGGGCCGGTTTTTGGCCCCGGGGCTTTAGTTTGCCCATGTCTGACATAAGTGGTACTCTGGTACTCAAAAGGGGCCAAATCTGGCAAGAGAAAAGCACTGTGTGACAGCTGGAATATGACTATGAAAGGTTGACATTTGGACTGCAGGTCTCAGGGGTTAGTTACTAAGCCATAAAATTTCAGGGTTGTACTACTGAGGTATGAGATCAAACCAGCTGGTGACCTGTGGATGGAGACAGCTAATCGGAGGATCAATCAGGAACAGGGAGGTCCATCTGCAGCAGAATCTACCATGCAGGAAGCTGATGCAGAGGACAGTGAGGAAGACCACCTACATTTGGGGTGAGTACCAAACACCAGGTCCTGGTACTCATCTGAGGAGCTCACTATAAAGGTTATGCACACCCCTGTCAATGTAGAGCCGAGATCAGAGAATCACCCAGCAAACACTTGGTTCTTGTGACGTCTTATCACGGCTTTACGCAATCAGCAATAATTATATCATATATTGGGCCTTAAAAGCCCCCCAGTCTGCATTCAGGAGAGAAAGTGAGGTGTATAGAAAAAGTCCGGGAGTGTGAAACACATTGGGCAGTGCAGCGACCCCCCTCCTGTCTATATGTACTTGTTGCAGCAGTAGCTACACATCATTCCTGCTGGAGGTCGTGACAACTCTGAACTAGGCCTTCACACGTGTTGTTGTGCCCATGTGTAGACCAGGCACATGCCTAGATTGCTTGACATATTCCTGCTCAAGAATAGTGCATATACACACCAGTTATCCCAAAAAATACATAAAGCAACGTGACTTATGTGTTCACAGAAGTGATGTAGCTGACCAGCAGGTGGCACCACACACCCAGTAGCAGCTGCTGCTCAAGCCTGCAAGTCCCGGCTGTCATTCTGACAGCTCAGTACTATAAGAAGCAGCAGTTTGCTCTTGGAGTCTTGGTGGTTAGGCATCACCTAGATGTATGCCGAACATTACATGGCACCCCACAGTTCTTACTGCCTACACTTGCCGACCCTCTCACTACCATTGCATTCTTTCTGAATTTTCTCCAGATCTGCACAGCAATCCATGTAATGACTTTGTTGAGACTTTGTTTCACTGTCACTGCTGCTCTCCCTCCTTGTGCAGGGGGACTGGTCTAGTCCTCCTCTAGTTCCCTGCAGCGCGGGGGCTCTGTACAGCACAGAAAGGGTGTCACTGCTTCGTTATAAAAGTCAACATTTAGGCCCCCCATACACATTGTGATTGTTTAGATTTTTTGGCTGATCGACCGTGCACGATGACATCATCACATGCAGTCAATCGGCCGGGCACCCTTTGTGTGCCAGCACTTGGGTATGTCCATCATGTCCCCCTAGCTGCGTGGGCTGCCCTAAGGGACAGTATCTAGAGACTGATCTGCCCTAAGGGACAGTATCTAGAGACTGATCTGCTTGGCAGCCTCTGCTCACTGTCACAGCCTGCACTGCATGAAGGGAGAGGGAGGTGGAGCCTCCACGCCCTTCAACAACTTTGGAGGGAGAGCCGCTGCTGCAGACAGGTACTGTACATCGGCTCTGTTGGATCTACGCAAAAGGAATGCGCGGGGGGCGAGAACACAGAGGAGACATGTGCGTACTTTGGATGGGGACACTGGTACTCATCCAAAGTATTTAAATTGTTCTAAGAATTACCAACATGTTCATAATGGCTTCGATCGATTTGGAGACCAATTTCTGGCCTTTTAGCTTTAGATTTGCACCTGATTTTTCGTCCAATCGGGTCGATATCTAAGAGTGTATGGGGGGGACTTTAGAAATACAAAGGAAAGTGCAGTAAAATCCTGTGGCTGTGTTGGAATATACACAGTTTAAAAAATGAAGGGAACACTAAAATAAGAAATCCATAAGTACTTTACATAACTGAATGAGCTGACACCAACATCACACAACAGCTATCAATGGAAATCAAATGTATCCACCCATGGAGGTCTGGATTTGATCCAGATCCAACTTCGATATAATGTCCTCAGTAGTGTGTGTGACCTCCACGTGCCTGTATGACCTCCCGACAACGCCTTGGCATGCTTCTGATGAGGTGGCAGATGGTCTCCTAAAGCATCTCCCGAACCTGGACTAAAGCAAAGAAGGTTTGCTGTGTTTATCAGTGTAGTGTACAGTGTGCTTACAGCCCTGTGTACTGTACTGTGCAGGACGTTTGGCATCTGCCAGAGAAAACCAACATTTGCAACTGGTTCCCTGTGCTCTTTACAGAAGAAAGCAGGATCACACTGAGCACATGTGAGAGACGTGACAGAGTCTGGATACGCCATGGAGAATGTTCCGCTGCCGGCAACATCCTCCAGCATGACCGTTTTGGCAGTGGGTCAGTGATAGTGGGGCGTGGCATTTATTTGGGGGGATGCACAGCCCTCCATGTGCTCACCAGAGGTGGCCTGACTACCAATAGGTACCTTGATGAGATCCTCAGACCCCTTGTGAGACCATATGCTGGTGTGGTTGGCCCTGGGTTCCTCCTAATGCAAGACAATGCTAGACCTCATGTGGGTGGAGTGTGTCAGCAGTTCCTGCAAGACGAAGGCGTTGATGCTATGGATCGGCCTGTCCATTCGCCAGACGTCACGTCTCACTCCATCCACCAACACCACCTTGCACCACACTCTGTCCAGGAGTTGGGGGATGCTTTAGTCCAGGTGTGGGAGAGGACCCCTCAGGAGACCATCTTCCACCTCGTCATCAGCAGGATGCCCAGGCATTGTAGGGAGGTCATACAGGCACGTGGAGACCACACACACTACTGAGCCTCTTTTTGACTTGTTTTGAGGACATTACATCAAAATTAGATCAGCCTGCAGTGTTTTTTTCCCACTTTAATTTAATCCAGACCTCCACCATGGGTTAATTTATTTGATTTCCATTGATAATTTTGTCAGAACATTCAGCTAAGAACAAAGTATTTCATAAGAATATTTCAGTCAGATTTAGGATCAGGACTTCCCTGAATTCCCTTTACTTTTGAGCATATTAATATTGTGTATTAAAATAATGGTTTCTGTGTCCGGAGCTTTTTAGATTCTCTTGCTGTTGGAAAAGTTGCTAACAAGTAACTGCATTACTGATGATTGACACAAGGCGGCGCTCTCACCACAAGGTTCAGGACACTGCAGCCGGGATATGTAGGAGATATTTAAAGGGACTTGCATGCAGCATGTGTGTTGGGAACCCCTATGCAGCACTGATTAGACCTGGATGGAACTGAGCAGTCTGTTACATGTAGTACTATTGCTATGGTTGCAAGGACATTACTATGCACTGCAAGAGAAAAGAATTATAAGCATGGAATGCGGAGATTACAAGATGATTACGTTTTCTGCATGGAAGGGCTGCCGTTACCACCGGTTGTCATATCACTTGTGCTCACACTTCTCCCAGATAATGATCTGCTTTTTTCCCCCCAGGACGGCACCATTTTTGTTAGACATCAGCCAGGGTCACAATGTTTTTTTTTTTTGGACTATGATCCATGTCTCTCGCTTTGTCATGTGCTACAAAGTAAAGCCGGCCATAGATGTCTCAATTTGACTGCCGGTTTTCACACGATTGATCACCATGCGTATTGGCAGCGACTGTTCGGGTGAAATTCGGCTGCAGATCGAAGCTGCCTACCTGGAGTGACCGATCCATGTCACAAACGGACACGTCTGTTTTTCTGTAGTCAATCACCATTACTTTGGATGGGGACCCTGTATCAGTCGGCTAATCGCACATCTAAATGGTGCGCTTCGATTTATAAATAATCCCCCATTCGCAGCGCGATGTCATCATGCTGCGGTTCAACATTCAATGATCACATGTCTATGGCTGGCTTTACAATGTTGAAGTTTAATTAGTGGGGGGAGACTGAGGAAATGCGATAGGAGATAATTCCTATCTGCAGCAGACTGATGACATCATCACAGTGTAGGCTCAGTCACTTTCTGCAGCTCAAGGACAGATTGAGAAGTGATCCTGCTGAATGCCAGGATGAGGAGTATGGGAGGAAGCCATGCGGTTTGTTTTTACAAATGATGATGATGGTGCAGAGTAGAGCGGAGACAGTTGGGATGTGGGTGGGATTTTCTGTACTTCTGCAGCACCAATTCGTGTCATTTTACCTCACGTTTATCCAACAATCCAGAGCAGATATCAAGTGCTGCCATACACAGAAGAGGAAACATGGCCGCACCAGTCACTATAGCAGCATGCATCCAGTGACGTCCAATAACCCAAACTCTCTTCTGTATCGGTGAGTGAAGGAAACCTGGGCCCTGGAGATACAGAGGCTACAAATGAACCTCCTGCTTGTTGTCAGGATGTCATTTTCAGCTTCAATAGTTTTGGACTAGACTAGAACACATAGGTTAGTATTTCTTGCAGGTATGCCAGCCATAGCAGCCCTCTTTGTGTGTGTGTGTGTGTGTATGTGTGTGTGTGTGTGTGTGTGTGTGTGTGTGTGTGTTTCTGTGTGTGTCAGCCCCGGTTGGCCAACTGCCGCCCCCCCCCCCCGGCTAGCCTTACACTCACCACACCCCAGAATCCATCACCGCCTCATAGAGCAGCCACCAGTCTGTATTTTAAGATGCCAGAAGAGACTTATCATTGCCTTCCCCCCAACCTATTAGATTGTAAGGTAACAAGCCGAAACCGATTTTGCTGCCGACCAATGTGCGTGCGCGCTTGCCGCCATCGGTCAGAGAATGGACATAAATCCATAAATCTTTGGCCCATGCCATTAGTTTGAATAAGGACCGGCGTCCCCATTCGAACTAACTGCCAGCACACAAAGGTCATCATGTTGCTCTCCACAGCTCATCTGTCGGTCCTCTGCTGTGGGGGGGCCTTTAGGCCAATCGGGCAGGGTCCTTTACTCCTCCTGTGTTTACCTGTACCTGTGTGTTATCTTAACTTAAATTTATTGTACAGTGCTGCGCAATATGTTGGCGCTATATAAATGATGATAATAATAATAATGCAATGTAAAGTCTGTGGCTCTGCACTGCAGGGAGGGGGTGAAAAGAAGGCCCACCTCACAGGATAGAGTCAGAAGCACAGGATTGAGAATATAATAGTTTTTCTCTCATTCCTAAACCTAAACAAGCAGTTCGCCCTAGCACTGGTGTGTGGGGGAGTTAACAACATCTTTAGCTGACATTCAGTATGCGACCCCCTCCCCCAAAGATACTTATAACAATCTAAACATCGGCCCTCAGTTGTCACGAACACAGCCGCCATATTGAAAGTCATGTCATTTATTGAGTCCAAATAATACACCAAATAGTCTTAAAAACTATCCAACAGCACATTAAATATTAAGTGCTAAAATGTTTTCGTTTTTTTATTTTTCTATACATAACGCCCGAAAAAAGACAAAAACAATCCGAAAACAGAATGAAATTCTCATCAAAGGCAGAGGCGGGCAGGACAATCCAGTTGCTGCTGAACCACGTTTGTGACATCGGAGGCGTCTCACGCGCAGCGCACAAGTGGCAAGATTTTTTTATTTATTTAAACTGCACGGCGTTGACAAAACAAAAAAAAGAAGGCGCCTCCATACGTTGTGCGCGAGTGCCGCAATCTGTACACAGGACCATTTTGTACAAAATATGAAGTCTAAAGTTTTATTACTTATTACCATAAAACAAAGTACAATGTATGTACAATATTAAAATTAAGCCATACTACAGCCACACCAAAAAGACACTCGTCGTAGTAATTGTCGACATTCCCCAGGTAATGGGTTAAATCTCCGGAAACAAATAAGTGTCAACTGCCAATTTTATCAAGAAAAACAGTAACCAAACAAAAATAAAAACGCCTGCTGGGGTTCTTTCCCGGTCTCTGAAGTGAAAGATGGACATGACTATGCAAACACACAGACTGAAGCTCAGCCAATTAAACTCGGCACTTGATTGGCTCCTCATCTAATTTGCATATGACCGATAAAACTTTATCTCTACACCAACCATTTTATTAATAGGTAAAACTTAGGGCACGGGACACCCCAGGGGACGGAAACAAAAATACAATCTACCTTATCTGGTGAACCTCTGTCTTCAAAATAGACAAAAATGAAGAAAAGTGGATGAGTTTACAGTCAACCAAACATCGCAATACAGGCTGCCGGGCGGGTTAAATGAGAAAGGGTTGAAGCGTTCGTTTTATGCGATGTTTTGTAAATGTACAAAACAAAGGAAAAATAAAAATCAACAGCGAAAGATGGCGGTTCAAACAATGGTAAGCGAAACCCGCTCACGACATAGAAGCGTGCCCGGTGCCGCCGGAAGCTGTTCTATCGATGCGGGGAACATTTGTACTTTACCTGCTGAAAAAGTCTCTAATAAAGGGCAGCGAGAAAGAAAACCATTTGCCCCTCCCCCAACAAACCTGAAACTGTAACATATAACCACAAAGTCTACCAATACTAACCTGACCTGGGTTAAGCAAAAAAAAATACTGGCCACCCTGAGATTAAAAAAGAAAAATCCAAAAATCCAGACCACACATGCAACCTAAGTGCAACTATAGCAGCATCTACAATCGACGAGGCGTATTTACAGGGTCACGCCTGAAGGTGGCGCCCTCTAGGTCTCCCCTTTATATAAAAAAAAAAATGACCAATCAGCCTCTCCTATACTCTCTATACACATTTATAATGTGGGGCAATGGCTCATTAAAGATGGCCACCCGGCAACATGAGCAAAGACAAAAATGCCTACAAGAAGCCCCAACTAAACACTGGTGAGAAAAAAAAAAAAAAGAAGAACGCCCATGCCCAGGAACAAGACCAGCAGTGAAATAGAATTTTATTATCTCAACTTTTTTGTCTTTTCCATTTTTCAACAACATTCTTTTTTTTTTTTTTTTTATCATTCCCTTGGTTTTTATTTATCGACCCAAACACAATCGATGGTCCTTTTTTTTTAGTGCACGTTGGAAATGGTTCGGTAATACTTAAATGATGATGAAGACCGACAAGAATATGGCTTTTCAATACACAAAAAAAGAGGAGATACAGAACTTGGAACTCCCCACCTCTCCCCCCACCCCTTTCCCAAAATAGTAAAGGAAAAAAAACTGTAGGGGAAAAAAAAAGTTAGCCAACGAAGTCTACACAGCATATGCAGTTAAAGCCAAGAATTGTTCCCCCTAATCCAAAATAGAGACTCGAGTTAAAAGAGTGAACGGAAAATTAAAAATGGGTTAGTACGTTGACCAAGTATCATTCCCAAGCACCAGTGTCCTTTTTGTATGGCTCTTGCGATTTGGGGAATTTCTGGAGAGGCAGGAGGGGGGATGGCAGAAGCAATTTCTGTTACCATTGTTTGAACGTCTGATCTTAGGCTGTACGCTGTATGTTATTGCCTACAGAATGGGTTGGGGGGGGGGGGGGGGGGGGGGGGGGGGGGGGGGTGAACAAAAAAATTCAGACTGCATTTCACGAGATTGGTATGGCACAAAATAAAGTACATTTTCTTTTTTTCTCTACTGTGTAACTGCTTCTGGAGAGGAAGGAAAAAAGAATCCACAAAGTATGATTGAATTGTCATAGTCTAATGCCCGTCGTGTGTTATTAAATCGTCAGCTCGGCAATGAGACTCCAAGGCTTTCATGGTGTAGATGTCCTGAGGCAATTCTGACTTGCGTCGTACGAGAGGTCTGTCCTTCTTTATATCTCTTTGAGCCTGCAAACAGAAATTTAAATGTGAAGAGGGAGGTATGAAGAAAAGGATTAGATGTTTAGCATGGGGCCGAAGGTCAACTGATGGTGGACATCTGACCATCCCAACTCACGAAATCCCTTTACATATTGCAGTTAGCATGCGGCATTGCAAGGATTGAGGCAAGCAAACACTAGGAAGGTCAACTGACCATGGTTGACAAAGGGCTGCCCCCTCCCCAAGGAGAGACCTCTCTGCTGGAATCCCTATAGCACTCAAAACCAGGAAGTGATGTCATCCATACTCGGGAAGTGACATCATCCTTGTATCCACACTGCCTTGTAGGAAATCACTACTCCTTTCTACAAGGCACCATTATTGTGAGTATTTTATCTTTTCCTTTATCAATCAAGAACTTAAAGCAGTTTTACACTCAAAATAAAAAAACAGAGATACATTAAAAACAGACACAATACTCACCTGTCAGCAGTTCAGATGATGAGAAACTGCTACACAAAACCCCCCACACAATACTAACATCACTTGCTTGCACTTCTCATGCTGGCATCTTGGCTCCTGGCATCTGCAGACTTCTGCCCACCCCTCCTCTCCTCCCCCCCACCTCCTCATCCTGTCTCTTCTCTATCGGAGCTGCAGAGACTCGTGGGGAGGGGGGGGGGGGTGGTTTTGTGAAGCGGGGGATTCTGCTGCTGACGATTTCCTGCCTGGGAGAGATATCCCAGACATCACTTCGCTGTCAGAAGCAGATTTGTTTTCTACAATCAAGGATGTTAGCAATATAGGCTGAGCTGCAGCTAATAATGCTGAGTGACCTCGCAGGTGGTCGGTCTGCTTTAAGGCTATATTTACACAAAGAGTCGCTAGCAGTCTAGAAAGCGAACAGGCACTTCTGTGTGCGAGCGCTTGCACCCTTGCAAGATAATGACAGGTCTAAACTTTTTACTACCTTTTTTTCGCCAACTGATTGTGGACATACCAACAACCACCACATTGCTGGACATTAGCTCCTTCAATTCTTGCAAGCCCTTTGTCAGATCTATATAGAAGGAAACACCAGGAAGTCACCGGTTGTCACATACTGCTGGGCATCCCATTCCATATAGCTAGCATGGGGCCTTACAAGGATTGATGGATGCAAACACTAGAAAGGTCAAGAGATTGTGGACATCCAGCCTTCACGGCTCCCTGGACTTCCAACTCCAATAAGTACTAGATTGGCTTAAAGCAAGCAAACTCTCTAGAGGGTCATCGGATTGTGGCAAATCAATCCGACCCATCACACCCTACCAGAGTTCCCATTCCAAAGATAGAATGGGGTGCCTTGCAAGGGATGAAGAAAGCAAACACCAGCACACTGATTGTAGACATTTGACCAATACACTGGATGGAAATACCTTTCCATATACAGTTATTAGCAAAATGTGGAAACATTTAGCTGTTTCCGAGGGTATTGTTAATGATACAGAATACAAACACATTTAAAACCACTTTGCTGTAATGTTTTTAGGCTATGTCTCCACAGCATTGTTTGATCCGTCGAGACTCCCTACGCTAAGTGCAGTGCTTGGCAGGGGGGGTTCTGACGTATCACATACACTTTACCTGCTCGGTGGATGCTCTGTTCTCACGGCGCTGAGCCAATCCACCGATGCAGGGGTTAACGTAGTGCAGTACGTTAACCCATGCATTGGCAGACGTCTGAACAGAGCATCTGCCGGCAGGTAAAGTGTAAGTGATCCGTCGGGACCCCCCGCCAAGCACTAAACGTAGGGGGTCCCGACGGATCACAAAGCCAAGTGGAAACATGCCCTAAAGGCAACTCTCTTCCTTTCCACCTTGACTAAGGTCCTGTGTACAAAACCAGCCACATGGTAAGACAAAGTGTGATTGGTCTGGTGTGGAGGAACTCAAGTATTACAACTCCAACCATCCTGAGCACCTTTGATTTGGACTGGAAGTCAGATCTTTTCGACGACTCCTCATTAAATATCAATGCTCTGGATTGTAATTTCCAAAAAAACACACACACGTTTGATCAGGTGTCCACAAACCCTTAACCAAATAGAGTAATCAAAATCCATCAATGTTAAAACACCAATCAGTAACCCACTAGGCCAGTTATAAAATAAGTATAACTCAATAAGTAGAAATGCCTGCTTTCCAAAGCTCTTTGGGGAAACAACAAATAATCATATTTCCCACATTCGGTCAGAGTCCATCTTTGTCTTAGCTGACTAATGCCTGGCATACACATGCCGATTAGCAGCCGATTTTGCCGCTGACCGATGGGCGTGTGCGCTCGCGCCATCGGCAACATGGGGCGACATCCCTGTCGCCCCACAGCTCGGCCGGCCAGAGAACGGACATGTCCGATGTTCTCTGGCCGATGACCGCCGACGCCATTAGCTTCAATGGAGACCGGCGTTTTCATTGAAGCTAATGGCCGGCACACAAAGGGTGCCCGGCCGATGGAGTCAGCCCCAGAATGCAACGTGATGACGTCATCACGCTGCATTTCAGAGCTCATCGGAGCTCGTCTGTCTGCACCCGTCTGTGGGTGTATGGCAGCCTTAAGTTTGCAAGTGCACAAGATAAGAATATTCGCACCGAGGTTACCTGAGATGCCTCTTCCCGCACTGTCTTTTTAAGCATCTGTACATCTTCAAGTAAGGGCCCATCTGTTTCCATCGCAACAGGACTGTTTAGAACAGTTGTGTCAGTGTCCATGGGGTACTAAAACACAAAGAAAAGATGTTTAGCCATTACCCCCCGAGAAGAGAAGGCAGATATTGTGAACAATAACTGTATGAGAAAAGTAAAAATAAGTGGTCTCCCACGTGCGTATTACATGACTGTTTGTAAGAGGGAGTGTGTGGGTGTGATATAATTCGTGGAGCAAACTCCATGTATTAGGATGTACCTGATAAAAGCAATACATTAAAGTGTTGAGAAATTGGAATGTTTGGAGCCAAAAGCAGTTAAATGGTTCCATATACCAAACACAAATGGCAACACAATACACTTTTAGTGGACCAATCAGTGAATTTTTCACTCCAAACAGAACACACAAGTTTTACACGGTTACATTAAATAGGCGTTCTACAGATGCTTTTCTCAAGCTCGGTGATGCAATCACATGGTCTTTGGATAGAAGGAGGTAGGGTGAAAGCACAAAAAACATCTGCATATATTTTTTGATCATTTCCTTTATACTTTTAATGACTTATAACTAATCCCAGCTTGGATAATGCAGATGTCATGTTAAGGCTGAAGCTGGTAACGCACACGGTTTATCACCCACAAGCTCCTCTTATGTCCGTGGGTATTTTATAGGAGTTTATCTTTCTTTCTGCAAAAGAGAATGTCAATCTTTGGGCTGCCATGTCACTGCCAGCTACCGGCTATCCGGTGGTAGGATCTTCTCAGCTCCGAAATACTCCAGCAGAAAAATGAGGTCACCTTGCATGGACCATTAGGTAGTAGACACACAAGGTGGGCAAAAAAAGGTGGGGGTGCTTTTTTGTTGTTGTTTTGTTTCTTTAGGTAAAAGGATGAGATGGCTTGCAACACAGCTTTAAGTCTGTAATACACCTTTAGATAACTCCATACAATTTCCATTAGATCTACCAACAACTATGTAGTGCC
>CM070043.1:23807983-23835985 GCA_036250615.1 Ptychadena robeensis | reverse complement strand
ATAATAAAATTACTCCTCAAAAATACCACTTGCCTAATAATTCTGCACTCCCTGTATATATCACTTCTATGTAGTGCTGGGTCCTCCCTGATCGAATACATAGTGATTGGAAGGTATATAGCACTGCTATGTAGTCCCGGGTCCTCCCTGATATAATACATAGTGATTGGAAGGTATATATCACTGCTATGTAGTGCTGGGTCCTCCCTGACAGAATACATAGTGATTGGAAGGTATATATCACTGCTATGTAGTGCTGGGTCCTCCCTGACAGAATACATAGTGATTGGAAGGTTTAGAAAGTTCCTCATATTACATGGTTTTAGTAGAACAAAAGTTGATTGTACAGAAATTGTATGGTAAGATTGTAGAGAAATTTCGAGCTTTATTTAGAGCTTTAAAACATGTACAAGAGAATGGTCATAACCCTCAAGGACTCAAAAAGCATTTGGGGCCAATAAGATTAAAAAACCTTGTACTACTCTGCCAATTATGTAAATCATTTTACATATACGACATGTTATAATATGATAAATAGACCCAGATGAAATTAAATAACTGGAATAGATTACAAACTTTCCTGGAACTTCACACCTTAAACTCAAAAGTTCCTCAAAAGACAACCATGCAAGATGTCCAAGAAGGTCTAAATAGTTGTCCGTTGTTTCCAGGCCATGCTCTTTTGTTGTGTGCTTCAGATAACTGACAGTCTCCCTATGTAACTCATGCTTATTACCACCAAATACAGTGCGGTGGCACCAAATGTATGGTTTATAGTGCTAGATAGATTGGAAGGTCTGTATTTTGTCCAGCAGCTGGATTGTGCTACAACAATGAAAAGACAACATCCTTGCAAGTAATCGGAAGGCATTAAAAAATCTGGAACTCTGGAAAACCATTAACTTCCCAGTTTCAAACATTCCTCATGAATCATTGCTACTATAGACCCCTTTGTATCAAGCGAAAGCCAGTTTTGCGACACTCAATCTTTTTCTTCCATATGTCCACATCATAGGAACACTTTCTATTGGATGTTCAATGGCAAAGTGCACTGAAAATACTGAGGTCAAAGGTCAGTACCAAGGGCTGTTTAGGTCAACATATCCTACTTTACATGGTTAGAAAAAAAAAACACTTCAGGATTAGCAAGGAGGAGGAGGTTTCCCCTGGAACGTGCTTCAACTTCCAACCTAAGAGTTTCAGCCATAAACGGAAACAAAGATGGTGCACGCAAAGCCCAAGAAACACCAAAGCACCAGCAGAAGAGCAGTATCCCAGACTGCAGACAAATATCTGTTTGTGCTATTCTCAGAGCAACTTGTCACGTTTCTCATACAACACTCCATGGAAGCCTCTACGCTGGGTTCCTGGAGCATCTGGCTTCAGATAGTGTCATATGAGGAAGATAACAATACTGATGATAAAGGTTACATGGAGTGATGGCACTATACCACCAGATAAACAGCTGCTGCATTGGGCTTTTAACCATTTGTCCTACTGCAGAGTTATAACATGGATATTTAGCCAGGTATATTTGAACCTTATCAGAAGGTGCGTTCATTTAAATGCAGTGATTCATGTTGACGTGTAATAACAATAACAGTGAGGTCATATTGGTTTCTACACTTATTTTACACTCATATCATAGTAGTATGATATGTAAATCATAGGTGGGGTACGGGGCAAGTGGAGCTTCCATAAAACATCAGAGAACCCATTCCTCAGTGAGCCTCTCAAAATCCCTTCAGCCCCAATGTGAGAAATGGGCTTCGGTTTGCTAGGAATGATGGCAAAACACCTTCATGTGCCAATGCTCATTACATAGAGACCACCCTAGGTAATGCCCACAAAAAAAACAGGGGGCTCTGACTTGCTGCAGCTTTGAATCACACTCACAGCATGAAGAGTAAGAAATGTCCTTACAGAAAAAGGAAGAACAGAGTCCACTCCTGTCATACAGACCAATACCTGCTTATGAGCAAATCTGGTTAAACTCACAAGTAATTCTTTCAACATTGACTTTTCCTTGTGACAAATGCAGGTTTAGTCGGGTCCATGGTTAATATAGTATCACTTAAGGGGAACGTATCTGCAGAGGCAACGCTCATTTCTATTAGGTTTTGGAGAGCATGTGCGTGTGTGTGTGAGCAATTAGGACCCCTTCACATACACTGGATCACAATAAATACCAATAGGTAGACTTTCTCTGGCCTGTGGGTGGAATTGCCCTGGATGTATATACATTTTTGATGCATCTAGTGGACCACCACCAACCTGATTAGCCAGAGCAAACAGCCAGTGTGTGCTGCAACAGGATTGGTCATGTGTTGCACTGTTTTCTACTGCATGGCACTGGTCCAGAGGTTAGTGTGCTTCCCTTGCCTTTCACATTAAAACACCTCTCTTCTTCCGCCACTTATTATTATCATAAAATGCATCCTAACTATTTAGACTTGGATTGGGGGAAGAGATAGGCAGAGGCTACACGAAGCCAGGAGCAAGAAGTAAAGGTTGATAAAGAAACACCGGACAAGGGACAATCACTTTGGGGTCATCTAACCAGGTAAGCTCATCTTATTTCAAATACAATATATGGCGATATTTTGTATTTCCTAGAAAAGATCTAGGAACAAACATTTTTAATGAGGTTGTGTCTCACTCAAACTTCCCATCAGGTCCTGTCAAGATTTGGGGGTGAATTTCTCCCAAAGAGAAACAGCAGCAACAAAAGCCTGGACCCCAAAACTCTACCACCTAGAAGAATTGTGGCGCTGCAGGTCATAACCTCCCTGATGTTACAGAGAGGTAACCGTTTCTGTATCAAAAGGGGTACAAAGGTACTTGGTTTTTGAATTTTCTGTCCCTTACAGTTGACGGCTGCAGGCTGTAACATCACCCCGGATGAATCCGAAACCTGAAACTCCGGCACACAGCAAGCTATTTTGGCCCAAGCTGAACTCCAAGGAGGTTAATGCTCGAAAGGCAGGGGTTCAGCAGGTTTAGACTTAAACCAGAGGGAGAGAAAACAGAAGCACAACACCAGTAGGCCCAAAGCCCATTCTTTATTCCTTTGAAATCTAAATGTGCACAGACAATACGTTTCATGGACCAAGTGCTTCCTTAGAAGCATGACATGTGTTGACTAAATAGCCTCTCAACTCATCAAGCAAATTTCAGATTCCTCCACTGATCCAATCACTCATTTTCCACTCATATCTTTTGTCCTTGAAAAGTACTGGCTATACATTTTATTTGAAGAAAGTTTGAAGGTGTGGTATTTGGTGGTATTGAAGGCAAATGATGCAACTCCGACTACATTACAACATTTCCTTACTCTGTGCCCAATGTACTTACATTTTCTACATACTATTCCCATAACCTGTGACATCACATTCTAGATTCTGATTATGCCGGATGGTCATACACAAGGCTGCACTACACACCAAAATTATTATTACTGTCAAAACATCTTTATTGTACATTTTACAAATACCAATATCCAATAAAAAGTGTGCTTCTCTAGAGTTCATAAACAGAAAAAAATGCATCTAAAGCTTAAAAAAAAAAAAAAAAAAAAAAAAAAAAAAAAGCATAAGTCACATAATAAATCACTTTCAAGCAAACACTAAAATACACTGCAGTTATTCTGGGTATCTACAATGATCATGGGTAAACTGTAAGGGTCACAAATGGGACAAGGTTTCGTTATGGTGATGCCTTTAAAAATGCAATGAAGGAACACCCTAACCCGAGAATGGGGAAACTGACTCATGCTGTTCAGTTAGAACTTGCTGATATCAATGGATGCTTCACTCACAGAGCAGAATGCGCCATTATAAAGCTGGTTTGACGGTTAAGGGCTCCGATGCCTGATGACTAGCCAGCGAGGCGGCCTGTCCCCAAACAGGAGTCCACCAAAAGCCAAAAGTCGACATCGCGTCGGCTGCTCAGTCTGGCAGGCTGATCTGCAGCAATCTAGCAGCTCCCAGCGCTGGTGCTGAGACAGTGGAAAGCGTGTCAAGGTCAGCCAAACACGCAGCCCTGGGTGTTTGAAGCATCGTCAAGGGGAGTGCAACTTTCTGCAAAGTCTAGCCAACATGGCTTCAATATCAGTTCCAGCAACCACAGATGCATTATGGGAGTCCAGGAGTCCTCACCTGGGGGTTGGATTTGGCTAGGTTTTCTATTTTAACCCAAGCTTCTTCTCGCTCTTTCAGCTTTAGCTTCTCCCTAGAATACAAAACAAGTTGTGAGTGCCATGGATAAAATGATGGACAGGCAAGTTAATAACACAAACACCACTACAGCTTGCCGACTTTTGTTTGGTCTTGTCTGGTTCCTCGCCTCCCACCTAATCAAATTTTTCATTATGTACCCTATTTGTAAGCCCACTGGACTTCTTACCACTGTACCGCATAGCTGCTGAAAAATAGATCAGCACCCTACCTTAGTACTTCTCAAGAGGCCTCAGAAATAGTGCAAGTGGCCCTGATGATGGAGATGAATGGGGATTAGTCTGGTGGAGGATATATTTGAATAATGAAAACCCTAGACAGTATCCACGATATAGAGTCTTTGTCATGCTCTAAACGCAAAAATCTAACAAATAAAAGGGGAGAGATGATGGTAGATGTTGTGCAGTCAGGTAAAAGGTGTATGACTTTCTGCAGCTTTTATTCTAAATATTGAGGAAGTCCACGTGCAGTACAATCAGAGTAAGACTAAACTGCATTAAAAGTGAATTGACAAACATACCGGAGGCAGTCAATGGATGTGTCAGACTGACTTATAGCTAACATGTCAGGATGCGTTAGTTATACATCAGTCCATGAGGAGCTGCGGTATTGGCTGCATAAGTAACATGGCACTAAATTGGGCTAATGGGGGCAGTTGCGTTCATTAGTTGTGCTGACGTCAGTGCATCCAAGCGCATAGTCTAACCCTAGCAGAAGCAATACTGAAGAGAAGGCCAGAGTTCAGGTTTATGATATGGATGCTGCATTTGTTCTGGAAACAAAATATGACAAGAACGTTTTTAGCAAATACCAATCCTGCTACAAATGCAACATCCTTATCTTCTTTCAGGTGAACTGAAAAGCTTAATGCATTCACATCTTTCTTCAATGGACTACTTACCTTTCCATTCCACACCCATTTAGTGCAGAAATACACACATTTGAGGCCCAGTCTGGGAGACAATACCTCCACAGATACAGTGGAGCATGAGACTGCTGGTCAGTATGCAACACCTACCCAGTACGAATACAGAATAATGAGGATACTAGGGCCGGACAATTATTCGATAACAATATATATTGTGATTTACGAAATGCGTCGAAAAAATCCTAGTGCAATTGAATCATCTATGACCCTCCGCCAATGGAGGTCTGACCAACTATTTTGATAGGAGGGAACAGGGGCCACCATGTGTAGGAGGCCCCCGTCCCTTTCTAGTTTTTATTTGAATATATGTATGTATTTATCTCTGCAGTCTAACAAACTGTCAGTTGTTGTTGTCTTGTTAAATAAGATTTTTAATAAACTGTACCCCAGATGGGGCTAAATTGTCTTTGAAGTTTCTGGCTTAAAATTATTTTGGCAAACAAAAGACCCTCAGAAACCCCCTTCTGACTATATGTTGCCAGCATATAAAATCTCTTGTTGTTGAATATATATTGTGATATCATTAAAAAAACAAAAAACGGTGATATGATTTGAAAACACATTTCCAGTATTTCAATATACTGTAACACTGGCAGGCAGATCTCCATGTGCTGGGAGGAAAGCAGGAGCGTCAGAGGAAAGGCTGATCTTGACGGGGAGCAGGGGACCAGTCAGATCAGCCTCCCCTCTGACACTTCCTCCCAGCACATGGAGATCTGCCTGCCAGTGTATCAGAGGTGAAGTCTGTATCCTCCACCCCAGGGCACAGCTGTAATCGATGCACAGGAAGAGAGAGGGGGAAGCTTGATCAGAGGAATTGCAGTGAGCTCTTATAGTTACAGCTTATCTGTATAGAATGACATAAGCTGTCACTGAGTATAATAAAGGGGCATCAGTTCTAGCTGGGGTCCTCTGGAAATATTCAGGACAGCTTATGGTTATAGAATATAAAAGAGGAGAAGGTCATAGCAGGATATGGTAGTTCAGAGACAGCAGCTTTTAGTGTGTGTGGTGGCCAGTGGTCATACATTTATGTATACAGTGATGTTCATTAGTGTTGCTGTTCTGTGATAGGATCATGTCAGGGGCATTGTGGTAGTGTGTATTTGCTGGAATTGTGAGGATGAATGGATCTGCAGGTATGCAGGGTAGCGTTATCTGACTAGAAGCATTATTCCATAGAACACAGGACCACCTTTCCAGCTGATCATCACTGTGACTCTGGAAAAGGAGTATACCTGACTGTAGCCCTGAAATACAGTTACTGTAGGCCTGGTCTGCTCACAGTACACTGAGCCCTTGGTATCTTCACTACAACACACCCAATCATACGCAGGAGATCCCTCCAGGGGGGTGTGGAGGAGCAGAGGACCCTTCGATATCAGCCTCCCCTGTGTTACTGCTTATATCCTCCCAGCACATGGAGATCGGAGATCAGTCTCACAATAATATTAATAGGAGGAGCCTGGAGGTATTCTAGACTTTGCAAATTCAGTTCACAGACAACCATTGTGTGTGTCCTCTGCAGTTTTTCACTGAGTCTTTTTAATATTGTCCATATCGATATCGAAATTATATGGCATTGACCAAAATTAAGAAATATATTGCGATATAAATTCTTGCCATAACGTCCAGCCCTAGAGGATACCAAGCCAAAATTCCTGGCTTTGCATCTGACTGGTATAATGTGTAATAATATAATTCACTGTGAGATCATTTCTGCTTTTAACAATAAAAACAACTTTAGTAAATGTTCTACACACCTCTATAGTGGTCGAAGCATACAGAACAGGATAGTTATGTAACAGGCCCAACTTACTTCTGTTTTTCTGCTTTAAACTGTTGAGTGCAGTCATCAAATAGTTTTTGGTTCATTTCCATAAAGAGCTTCAATGCATTGTATATCAATCCATGGATAGTCCTGAGACAGAAAGAAACAAATCATGCAACCGGTAAGCACAATAAATCCATAATGATAGAGTTGCAAAGCAGAATAAACAGAAATACAACAATTAAAAAAAGGTATTTATCTCCTTTACAAAGTTCTGGCAGAACAGCTATTACAATAATATAAAGCCTAATCAATCAAATATATGAAAGAGTTCATTGCAAGGGCTTTAGAATTAAAGCTTTATTAAATCTCAAACGAAAACAAACATTTGCCAGCATTTACACTGAGGAGTTTTTCTTTTGAAGCTTATAACGTCTTTGTGTTTAGCTTTTAAAATAGCTATCTTGTGTTGGGTGACTGCAGTATCCACCCTTACAAGGGTTGCATTAGCCTACATGAACAGGCAGCTCTGACACCAAGGACTGCACCCACGTGCTCAACCTAGAAGTTAGAATGCCGATACAGTCCTGCAAGCCCCTCCTTATCTATATGACAGAGAGAGAGTGCATTATGCACATCATGGCCTTGTCAGGTGACTGCTAATGGTCAAGCCTTGACACTTGACACTTTTTAAAAACAAAATAAAAAAACACATACATGAACCTGCCTGGCGTTCATGACGAGCCCAGCTCTTCCAGAGTTTGTTTGGGCTCATATGAACGCCACATATCTCCAGAAAGATGTGGCAATGTTCTCTCCAGCCGCAGCATTTCCCGGGTTGTGCGATGTCACCTATACCTCACCTACTTCACTGCGTGGGGGGCGCGCCATAGACCTCCATGTTAATGGAGGGACGTCAACTTTCTAGCCCACACAGCCGGAGTCATTAATGATGCCAGCGATGTGGTCAGGGGCGGGAGGGAACATAGACATGAGCATTATTTTTGATTGTGAACTATTTATTTTGCAGACAGATACACTTAAAAGTGGAAGCCATCATTGCCAATTAGTTTTATAAACTGCATTTTCCAAGACTGACATCCTGATGATCGATTTATTACTCAGTGAGTCTGACTTGCAAAAACTGATGAATTGATTTTCATGATCCAGATTCCCCAACTACTAACATGCAATCTTCCACTGAAGAGTCTTATAGCAACCATTCCAGGCTCTCTCTGGCTATGGGCCCGGCAGGAGGTTCACATGTCCCCTGTCATTATCCAGGAAATGTGTTCAGGCAGAGCCAGCCAATTAATGTCTCTTCCTGAACACAGTTCCTGGATGACGACAGCGGCCCGTAATCCTTCAGCCAAGGACATAGCCAGAGTCTGGAGCTGGAGGGAGACTGGAAGGGGAGATGGAAGAAATGCCTTACAGTCAGATTACACGGGGAGGTGGAACAGAAGAAAAATTGCACGGAGTTGAGCTTTAAACAATTAGGATTATCAGACATAGTAAGTAACTTTGCCTAAATCTGATTACGGTTGCTTAGCTTTAAAGGTCAGGCTAAAGGCGACTGGAAAATGTGGACTCTTACTGAATTCCTAGACATGAGATGTACGTTATCACTATGTGCTGTAATTCTCTATAAAATCGTGGTCCTTTTACACTCAACCAACAACCACCTTGAATGTGCAAGTTTTGCAGGGCACTTGGTTCTCAACTGAGTACTGTATTTTTCTCAAAAATCGGGGCAAAAAATGCCTGTGTCTTATATCGCACCAACGCTTCGCTCTCCCAGCAATAAGCCAAGGAAGCAGAGGAGCGGTCACATGAAAGGCTCTTCCATCTGCACTGTATAGGAATTGGGCTTAAGCAGTCCTGCTCACATACAGCTCTGCCTTCAGGACGGGAGGTGGGAAAGCTGTCAGAGGCCACTTCCCCGCCTCCTTTACTCCCACTCTGTTGGTTGCAGCACAGAGCAGAGTGGGAAAAGGCAATTCTTTTTTCACCTATCGGACACTGATGTCTAGGCTTTGTCCTTTACAACTAAATGTCCTATGCACTGAAAAACAAGGTAGAATGCTCCACCTGGAAAGTGTTCCCATGTTTCCTGTTCTTTTGACAAGTTAACATTTTGTATTTCCCATCACTTACATCCAAGGAAACATATGGACACACATAGGACAAGGACAAAATGTACAGAACTACAGCTATCTGATCTTTGAAAAGGGCCCTATTATAAAAGGTTCAGGAGAGGAAATAAGACAACTTTTCCGGAATGAAGGGCAAAAGGTTAACATGAATATTTGTAAGTTGTATCCACAATGCTCTATAATATGGATATGTTATGGAGATAAGGGATATCAGGGAAAGAGTCAAAGAGCACCATGAGTTATCTAGATAGAGAAATTGTGGAAGTCCCGTAGATGACCATTGAATCATCTTTGACATTTTTAAACCAGCACAGTTTAGAATATGACCAGTTACAAGATGCAAGATGACCTGCATACAGAGATAAAACTATTTCTTACTTGTTCCAATGTGTCTTGGAGTTTCGGTACAAGGATGGGAACATAATGGGAAGGATTTTAGCTGCGTTATCGCTGATTAAGCTCATGATGTACTCATTGTTCCAGTAATATAAAGCTCTTTCTGCCACCTATAAGAAAACAACAAAAATTTAAGATTCTGTAACTTTGTGTTCATTGTATATTATATGGGAAAATATAAAGACCATAAAAACAGAAAGGAGACAGAGGAAGTGTATCTATCTATATATTCCAATCCACTTTTATCACTAACTATCTACACCATGGTTGTCCAACTCAAGTCCTTGGTTAAGCTTTTTTTTGTATTAACTGCAGCCCGGTAAGTACTAAAAAAAAGTGTGCAGATTTATTATTGGGATGTAGTGTAAAATTGGTCTTAGGACAAGAACTGAAATAGAACAACTCTGGTGTACACCATACCTACCCACAGATCTGCATTATTGGGACATTTAGCACAAATCTCACAAATGACCGCGTACCTGGAAGTGCGGGCTGGACACACACTTGGCTAGCTGCCGGAAGAGCGGCTCCATGACTTTTACAAATTCAGATGGTTCTATGACGTCTAAAATTTCCTCTAGCTCATTTAAAAACATTACTTCCTTTGGACTGTGAGTCTTCGGCCAATACTTCAGCAGCGCCATAACAACCTGGAAATAAAAACCAAACCAAATATAAAAAGGACTGCTAAAATGTCTTTCTAAAATGCTCCTCAGGTATACTAGTCTTACAAGAACAGTTTGTGTTGCCTACAGAGCCAAAGTATAGTTTCAATTGTGTTTCTAGCATGTACAAATGAGGCACAATAGTTATGAACAGCAAAGGCTTTCAACACCATGCAAAGTGGAACACTTAACTACAAAAAAACCCTAATGAGACCCTAAAGTTACATGACCAGCTCTACCCCAGTTGGACAGCTTTAACTGCTGCATTAACGTCCTTAGTGCTCAGCCCGTACCACGCCAATCACAGTGTACACACACACACACACACACACTACACACTACCAGTGTCAGAGGATGCCTGCGATGTGAGCAGGGAATCCAACGCCCCTCCATCAAGGTGATCTATGGCATGCCCCTTCGCTTCACTTATCACCAGAACCGATCAGAGGGTACGACTGGATGGAGAATCACCGCAGGTTTCAGGACCATAGGTACGTTTTAACAATCCCAGCTTTGGCATGGTTTGTTTTGTTAAACACTGGACGGGCTGGATTAGTCTCAAACGCTAGGGGTGTTAAGCAAAAGGAACTTTGAAGCAATGAGCACTCATGCATGCATGCCCTATTTATAAATGGCAGCAAATCTTCATGGAATGTCTGTTTACAGTCCATGTGCAAATCATGCCGCACAAGAACATTATTTTCGGATATATACATTGTGAAACTCACTACATCCGTTCAATAAATAAATGTAAATTATTATCAAGAAGAAGAAAAACGTACCGGTTCAGTGAGTGTGCTGTCCTTTTCTAAAAACTGAACTACGCAATATGCGAGCTAGAGGAAAATGAAAATAAATGGGATTAGTATTAAAAATGAAAACTAATAAAAATGAGATCTTGCAGGACAAGATGCATTTGTGGTGCCAAATGACTCCTTAGGCTAATCGACACTCTTTCCTGTAGTGAAACAACCAGTTAGGACCAGCTAGGAGTGAGCAGTGTGTAGTCTCAACTGTGTAAAATTTGATAAATGAGTAGATATTTAAAATTGCAAAGTCAGTATTAAAGATCTAAGCGATGAGTGAGGTGCCACAGGATTATGTCTTTCTGATCGATAAAATGTAGATTTTCGAATTCTAAGGCTTGCACAAATACAACTAATCAGTAAATGGTAGCCATACATGGGTGATTTAAATATCCACTGCCAGTCTAACATCAATTGTTTGGAAAATAATCACTGTCAGCAATGGCGTACATGTGGCACTCGGGCCCTCTCTGTGGGCATCGGAGCTGTCAGCCAGCACAGAGGAAAGAACTGCAGCCTATTGGTTCTCATTGCTGTCAGCTCTCCTCCCCTCTGTTTTGATTGCATACAGCTCCCCATACCCTCTCCTATTCTATCTTATAAGAAAGTAGAGTGTGTGTTAACATTTTGTGTGTGTAGAAGAGTTGTGTAATTCAGGTTAAATTGCCATGCTGGCACCGAGATAAATAAGTAGGGTTTGGGTTTTCTGTTGGGACACTGGTTCTCAGATAGAGCAGTGATAGCAAACCTATGGGGTGTTACAACCAAGTCCTTTTTATAAAGGGTCAATAACACTTTCTGCCACAAGAGGGCGCCTGGAAAGCAAACAACAACATGTAAACAATCAACTGAAATTCACCAACATGTCTGATGACTTTTCGATCAATGTTCTGTTCAATATTGATCACTGTTGGTCGATCATAGCAAGTTGGCAGGAATCGATTACCATTTGCCACCCTCTGTTAAGTGTCTAAGCACAAAACACAGACCTAAGGCTGGGTCGTTGGGATCTTTGGTCATAATGAAAAGTACGTACAGAACATTCCATTACTGCAGACGTCTGTGTGCTTTTATAACAGTAGTTAGGAGCTCCTTTGATATTTCTTGGTCATAACATAATCTTGCATTTTAAAGATAGCTTAATTCACATTTGACTGACCAAAGCAAGGAAAACAAACATTGTGAGAAATAGTAGCATTTTAGGGAGTCTTAGATTATAGCCATTACCTGTGGATGGTAGACACTGAGTGACTTCACTTTGTGTAATGGTAATAACACCTTCAGCAAGAATATTTTGTGCTCTTCTTTTAACGGTAAGGCAAACCCGTTAATTATACTAAAAAAAAAAAAAAAAAGGTAAAAAGGGTAAGCATATTAAGATGACCGCCTGTAAACTTAAAGGATAAACATACTTTTGTTATACAGAAGTAACACCCCCATCAGGCCGATTTTCACCCGATTTTTTGGAATCGATCTCACCAGGTGGGCACCACATGTCGAATCGCACAGTAATCCGACATGTTGGTAGATTCCCTTCCGAACCCTTATGTGCCCTAATGTCTGGCACACAAGGGGTGCCGGCTAATCCTCTGCAGGGTCGGCTGCAGAGTAATGACGTCATCACGCTGCAGTCTGTCCCTCAAGAACTAAAGCCTGACATACACATGCCGATAAGCAGCTGATTTTTCACCTGACCGACGGGCGTGCGCGCGCAATTGGTCAGCGGAAAAATCGGCCGCTTATCGGCATGTGCCCACATGGGGCGACAGATCCCTGTCGCCCCACAGCTCGGCCGGCCAGAGAACGGACATGTCCGATAATCTCTGGCCGATGGACCAGCGTCTTCATTGAAGCTAATGGCCGGCACACAAAGGGTGCCGGCCGACTAGTGCAGCCCCATAATGCATCAGGATGCAAACGTGATGACGTCATCACGTTTGCATTCCGGAGCTCATCTGAGCTGGTCTGTCTGCACCCGTCGGGGTATGTATGGCAGGCATAAGGCATGTATGGCTTGCTTTATACTAACCTGCCCCTTTCTAGATCCTGATAGCATGAACAGCTTGCATTTGTCCACAGAAAGAGCCAGACAGCTCTTATACCCCTATATCTATATTATGCATCACAATTGTAAATAGGATCTCTATAAGCATACATTTTTCTGTTCTTTTTTAGTAGCAGTGGCCGGTCCAGTAGACCGTTACAGAGGCTGTGCAAAACCTTGTGGACCTGGCAGTGGATATCCAGCAGGAGCGAAGACCAAGGACTGTTTTGGCATGGAGGTAGAATGTCAAGGGATAAAGTAACATAAATGAACAGAAATCTCCCAATAAAGAGGTTGCACTTTAATATCCAAAGTGCTGGCTACATCACAGAATCCAAATTATGACTAACTGATGCATTAACCACTTGCCCTTGGGGTTTCCAAAGCTGACAGATCCCCAGGTCTGTCCCAGAAACCCCCTTGACTTCTTCCTACAGTGGTGAGAGGCAGCACAGAAGACAGCTGTCCATAACCCCAAGGTATGGCAGCCAGAAAGCAAGATCTGCAGGAGGGAACTGGATAGGGAGGGACAAGAAAGCCCAAGAGGACCCATGCCAAATAAGAGGGGCCTGACCTATATGAAGGGTTGAACATGTCAAGTGGTCAGGAAACACAAACTGAGGAAGGTGGAGCCAGACAGCCAACTTCTAACCTCTTTATGCTGCGTTTTTTTTGCAGGCGGGAGGAGCCATCTTTTTATGCACAAGATAATATATTCCAAATTCAAAAAGGAGTAGAGGACATGTGCCTTAATTATGCCACATTTTTCCAGCTGCCAAAATAACAAGCCACAGACTGTAGAACTTACACACAAGAAATACAATATCTATACCAACCTTCCGAGGATTTCCAAAAGCTCTGCTATTCCGTTGTGGTGTTCCGTTTCATAAATAAACCTATTAAAAAAGAAATTTAATGACACATGAAGACACTTAATACAATGACACTTTTATGACACTTAATACAATGATTGGTTGTTCATGACCAGGTGAACCTATCCATACTTGTAGTTACTTGTAGTTCTTGTTAATACACCATGCAGCCTTTGACCAGCTTAATCAATAAAACAGCAGGAAGCGCTCCATAGCAGCGGCAGCACGTTACAGTGACTTGTATTGGCTGGCGGTTGCAAGGGGCCTTTCCCTTCTTTACCTCCCTAGTGCTCTGCTGAGGTCCAGAGTTCTGTACCAAAAGCGCTCTTTTTTTTTGTTGTAGGCCTGTACCTTACTAAAATCTGTCCATACAAGGGTCTAGTAAACATCCTAACTACAATAATGTCTGAAACAAACATGTAAAAAAAATGCATTAAAAAATACATTTAATAATTTGAATAAAATCTCTTCTTTTGTATGATATTATAAACAAATATAAATACATACTGTTTTGTAATCTAACATTTTAATTCAATTGGAAATGTAGGGGTATGTAAGAGCCAATCAGTGACCCAGATGGCGCCTGAGCAAGTCCCTCTCCTCCTCTAGTGTTGGTGGAGGATCAGCAGACAGATGAAGGCCTATGCTTCCACTGTTCCACCAATGAACGGGGGTGATTGTATAGTATATTGCGGCACATGTTTATGACAAAATGTGCATTCCCACATTTTTCCTAATGCTTGAACTATAATTTTAAACAAGTTTTGCCTGCTGTCATTTCTTCATTAGAACATTTTTATACAAGTCAGTATAGATTGAAATTGATATGTGTGGCCCTTTAGTAAAGCTGAGGGCCACACTTGTGTCCCTCCATATCAACTTAGTTGACCACCACAGGTTTAAAGCCTTTGACCACAAATTGTACCAACTGCCTGCCACAAGTGGTCCTCATTCTTCCTGGTTGAATGACACTAACAAGACACCATGAATGGGGGGAGTCATAGACCTGCCCTATGTAAAGGGGGAAGATACAAGGAGCATGGAGGTATGTATAAATACCTTCTTATTTACAAAATCACAGAGAAATTCTGACTACAATGTGCCTCTACTTTCCTTCGGAGCCATAAAGCTGTGTATAGTGATTGCTCCCAAGGACTAGAGAACAAAGGACAGCCCTTTCTGTTCTCTGGAGAGGGACGGGGGTGGCACCCTATCTCCCCCCCGGAACAAACAGAGAAAGTGGGTTGGGTCTATGATTCAAGCTTTTGCATTGGCCTTTAATCTACAAGCAAAGATGATGAGCTCTCTGCTTTGTTTATTTATTTTCCTCATCTCTGCTCTAAGACTGTTGGAGAACTCCCCTTCTGGCTAGAGCAGGAAAATATGAAATATAGATTTCATTTTTATTATCTCGAACATAAAACAAGGGAACATATGAATATGAAAAGAGATTTATTGCTAAGGAAATAAAACGTCATCTGCAACTAAATCAGCAAGAGAACTGAATCACTGATAGAAACTATAATCCAGCTCTACAATTCCTATCCATGGAACTATAAATTACATCATCAGTTACTAACCTGCAATCTAAAAGAAAGGAGAAAAATGGGCACAAAAGAGCAATAAAAGCTCTGAGAATATATCATTATCCCAGACATGCAAATAGAGGCACAATGAACATGACTGAATCCTTCAATTAGTCTGCTCAATGGGTTTAAAACAAAGCATGAATGTAAAGAATGTTCTGTTCTAGAAGACGGGGACAGCCATCCTGGGTAACAATCCTATGATCAAACCCCATACCGATCAGAAAAGCTGATGTGACAGACTGCATTGTAAAGTACAAATATTTTGTAGCTTTTGGGCAGGGTGGGGTAGGCGATCTATCTTATGACAGCAGAATGAATGGTTAGTAGGAGGCTCACTAGCTTTCAGACAGGGCCATTTGTTTTATACTTCTTAAGATATAAGAAAACCCTTTCAAAGGTATATTAACCTCCAGGGCGTTACAGGCTGTTCGTGCTATTTTTCTTAGAGAGAAAAGTGCCTTCCCAGGACACGTCCGCCACCCTCCCGTCTCGCTACACACCGCCGGTGTCACTTTAGATGCCAGCATTGTGTGCGGGGGGGAAAAGCAACGCCCCGGGACAGCCCCTAAACCAGTGCACTCACTGCCCTTCTGTCCTCCCATTAAGGCTATGTTTCCATTATACGTCACCCCCTCTGCTAAGCGTATTGTTCGGCAGGGATCCTGACGTAGCAAATTGACTTACCTGCACGGCGGATGCTATCTTCACCGCGCCGAGGTGTTCAGCCGATGCAAGGCTCAACGTAGTCGAGTACGGGTAGCCTTTGCTTTGGCGGCTGTGTAAAATGGAAACAAGCCCTAAGACTCCTGGATGCTCAGCAGTGCATTGTAGTGATGTCACAGTGAGCACCTGCTACCCAAGGTATGCTGGGATCTGTAGTTCTCTATTTCCAGAGTTAAAGGACAGAGACATGGTGAGTGCAGCTGGTTGAGGGGTCTGCAGGGTAGGCATAGATGGGGAAAGGGGTACCAGCATTGGTCTAGGAGAGGCAAAGTACACAAACACAGGGATGGGGGCAAATATGAACTACACAAACACTCTACACACAGGAATGGGGGCACACACTGTATGAACTGCACAATTTATTTGTAGTCCATGTGTGTACAGTGTGGGTACACTAACTCACACAAACTGTGCATGTACACACACAAAAATGGTGTGCAATGTAATAATATTTTTAAATAAATATCAAGATTGGCCCACAACTTTGTCCAAATGTTTTATATTTGACACCCTGAAGTCACTGAAGGCAAACCAGATTTTTAGGCTTCTAAAGGTGGCCATGCTCGATTAGGGGGTCCTAGGGAACAGACTATTGAATAGACAGCATTGCATACTTTGCTGAATCACTATATTATCCAGCTTTGCCTTGCTATTAGATGGTATGTAATGGCTGAAGTTCATCTTTATGTCAATGAATAGTCAGGCATTTACCCATATGCAGCTCTTCCTGACCACAAAAACATGAACCCCTAATACTTTTCTGTATGCTAAAACATGTCAGTACAGTAAAATTCCACATTAGACCATCTAAATATAACTGCCTAAAATCCCTGCCTGAAGTCCCAAAGGGTCTAAACACACAGACGATCCACAGACAAAGCAGACACATACCTATAAAATATATTATTGATTTGTTTCCTGATGTAAGCGCGAAGGCCTAAAAATTTGCCGTAGATTCGATGTAGAGTCGTCTTCAGGAAATCTCTCTCTCTGGGGTCCTCACTGTCGAAAAGCTCCAACAACTGAAGGAAGACATTAAACAAGGATTTTAACACGGCGCTAAATCAGACACTGGCGAGCATTAATAATGAATGTACGCTAGAAAAACATACCTGGAGAACAAACTTCTGATCGATATATTTCTTCGCTACGTTGGGTTGAAAATCCGGAGACTCCAAAAATCGCAGGAAAAACTCATACACGAGCTGAAAAGTCAGAGAACCCAGATATGAGGATAACAAGTACCGTTATAATAATATTTTAAAGATGTTGTAGGTCAGTGGTGGCCAACTAATTGTATATGGACAAGTGCGGCCCTCAGCATCACTAAAGGGCCGCACATAACATTTTCAACCTATACTGCTTATAAAGGTTGTATGCCCCTATTCTCAGGTTATGTGCGGCAATATATATTATAAATAGAGGGAGCATAGGCACTAACCAGTCTACTGATGCCCCACCAACACTAGAGGAGAAGAGCACCATCTGGGTCGTTGATTGGCTTTTATGTACACCTATCACGTAAGTTTATCGTCTCTCCGGAGGCTCGGTGGGCAGGTGAGTTCCTATGGCCTATGCAATAACCGTAAGGTTTTGGGGGAGGACCAAGAAGGGCTGCCAATGAACACCCATAGGGCCGCAGGTTGGGCACCTGGGTTGTAGGTTCCTGGCTGTCATGCTACTGTTTTAGCGTCATTGCATTCCGATCTCCATTGAGGGTGGTCAATGAGTAGCTCCAGTACGCATGCCAATATCTAATTTTTTGCATTGTAACTGTCTAATTTCTGACACTCATACCATACCTGCACCAGGGGCACTGCCAAGCAACTTGCATATATGGTGTGTGTGAGAATGATTGCATTGGCTGCGAAACAGTGGCTGCTGACTTGCAGCCAGCTTTTCTCTGCTGTCTGGGGCTTTAACTATTTATACTTTCCCTGCTGGTCAGATCACTCCCTTCCTCTGCCACCACCTCCTCCATGGACACTCAATAAATGAAGTGGGGACAGCAGAGAATGATCAGACCAGAGAGCAGAACCTCACACACCTCTGTATATCATGCAGTGTGTGTTATTGACCACAAAACACTCCAAAAAAGAACCAGTGGTGACCAAATAGAACGTAAAATGTTTCAATAACGTATTTGTTTTACTTATATACTGTTGATATTTTATACATTTGTCCATGTTTCATGAAATTGTATCGCTCAGCAGGTTCCAGCATGAAGGGGGAATTACAGTCATTTTTTTCCATTCCATAGAAACCCCGGCTGGGCTTGCTTCTCCAAACTCTCTTCTCTTGACAGCACCATGATTACTTAGTGGCCATCATATGATATTTGTTTGCTGGGCTCATATGGGGGGAACCTGCTCTGGTTTCCCAATGCCATTAGGCAAACTGCTGTTTATTACTAGCCCTTGCTAATATATTTAATAATAATATGAATACCGTAGATTTTTGTTAAAAACAAAGTAAATAAATGAGTGCACAAACATTTAGTTCTGAATATAAACAATAAGATTGTAACAAATATTTGCATACATGCCTTTTTGCAAAATATAAAGCTGGCCGTACACCTTTAGATCTCTCTGCCAGATATCCTTTAGATCTACCAACAACTATGTAGTATTAAAATATATATACACCTAAGGAGAAGTGAATTAGGCTGATGTGTTTAAACATGAACAATTTTTAACAAAGAAGTTTTACTTGACATTCAGATCAAAAAAGTGATCTGCCTGTGAATGTAATAGTAAACCAGGACATACTAAAAATTTAACGCTCAGAAGGTGCCAGTTGGAAAGCTGTTTCTCCTGTTACTACAGTATCTTAAAGCAGTGTTTTTCAACCACTGTTCCGTGGCACACTAGTGTGCCGTGGGATGTTGCCTGGTGTGCCGTGGGTTTTTGACCCCACCCTCGGCCCTCCTCTCTAGCTGCCTCTTATAGTATAAGTCTTATACTATAAGAGGCAGCTGCTAGATAGGAGGGCTAAGCAACCGCATCCTCACAGAGCCGATCCGTGTTATAAACGGACAGGCTCTGTGAGGATGCAGTTGCTTAGCAACATGCGTCCCCATAGACCAGGGGCACCTGCTGATGACGTACTTCCAGCGGGAACCGGAAGTGCGCCGCGATTATGCGTATCGTCGGTGCCCTCCGATTTTTTCATGACACAAGTGTGCCTTTGCCCAAAAAAGGTTGAAAAACACTGTCTTAAAGAACCCGGCTGTGATATTGACAGCTTGGTACCTGGAGAATAATGTCACCAACCTTACACACCATGCCAATGCATTCAGCAGCATTAGCAAAACAACCAGGGTGTTGAGCACCATATAGATCTAAGTTCATAGCCAATGACCCGATTGCAGTGTGGACTTCACAATAGTCTCAATGGCAAAACAGCAATAAGAAAATAAAAAAAAAACAGTGGTAAAGAGAACCAGTAATGCATACCTGTAGGTGTGGCCATGCGGCTTCTAATGTTGGTTCATCTTCCTCTGGGTCAAACTCTGCTCCAGTGGGGTTGGATGATGGTGGTAATGTCCGAAACATGTTCACTGCAAACTGCAAAAAAAAAATAAAAAAATGCAGCTGACTGAAATGCTAACATGAAGCTTAAATGGCAAGCTGCCTCACAGAGGCAAGGGTCAATAAATCTCGAAAGGGAGATGCACTTCTACCTATTGTGGCTGAATAATCCAACGCAAGGGTGTCAAAACAACAACAAATAAAAAAACTAGAACTACATCACAGGCTACCCTCAATATTTACTTAAATGAATGTCTACAATTGTAGAAGTTTTTTCTTCTAATCTGATATGACTTTTAAACTTTTCATATGGAAACAAACTTTAGTTTAAACATTGAATCTGGAAGAAGCAAAGCGTAATTCTATACCATATGACATCAAATGTCAGATAAAAGACATCTGTGGCAAGGAGTTTGACACCCCCAACTCCAAAGGCTTTAACAAAAAGCCTAAACTAGAATGTATATCAGGGACTTTACTGGCAGCATGCTGATATTACAAAAAACACAAGAAGCATGCCAATTATGCCAGGTCTGCTGGGGAGCGCCATTAGCAGGGGAGTAACAGAGTGCGTCCTGTTAAATGAGCAACTAGCAGCCTGCTTTGTTGACTCTTTTCCTTGCATGGTGAAAGCGGTCACTATTACCACCATCTCACAAATTGTTACAAACTAGGTTTCAGCTGTCATCTTTAAACCTCAATATTTTTCAAATATTGATAAAGGCTTAAGAAATTTGTGAATAAAGCCCCACATACACCTCTGTGAGATATCCTTTAGATCTACAAACAATGTAGTGCGATTGAACACAGTTAGACTAGATGGTTTAGGAAGTCCCTCATATTACATGGTTTTGGTAAAACAAAAGGAGATCTAAAGGAAATCTGACAGAGAAATCTAAAGGTGTATGGGGGTCCTTAAACGTTAAAGTATAATCCTGGTATAAGAGGTGCTGCTAATATGAGGACCAATTGTTGCCCTTAAATGAGCATTGAATTGTGAATAGTAATCTGGGACTTCCGCATACAGCAGGAAACCCTGGTAAATGTAAGCACCCCCACAGGTTGATCAAAAGGATGTCCCGAATTCATGTGTTGTTGAATCTTTCTACCATTCCCTTCCAAGTGTCTTTACTGGCCCTCTACTGCAGGTATCTACTACTGGTAGATTTACTAGAGTCTATAGCGCCTACAGTGCCGGCACTGGTTATACTGCTCCCGGTATGTATTTTTTATGTCTACACTACGAAAAACTGTTCCACAGGAGCGGATTTCCGTTGGGGATCCGGGGGCGCCTCGCGGCTGCACCAGGGGCACATGCCGCACCAATTGGTAAACAATGGTTTGCCAACACATGTGCATAGGATGCGTTACTGCCGGCACGGCAATACCGTGTACTAAACAGCAGCCAAAGCCAGCGGGCACTATGGGCACGCACAAGCCGCCTTGCCCATAACTCCCCCCCCCCCCGCGGTTGCTGGGGCGCTGCAGTGTAGACCCAGCCTAACATTCTGACATTCAGCGAAGCTTAGGACAGTGCATGATTTGCAACAAAACTGACTTTGCTTTGTAATTCATAGACCCAGACAGCAGAAGTTACAGATGAGTTTGAGGCTCACTGTCCTACTTTTCCAGCCTGCAGTCCCTGCTATTGGGAGAGCAGCCTACTAGGAACTCACTACACCAGATAACACACCCAATCGAGATTCTAACTTGAAGATTCCGTTGCCTACTCATCTGCTTTTAAAAAAAAATATTAAGCACCAAAATTTTTCTATAAATGGTGAAGCACACTTCACATAGAAAAAAACATTTCCTTTTGGGGCTTTGCTAAGATTGTAGAAAAAGCAGATTTTTGCATCAAGGAGCAACATTTGACTCACACTAGAACAGGCTGTGACTCACTGATGAGCAGTCAGCTTAGGGAAATACATTTTGATGTACTGAAACAATGAGGTAATGAGGGCATGAGGAGGCTAGAGACAGCATCCCTGCACCTCACAGCAACCCTGGAAACAGCGAGGACACTTCTCATGGACTTACCATGTGAACCACCTCCGGGTAGATGGGCTCTGTGATTACATTGCGATTGTGTGTGATATATTCTACCATCTCACTCAGGGCCGCCCTCTTCACCTCCTTCCATTTTAGATCGCTCAAGGGGTCCGAGACGAAGTCGAACAGGACGCAACATTGCCGCAGCTTTTGGACAAACAATTTCTCTTGCTCAGCTGGGGGCACATCTGAAAAAAAAAAAAAAAAAAGAAGAAGAAGAAGAAGAAGCAAAATGATTAGTCTTCTTGGACAAACGTTAGGAGATATTGATCATCATGATCCCTCTTAGTAATGTTGGTTAACTATGCACAATCCTACTGTATAGTAGATATTTTTAAGACATTTTAGACTACTGCACCCCCTTACACCTTGTAGCAACCAAGCCAGCTACATGAAGACCTGGTTTGATGTTAAGGACCTTAATTGGCCTCAACCCTACTGAACACCATTGGAAGTTGTACCACTGTTTTATGTCTTCTAACCCAAGTCTTGTACCTGACCATACAAACCATATTTTAAGCTGAAAGGGCACAAATTCCCTTAGATTTTTTTTTTGTTCCACCTTTTGCTGTGCCATGAGATTCTACTGAAAACCTCAAATGTTTTGCCACTTCAACTTTACTGCCAGTGAAAAAGAAAGCTATCTGCAGAAATTAACCACAGCAAAGGCACAAATATAATAAAAAACCCAACATCTTTCTGGAAGAACACGCACAGCTTTGCACTATCTGCTGACCAGGCATCTCATAGGAATGAGGCATTAGAAAAGGCATAACTGCCAACCAAGATCAACCCCCTTTCATCTGAGACAGAAGAGTCATATTGGCCTGACCACTGTACACCCCGATTTTCTTGACCAAGCTATATTGATTTAACTGGAAAAAAAAAAAAAGTCAAAGATCAAAATGAGCCATCTGTTAGAGGCAACAACAATTCCAAAGCCTGTAATTTGGATATAATTGAAAACATTGATTTAACAGTTTTCCAAAACAGTTCCATGCAAGGTATGGCTCTGGTGATAGCCGTCAAGGTTGCAGATGTACTTAGTTCAACTCTTAACAGGGTGTTTAATGCTAGGCATACACTGCACGATGTCTGTGCAATCGAGGAGCCGTTCGAGCACAGAGCTATGATATCGTGTGGCACTCAAGCCTCCTCGATTAATCAGAGAATTGAGCTGCAGCACTTCTTCACCTTGATCTCATCTAAAAAGCTGGTGTCTGCTCGATTTTTTTGAATAGATCTGAGCACAATCGAGCAGCGTGAACAAGCACAACGATCGATTGTGCTAGAATCTATTTAAACTCGAGCTGTGTATGCCTGGCTTAGATCCCTGTCGCTCCAAAGCTCGGTTGGCCATTGAACGGACATGTCCGTAAATCTCTGACCGATGCCATTAATTTAAATGGGGACCGGCGTCCCCATTCAAACTTAGCCACATTCAGCTGTCAGCCAGTCCTATACTTTGAATGGGGAAACGCGGGTCCCTATTCAAAGTATAGGCTATCGAACAAGGTTTACCAACATGTTGGTAACCTATTCAGCCGAGCGAGATCTATTGATCTTGCTCGCAAAACTGCATACACGGGTAGATTTTTCCAAATTTGTGTATTCCTACCTTAAGCCTTGAAATGGGCAATTTATAAAGCTAATCATCACATGGTAAGCAATATGACCATTTATATATACGGTAGGGAAAGACAGCACCATTTGGATACCGCTACAACTCCTCATTGGAATCTGTGTAACCGACAAGTGGACGCAAGCTTGGTCAAGAATTATTATGCTAGCAGCAAACAAACCCCTCAGGAGTAAAGCCTGCCATACACACGCCGATGTGTGTAGCAGACTAGTCCCGATATCTTTCCGGGAGGCTAACGTGATGACTTCATCACGTTAGCCTCCCGTTGCATTATGGGGCCCCTTCAATCGGCCGGGCACCCTTTGTGTGCCGGCCATAAGCTGCAATGAAGACGCCGCTTCATTGCAGCTTATGGCATCGGCTTTCATCGGCTCCCATCGGCCAGAGAAGATCGGACATGTCCGTTCTCTGGCCGGCCAAAAGTGGGGCGACAGGGATCTGTCACCCCATGTGGGCACATGCCAATTAGCGGCCGATTTTTAACCTGACCGACGGCGCGAGCGCGCACGCCCGTCGGTCAGATTAAAAATCGTCCGCTTATCGGCATGTGTATGGCTAGCATAAGAAGATTAGAGAATCAGCTTTAGCCAATGTGCATGTATTTAGGTAATTAAATTGTTAAAATACTGGGTTGATCAATCAACCATGATCAGAAAAACAAACACCCACTGGACACAAAGTGTCACAAGAACACCCAAGCGAAACACAAACCAGTCAGTCTCATGGACAGACAGTCTTGTTTGTTAGAAAAGCCAGTTATTTTTTGCATCCTTGTTAGGGTTACTTAAGGTGCAAAATGACATACTTATGTTTAAAATTAAAAAAAGGATTTACTGGAAGCAGAAAAAGCATTTACGTTTGCTGAAAATCATGTTCAAGTACTATGTATTCAACAGTTTTTGTTAAAAAGGTTTCCAATATTTATTCTCAACAACAAACACAAATCACCTTCCATTCAGAGGTCAGGGACTTCTCAGTTAAGGAAAACCAAACGGAAAGATCTCACCCGAGAATAGACTGACAATAAGGACGAGTGTCTAGATCAGTGGTTCTTAACCTTTTGAGAACTGTGACCCAGGGAGTGACGTTGGGAAGCATCATTCCAGTATTTGGAACGCGCAGAAGTGCCGGTGCGGAGAGTCACTTTCGTGTTCCAAATACTGAAGGTGACACTTCCGGGGTCGCAGATCTCAAAAGGTTGATAATCTGGAGAAAGTCCTACTTGCCCTTATTGTCAGTCTATTGGAGGAGTGGACAAACTAAGGCCCGTGGGCCGTATTTTGCCCGTTTAGCTTTCTTTTCTGGCCCTTGTCACATTGTTGAATAGATGCTCCCCTCCGCTTGTTCTCTGCTATGAGTGCACATAGTACCTAGGAGGTGCCCAAACGTTGCCTTGGGGAAGATGCACCAACTTGATCATGACACTGTGGGCGCATCCTCATGGTGACAAAAAGCAGCCTATAAGAATCTCTGCTCAATTAATTAGCATTTATTAGCATTGGAAAAACATAACATCCCTGTGACATGTCGCCAATTACACATCACCGCCATCAAAAGTGATGCCAGCAATGCATGGAATTGGCACACCTATGGCCATTACAGGCTCTTGTTTAGATCCCCTTTATCAAATTTAAAAAGCCAACATTGGACCACCAGTCAAAAAGTTTGCCCACCCCTGGTCTATGGTCTTGGGCAGTGGGTGAGATCTTGCGGTTTGGTTTTCCTTTTCCTCAACTGAAGTGCCTGACCTCTAAATGGGAGGTGAGGGGCGTTACTCTCCCTCCTAACTTCCCACGCCACTTTTAGACATTAGCGCTGCTCCTGGTTAGCAGCAGCACTGAAACTTTCAGTGAATGCAGCGACTCCTGTGAACTTGTTGAATCCCAGAGGGAGACATGACCCACAGGTTGAGAACCGCTGTACTGGCACCGCAGACTTGGCTATAGAGTGAATGGCTTTTCAAGCTTTTACCTTTACTTAGCAAGCAGCTGGGAAGCTTTAGAAAATCTCAGTTTGACCCGTATGTCTAGGTGCTGCGCATCGTTTAATGCTCTATGGATCAAGTTTTGTTTCAATTTACCTTTTAGCCCACTAAAAAGATGAATTGCTCATTTAGTTAGTGGTAAGAGGCGTTTTCTTGGCTCCGGGGCTTCTGTTCCTGCAGTGTATAGCTGAGGGGGTCACGGCCCACAGGCTGATCACTGCTGATATAGACGCTTCCAGTTCTGGAGAGCATCTTCATGGAAACTATGGCTCAGAGAAGTCATTTTCATGGCTGTCAACAAAAGAAAAAAACATTTCCAGCATGCGGATCGTGGTTCTTCCGTGTTCCAAGTACCGGAAGTGATGTCACCGGCGTCATGCTTACATCTCGGCTGGTTTAGCAGGGAGAGGGTGTTACACTCCCTGCTAATGTCCCACCCCGCTTGTGCTGATAATGTACGAGGTGGGACATTAGCAGGGAGAGTAACGCCCTCTCCCTGCTCAATCAGCGCGATTTCAAGAGTCTGGGATTTGCCCAGGAAAGCCACATAATGGGAGGGTTGACAGGCCTGCATTATTTTCTTTTCTATGAGTTGAGGGGGAATGGAAGCATCGCCGCAGGTACAACACTAATTGAACTAAAGATGGCCATACACGGGTAGATTTCTAAATAGATTTGAGTACAATCGAACGCGCTCACGGAGCTTAATTGTGCTTTAATCAATTAGAAAATCTACCCGTGTATGCCTTCCTTTGAGCAGAATCAATAGATGCCGCTTGAAAAAACTCGATTGAACAGGGTTCCAACACGTTGGAAAACCCTGTTCGATGTCCATTACTCCGGAGGAAGACAGTGAGTCTCCATCCGAAGTAAGGCTATGTTCCCACACAGACTATTTTAATCGCGTGCGGCTGATCGCCTCTACTTAGTTGAATGGACTGAATGGACCGAATGGACCGATCCTAAATGGGATTTTTTGCAAGTGTTCTTGTCCACGATCTGACTTCATTGAGATGCGATTTTTGAAGATGTTCATTCATGTCTATGGGTGCAACCAGACTCGATTGGTGTTCAGCATGTTTTAGATCGCAGGAGTGGGGATGAGATTATTTAAATGAATGGGTGCAAATGCCACGCCGTGATTAAAATTGCAGGGGATTGCCTAGGTGGGGACAAGCCCTAACGGAGGTAGAAAGCAGCTGCACAGCCTACAGACTGATCAGGTCCCGACAGTGGCAAGGGGACGGGGGCTGTCACTGCTCTGCTTGGGAGGGGGGCCATGCTGGCTGCGGGCTTCCCTCTTTCCTCTACGAAGCCGTCAGCCAGTGTTGTGAGAGATTTTCTCACAACACCAGGTGTAGCTGGTACCCATCGAAAGGCAATTGATGTGCACTTTAGCTCCCATTCAATAGATCACAGTGTGGAGACGTCACCACGTTGAGATTGATTGCGGATCGATTGCATGGGAATCTACTCGTGTATGCCCAGCCTAAGCGATGCTGGGGAGAGAATGATGACAGCTCTTTAGTGAGAATGGCAAGCAATTTTCATATTCATAGTACAATTGACTCTCTCATAACGCTGAAAGCATAACCTTTTCCCTTCTTTGGTTAGATACTAAATGAATAGCTTGTATTTTTTTTTCTTTTAAAGCAAACAAATCCGACGTGCTCAGTACACGTTCCTGCCGAACAAGCATTATTGCGAAATGCACAGGGTATGCCACACAGACAACTGCTAGGCTTCAATCCAAAAAGGTAACGCTAACGTTGGTTTATGGTACTAAAAAAGGAACATATAAATAGTGGAGCCATGCCCTTGACATTAAACCTTCTCATGACCTCAACATATTATTAATCCTTTGTTAAGAAGATGAAAAGCCCTACAGAGTTCCAAGGCTAAACAAGGTGCCTCTGAAGCCCCCAGCATTGCCGCCATTCGTTCTGGACCCTAAAGACGCCTCCAGTCTGTAATGAAGATGCTTTGTAAGCCCATCTAATCCAAAGCCTACATCGCAAGACCCTCCACATGGTTCTTTAATATCTAGATTGACAGATGCACACTGCATTAAGGAAGGCGCAGGGACAGGGTGTAGTATCTGTCTGTAGGGCCCCATCACCTTTAAGTGATCAGAACCACCAGTATCCGTTTTTTATTGCCATGTTGCTCTGGTGGAGAGATTTCCCAGATTTGTCTTTGATGGTCATGGACCAAAAGTAAAAAAAAAAAAAAAATCATTTTAACAATTGGCCATCCTGCAATGGTTCTGATGAAAATTCAGTGGGGCACATCTCTCTCTTCCCGCGGTCTATAGCAATTTATACTTTGCATGTTGTTGATTGCCAAGATTGCTAAACGTTCCATCATATACTTAGGCTGCTTTAAAACTCAGACCACTACCATTTTGTTAATGTCTTAAGCTGTCCACAGATGTTTAGATTCCCCGAGATCGATTTGTTATACGATCAGGACACGTGATTGAGTGTTCGATATGTCGATCGATCCAAAAGGGCAGCACACCTACGCCGATCCAAAAGGTCAGCACACCCACGCCGATCCAAAAGGTCAGCACACCCACGCCAATCCAAAAGGGCAGCACACCCACGCCG
>CM070043.1:23793452-23804671 GCA_036250615.1 Ptychadena robeensis | reverse complement strand
AAAAATTGATCGAATTACATTGATTGTACACTCAATTGAACCATGTGTGGCTAGCTTAAATGGCCTTCCTAAACTGTTTCAGACACAATTGTCTAATGCATCTAGTAGAAGTTAGGTTCCATTTACTGGAAGCCCCTGGACACATAATGGTTAGGTGCCAACACAACTTTGACCATATTATTATAGGTTTAAGGTACATACAATTCCCTTTTAGATTTATTTATTTTTTTAGAGCTTCTAGTTGTTTATCCATATTGAAGGAAAACCAAGAAATGACAAGTCCAGGCTGTTATTGGTTAGAGTGAATGAGATTGTAGTAGAACAAGTGTACACTTGTAGAAGACGTGAACAACCTCCCACCCTGCAGCAAATCAGTCACAGCTGTGGTTGGTCGTCAATCACACGCACGGTATGTCGTCAGATGTTCATAGACTCCAACGCAGGTCTACTACGAAGTCAAGCCTGAACTTGGAAGCAAAATGTGAAATATTTGCATTTCAGAGATAAATGGAGGGTGGGAAGAGCTGGGTCATGCTGATGGATAATTAAAGGGCTCAGCAATATGACTGAGCTTCCCGTTGTTTAGAAATGCGAGCGGTAACCGAGTCGTGAGGTGGTCACAGGTTTTAAAGGACAAACTTGCTTTCAAAATAGACCAAATGGATGAAAAAAGAATTCAAACTGCGCCACAAATTCTAATGCCAATTGGCCAGTTTAACATAGGAGGAGAAAACCAAGAGAAATCGCAAATAAAATCTTAGGCTATCCTACAGAAAGAGGCAAAAAACCAAAGACTCATCTGTCTAGGCATGTGATTTGATATCCCTTGAGCTAAAAAGGTTCACTCACCATGAAAACAAAAACTTTCTGTTTGAAGGAAAAACGCAGCAAACAATCTACAGTACTACATAACTTAGAATGAATGCCAAAACACCTATGTTCTGTGCACTGAGCCACCTTGATAAGCCAAAGCTCAAGCCACGTCAAGGAATCCCCAATATTGGGTGAACATTTTTAAATGTATTCCTTATATTAAAAGGCATATACCTTACAACAGGATAGTTGGAGTATTCTAATACTTAGAATATGGAGTTGCATGACCTATGAGTTCCCTTTTGGATGAATGTCCACTTGGAAAAATATTCCATCCTTGGAGATCACATGCCCTCCCATGAACCAGATATATACCAAAACCTCATTGGATGGCGCTAGGAAGGATGGGAATCGTATTAGTAGCTCAGAGCTGGAATTTCCATAGACTCTCTCCCTTTGCCTTAAGTGGCCAGTTGGGGTTCTCCATAAGTTGACACAGATAAGCAGACAGAGGAGAAAAAGTAATTTACCCAACCTAAAATGACTCATTACTTATTCATAATTAAGGTGCTGCTGTTGGCGTGTTCTACCAACAGGCTGATTGGTGGTAGTATGAGTATCAGGACCTCAAACTTTCATTGGCCTGATCTAATGGTCTTCCTGTCTATGGATACCTGTCTGCATCTGCCCATACTACATGTGAGGTCTCAGCTAAGGTCAACTGAAAAGATTTTATGACAAAAGAGCAAGTACAGAGAATACAAGAGGTAGAGTGATATTATATAGCTGACCCCATTGGTGTTATAGAAGGTGGCCAAACTTCTGTCTTGCATATAAATAAAAGGGATAGGAAATGTTATGTACATTATACTCATTATCAATATCCGCTATTACCATAAATCTGTTTTATGTATTGTAGTGGTGCTTTAAAAGACATATTTGGGGGAGGTCCTGGGGTACAAGGGAGGCAAATTAAAAGGTGAAGGCATGTGCAGGCCATATTTTCATACCTATGGCTAATTATACATGTTGCCTTTTACAAGGTCATAGTTTGACAGGTATAGGCATCCTGTAACAAAATGTATTCCTGGAGAAACCAGTCTGTATAGTACATTCAGGGGAAACCTTATTATAGACTGTGACAACAACAAAGACACAACTACCACAAACACACTAATGGCATAGCTCATAGATTACAAAGCTATGCTCACTGCTGGTTGGTGGTTTAGGTACATGCACATTTAATGAAGCTGCACTAATCACAGGTTGAATTATAGAAATGACCTGATTAATATTAATAAATTCTTAATTATGTGCAACTAAAGATGTTTACTAAACTTGTCAGACGTGAGCAACTCAGGGAATGGCAAGTAGGTTGTTGTCATTGAACATCTCATGGTTGATAGATGAGTAGATCACCAGCGCTTGTAAATTTTCTAAAGCTAATTATACACGCATCTTCAATATGCTTTTGTGATTGTGTCAGATTGACCATCAATATTTAAAATCGCTGTGTGAGTGTGAGCGATGCAACACAGATTGATTATTTCCCTGATTGATTATTAAGCCCTGTGCGCATGCTCCATAGTACCATCAGATAAAAAATCTATTGAATTACCTAGAAAACCCCTCAGATACTTGAACGATCGACTGAACTTAACCAACATGACTGATCGCTGCTAGATCGGTTACACTTCTATCACTTTTGGTTGATCAATTCAGGTAAAGAAGAAAACAATTTTCAAATTGATCGAAGGCAAAAACACAAAATCGAATCATGTAAGGCAACCTTTACTGTACACAAGTGAGAGGACAGTTCTAATTGAAATAAGAATTTCCCCCATCAAGCCTTTTTCTTGCAGTATGTGATGAGATTTTAAAATAATAAGCTTTGTAGTGGTTTCCCCACCTCACTGCACCGGTGAACAGGAAAGCAGTTATACTAACCTGATCCCGCATTCCCTTGCTGCCTCCTCCATTCCTAGACCAACTGCTGGTCTAGGAGACCTTAGTGCCAATTAATGACATCGAGCCCCATACAGTGATGGATATACACTATATAGAGGAAGAGAACCTACCCGAAACACTTATCGGCAGCGATCCGGAGAGCAGGTGGAATAACTGTTTTGAGAAATTTGCCTGTGAAGGTTCTCATTCATCCAGGTCATTGTATATATGTAATTTTTATTTAAAATCAGCTGGACTTGCTGTATTTATTTATTGAAGACGTTTACACGATCTTACTGGAAATATTATATATAGAGTATATATTTCCAGTAAGATCGTGTAGTCACTCTGAATTGGGAAAGCCAGTCGGAAGACTAGAGAAACGCCTTCAAGAAACACACAGCAAGTCCAGTTGATTTGAATTAAAAATTACAGATGTTCAGAGAAATGTAAACATAACAGTTCTGTCCTGTAGGCCAGCAGCCAAAGCCAAATGTGGCGGTTGGGATTTTAAGGCAGCAAAGGTGTCGGAGAAAGTCATGAAAAGGTCAATCTCTTTCATGAATTAAAAAAAAAAAAGTACAGGGAACAATCAAGGAATAGCACATGTGCCAGATATATTTATTAGATACCCAATAGGGGAAAGTGCAAATAAACAAAGTATCCCACATGCTCACCAATCCTGCTGCCTTTTGTTCACCCATACCTAAATCCATAATATATACAATATTTATAACTAGATCTATTTCCCCCCACAATGCTATAAATGAGAATGAAGAGGACTACAATTACCAGTCAGGTCGGGCAGCTCATTTGGCATTTACATTGGCTCATTTTTTATTACTAGACTACAGAATTCAGTTGTATAAGGTAGTTGTACGGATAAATACAAACTTTTGAATGGGATACTTAAAATGCTTAACCCGTGTTTCTGTTTTTAGCCTGACTTGTTCCCCAAATAAAATAAAATTATAAAATAAAAATATGGGATTGATTGTATAAGAATCTCCTAATTTAATTTAAAAGGAGTCTTTGACTTTCATCCGCCTAACTTGGCGATGGTAACGCCAATTCCACATGAGCTTAGTTCTGTAGCTGCTACTTGAATGACCTTCTCCCGACGTCACGAGCAGGAGGAAAACATGATCAAGATCAGTGCCGCATCAAATTAGTGAGCTCACGGTTACCATAGAAACCAGCAATGTAACCAGACGGGGGGCAAAAAAATTAAATTACATGGTAGCAGGCGACGAAAGGTGGACTGCAAACATGGACGGCACAAACAAAGTGTTTGTTACCAATTTCCTACAATAGTGAGGGGGAGGGGCGACAAGTGACAATGACTGCTCCCAAACATTTCCATTCACTCTTGATGCATCCTGCTCCATATTGCGGGAGACCCAGCAGGCGAAGCTTCTAGGTATGAGAGCATGTGACCTGCCCCATAAGGCTATGTTCCCACATAGGCAATAGTAATCGCGCACGAAGAGGGGACAAGCCCATTCAACTAAAAGGACGCAATCAACAGCGATTGCCGCTTGCAATTAAAATCACCTATGTGGGCACATAGCCTATGACTGTGCCTGGTCATGAATAGCCAATAACCTAATAGGTGGGTTCATCACACCCCCCCCATCCGACACGGAGCCTTAAGGTAGCCACACGGTTCGCTATATCCATAAGATTAAATGAAACCGATCATTCAAAAAATGAAGGACCAAAAGATCAATAAAAAGTTATCAATAACGAGCCCTAAAAAATCAAATGATCTAAAGTTATTGAACATGTTGGTAAATTTTGAGAATACCTCCAGGCTCCTCCTATTAAAATTATTGTGAGGCTGATCTCCATGTGCTGGGAGGGTATGAGCAGTGACACAGGGGAGGCTGATCTTGACGGGTCCCCTGCTCCATGGGCTAACAGGAGTAGAAGGCAGCTAAAAATGGGCCGTGTGACTGATTTATGTCTGATTTGCTCTAGTGCATTGCAGCCTCATCCCCTTTTTGTGTCGACTGCCAGCAACCCCCAGCACAGCTCAGTGGCAGCAGCGCTAAGAATGGGCAGCGCTATAGCACCAGGGGGTCCTCCCCAAAGTGATATCCCTGTATCACTGAGAGTTCATTCTATGGACAAGGGACATGTCGAGATCAGCCTCCCCCCTCTGTGTCCCCTGTCTATAGCAGAATGAACGTCAGTGACACTGGGATCGCAATGGGTCCATTGTTCTATGGAGATGAGCCTCCCTGTGCATAGCTGCAGCAAAGCATAGAGGAGAAGTTACTAGATCACTGCGTCCGCACATCTCGATGGGGAGGGCAGCGTGATCTCTCTCGGGGAAAGGGGGGGGGGGTGGCAGAGGGAGTGCTCGCCCAAGGAGATGATCTCCCTAGGACCGCCCCTGACTGAACGTCATTCAGTGACACATGCTACAATTTGTTAACACATTTCCGATATTTCCATACACATTTCTGACATTTTGATATACAATTATATTGCAATATATATATTGATATTGAATTATTGTCCAGCCCTAAGATATAGAGCACAAAATATGAGGGTGGCAGCCTGCAGACCTGACTAGGCAAATGTAATCGGGAGTCTGTTAATTCAGAGAGCTCAAATTAGGAAAAAGTCCGCTAACTCGATAGCTTTTCAACTAAAGCTTAACTTTTTCAGTTGAATTATGCGTGTTCTTTAATAACAAACCCTAGGTTAGAAATAGTGCCCACATTATATAAACATGAGCATGTAGTAAGGAAGGTGGGGAAATATGACCTCAGAGGTGCGCAGGTAGCAAAGATGAGAAAACCTTCCTTTAAAAGAGAATTTAAACCCAAAAACAAAACTAATTATTACTAAAATTACTAGTCCTCATATGTGGTGTCTACCTACTTTTGTGCAGGAGCTCTGCTCTCAGACAGAACTAGTAAATAATAGATTTAACTTGTCAAAGCCCATGTTTGGAAAACTAAACCAACTCTTATTTTATTTAAAAACATATAGAGCAATAACAAAAGAAAATTAATTCAGCCTCCCCATTTAAAAGACTTATCACAGTTGCAGTGTTTCATGTACACTGCATGTTCCTACAGTCGCTCTTTAACCCCTTACTGCCAGGCATATGATTCAGCGCCAGCCCTCTTGTATTAGAAATTGCACAGAACCTAAAGCCACAGAGAACGGGCCATTATGAACACAGCAGTAAGCAGCAATAACTGACCAGTAACTAGTAGTTCCAAGGCAATTTTCAAACATGCACACAGAACACAGGGCTGAAAGAAAATAGTGAAAGAGCCATTAAGGGCATTTACAGCAATTGAAATACCCTTACCTGTAGAGAAAATGATCAGTCACATGCGTGCAATTGTTCTGCAGACTATAGCTCTGCTCATTGTCATGTTTGAGAAAAGGTAACACAAAAACAAAGTTGGAAAACATAAACCAACCATAACAGTCCCTGATACTACAACACAATCCCTTTCTCTTGTTCCATGGACGCTTACAATGTACATATTCAGAACAAACAGTAAAATCTGTAACACAAGCCCACATTCACCTCCATAAAGCCAAGTGTTTGAGATCTTGCAAAAAACCCTTCACAACAATTGGCTTGTTTGAAAACTTAAAGGTCCCCACACACATAGCGAGCGGGGACCGACAGATGAGCTGTGGAGGGATGAAGTCATCACGCTGCTCTCCATCGCTTACAGTACTGACAGGAACCCTTTGAGTTCCGCCCATTAGTTTAGACGGGGACACTGGTCCCCGTTCAAGCTAATGGCATCGGCAACCCGCGGCCAATATTGCACATCAGACGGCGGCCGCCGCTCGTTCCGTGTGGGAACCCTTAATTTGGGTACATACGGATCTATACACAGCCAATTTGGGGAAGCTTCAGCCAAGCACAAGGCTGGAGCTGCCCCCATATCCAGCCGCAATACATCTGCGGCTGGCAGACCATACATTGCATTGTATGGAAACCCGGGGTCCCCATTCTAAGTAATGGATTTCAACCAAGGTTTTCCAACATGCTCATCAACAGATCCTGCTCTAAGGAAGCGTGAATAGCTTAAATCTTGTAACAGATTAGAGCAACATCAGGCGCCGTGAGCATGCACTCGCCCGATGTTGCTTTAATCTGTTTCTTCATCGATGTGTACCCAGCTTTACAGCTTGTGAAAGGGTCATTAGGTTATAGGATGATGGACAAAGGTATGAAGAGTATGAGGAATGCCCTCCTCTGAAAATGCCCTCCATTACTATCCAGGCTAACTGGCTTTCCATTGAATTGACCTTTGACTAGGTTACCTTAATCAAACTTTCGGTTTAACTGCAATTTTCCTCCTTCATGGAACTGACAAGTCTTTGCTTGGTTTTTGCGTTGAAAAATATTCTGATGGTTAAACTAAAAAGAGGACAATTTCCTATTTTTGGAAACCCTGGTGAACCAAAAGAGATTTATATTGACTGAAAGATGCCAGGTAAAGGTCATACTTATAGGTTAGACTTGATGCCCCCCAAAAAAACAAAAAAAAAACAATAGGTCACATAGATCGTTCATTGGTTTGGAAACCTGTGTACCATGCGTTGACCCTAGCTGCTCTGTGGTACTATACTGCAACGCAGCTTGTGTGAATGACCCCCAAGACAAATAGGAACATTTCAGATAAGAAAAAAAAAACAATAAGGGGAAAAAAAAAAAATCAGTAGATTCCTTCTGGGACTGGGCCAGAGACGCCTCAATACCCATAAAAATTACTGTACTGTTAATGGCCAGATTAAACCATTTTCTCCAGGTTTAGACACTGAAAGTTCTGTCTGTTCCTGTTTATATATAAATATAAATGGTTTGTTTACCAACACAAACCTTAGCAGACTAGAATTTATTATACACGCTATGGGATCTCGGTCTTTCAGATACACAGTGCATGTCTATGTTCTAAATTAATAAAAATAAAAAAAACTCATCTCCTATCTCAAATTATTGTCCACTTGGTAAAATTTTTATGCTCCGACCACCACAGGTAAGAGGAACCTCAACAAATTTTGAAATCAATTTATACCAAGAAACAATAGTTTTCCCTATGGGAAGCTACACATGTAGGAGTCCAGCTTGCCCACATAAATAAACGGGGTAGCCCTGTACATGTAGTGAAGAGAAAAGAAGTTAGGAGTGTAAAGAAAAACTCCTATGGGGCTGCAATCAGGGAATTAAGGACAACATTATCTTAACCCCATTTAGTGATCTATGAGGCCAACTTGGCACCAACCTGCATACACACTGATACAGTCACCTGTAACTGGGCGCTAGGAGCAGAACCAACCTCCTGTAAGTGCACCAAGATTAGATTGACAGCTCTGGACTAGCAGCTACAAAGTGTCCCCCTCTATACTATGCCTGCAACAGCCCCCTTGATCCCATTTTAAAATTGCCAACTGGCTTTCTGTCATACTAACCCCCTTGCGTCCAGTATTGCTGTATGTCTGGTGAGCGACTATGATACAAAAAGCCATCCTGGAAATCCTTTACATTTCATGAAATATTAAACTGATTCGGGTGCGAGTGATAATCTTTCAAACATCACATCAAATAAAAAAAACAGACTAGATTTATTCTGACACATTTAGGCAGAACTCCTATATTACCCCCACTCCTAATAGGCGAGTAAACAAAAGTCATCTCCATTGAGATATAAAGGACGTCCATAACTCACATAGAATGAAAAGGTTTATTGTTGCTGGATAGTACAGCTCCTACTAGCAGGTAGTGTATCGGTGGCCTTCATTCATTAGTGTCCTGGTGTCATGTATACCTACCCTTCATAGTTCACACTATGTGAATGGACACGGGGGAAACAGAGCATTTTGAAGTTTCTGGCTGAACTGCATTGTAAATATTATAAGGTGCTGTAGTATGGGAGACGTAGGAGTGAATATTGCCCTGATGGTGGTTCTGAATCAGGATGAACTCAGCTTAGCAGAGAAAGCTTTTAGTAACAGAGGTACTTCAACTAAGTGTGAGGATTTAGGGCCTAAAGCGGACCTACCATCTACGATTCTGCCTTCTATTATCTGCACCAGGAGGCATATCAGAGGCAAAAAAAGAAAAAAAAAATACCCATGCCACGGTGGCCCGAAGGGAACATTCCCCTTCTCGGCAGCCCCACTACCAGCTTCACTCACCACCCCTCCATCGCCCTAACCTGCGAGAAGAAAACTGCAAATCCTGGCTGACGTGACAGTGAACACCCACTGCCCAGAGTTTTCTGAGATCCCTAGTTTTCTACTCCCACTGCTGGTGGATGGAGGGGCAGCGAGTCCAGCTAGTAGAGGGGCTGCAGGGGAAGGAAGAGCTGGGGAGATGGGTAGCATGACTGGGGGAAGGCAAAGCACACGACCTGTACACACAGGGATGGAGGCATACATGATGTACACGCAGTTTGCACTCTCCATGTGTGCCCCCATGTGTGTGTCAAACTATAACCGATGGGCAAAAGATTATCCGCAGTGTCATTATATTTTCAAATAAATATCAAGGTTAGCCCATGACTTTGTCCCAGTTTTTAAATTTGGCTCAATGTGCATTTGAATTTCCCACCCTTGCCTTTAGGGCTAAGAAACCAAAGACGTTTTAGGAGCGGGAAACATTAGGAAACATTAGGCTGCGATCCTGCCAGAAACAAACTTCCTGTCCTAGCACGCTCTCCCTATACTGTATCTGTAGCAGGAGCATAGTCACTCTAGACTTCAAGACACTTTGTCTTCTCCATGCTATAGAAGGAGTTGTTCCGTACAGAGAGCTCTGGAAACAATTTGCCAAGAGCAAAGAAATAGAAAAGCACAGTTGAAATAATATTTTGGCAGGATCCGAATTTTTGTTGTGCATTTATTAAAAGATAAATAATTTTAGCTGGTATATTCAACAGCTCGCCATTAACATTAGGTACAGGTGTCACCTTAAAAGCTATGAGATTCTTAATCTCTTATTTCTCCACTAAAAACCATATCTGTTAAAAACACCCCAACTGTAGACACCAGCCTTCCAAAAGCACCACAGAGTTTAACAACTGCATAACAACTACACATTCATCAGGTATATCATATGTAAACAGTCACAAAGATAAAAAATATAAACTTGACAAAGGAAACAAAAAAAGTGCCCTCTCCCACCATACACAAGATAATAAGAGCCCAAATATAGAAGGGAACCAACAGGGATCACTGAAAAGGCAGCGGCATGATTTATGTATTATTCATGGGATCTAGGTTCCTGGTAACGAATCAACAAATGGCAATGGAACCCAAAGCTGTTAGAACTGCCACCCCGGGCACCATCCTTCCATAGCAGTTTGACATCCTTTGACATAAGTCGAGGGGGGGAGGGGAAATGAGGAACAGCAAGTAATAGCCCCGACAAGTGGTAACATTCTCACTGGGTTGAGGCCGTACACCTTGATCCTGAGCTCCCAGGCGGGTGATATAGGGTTAACCCTAGGCTAGCACTTCCTGATTCTCCGCTTACACAATGTATGAAGCATTCACTGGAAGGAAAGGAAAAAATAAGAGGAAAAAAAAAAACAGTCAACTCACCTCGAATGTACAGCAGAGCTGCGGGCTGGAAAGGGCCGTTGGAATTCGCTGCCTCCACCACCATTCTGCTTCCAGTCTGATTACATGACAGCATCAAAAGGATTTCCAGAAGAAACAATAAGGCTTTTCAAAAAAATTACCAAGCAGCGTACTCCTTAAAGCAGGGATGGATCCTCCATTTTAGTTATAAAAAAAGAAGGAAGCAGGCAGGTCTGCAAGCCGGAGGGAACTGGCTAGTGAGTGATGTCAGTAAACAGGAGCCTGCTGATTGGACGAGCCCCAGCAACTGAAAATGACACTAAAAACTACAAATAGAAAGGGATTTCTGATTGGTTGTCACTGTGCATTAAGGATCTCTTATGGGGTTTATGGCGAGGCTCCATTCAAGTGTAACTTTTAATCTGTGACACTCAGGAAGCAGAGGTCAGATGAGCCTTGTCTGTTCAGCGTGGGGGGGGGGGGGGGGGGGGGGGGGGGGGGGGGGGGGGGGGGGGGGGGGGGGGGGGTGAAGGCAGACGGGGAGATCCTGGAGCCTTTTGTATAAAGAGCCCGAGCTGGGGATGGGCTACTCTATGGCTGAAAGGAATGAGACAGCAAATGACCTACTGCAAAACAATGACCAGCAAAGGAAACGCGTCACTGACACATAAGGAGACACTATGGAAACCGTCCGCAGCCAGGACACTGCCTACAGGAAACAATGTCGCACAATTCCCAAACACAACATTCTTCATTAGATACAAAGACACCACTGTGTGCGGCTGTCATCCAGTCCTATAAACATCACATTCAACAAAGTGCAACATTTGTAAAGCTAGCCATACATGGTTCAATTGACATCAAATCGATCAATTCGATCGAAGTTTTCG
>CM070043.1:23752056-23775443 GCA_036250615.1 Ptychadena robeensis | reverse complement strand
TGTTGGTTTCCTGGCCAGTAGTTCTGTGGTTAATGTATGTCGCCTTCCTTTCCTTCAATGCATATTACATGCAGAGGAGTCGGAGAGTCGGAGTCGGAAGAATCTGAAACTGAGGAGTCGGAGAATTTATCGACCGACTCCACAGCCCTGTTTACAATAAATGGTTATGAAATCAATGATACAAGATATAATATTGTGGTGATGCAATGTGACGTTGAATAAACGTATTGTACAATTTTAACACAACTGAAAGCCTCAAAAGTCCCTTCACCCTTCCATTTCAGTGGAGGGAACAGGTCCCATAGTTTTTATATTTATCATTCATTATAATGCTGCACATCTCTACTCCAACCCACCAGAGACAAGAAGATTCAATTAGTAAAATGTCTCACAGATTATATAAATCATGGGTCATATTCCATTTCCCGGTAAGATGTGCCTATCACAGCTGTAGCCTCACTTCACAGTTTAGTTTAACCTCCTGGGCATTACACCCAGAGCCAGTACAGGATCGGGCGCAAATCGCCAGCTCTCCGTGAGCCTGCAGCATGAGTCTTCAGTGTCATTGGTGATGCCGAAGAGGGCTGTGCCATAGACCTCCATATTTATGTGTGGGTGGGCTGTACTGATGTAGTGCTTCTGCGCTGCAGTACAGGGCGGAATGTGCCTCTGGTTGATGTTGTCTTAAAGGATACTTTCAATAAAGCCATAGACCTCCATGTTAATGGAGGCAGCATCGAGTTTCCCCGCACACACCACCGGCGTCTTATTGACACCGCTGGTGTGTAGTGAGCCGGGAGGACAGCGGGGAATGGTGCTAAAAGCCCGCAACGCCCAGGAGGTTGTGCTCCGCCGTGATTGCCAGCTCAGCTGAGGGATGTAAACAAAAGTCCGGCGTCGCTGGAGACGCCGGACTTCTGCTGACAGAAAGCGACACCCCTCCAGTTTGACGGAGGTCTATGGCGCCGCCTACCCTCGCCCCCTTCGCGTCACCGGTGACGCGATCAGGGGGCGGACCCGGAAGCATCGGCATACATGCCGATGCTCCCGACCGCCGTCAGGAGACGGCGAGACCTCGGGCGTTCCTCCGGCTAACTCGGGCTGAGTTTCATGATGCATGAAACTCAGCCCGAGTTAATTTGGGGAGAACGCTCAGAAGGTTAAAGAGCAATTCATCAGTTACAGAGATGAGAATTTAATAGTTCAACAAAATGCAGCTGGACAAGGCTGACCACACTAAAAGGTGGCCATACACTGTTCAATATTTCCGTTCAATCGACTTTCCTGCACACCTGGTATAATTTACCAAAAGAAAACATTGATCGAAAAGTGATTGGACAGGTTATTGAATTTTGCTCGATCGTTTAAATATCTGATGTTCTTTCTAGATATTTTGATAGTTTTGTTTGCGATTATATTTAGGATGATCGTAAATTGTGTTTAACTCAATCACACTGTGTAAAAATCTTAACACGATGACGTGTATGGCTAACCTTAAACTAGGCATACACAGCTCAATTTTGTTACAGGTTTGAGTGCAATCAAGCATGTGCGTTCACGGTGCCTAATTTTGCTTGAATCTATTACAAAATTTAAGCCATCCAGGCTTCCAACTGATTGTGCTCGAAAAAGCTAGGCTGAACAGGTTTCTGTGGTATACTGAGGGCTACTGTTGAATAACTGGATTATAACATAGCTGGGTGAGTGGCTTAATTTCCGACATGCTGGAAAATCTTATTCAATTTCCATTGCTTTGGATGGGGACCGTGGGTCAAGGGTTGCACCCAAGGATCCCAGAGGTGTTCAGAAACTTGCTTCTGAGCCAAGATATATGAGCAAACAGTAGGAGTGTAAGCGCCGACCCCATAGGTGTCCATGAATTTCCCTCTGTGCGGAGGACAATTTTCAGTGAAATATAGGACAGATGGAAAAAAAATAAGAGGGCAATTACAATAGAGCAGAAAAAACTTGAATAGCAAGTATAGTCTTAAAAAGTTGTTTCTGGGAGGCTATTTTTGGTGTTTCTTGTATGTTACACATATTTTACAACCTTTTTTATCAAGAAAAGATTAAGTGGCAATTTGGGAAGTCCATAACGGATTATTGTCATTTCCATTATTTCCTATGGGAAAAAAGGTTTTGACTTACAACCAACCTTTTGGAACAAATTAAGTTCGTAAGTCAAGGGTCCACTGCATTACTTTCTGGAACATACACTCTATCCATTAAGGTACACATGCCCATAGTGAGTGCTTTGCAGAGTGATGCTCCAGGGAAAGGAGGATTATTGCTTGGAGTGCTGGATTAAGCCACTCACCCAGCTATGTTATAATCCAGTTATTCAACAGTAGCCCTCAGTATACCACAGAAGACCGGCATTAGAAAACCTGCCCACAATGCACGGCGGTTGCAAAGATAAAGCAATCAATGCAAAGCCACACAATGCCCTAAAAATAAGGCAACTGGAAAAAGTCAGTGATCTGCTACACACATGGTACGTTTTCTACTATCCACCATTTTACTCATGTAATGATGATGAGGAATTCTTCCTCAAATTCATATCTGGACTGAGTATGTTAACCCTGAGGATAAACGTCTAACAATAATAATGCTGTTGACATTTCTTTTTTAAGGCTAGAAATGGTGATGTGACCATACAATTTATTTGATCACATGTATATTATATCTAATTATACCTAATCTTGGTTGTTCAACTTGTGTACATTTGAATTCTTAACAAGTTACTTTCATTTACCTAGGCAAGATATGTACAGTGCTATTGAAATTTCACCTCGACTCCACATAATCCCCTCCTGAAGAAGCCGTCTAGGTGCTGAAACACGTAGAGGGGCCAAGGACATTTGTGGAAATCTTAACAGCTAAGAATATCATCTTTGATTGTTGCTATACAACTTTGATACCGTACAGAGACTTTATTTCAATGATATGGTCTGACTGGGGAACAGCTCTGTTATTCTGCGTCTGGCAGGCAACCCCTGACCAAGCCCCTTTTAGCCTTTTTTATACTTGTATTAATAAAATTGTCAAACCTTTTTCTACCAACTTTGTTTTGTTCATCCTTTGGTTGACTTCTCTAATCCAGGATCAGGCAAAATTGATTCCACTCGATTCCAAGAGATTGCCGAGGGATTCTTGTTAACTGGAAAAAGTCGGTTTATCCGAGTGTCGGGAACCAATAGCCAGGCCATGAACATTCAGGTATAAACATGTTCTAATAAGTCTGTTAATACAAGTCTGCTGCCACTGTGGAGCGATTCATATTAAAAATGAAAAGGGAAAAGCTTGAATAGCCATTCCACTCTATTGCCATGTCTGGGGTGCGCAATGTTCTAATGCAGCGGTTCTCAACCTGTGGGCTGTGACCCCCTAGGGGGGTGAACGACCATTTCAAGCAGCTAACAAACAGCAGCACTGAGGCTCACAAGTGGGGTGAGACGTTACATCATCACAAGCGGGGTGAGAAAATATGAGGGGGTAATTTCACTTATCTGACCGTGCCCGAAGAATCACTTCCAGTATTTGAAACGCGGAAGTGACACTTCACAATGTCACTTACGGGGTTGCATATCGAAAAATGTTAAGAACCTCTGAGCTAGGGTCAAATGGTAGTTCCCTTTATTGGTACAGAACATGCAACTGGTGAACACATGCCACCACCAGACGGCATTTGAAGCGTCATCAGCTGGCTTTTTATGGTTTACTTTCCTGCGAGCATTTCACGCTGAATGCATACTCTTGCTCGCTTACCTGCTCCTCACAGTCGCCGCACTCAGGGCAAGCTGCAAGGTTTCTCTGGCTCAAGTCCTCATTTGCATTCGCCTTCTGCTTCTGTCCCAGATTCATTCTATAAATAACAGGAATCTGCAGGGCGAAGTGCCGCGAACGATAGGCAGACTGAATGTGCCTAGATTAACCTTCTGGACTGGTTAAACATATTCCCCATTGTTAGTCTTTACATTTAAATACTTATCTGATTTATTTCACCCCTGTAATGGTTTTCACCATTATACCGCCCATGGACCAGGGTAGGAGCTCCTACAACCTCATTCGTTTTGGACATACCAGGTACCTGCATCCCCTAACCATAATGCAACAGGTAAAAGACGCTAGAGCCATTACAAAGGGGATACCGTATATACTCTAATAGAAGCAGAATTTGTCAGCACCTGAAATGTGCTCAAAAAATGAAATTCGACTTATATTCGGGTCAAGAAATGAAAAACCCTGCATTTTAAAGGTGGGCTTTGTTGATACCACGTTGAAGGGCTTTGCAATTCACTTTTATAGTTGATGTAGAGAAGGGTTGTAGGAAAAATAATGCTTTAGCAAATGCAGTTTTTACATAAATTAGATTCAAATTCAAGATTCATGTTTTAAGTGAACCTAATTTATGCAAAAACACCATAAGCTTTTGCCTTTAGTGTTCCCAGAATTCTTCTCTACATCTCCAGAAATTTGTCTACAATATGCCTATATTCATATTGCACTGAAAGCATCAACCATCCAACCTTGCTAGTGTAAATCTCCTCATCCTTAGTACTGGAAATTTATTTTTGCAAGAAAGCCTATGTAGCAGACCCTTAGGGTTTGTCCCCACTGGCGAGACAGGCCACACAGCGGCGTGGTGGTTCAGGACCGCACAGCGGCGGGCGCTTCCACTAACTTCAATGGGCATGTCCCCACTTGAATGTTCAATTACTTTAAATGGGGTCCGAGGGTAGTAGTGCCATGCCTTAAGACAGATGAAGCTCGCGCACAACGCGATAATGTCATCACACTGCGCTCGATGCTCCTCGAATTGCACGGTTATCAACCCACGTACGCCAGTCTTTAGACACACATGCGTCAAGGTAGAGTGTTTAGGTTCCATTTGAGCAGAATGATGCCACTATACAACATGCTGTACATAGTAGCCCTCCATACACACGTAAAGAAACCTGTAAATGGTCTTCGACCCTGGTCGTCATCCAAAGTAACGGCGATTGAACAAGGATTTACCAACATGTTGGTTCCCCGATTGATCGAGTCATGTTTGATTCCCGAAATATCGATCCCTGGGAATCACAATAAAAATTGCTGTGTGTATGGGGACCCCAACAGGGACCTGCAAGGACACTGGCCATATCACAACTTGTTGGGCTACTTAACATGAGAGCTTAAATGAGCACACTGGGACAGAAATGAGTAGGTATACACCTTGGAGTGTGTGTGGGGGGCATAACTCTAAAAAAATTTACAACATCCATCAATCAAGGCTAGTCCTTCAAAAACATGGACTCCGACGCAGCAGGCGGACAGAGTTGGGCTACAGTGCTTTGTGCTGTACGGAACGGCTGGTTTACATTACAAAGCCACAACCGGGTGGAGCCTAGAGTTTCCACAACTTAGAGAATTTAATAAGCTTTGCTGCCTATGGTGAAACCCTGACAATAATAAAAGGAACAGAATTAATTTGGCATATTGTCAAGCTAAATCCACATAAACAAGAAACAAAAGCAGCAGCTGCAATCAAAGGGTAGATGCTTCTCATAAAAGCTCCCCTCTTCTGTTACATTACCGGAGGAGGAGTGTCATTACCAAAATCCATAAATCTGGCCAGAGTCACTACCACATCGCAAAATAAATATGACATCTGTTAGGCTATCGTTGGTAAGGGAAACTGTGACCTTGTATTAAAAAGTATGATGTGCCCGGCCCCACAATGACCCCAGCACGCTCCCACAATGACCCCAGCACCATGCAATCCAGACTGCCCTTACCCAAGGTCAGATGAGGGACCCTGTGAGCCAAACTCCTTTTAGATAAAGCCAAAAAAGTAGTTTCAATATATACACGAATAGGCCAATGCCAGCACAATAATATGAATTTTATACGGGGTCCCACTTCAATATAAATAAATGTCCACCTGGGGAGGTAGTGACCCTGCGAGCCGCAGAAACAGCACTTACAAAGCCAGAGACATTCTGCACCCAGAAAACAATGGTGAGAGCACCGATATGCTTTCCTGGATTAGCTCCGCTTGTCATACCAAACACACAGGGCACAACATTCATTTACCAAGATCCAAAATAAAAAAGGTCTAAACTCAAGCCTGCAATACAGCTGGAAGACAAACGCTGTGAGGCCATAATGATAAACCTATCACATTTTATTCTGCACTCTTGGCCCCCATACACCTGGAACACACGGCTCGATTTAAGCGTACAATCGATATAAGATTAGATGAAGAACCTCGATTGTAGTATTTTATCGATTGTACCATGTGGGCTATAGTGTCATACAATCGTATTACAATATTGATGTAGAAAACATTGATTATTGACTAAAGTCGTCAATGCCATTGATGCCCTACAAACAGTAAACCATCACTTCCTCGAATACAATTGTACGATGAAAATGAAAAAGTAGTTAGATCATGGTACAATTCGAAGATAATTTTCCAACAAGTCCGATCACTTTTCAATCGATGTAATGCTCTACATCGAACTATTATCGTCGATTGTACCATGTGTCCGGGCCACGATTTTGGTACAATCGATGTAAATTTTCATTGATTTACATAGATTGTATGCTTAAATCGAGCCATGTGTTCCTAGCTTTACAATCTTACCATAAAATTTCTGTAAAAATTGTACAATCAACTTTTGTTCTACCAAAACCATGTAATATGAGGAGCTTTCTAATCCTTCTACTCACTATGTATTCTATCAGGGGGGACCCAGCACTACATAATTGCTGGTAGATCTAATGGAAATTGTATGGAGTCATCTAAAGGCTGGCATACACACACCGATTAGCGGCCGATTTTGCCGCTGACCGACAGGCGTGCACGCTCACGCCGTCGGCGGCAAAATCGGCCGCCAATTGGCGTGTGCCCACATACCTGTCTCACCACAGCTCGCGCCGTCGGCGACAAAATCGGCCACCAATTGGCGTGTGCCCACATACCTGTCTCACCACGGCTCGGCCGGCCAGAGAACGGACATGTCCGATGTTCTTTGGCCGATGCCATTAACTTCAATGAAGACCGCCGTCTTCATTGAAGGTAATGGCTGGCACACAAAGGGTGCCCGCCGATGAAGTCAGCCTGGGAATGCAGCGTGATGACACCATCATGCTGCATTCCAGAGCTCATCGGAGCTTGTCTGTGGGTGTATGGCAGGCTTTAAGGTGTTTGGGGGGCTTAAGGCTAAATTTACACCATCATTTCCCGGGCTGCCATCGGTCCGCAGCAGCCCAGAAAAACTACTGGACGCTCCCGCAGCAGCGGGGAAAACGACCTGTGAACTTGGCATAGTTTTTAAAACAACACTTGTGTAAATGAGCCCTTACAGAATTTCAGGATGTTTGTTCCACAAGTCCATTGTAATTGGAGCCATTCATTTGTGTGTTCCTCCAATTTCCTAGTTTTCTTGTGATGTTGCTCTGCAGATTAGGAATTGTAGTTCCGAAGAAACTTCTAATAATCAAAGCTTGTACAAACTAGAGAAGTGTCGCTCTGGTTTATCTGCACCTGTACCAACATCAGTGGAGAGATCCACTGAATGTCTAAAGGTATGACATGCTCAATGCCTGCTATTACCTATGGTGGACGATATAGTAGGATGACGCCAGCTTATCCTTCCCCTGACCCTCAAATAAAGAATAGAATATACTTCCCTAATTTTTTCACACTATAAGATGCACCGCCTGGTTTGTTAGAGAACATTAGATGAAAAGAAAAAAAGCCAGAGTGGGAGAGTCAGACACAGCCATTCACATATAAAGTGAATATACAGCATGTTCCAGCAAATTAGGCAGGTCTGGTCCGTGCAGTATTCCCTCTATAATCCTCCAGCCAAGCCAACAGTAGGCAGAGTTTAGTTCCAGCATAATGAGCAGGACTGAAACTATAATATGTGTTTATACATCAGCAGTACCCATTCTCTGAACCCACTGACCAACTTCTGGAGAGACACATTTTACAATCTGGCACTAACAACCCACAAGCAGCTATTTACATGTGGTAGGAGAGATCAGTCGGTCATGATTTGTTTATTGAAACACAGAATATTAATGTAAATACACTCATGCTATCTAAAAAGCCTCTATTTCCCCTGCTGGTTGGTCAATGAGTTCAGCGAATGGGTCTCTCTCTCTCTCTCTCTTGGGAATGCAGAGCTATTGCTCCCATAAAGTTTTAAACTAATTAAAAAGTGTTTTTTTTTTATATTCTGACTATGAAAGGCACAACATTTTCCCACCGATTTTAATTCTGTAATAGGGAAAACAATTCACTTTCTAGTCGCTGTGCGAACCCATCTTCCTTCCGCAGCTACAGCAAACTACTACTTCTCAACACTTCCAAGTGAATTAGATTAGTGTTCCTGCTTGGTGCCGGCGTTTCTCTGGCTACTACATCACAACCAAGTGGTAGTGAAGGTCAGAGTATAGCAAAGGTCATTCGGAGTAATCCAGGCTCAGATTTTTTTTTTCCAATTCATTTCAATACACAACACAACAGCCACAACGGAAATCAATCCATTTTCTGCACACTGACTGCCTCTGCAAACCTTGTGAAATGAGAATGACGTCAGAGAGCAGAGCTGCGGGAGGGACCCAATCCACTACAATCCGCCAGAAGGAAAGTGCAGGAGGGAGCAGCAACAAGACCCCTTATCCTGCACAGAAAACAGAGGACGGCACTGACAAGTCTTTACCACAGGAAGCTAGATTACTGCACTAATGTTAAGCTAGCCACACACGGCTCGATGAAGTAACATCGGGCGACGTGCGAGCCATTCACGGTTCCTTCGAGCAGGATCCATTGAACTCGACCAAACAGGTTTCCAACATGTTGGAAAACCTTGGTCAAAATCCATTCCATTGAATGGGGACTGCAAGTGATCAGCTACGACTGTGTGAGTGAGTGAAGGGGGAGGGGCCAGCACATCTCTGCCAGGAGAGGGAGGGGTGCAGGCTGGCTGCTTCTCCGGCTGGGCAAAGGAGAGACCTGGGAAACCGGGTCCCCATCATACGGTAATTGATGTGCCCATGTGGTGCACATTGATAACACTGTAATTGGATCGCCGGTCCATTGCACGGGAATCTACCCGTGTATGGCCAGCTTTAGTGCACCCGGATTTGGGAATACACATTCTACTTATTATCCCATAGTTTAGCTTTACCATTAGATGACTTTTAAAACTATAAAAACTTAAATTTGCATAGCCACTGCTATGTCATTTCTGCTTCATGATGCCTATTCATTCTTACAGACAGGCTGCGCAGGAAGGAACACCTTGCACCCACCACTGACAAAAAGGCATCAGATACACAGCAGTATGAGGGATCTTAACAAGAAACATGCAACAAAAAAGTATGTATATGTAAAGTATGTATAGTCGCAAAGTTGTCAGTTCACTTGATGTGAAAAGCCAAACCCAGTCTTCATACAAAGCAGCTACATGCTAAATGAAAATTAGACTTGTAGTGGGGGAGTCCACACAATCAGCCAATTGATAGGCAGGGCACTGCTACCACATCAGCTCTTGCTCAGTAAAGTTAACAAGCAATCCAACCAGCAGGCAGCAAGCCGGGCAGTGCCACAGAGTCTGCATCACCGCTGCCTCTGAAATAGCTTGATGCCTTCTTTGGGCATTTCAGTCCCGCAGGGATCACTTGAACGTGTATGTTACTTTACAAATCTTTTATCAGGGTAAACAGTTTCTACATATACACGCATGTCAGCTATATTTAGTCATCTGTAGTGAGATGCCCTTTAAAAACGCATGAATAATTGAAGAAAATATGCATTCCTACCTTTGAGAGCCGGCAGCTTCTGCAGTTCCCGGTTATTGCTGACGTTAAATCTGGAGGAACTCTGCCGCTTCTCTTTTTTCACCACGGTTTGTGGGGTAGGTACCTTAATTTTGGATACCTGAGCTGGTGGGGGAGTGTTGTTTGCCTTCTTATTAGACACCTGTATGTGATGATCAGACATAATGCATTAGGGATACATATGAAGGGGTATGTAAGAGGTGAAGAAGTCTAGACCCAGACTAATTTTAAAACAGGGAAGTGCCAAACACAGAAAATGCTGCATTATGCTCACATGAGCTGTAACCAAGTACAACCCTGGTATCCTTATGAACTCTGTATTGCACTCACAGTGGACATGCTACTTCAGTATTACATATAGGGCATTAACACTGTATGTATTTACAATGCAGTCAACCTAGCATCATTTAATCCTTTCATACAAGTTGACTCTAACCTTACCTAAAATGATTGGTTAGGGAGGAGGGGCATATTTTAGGGCCATGCTATGGTTAAAGACAATGAGTAGTTACATTATAGTGCAAAGTATCTTATAAATGAATGCCCACATATGAACATCAACGTTGGACAATACTTTCCAAATGATCACAACCTTGCTCAATAGGGAGATTTTTCTACATTTCCCGTCCTCCAGAATCAACAGTTTATTCATTTAACCCACTTTCAAAAGGAGGGAATACGCCCCCCCCCCCCCCCCCATTAGATTCCAGACAGCAGCTTGGAGTTGTTAGTCACTCAGTATTGCCTTACTTCTTTGCCTTGCCTTCACAGTCCCAGTTAAGTTTAAGGAAAGACTTGATCTTTTTCCGCTGTCACTTAATGGTTTCACATGCCACATGTGAATGCACACAGTCATCATGGGACATCCTGTGTATTTGTATCCACTAGGAATACAGCCCAGAGACTAACTTCTAGAGACCTATTTTACAATGTCAGCTCACCCTGCAAGTCTGCGGTTGTCACAGCGGAAATGTCCTGTATGATGCAGCCATGCACACTTTGCTGGAACATGCTGTATCTTCTCTCTATATGTGAAAGAGTCTTTCTCCTAAATTCCTCCCTAAGCCCATGGGTGCATCTTATTTCTTTCAGTCAGTAGTTGAATGTAGTCATGTAGTTGTACCACCCCTGTCATACTGCACGGTAAGGATGGTGACTTATACCCAGTTGAAGTTTTCTGTGCCTCAGAACGGTTTCAGTCAAGTTATAAAGAACCTGCCCACTTTCAGCAGCTCTGTCACAACTCACTTCATGTTCAGGATTATCTTGGCCTTCTTTTCCACTTTTGCCACTTTTTCCAGCTTTTGGAGGTTCCTAAAATTTAAAACAAATTGTTAGCAAACACAATGATAGAAAATCATGTTAGTGGTCGAATGTGTAAAAGGAATTAAGTGGTCTTTTGCTTTGGGTTACAGATTGTAAGAAAAAATTGAAAACAATGCATGAATTACAGGATACATATGTTCATACATGGGGACGTTTACTTTCCAAGTCCAACTGTCCTGCCAGAAGATCTGTATTTAGATGGTGATGCTTCAGAACTGCTTCATAACAAGGTTTGTGGGAGTGTCAACAGTCCATATATTTATTCAATGCTTAGACATTCAAAAATGCAAATAATGATGGCTGATTTTATTTGTGAGGTCACTGGCCCTAGAAGATTTATAGCTGTCAAATGAAACTTTATAGCACAAGTGTCAAACCGTGGCCCAGGTGCCAAATTTGGCCCGCTGAGCAAATATTTTTGCCCTGCAGCAGATCTGCTAGACCTGCCTTCCCAGCAGACCCCTACCACCTTTCTGTCCTCCCACTCTGGGAGTAAAAGAACTAGTCCTGGCTGCTCAGTGGTGTGTTCCAGTGACATCACAGTGAGTGCCCACTGCCAAGAGTACTCTGGGATCTGTAGTTCTCTACTCCCAGAGTTGAATGACCGAAGCATGACAAGAGCAGCAGTTAGAGGGCTGCAGGGAAAGCAGAGTTGGGGAGAGGGGTATCAGGATTGGCCTGGGGGAAGGCAACGTACACATACCGTGTACACACACATAAATATCAAGGTTAGCCCGCTGTGTATTTCAGTTTGACACTGCTAATCTTTAGTTCTGCCCCTTTACTCCTAATCCAGCTACTACTTAAAAGGTTTTAAAGAGAAGTGAACGGGAGAGCTGGGCCAGTATAGAACACGTAGCGCCCCCATACACGGGTTGATTTCTTGTTTAGTTCGATTCCCGAACAATCAAGCTTTCTTCCAGCGGGCTCGATTGATCCCACTCAAAGAAAGCCATGTCCTGCTTGATTGTTCATCGATCAAGTGGGTATTAGACCAGTGTATGTGTAGAATTAGAAGGGAGATGTATGACAGGCAAGGTGGCAAAGGGGCCATGTCTGCCCAGCAGGTCTCCACAGACTTATATTGGCGTTCTGTTACTCTGTGATGGTGACAATGTAAGCACCTTAGTTAGAATTGGTATCTCTGCTGAGCTGATGGAAGGGGAGAGAGAAGCAGCACAAGGAGCTTGTCAGTTGTTAACATGCAAAGACTATGCTAATAGCAGGGAGACCGGAGTGACGAGTTCATCAGTGTGCTGCCTTTCCTTTCACTGTCCAGTCACAAATCAGGTGCCTAGAAGATCAGCTATAAGAGCTGTGCTCTATGACAGAGCTATGTAAAGTACCCGGCAGTTGTACCCTTCTTTGTTGGGTAAAGCTCCTAAATATGGAGTTCAGCCGTGAAGCACTGTAGCCAGGAAACTGGTATTTACAAAACAAAGACACAATATGTATATACTGTTGTTTTATTTAACACCTTGGTCCCTTCAATAGGGAAACTGAAGTATACCCAGTGCTTAGCTGCCCCAAATCAGCACCACTGAACTAAATAACTGCACACTTTAATCCCCCAATCACTGAAGGTGGCCTTTCATGTCCAACCATACCACATACACATATAGGACCTCATGTATAGAAGGAAATACCTGTACCCCCCCCCCCCACCTTTTCACAGGAAAGAAAAAAACTGTTATATCTCTTCAGAAGACTGCAAGAAGAATCTAACCAAAGCTTCAAAACAACCGAGAAACCAGAGCGCTTCCTATTGATCAACCCATGGAGGAGCCCTGCGAGCACTTCCCATAAGAGATGTCACCACATCCCCGCGACCTACTCAAGACCTGTGAACCTCGAACAGAACCCCAGGCCTCCGTTATGCACTGTGAAGTATATTTTACCATGAGATGGTGGCTGCATTATTTTTCTTTATCAAGATGTTTCCCAGTAAAAATGTAAAAGTGAAGGGAATTGCTGCCAATAAGGCAGGACTATGAAACACTCCTTGTTTTAAATACCATAGAAGGGAGGTGTTCTGTAGGCCATTGAGAAAAATCCTAAATTTTGTAACCAGTGACAGCACAGAAAGTGATTCAAATACACAATATAAAACAGGAGGACAACTTTTCTGTTGCACTTAGTTTTAAGAACTAAACCAAGCATCTGTGATAATATCTTGTAGGCAGAGAAACTGTTCAATAATCTTACAAAAACAGACAGAATTGATGATGGCATAAGCACATCACCCAACATTTCCTCTTGATTAGACAAGGGTGAGGGGACACAAAAGCAATACATGTATTACACACAGTGCCAGAAATGAAGTAATGGCCATCATATCAATCAGAAACAATGCGCAATGTTGCGGATGTACACATCTCTACAGGCGCTTAGACAATTAAAATAGTCCAAATTGCGCAAAGACTTCTTCAGGGGGTACGATATGTAGATTTGGCCTATGAAATGACATAAACAGCCAACACACGGGTATCAGTCATACTTAATAACCAAAACGTCATAAAAGTGGACACAGACCCTCAGTGGTTACTCACGTCCATAGATCAATATAGGGGGAAAGACACGATTTGTCAAGGTGGCGTCCCAACTGATCATGTATACCAAAGTAAATGTATTAAAAATCGGTCTTGTTGAACACAGACCACAGCATTTATGTGGATAAAGTCTGTCTGTCTCTCCGTTCCCCACTGGTGTCGGTGCAGTGGTGACACCATCTTGAGAAATCATGTCTTTCCACCCTATATTGATCTATGGACGTGAGTAACCCCTGAGGGTCTGTGTCCACTTTCATGCCGATTTGGTTATTCAGTATGACTGATCCCCTTGTGTTGGCTGTTTGCGTTATGTAGATTTGGTCTAGGAAATGACATATCGTACCCCCTGAAGAAGTCTCCACAAAACGCGCATTGGGGTGAAAGTTTTGCCATTTGGACTATTTTAATTGTCTAACAGCACGTGTAAAGATGTGATATCCGCAACATTGTGCATTGTTTTTGATTGATATGATGGTCATTACTTCATTGTTTGCTCTGTGTATAATACATGTATTGCTTTTACATATTGAGTGGCCCATCCCCTCACCCTCGTCTATTCAGGGGAAATTTGGGGTGATGTGTTTATGCCATTATCAACTTCTGTCTGTTGTTTTTTGGATGTTGGCCACTATACATCTGAGAGTATAGTTTTATGGATTATAAAATCTTACAAACACCTCTGGAAGAGCCTGACATTGTGAATGTATTCATGGAATTTATTTACCCCAAAAATTTAACATATACAGCCTATTCTACATAATAAAAACTAATATTTATTTCATCATGGAATAACCTTGGGATGGTAATATATTTTCCTCAAAAAGCTTTTTATTTCTAAAAAATTCAATTCAAATAAAAAAAAAAATCTGATTTAAATAAAAAAAATTTTGATTTTTTTACATTTACATATCTTCGGAGCCCTTTAGCACAATATGACGACACATTTAGTAGAATGATTTGCCTTGTTTTCTATGAGTGAGCCGGGGCGTGTCCGCACTTGGCAATGACAGAAGGATCCTAAATCATGAACATAAACACTATTGCGACACGGGTCGTAGTAGAACCCGCTGGTGTGTGTCTCGGGTGGTGGTTTGTGATGCAGAAATGCGTTTTCTGACAGCTGCTGACAATGAGGAAAAAGAAACATTCCTACTGACAGGAAGGAGGAATGGCGACTCCTCCACTACTCCTAGATTCTGTGGTCTACAATGTTTTTTGTGTAGCAGTGGGCGAGAAGGGATCTCACACCCAGAGAATGTGCTTCAGAATATTTAACACAAACTTTATTGTGATACTTTGATCTATGGATATTTGGGGGTAATATACAGCTTCCCCGCTACACAGTGCTTAGCATTGTTTGGTCAAAGTCTATTCTTTAAAAAACTGGCCGCCCAAACAATAAAAATTTTATAATCAATTTTTAAAACAAAGTTATAGGAAAGTCCAGCTATTTCCTAAGACAGTGGGTCAAAATTAAAACCTTGGAAAAATTTGTGGGTGAATGCAAACAATGCTTCTGTACCCCCACTCAGGGAGTAGAGAACTACAAATCCCAGCATGATCAGGGCAGCTCATTGTGATGTCACTAGAACTCTCTGCTGAGCCAGAGTGGAAGTACAGAAGCTCAGCGAGTGTAACAGGCAGGGGGCTGCTGACAAGGCAGATCCATCTACAGCGGGCCAAAAATATCTTTATCTAAACAAGCACCTAGGCACACTTCCTCACATGACTGTGGCAAAGAATACGTTTTACTGTCTGCCAATGCGATTTAAAGGGTAAGTAAACCCCAACAAGGGACATCTCTCTTATTTGTTTCCTTTTCATCCCTTAAATATATAAAATTTAAATTTGTATATCAATTCTAGAAAAACAGAAAAGTCTGAGATCTTCCCTTGCTCTCTGTCTACAAGACAGGTTTTACAGATGAGAGTGGGTGTTCATTGGAAGTAAGCAGAGCCGACACCTGTGTTTGGGAATTCAAAGCTGGGTTGTCATGTCCGAGTGGTAGCACATTATTTCTGTTTTGGCAGCAAGTGTGTAGAGTGCATGTAGTCCAGAATTACTAAATATTCCTAATCATTTTATCCAGACCCTTAAATAAATGAGACACTTCAATATCCAACCCTGCTAGACTAGGGATACAATAACAAACATATGGAGGTTCTTTGTTTTCTTTACTTTACATTGTTATGCACAGAATCCCCAACCCCCTGAAACCCTCACCTTAACCCTCGAACCCCTTGGCCTAAGCCTTCACCCAAGGCCCCCAACCCAAATCTCTCCGCCTATAAATAGAAAAGTGACTGTGGAGATCACTCACCGCGGTGATGCGTCTACCAGGGTAGCTCCTCTCGATGGAAAACTGGCATTCTAATGTTCAGGTGACTCAGTTATTTCATGGCAAAGTAGTGTCACTAAAGCATTCCCTGCAGTAGCGTGATGACGTCATCACGCTGCTGTCAGATATCTGCTGGGCTGGGCTCAGCCGGTGCTTTGCATGGAGACCCGCGGTTTCCATGCAAAGCATCGGACATCGGACGTTTTTAATGGTCATGTCCGATATGGCTGTTTTCGAGCGGGTTTGCTTTGTCCCGCGCGAAAACAGCGATGGGTGCATATTATATGAGCCAGATAGATGGCCGTAAGTGCACACGGCGCTCGAAGCGGCCATCGATCTGGCCCAAATCTGCAGGTCTGTACCCTGCTTTAGCTGTCCATTTTATGCTTTATGTTTGTTTTGTCAAACAATCAATAGATATATTCACTCAAACGGCCATCTTAATAAGCCACAACACATCAAGTGTACGTCCCATGGTTTCAATATACTATCCGAAAGATTTCAGGGTTTACCAATGAGGAAAAAAGAAATGACATATGCAGTAGTCCGTCAGCAGTCACAGCTCAAGGAGACATTTTCCTATAAATTTAACTTCAAAGAAAAAAACGAAATATTCTTAGAAAATTTCAATTGACCTTCTAACCCCCCCCCACCCTTATCTGGCCGATTATAGCCTTGGACTGGTGGTACAACATGTTCTCCCTGTGGCATTGGAAGACGCAGAGAGCTCTGCCAATCATTGAGCCTCAATGGAGTGCGCCCATCCTGGGACTGTCACACTACGCAATCAGCTTCTTCTGCATTGGATGCGCTTACTGAACAAAATACGACACCTTGATAGAATTCAAGGTCAACGGCAACAGGGAAGACAGCAAGACGGGCTCATGTGCCCCAGGGGGCCGAGACCAGATCACCTTGCTCCATGGCAGGAATAACCCCTAACTTAGATCTGTGCGGAGGTCTACAAGTGACAATATTGGAAGACCAACATCAAGCAAATGTAATTTATTGCATTTAGATTGGGCAATGGGCACAGGTTTTTTAAAATGGTTTGTGTCCCCATAAGGAAACCATAAATCTAGACAGGAAGCGAGAACACAAGCCAGCAATACAATCATATCAGGTTCTTAACCTGAATTACACATAATTTTTTACTCAATACAGAATTTTTATTAATGGAGTTGGAGAGATTTTGCTTGATTTCCTGTGCTGACCTACCCCTAGAATTTAACGGAATACTGGCAGACTAACTTTTTCTCACAAATTATTTTTAAATTTTTTTGATTGAACATACAAGTCCTGCACCAATCTGAAATGGTATCGGGTCTTAGTGGTTCCCGCTGTCAATGAGAACTGGTGCCAGACTGCGAGCCCAAAACCTGAAATTATCTCCTGATCTCACTGCAGATCGCTGCGTACGGCATGTAGAAGGTAAATAGAGAGAAATCCATTGACGAATGTCACATTGTATTTTCGAATGAAAGGAGTGTCGTCATATTCTCCTTCCCTCCTATTATTAGAACAACTAAACTTAGGCTTTGTTTCCATTGTACGCCGGGACCCGTACGCTAAGCGTATATGCTAGCAGGGGTCCCGACGTATCTCCGACGTATCTCACAGACCTTTGCCTGCCGGCGGACGGTCTGTCTATATTGCACTGATCTCATCCGCCGGTGTCAGGCTGAACGTAGTCGAGTACGTTCAGCCTTTACACCGGCGGATGTGTAAACAGACCATCCGCCTAGCAGGCAAAGGTCTGTGAGATACGTCGGAGATACGTCGGGACCCCTGCTAGCATATACGCTTAGCGTACGGGTCCCGGCGTACAATGGAAACAAGCCCTTAGATACACAGTCTAATGAGAGGCTGCAGAATAAAACCAGAAACATTATACAAATAATAACATATATAATAATAATAACGGTTCTACAAATAATAAAAATAGTAATAGTACAACAACAACAGTAATTATATCATTCACAATGTGAGTTTTTTGCACTTTTTTGGTTATATCATCATGTCTCCCATTGGCCTGAACACGAAAGGTACCCATACATAAGTTGATTTTGCCTTCGATTCCCAAACAATAGATGTGCATCTTCACTGCCTTCGTTCAGGAATCGAACGCAGCCCACCTGGAACGATCGATCCCGCTCCAGGAAAAAAAGTCAATTGAACAATACCTTGGATGGGGCCAACGTATGGGCCAGGAATCAAGTGCCCAAAGTGGTGCGCATCAGTTTACTAAATGATCGCTGAATAATTGTGGCGTAAGCACGCTGCGATTGGTCATGCAATGATCGTTCGGGAATCTATGCATGTATGGCTACCTTAATACCTCAAACATTATACAAATCTTCAGATAAGGAACTCTCACATTTAACCAGTAGATACAATCCTAGAACGGAGTGCTGGAGATTGCCTGTTTAAACGGACACCAACCTCCTACCGGTAGACCAGCCCACCGATAAGTAACCACTCCAGGTGTCCAACCAGAGCAGAAGACCCCATTCACCTGACCCAACATGTGAACTTTGGAAAGAACTCAGAACATACAATGTCAATAGATTTCTTGAGCTACACATACACCAGGTCTATCCCTGGGTAAACTTATCAGGTCCTTGGCTCAGTTTATCAATATGCAAAATACAAGTCCAAGCATTATCTCGCTGAATAGTGTTAAAGCTGGTCTCTGGCCAAAAAGCTAAACACGTGAACTGCTCTAGCTGCCAAAATATTTGTGATCCGCAAGCTTCTCTCATATACTCAATGTGAAAAATTTAGGAATCCATTGCCGTTCGATCGACTTCAACTGATCTATTTTTTTGGCTGATCCAATGGAAATGTATTGAACCTTGTAGGGCTACTTTTAGACTGACATCACTGAACTGACTGGCGGTGTTCTGAATCTTAATCTACAAATAAAACTAAACCAAAAGACCTTTAGACTAACCTAGATAACAGCAGAGGAAAAGGGTGCTTCTTTGGGTGCCCATGCTGTAACCAAGATGATATGCAGGGGTGCACATAAGTGGTACTCAAAAAGGGGCCAAAAACTAGCTATGCGCACCTGCATTATTGTTACAAAGCTCATATGCGTACTAACAACTTGGAGGCACTCCGTGTCTGGGCGGCCGCAGCTAAATGTTACATTTATACAATTTATGTCACTTGGATAACTGCAGGGAACTATGAATACACATGAAAGGTTGCAGTTAGAAGTGTGAAATTGGGAATGTAAATTAATAATCCACAAAAAAAAGATTGGACTTCTAAGGGTGTTGAAGATCCAGGGGATAAAAGTCAGAGTAGGCATATGTAAGGGTAAAATCTGACAAGAGAAAGCACTGTATGACAGCTGAAATATGACTATGAAATGTTGACATTTGCATTGCAGGTAGTCACAGGGGTTAGTTACTAACCCAGAAAATGTCAGGGTTGTACTACTGAGATATGAGATCTGGGGGTTCAAACATGTTGTACTGTGAGAGTTACATTTGACCCAAAGCCAGCTGGTGACCTGTGGATGGAGACAGTTAATCGGAGGATCAATCAGGGACAGGGAGGTCCATCTGCAGCAGAACCTACCATGCAAGAAGCTGATGAGAAGAACAGTGAGGAACATAGGGGGTGAGTACCAAACACCATCTCCTGGTACTCATCTGAGGAGCTCACTAAAAAAAAAAAAGTCATGTGCACCCCTGGCTATATTGGATCACCAATCATTGATCACGGTGAGGGTCACATGTTTCAGATGGATAGTCCCCGACCTATTTTCCATGAATGGCCAGGCACATGTATACCAGCAAATAGGCTTTAAATTACATATTCATAATAAACTGGAAACTACAGTTCTATAATAAAATATATATATTATTTTATATTTTGTACATCCTTACATCATATTATGCTGAACAGATAAGGAATTATTAAATAGGTAATACAACTATAATCCTATTATAGGAATATATATATTTGACACAAACAGTAGCCATATAGTAATTTTTAATTACTGTACCATTTAAACTGCCCCATACAAACTCTCAGATCATTACACTACAATTACTTTCATCTCTAGTTGTTCAGCAGAGATGCTGACTGTACTTATTAGGCACATGGATGAGCCACATCCTACAGACCTACCTGCCATCATGACATCACTGACCAGTACACAACCATTTAAATATTGGATTACAAGTTCTAGGTAGGTGAAGGGTGGATGCTCAGTTCAGTTTGATGGCAGTTGGTAAGTAGTGTTGGGGCGGTCTCCTGACATAACGGGTTATACCTGCCAGAGGAGTGTATGGCACACTCTCCAGGATTTTTATACAGCTCGGTGAATGTGGAAAGACTACTGCCAAGTACACAGATTAAGGTTCATGAGATAGGAGAGATGAAGAGTAGTCACTTGAATAGAACGCCTGTTGTTGGCATTTTCAGGGTGACCGGGAGGAGGTGAGGGCACATTGGGGAGTCGTACACTTGCTGAGTAGCTGGTGAATGTGACATTCCTATACACAGTACACGGATCCCTATATAAGCAGTGCCCACTCTGCCCAACCATGAACAGGCTGCATAAAACTAAAAGGTGACTCTTGATGATCCAAAAAGGATGCCACGTCCCAACCTAAAAAACCAAGAAAAACAACAACACTTGTTCTACCGTGTCCTATTTGTATAGGTACATCGGTAGCGAGGGGATTTTTAAGGCATTCATAGATCACAACAAAAATTGTGTATAATCATTTATTCTTCTATGTATAAAGGTATCAACAAAAACAAGGTCAGCAAGAAATACTGTGCAAAAGACTTCAAGTACAATAAAGTAAATACTCTCAATCGCTTAATGCTTCATCAGGAATTACATACACTTTATATAATTTTCTTAAGTCTGCAGGAAACATGAACAGGCTGCTCAGGTGAAGGGGCTGAATGTGTGCGTTACGGAAATATATACATATAAATATATAATGACCTAAGGAAACCTGGGGAGTGTACACAACACACATGCAGTTTGTTACACTTTGTCCAGTAATAGGAAGATATTAATTATTAACAACACAACATCTGCTCTAATGGAGGCGCACGAAGCAGGCAAAGGTGGGTAACCCCCCCCACCCCCAAGAATTAGCCCAATAAATAAGATCCATACACAAGGCTGGGAAGTGCACGAGAGGCAACATAATCCATACATTACACTGAGCTGTATAGTGGGGATGGTCATGCTAAGGACATTATACACAGAGAGCGTCAGAGCATACATGTTCAGTGTGTGTCATGTGACTATACGTCCATAGCTGCAGAGGACATGGCCATGTATATAGCACAGGACCATATATACAGAGGACAAATTGCACATGGAAATCAATATGTATGCATATGCTGCAGGCAACGCTAATATATCATGTGGAAGCTGCGCAGAGCATCAAACACACAGTGATGTGTTAATCATGAATATGGGGGGTGCAGTGTAATGTATAGAGGGAGAGTGCATTGTACTAATGTGTTCCAGGTGCACGCACAAACATCACAAGTACACCATAAAGTGGGGGTGCACTGTACAGAAGGTGGCAGGTATACCATGCAGTGGGTGAACACAGTTAATTAGATAGGACAAGAGGGGTGTAGTTGACGGGACATATCAGGGGTGCAGTGGGCAGGTGAATACAGGTCTTTGGATAGGACATAGGAGTGCAGTGGACAGGTGTATATGGTGCAGTGGATAGGGAAGCAATATCCATGCTATAGGGCCTAGGTGCACAACCTGAGGCCCGGGGGCCTCATGCGGCCCTTTGGACGTTGTTCGGCGGCCCCCCTTGGTCCTCCACAAGCGGCTCCCAAAACCTACCTGTTAATGCATAGGGCATAGCAACTCACAAGTGAAGTGGTCACACACTGACCCAGCTTTCCTAATCCACTTCGGTCATCCTACATCAGTAAAATTGTCAATGTTGATCGCGGATCACAGGTCTACATATGAGCGCTGCACCCATATGTCGACAGGGGGAGGGTCTGGATCGATGTTATGTGCGGCCCTTGTGGCCCTTCATATCAACTCAGTTGCCCACCACTGCTATAGGGCATACGGGGGGAGGGGGGTGCAGTGGGTAGATGAAGAAAGTTCACTTGATTGCACATATGGGGTGCAGTGGATAGTACATAGGAGGGGTGCAATGGGCAGGTGAATGCAGGTCATTGGATAGGGCATGAAGTGTATAGGACATAGGAGGGGTGCAGTGGGCAGGTGAATACAGGTCATTGGATAGGGCATGAGGGGTGAAGTGTATAGGACATAGGAGGGGTGCAGTGGGCAGGTGAATGCAGGTCATTGGATAGGACATAGGAGCGGTGCATTTCAGTGGAGCAGACAGGTGTATAAGTTGCAGTGGACAGGTGTATAAGGTGCAGTGGATAGGTGTATAAGGTGCAGTGGATAGGGGAGCGATGTAGCAGCATGTAATGGCAGGTATGGGATGCGTATGGTGTTTATAGGAGTGAGCGGCATAGGCTGATACATCGGGTAGGAGATGAAGTGCAGTGGGTAGTAGAGGAGGGAGGTCAGTGAGCAAGGTAAGTGACCATTGTGCAGAGAGTAGTATGGAAAGGTATACGGCTTTAGTGTCTGCAGTGAGTAGAAAGTGTCAGTCAGTGTACAGGTCGCAGTGTCACAAGTACCCGGAAGTCCCCGGGAAGAACGATGCCGGTGTCCCCCACCCCCCTTCCCGTGGCGTTAGGCCCGGAGCGGTGGATGAAGTTTTGTTCCCTCCCCCACCAGCACTCACTTTCTCCTTCTTGTTCTTATTCGGCATGGCGGCGCTCCCGGTGGTGCTGGCGGCAGTCGGTGACACTCACCCCTCCCCCGCCCGCCTCTCTGGCAGCTCCGACTCCCTCACTCTTCCCAGGCTGCTGCCGCAGCGCCTCACCTCCGGCCGCGCTGGCTGCCATTGGATGGTCGCCATCACGTGGGCTAACGTTTGCGCGTCACAACACGCCCATTCCTCCGGTCACACCCACCCCGCACCTCTACTCGCGAGACCGGAGTGCTGGGGAATGTATGTGCGTGTGCTCGGTGGACTACTGTGGGCGGAGGGGTTTGGTACCTTGTTATTCTTCATGTGTCACCCACTGGTGTCACTTCTATCATCCCTCCTATACCCTTCACCGTCACAACTACACTCCATCATACCTAATACCCGCCACTATCATTACACCTATCATCTCTCCCATACTCCCTACAATCATAACTACATACCAATCATCCCTCGTATACTCTTCACCGTCACAACTACTACACCCAATCATCTCCCTAATACCCGCCACTATCATTACACTAC
>CM070043.1:23739155-23751956 GCA_036250615.1 Ptychadena robeensis | reverse complement strand
CCCAATTATCCCTCCTATAACCCCACCATCATAACAACACACCCATCATTCCTCTTCCCCCCAGCATAACTGCACCCCCATCATCTCCGAAATATCCTTCATCATACACCCTATCATCCAGCCTACACCCTCTATTATCATCATAATTACACCCTATCATCCCTCCTTTCCCCCACCATCACAACTACATCCCCATTACCCCCAATCATCATAATCATCCCTTCACCCCCTATCATCCCTACTTTACTCTTCCACAATCATAACTACATCCATCATCCCTCCTATTACCTCCCACCATCATAACTACTCCATCATCTGTCCTGTGCCATCACCAACATACCTACGCCACAATCGTCTGTCCTGTACCCCCACCCCCAAAACGTTACTCCTATTATCTTCTCTATGCCCCTCAGATCTTAACTACATCCCCTTTAGCGCTATACTTCCCACCGTCATAAATTGTCTGATGCACACCATGAGAAAGTCACACTGTACATGTTAGATTGATCTACATGTAGAAGCCATAACACATACCCACATATACCCTCTCTATGTAACACTCCATAAGGGTATCTCTGCATATGTAGAATTGTGTTGCATTAGCTGCAGCATACCAAGTAATAGTCAGTGTATTTATTCCTTCTCACAGAGATCACATGACTCTCCTCCAATAATTCCATAATCTCAATTTATACCACATGAGCGGCGCCATCTTTGTTCAGGCATCCTCTCATGTATTATTTTCAGATGACACTACCTCTACAGCATATTCTTCTCCTTAATATGATGTACTCGTCATCACTAGCTTGTTCTTCAGATCGAAGCTGTGAAGTCCTTTAATGTCACAATCAGGAAACCATTTACAGAAGAAACTGTGATTCTTTCATCACCACTGCACGTGGCAGGCGCGGTTCCACAAATAACCTGGATCACATGACCAGTGACAGCAGCCTTGGAGCTCAGGAGCTCAGGATTAGTGTTGCGCTTGAATATTCGAATTGCGAATAAATTTGCTATCAGCTATTCGAGAATTTGCGAATATGGCATCGATATTAGCAATTTCAAATATTGGAGATATGCACTTGGAAGCTAATGGACATGCATTGTGATTATATAATTTGACCATTCATTTTAAAGATAATCTCAATGTGATTATAATTGCAAATATCGTTTCACAATGCGCTGTTGTCTATTGGATCCAGAGAGGGCACATATTTTGGGCACTGAGGGGTGGGTAGAGAATGGTGGGCTCTGGCTACCAGCCTGCCATGGTAGAGAGATTACAGTTGGCATTAGGTTAAATGTCTTTCTGCGCTTTAGGTGTATGCAGGGCTATCCTCATAGGGACAAAACTCAAGACATATCATCCATACCCTATAGGTGGGACCACATTGTGGAGTCTCCACTTGGATTATGCTTCTGTATACCATGTGTAGGGTGGGCATGTACAGTGCTGGCAGTAACCCTCGTATAGAGCATTATATGCTATCTGTGTCTCTCTGTAGATGCCACTGCAATGCTCTGGTATACACATACAGCAAAACTCAGGGGACCTAAAGCTGGGAACACACAGCTTGATATAGGAGCCGCTCGAGGTTCCCGGCAGCAGCATGATGACGTCATTGCGCTGCTGCCCACTAAAGTTTGAGGGCCATTTCACACTTGCTGTGCTTTTTACCGCTACGGACGTGCTAGCGGTAATGTTACCGCATCAGTTACCTTTAATAAAATTTCCGCATTGCACTGGTCCTCATTCTGATTTGGTGTAGTTTGAATGGGAGGGGGGTTTTGAAAATAGGGAATTATACAGAAAAGGAGGGCCTGCAAGGAAAGTTTGTGAACCAATGCCCTATGGTGAGGTATATCATTCCTATGGCAGGGCATATCATCCCAATGGTTGGGTATATCATCCCCTATGGTGAGGTATATAATTCCTATGGCAGGGCATATCATCCTCATGGTGGGGTATATCATCCCCTATGGTGAGGTATTTCATCCCATGGTAGGGTATATCATCCCAATTGTGGGGTATATCATGCCCTATGGTGAGCTATATCATGCCGTATGGTGGGACATATCACCATGGTGGAGTATATTATCCCCTTAGAGTTATTCTGGGATCCTGGCTCCTGTAGGGATGTGATGTGGGTTTCTGCTCCCAATCAGAAGGTTAAAAATTTTGATATATTGATAAAGGAGCATGATTCGATTAAACACTCCAAACTCTAAGTACAGTAACATTGCATTGAAAATCGTTTGCTGGTGTCAAACTAGATTGACAACCTGATGTCACATCCAAACATGCTACAGTCTATATATTTAATGACTAGTATCATCTGATTTAATTCAGGTGAACTTCTAAGGTATTGGTCATAATGTGACAGTTTCAATCTGAATTATGATTTTTCTAATGCCATTGTAGGGTAACATAATTGGCCCACTGAAAGCCAAACCCTGGGCTATGCCACAAGCAGTTTTCAGTACTGAACAATGTCAAAAAGAATGTAGGAGGTCATGGAGCCACACCACCATGACTCACAGTCACTGCCACAGTAACTGTAAGGGTGCAGTAGGGAACATCTGGAGGGATAGTTGGATTCAGCACACCTGACTTGCTTCCATGGGAGTGCTGCAGTGCAAGAGGTTGTACACAGTTGATGTCACAGTACACAACAGAGCTGCAGCTTATGTGGCTACAGAACATTACAGAAGACACTAACAATGTACCAGTTTAGCTGAAAAGTGTGCACAGGAGCAGCTGCAGAATTGCCAGCGTATGCAGACACATCAATCACTACATGATCTCTAATGACCGGTCTGTAAGTGGACGGACATATCCATTGCACTTTCAGAGTGATGCTGATAAATAATTCATACAGTACTTGGTTTCCAGTTCTGTGCCCAGATCATGGCTTTCCTTCATCGGCATTGTGTTGCAGCCAGGCTGGAAAGATTTCATGTCATGTCCAATCACCTCAATACGGGGGGCACATACAATGTCAGAGGTGTAAGTGGGGGCCACTGTGGATGCAACCATCTATACTAGCCCCCTTTTCATCCCCTTGCTAATCCTGAACCGGTGATGCCCTTTAAAGTGCACCTGCAGTGATAGACACATGTGGGGCGCCAATACTGGGCAGTTTCTGAAATTGTGCATTGCCTGGCTGTGTTTAGCTTTATTTGTTGTATCCATATCAAGCATGTGGCAGATACATTGGACTGACTCCAATGCAGCCAATGTATTCATTGTATTAGGTTACCTTCAACCCCAAAATGTCATACATTTACCAATACTATTGCCTTTTATTATTCACAGTCCCTTCAATGTAAAGCAGAAATTCCTGGTGATCCAGCCAGGCTGTCGTTCTAGGTGACCACGCTCTGCAAGATGATATTGCCTCTGTAGGGTTGCCTCCAGTCTGAGCATGCTCAGATCTCCCAATAAGCAGTACGATTAATCAGCTGATCAAATGCGTTTCCATGCGTTCTAATTGATCCCCCTTTCTCAAACATGCCACTAGCACAGCCCCAAAGAATATTGGTGTTGTAGTGTAGTCACCCAAACCCAGTGTGGTGCTGTCCTCTTTAAGGCCATGTCCCAGGAGGCTCTGCAGCCAGAGGGGTTAAAAGCTCGATTCCAGGAAGAGGAAGGGTAGTCCAGAGCAGGGAGACCTGATAAGACAGCGGCAGCCGGGCACACTAGCTGGCTCCAGGCTCCACATGCTCAACCGTCTTTGCTGGCGTGCGTACAGCCCGCGGACCTAATAGTACGTGCTTTTCGCCGACCCGGTTGCCAGGGATTCTGCTCCGTTTAAGGCCACCTGGAATACCCTCTTCAAGTGGGGTGGGGCGGACGTTACCCAGCAGGGCCATCGCATTGGGATCCGTACCTGATCAATCCAGCTCTGGTCGGGCTGTGCCGCTACGGCTCCCCTGTACTCTGTTGGGATCCACATCCCCTCTACCTGCAACAAGGACCTGTCCCCGTGTGTTAAGGGACAGGTTGAAGTTTACCGTTCTGTGTGAAAGAGACTTTGCCTTCTATACTGTTCAAGACGTTATACTGTGAGTTGATCAGCATCCATTTCTGTTTCTGCTGTGGTTAGTAAATAAAAGGGTTTTCAAGCATTAAGTTGCCTTTGTGTCATTGGTTGATCCTGAACCTGTACAGTGCTATCTGGTCCTCTGCTGGGATCCAGCGAATCAGATGTCACCTTTCCCACTGAGCATGTCATCCAGAACAAGACAGAAAGATGCTTCACCTGCTTACCGGGGCCAAAGCCAAACCATTTGTTTATGATTTGTGCTCCATGAGTTTTAGTGGCAAATAATGGCAATGCTATGGTTTCATTGGCCAACAATATCACCTCTTTATGTTCCATCTTCTTGTCATTGCTTCTCAAACAACTTCCTGCTTCTCAAACAACTTCCTATGAGCCCAGACTGTGCAACTCAAACACACCGTGGGCCAAATTTATAAATTGCACAAGTCACAGGCTAACCTTGATATTTATTGAAAATGTCTATAATTGAGGATATTTCTACTCCACAGCAGATATAAAGATGACCCTTTTCATATGGAAACAAAAAATACTGCTTAAATCAGGGGCGGGCAAACTTTTTGACTTGAATTCAAACTTGAGGTCTTAAATTTGATGAAGGGATCGGACCAAGAGCCTGTAATGGCCAATTCCATGCATTGCCAGCATCACTTATGATGGAGGTGATGTGTGATAGGCGACATGTGACAGGGACGTTGTTATCTTTATACATTTCCTGCAAAATGTTAATTCATTGCAATAAGCAGAGATAATTCCTAGAGACTACTTGTTGTTGCCATAAGGATGCGCCCACAGTGTCATCACTTGATCATCGTCCCCAGGACAAGGTTTGGACACCTCTAGGCATTATGTGCACTCACCAGCATCACTAATGATGGAGGTGATGTGTGACAGGGATGTTATCCATATCACTCATTGCAGAGAACAAGCAGAGGGGAGCATATTTTTAAGAAAGCTTAATGGACCAGATCTGGCCCCCGGCCTTAGTTTGCCCACCCCTGGCCTAAACATTTAATCTGGAACAAGCAAAGCATAATTCTACAACACATGTGATATCAAAAGTCAATGAAAAGACAGATATGTGCCATTTATTTCTTAAATATAATTTGTTAAAGAAATACAAAAAAAAATTATTATAATGTCAGATGTGACCCCCGGGCCGGATTTGACACCCCAGGCATAGAGGATCGCCTTGTACTAACACACAGAAGCAAAGGATTCACATGACCAGCAATGTCATATCTAAGTTAATAAAAAATTTAAGAAGAGATGAATACTGAACTTTTATAGTATGATTATTTCCAATGACCACCTTTGCTCAGTTTGCTCTGAAAGGGGGTTTATTTCTCACAAGTTTTGAAGGTCTGTGGAAGACTCTCATACAGTTATCATCCTTCTACTAGGCTGAACTTTAGAATAACAGTTGCCCCCTCTAGTGGCAGAGGAGTGTATGACCTCTGCCTGGACCTGCGCTTATCAAACCTGGTCAACTGGTTCAACAGCTTTTCCTTCTATTGGCTGTAAACATTTCCACATTTAACCTTTCTGTAACCAATGGGACTAGCCTTAGGTATTATACATTGTATACATTATAGAAATATTAAAGTTAAATATAAAACTTACCTAGCTTCCTGGCTTCTTCCTTCCCCCACAATGATTACACTAATTACATAACTAAATAAAATCCTTCCATTGTCACATTATATTTTAGACTTTGTGATTTCATAACTGGGTCTCTGTTCTTCTTAACACAAGGCAGGCAGATCATGTCTAATGAGAAAGAAAGATTCTTAGTAATGCCCTCTATCAACCTGCACTAAAATCCAATGGAGGAAAGGGACGGGCCAGGAACAGTTAGGATGTAGAGGAAATGTCTAGATCAGGGTTGTTAAGCCCCCCATACACAGGTCAATACCCATACAATCGATGACCCGCTTGATTGATGATGTCACGCTGTGCGCGCTCGCGGCCATCCTGCTTGAAGACAGCTCGATCAACCAGGGAACCGACATGTTGGTAAATCCTGATTGATCTCCATTTGTTTGTATGGAGACCGAGGGTAACCACAAAGTGGTGCACATAGCTTTCCGTTCAATTGATTAATGATCCAGCGCAGCATGGTGACATCACCACGATGCACTCGAGCGGGTCATCAATTGTACGGGTATCGATCCTGGTATGGGGGACTTTATTAAACTTAAATACACAAAAAAAAAAAACTTGGACAAAGTTGAGGGCCAATGAACTTGGACACACAGGCACATCAGTGTTGCTTTGCTGCATGTTTGTGCACTCACATCTCCTTCTTCCTTGGTAGATGTGGCAGAAAGATCCACCTTCTCCACAGCCCTCCTGTCTGCAGCACTCACTGAGCTTTTGTACTCCCACTCTGAGAGTAGAGAACCACACATCCCACCATGCTCTGGGCTGCTAACTGTAAAGTCGCTATAGCACACTGCTGAGCCAGAGTGGAAGTACAGAAGCTTAGTGAGACAAGGCAGATCTATAAGATATGCCACAGGAGCAATACATTTTTCAACGGCAACCAAGGGCTAAATGACTCTTCCTCAATAACCAACTGCAATGTCGGTGTGACAGATGCAGCACAGTCTTTGTTGGCTCTCCCCTCCACGCCCTGTGAATGGTATAGTCTTGGGTCCCAACATGGGTTTCCGGTACCAGGAGATACCACACCTAATGATGTCACTGGTTGGATGGGCAGTGTTAGCATGGCAGATATAGTTAGTTGGACTCTGAAGGAAAGAACAAAAATGTAATGCTTATTTCTTTATTTCTATGTTCTTAACATATTGCACAGAAACAAATAAAAATAGCTAAAAAAGAAATGTATAAAGAGACAATGTATAAAGTAATCCAGTAGGGACTATAGAGGGAACTCCAGCAGAGGCTGATCACATGACTTCATTTTGCAAATGTAAAGGGATTCCAAGCTGATAATAAACATTTCTTTACTATTAGACAGAAGATTTGGGTTGGGAAGTTTCCTGGTATTGCTACCCCCCCCCCCCTATATAATTAACTCTGCAATTTGCACAGAGAAGTCGCCCCCATAGCACTGCCAATACTGGTATGGACTGTCCGCCCCGATGCCTACACAGTCATCCTCTGTGATGTGACCTGTGCTACCCCCGATGACACTGGGCATCAGATCACTCAGACGCTCAGAAATAAAAGGTGAACAAAGGGTTAATATATTAATATAGCCACTTTGGGTCTAAACAAGTAATGGAATCAATATCAGTAACCTAAGATTAGTTCAGAAATGTGCTCCACTTTTTGTTACTAGTGTTGAGCTTGAATATTCGAATTTAGAATATTCACCATTGGGATGTTTATGGGCATGGATTGCAATTATATATATAGCACCTGACCATTCATTTTGAAGGTAATTGTGAGGCGATTATAATTGCATACATGTTTACAATGCACTTGTGAATATTCGCAAATATCAAATCAAATATAAGTAGAATTATTCACGAAATATTGCGAATTCGAATAATGCCTATGCCGCTCATCATTATTTGTTACCCAGGAGGCGTGTTTATTTCAGGCTGACTGTTTTTTTTTCTTTTTTCAGGCATCATACAATATTTGCTTTTGGCAGAACTCATATTTCTCAAAAAATGTGTGGGGTCTTTTAAAGCATACCTTACCCCCTTTTAGCATAGAGTCTGGTATGCTCTGGAAAATAGGGACCAAAAAACAGCATGGGGTCTCCCCCAAACACACCCGACCACCTTGTCCCACCAGGCCCATTTCCATACATCATCAAGGGGGAGACGCATTATTGCCCCCCCCCCCGGGTATACCAGACCCCTTGCTGGTGTAGGGTCTGCTACGCTCTGAAATATAGGGACCAAACACAGCATGGGGAACAAACCAGACCCCATGCTGGTGTAGGGTCTGTTAAGCTCTGGAAAAGGGGGGCCATAAACTACATGCCCCCCCCTCAATAGCCTACCAGACCCATTTTGGCTATCCTGGAATAGGGTGCACCACCTTGTCCAACCAGACCCATTTTCATGCATCATCAAGGGGGAGGTGTCTCATTAATGTAAGGGAGGCATTGGAGAAAGCTAATGGAATTTCATTGGTTCCACTTTATCAAAAGGACCCCTTGATCCTGCTCCCTGCACCGGTCCTAAGGACCTCTTCCCTTTTCACAGGGGGATTGAAAGATAGTTCCTAGTAATAAAAGGCAACACATAGAAAAAATCTTTTTATTAAAATTTCAGTATATTTACCCTGTTTTCCCTATGATAAGCCATCCCCATTAAATAAGCCACCCCTGATTTTTGCCCAAAACATTAAAATAAGCCACTCCCCCGCAAATAAGACACCCACCGATACCTGCCCCTGTGACAGAGTGATCAGAAGTGGACAATAATTTGGCACAGAGTGATTAAAGGGGACAATGATTGGGACAGAGTGATCAGAAGGGGACAATGATTGGCACAGAGTGATCAGAAGGGGACTATGATTGGCACAGAGTGATCAGAAGGGGACAATGATTGTAACAGAGTGATCAGAAGGGGACAATGATTGTAACAGAGTGATCAAAGGGGACAATGAATGGCACAGAGTGATCAAAGGGGACAATGAATGGCACAGAGTGATCAGAATAACATCCCCCTGAAAATAAGACCTAGGGCATATTTTGGCGTTTCAAAAAATAAGACAGTGCCTTATCATCAGGGAAACAGGGTAGTTGTTGGATTGTTCAGGACAGTCAGTTTCTCCTCAACCTGCCATGGATGTCATCCTACGAATCAGCTTGATGTTCAACGATCAGCCGTTGCATTATTGTATGTTAATGTTTAGTACTGTATAACATGCCTAAGCTGTCACGTTATTATATGTTTTGTTTTGAGAAAAAATTCAATAAAGAAAAATATATATATAAAAAGAAGAAACATTTTGAGACCCATGAAATGTTAGCTATTGAAATGTAAACTTTAATTGTGTTTTGAATACAATATTTGCATTTTTAAAAATGTGTTTTCATACTCAATATAAAGTTGAAGCCAGAAAAACAAAAACAAATAAACCAACAATGAATAAACTAACAAATCCAGCATTTGTGGTGACATTCATATCAATCTTACCTGTAGTACCTTTCTTCTGCCACTAGATGTCCTCAGTCTGATTGCCATCATCCGTCAACCTTCATCTAAGTTCAGTGGGTCCTGAATCTGCCTCAGCAGACAGAATGGACAGTGAAATGAGAAGCAGTACCTTGATGAACTCTTCATCTTCATCCATTCTCCTGTCTGCATTATGATGCTCTCTGTCTGCATGCTTGTATTGGCTTCTTGATTGGATTTTCATGGTAAATCACAATGAGCTCATTTGCTGTATAAAACTCACACATTTTCATTTAAAGTGGAATTCCTGAGCAACAATGTCTTCTAGTTTTAGATAGAATGGTGAAGGGTTAGAATATTGGTATTTTAATAAAAATTTAATGATAAAAAAAAAGGCTAACTTTTATCTTACTTACTGTCATCTCCCTTAAACAGGAAGTGAGAGAAAACTTTTCCACTGGTCCACATAGAGCAGTGATGGTGAACCTTTAAGAGAGCAAGTGCCCAAACCCCACTTATTTATCTCAAAATGCCAGCATGGCAATTTAACCTGAATTAGACACATCATATACACACACAAAACATGTAAACACACACTCTACTTTCTAGGGTGCTGTGTGCAATCAGAACAGAGAGGAAGAGAACTGACAGCCAATAGGCTGCAGTTCCTTCCTCTGTGCTGGATAACAGCTTGTGTGCCCCCAAATGCCACCTCTAGCATGCGTGCCATAGGTTCGCCATCACTGACATAGAGCAATAAAGCCCAACTATGGTTCAAACCCCTCCCCCAATATATGAAATATTTGAAATGGAATTGGGACATTTGCCACAACATTAAATCACAACAAGCACCTTAATGACAGGATCATCATCATTAATAAATCTGCGTATTTAAGAAGAACTTGTTAGGGATGGGGGGTAGGTGGTGACCACTAGTTGGTCACTTTAAAAGACTTATCTGGAACGTTTCACATAAACGTATAAGAAAAAAAAACAATGCAGATTATGACCCCTCCCCCGCAGACGGACGGACAGATCAGCGTCTACATGCGGTAGACCCTGCAGGATACTTATATTGTGGTCACCAATAGAAGTCTTGGCTGCTCCAGCCAGCAGAGACCACCAAGACAGATCACTGAGCTTTCCTCCCCCAGCGTAATCAATGCCAATGATTTCCATATGTTATCAGGAATTAATCCCCGGCCGTCTTCCATCCCGGCTTCCCTCCCCTCGGCAGTTGGTAGTCCGGAGTGAGGAAGCGGTCCATGGCTGGTGAGCTTTTTTTGGATGGAGTCTCCTATACAAACAAACCGCGGATGCTGGCAGAGGAAGCGTGATGTCACTTGAGGCATTGGCTACGGCTGCCCTCTTTGTAATAATATCTATTTTATTCTCTGGTACCGTGTTATTAGTCTGCGCAGTGCGCTCTCCTACCAGCCGCTAAAGGGGTCCTCTGCTAACGCTACATATGTGTCTTAAGCTAGCCATACACGTGTAGGATTCCATGGCCAATTGATCACCCATCCGATCGATTCCGGCGATTCTGCCGGGAATCGCAGGTGTGATCAATCGGCCAATTAAGAGTATCCATCGCTGCATACCACCTTGTCCCACGGATTCCGGCACGATTCCGTGTCCGATTGTCCACCTCACAAATGGCAACTCCACCTGATCTGGGCAGAATCAATCTGATGGAACCAACATGTTGGTTCTCTGTCGGATCCGATTCTGGGCCCCTGAACGATCAGTTGGACAAGGTGGGCTGCACGCAATTCCGGCACGATCGTTTCGCGTGCACGCGCCTGGAATCGATCGGGCCGGAATCCGGTGGGAAACTGACCCGTGTATGGGGGCCTTAAGACAATCTATAGGTCAGGTGAATATCTAGTGTCTGTAAAGTGTTCCCTCATTGATCACTAGTGATCCATCCTGCTAGATCACTAAAGGACTCACAGGGAAGATTGTAAAATGGGAAGGACAAAGAGGAACACCTAGTGCTGTCACCCCCCACCCTCTGCCATAGAGAAGAGAGGGCTTGTTGTGGAGTTTTTATTTTTAAATCCTGAAATTAATAAATGCCTTAAGTAACGCTTGAGCATGTATCCCATGGTATATCAATAGCCATAGTCACCACATCTTACGCCTATAGGGCTCAAGGTAGGAGCCGAGTCCCACTGGGGAGCATATTAAATATTCAATATTTTCTTCTAATCTGCCTTCTAGTAAATCAAATATATTGCATAGCATGTGGATGGTTTTTCCTAATGCTAAACCCTGGCATTAAAACCAGATCAATGACCACAAAACGAAACAGGGGAAATTTTACTACAATTCCTGCCCTAGGGACATGATATAAAGAACAGGAAGTGAGGCAAAATCTCACTGTACCTGGTGCCCCTATTAGAAGATCCCCCTGTTCTGGTACAACTGTAGCATTTTTTGTGACACTTTGTATCCAGTTCTACCCCAGAAAGGTGTAAATACCTTTATAGGGTCCATTCAACCCTTTGGGCCCCAGGATTGGGGCCACCTGTCTATATATGTGTCCATCGTTCTGTAGGATTATTAAACACAAAATGTTTTCATCGCTCCCTTCATTCAATCTCTCCCTCATTTTATGCCCCCACCCCTGGGGTGGCACCAAGCCAGAGCAAGAAAACGAATCCTTCAAACAAGAGGCGGAAACGATGAAGGAAGAATGCGGTTGGTTGTGTGAAACCAGAAATGGAGACACACACCCTTTGTGTTGAGTGTTGTGAAAACCCCCGGAGCCCAGGATGAAGCTAGAATATCATTGCCAGGTAAGACTAGGATTACACACCCACACCTACTGGTGACAACATTGTGGCTGAACTCCTGGAAAGTCAACCATCGAAGGATCCCTGAACAGCGGCTCCTGGCAGAGGAAAAATCCCTGAACTCCATCCAAGGATTGCCTCTGCGGTCGGGTTAAATATACATTTTACTCTATTTACTGTAAATCTTATGTAATGGATTGTAGCCTAATTCAGCAGGATTTTCACTGTGCATTCCTCTTTCTGTACAGCATAAGAGACCGATCTATACTGTAAGCTTGAAGCTCATTTATTTATTACATGAAGGCCGACCCGGCTCTCCTAACAATTTACATATAGCAATGGATACAGTTATTATAGGGGTTCAGGCCAACCCAGCTCTCCCAGTAACCAGATAAAGCTTATCTTATTATAGGGGTTCAGGCTGACCAAACTCTCCCAGTAACCTGATGAAGCTCATCTTATTATAGGGGTTCAGGTTGACCTAGCTCTCCCAGTAACCTGATGAAGTGGATCCTATTATAGGGGTTCAGGCTGACCCAGCTCTCATAGTGAGCTGATGTATCTCATCTTATTATAGGGGTTCAGGCCGACCCAGCTCTCCTAGTAACCTGATGAAGCTCATCTTATTATAGGGGTTCAGGCAGACCCAGCTCTCCTAGTAACCTGATGAAGCTCATCTTATTATAGGGGTTCAGGCTGACCCAGCTCTCCTAGTAACCTGCTGAAGCTCATCTTATTATAGGAGTTCAGGCCGACTCAGCTCTCTTAGTAACCTGATGAAGCTCGTCTTATTATAGGGGTTCAGGCTGTCTCAGCACTCCTAGTAACCCGATGAAG
>CM070043.1:23705322-23726541 GCA_036250615.1 Ptychadena robeensis | reverse complement strand
GCTGCTCTCCAGCTCAAATCCCATTGACTATCATTGTAGAAATCCTTGGTGCGGATTTGTAGTGTGAAAAAAACATTTTTCTTGGGAGTTTTGCCATGGATCCCCCTCTGTCATGTCATTGTCCATGGATTCCCCTCTGTCATGTCATTGTCCAGGTGTTAGACCCCTTGAAACAACTTTCCCAACACTATTGTGGCCAGAAAGGGTCCCTTTGTTTTTTAAAATTCGCCTCCCATTGAAGTCAATGGCGGGTTCGCCGGGTTCGCGAACTTTTGCTGAAGTTTGCGTTCGCCGTTCGCGAACGGCAAAATCCGGGTTCGCGCCATCACTACCAGAGAGCACAATAGCACGCAATATCTTTTTAAGCCCCAGAGCCCCACAAAGAGTTTCCTCGCCACCCACCAAAGCCAGATTGCCAGTGTGCCTTCTCGACCGTATGGAGCAGATCGGATTGCAGGGGGGGCACTGCTTATGTGTCGCATCTGCTGAACTGCTGTATCAATTCCAAGGACATGCAAGGACCAGCCGCTATGGCCTTACTTCCCCTGGCCCCACGTGGGTGCAGTGGTGTGAACTGAGTGGGTACCCCAGGTAGAGCGGGGTACCCTTATCTTAAACTTCTCTTAAGGACACTTATTGTTCCAGTTTACGCACAGCCAAAACCCATTTGGGCCTCGATTTAAAAAAAAGTTTAAAATAAAAATAAGCATAAGCCGCCTCTTGTCATCGATTGAATCCTGAATCTTAAAGGTGCCCATGCACACATAGATATGGGCTAGATCGATGGCTGCTGTGCGGGCTCACGCCCATCTACCTGGCACTCATCTAATGCCGCCATCCCTGTCTTTGAGCGGGGTCAATCAATCCTGCTCAAAAACAGGGTTATCGGATATGACCATAAATCACAGTCGATGTACATTGCTTTGGATGGGGACCTCCGGCTCTTTTAATATCGGCTCAGCATGATGACGTCATCGCGCTGAGGTCGAAGGCTGATCCATCTCATAGGCATCGACCTGTGTATGACAGCCTTTACACTATCACAGGCTTGAGGTGGAGAGTGGACCACACCATAGTGCTTAACTGATGTAGAAAGAAATCAGGTCTGGCTATGCTGTCATGGGGGTTGGAGATATTTTAAGGACTATTTGAATAAATTGAAGGTCCTTTGAGGTGCAGCATCTGTTTTCAGCTTCTTCATAGAGTTTAGATTTGAAGCTGATGTGGAATGTGTTTATATTTCACCTTCCATTGATCCTCCCTACTCACCATGACAATCTTTAAATTTTTTTTTGTTTCCATGACATACCTTACCCCAGTGGTTTCCAAACTGTCCTTGCAGGGTCCTCCTTTTCTGTTTAGGAACATTATTGAGCCCCCCTCCCTATTCAAACACAGGTGAAGAATGAGGGCCAGCACCCCCCCCCCTGGAATACCTGCGCTCCCCCTGATTTAGGAACCACTGCCTTACCCCTTGACATTATTACCACGTCTATGTGTTCAGCCACATTCTTCCTCCATTGCATAGAAAAGCACAGAAACCCGCAGAAGAGTCTGCAATGAACTTATAAAAACAAAATGATTATTATTTAATATGAGGGTCCTGGGTCTCTGGGTCCTCATTGATTGCAGATATCCCATAAAAGCTTTATAAATATGTAAAAATAATGTAATAATTAATAATAATTATGAAAAAACACCTGCATTGATTAAATAAAATCTTTACTTCCTGTAAGGAGACAATGTTTCTGGGTTGTCACCCTATTGTATGGAATATTTCTACACAAATTGCTGAGGTGTAGTCTATTGTTGTCACCATTATTAGAGGCAACAACCAATCATATGAAACCATATTATATAGGTTTTATTTATTAGGAAGGGTGGTATCCATGACACGGGGGGCTTCAACAAGCAAATGCCATTCATTTATGGTCTACACGTGCTCCAGCTCCCTTTCCATCCCAGAGTACTCCCAATGTGTTTTTGTTGGGCTAATTTTTTTTGGCCAAGTCTGATGGGTGACCCCCCTCACCGCACATTACATATCCATTCTGTGCAGAGCCAGGCATGTCAGACCAGAGCGAAGCGGCTGCGTTTAGCAAAACTCTGGAGACGGATTCCAAAAACTCTGAGCTATGTAGACCACAGAAGCACAAACTTCAGAGCAAAAATCCGATTTATAGACTGACACCAAGACGCCGATTCATTGGAGGCTTTAAAAGCTGGTCTTCACCAAGAAGAAACATGAGGGAGACAATGCCGGTTGCCTGGCCTTTACAGTGGTCTTTCAGAACTTGGCAGAGGTAGCTAGCCCAATCAATATTTAGGTGACCATCTGATATATAATGGTGGTCAGATGTTCCTTCAGAAGCTTGGTTATAGTTGACAACGATGATACCAATGTCTTAAGCTGGGCATAGACATTTCATTCTGCACCTGATTCTGCTGCAGATCGATGGTGCATGATGACGTCATCACGCACGGCTGGTCGGGCAGAGAATCGGCCAGGCACCCTTTGTGTGGTGGCACTACTTTTGGATAGGATCCCATCCAAAGTAATAGCATTGGTCTTAAATTAACAGATATGTCCGTATTTTGCTTTAAGGCATTCGATTGGTGGCTGTGGCCACAAATTTTTACGTCTATGCCCACCTTTAGTCATAAGCAGCAACACCCCAAACCTGAAGGCTTCTTGGTAATTTGGGACCAGAGCAGAAGAACCCATATTGGTTTCTGACCACAGCACTGTTTTTGGCCACCACATGACCAGTTAGGATCAAGTTGATATAGAAAGCCTTGGGTTTTCTTGAGTTATGGAGCTATCTAGATGACCAGCCAAGTGGTCTTCCATGTGTGTGGTCTCCAGTGTTCAGCCACAGCTCCTGGTATGTGCATAATGTATTATTTGGTGGGTTCTGGTGATGGAGAATCTTCAGGGGTGGCCACCATGGAAAACTCAGGTTACTCAGCAAGGAACCATCATTGGTTCCAATGTATAGATATCCTTAGCCATTCAATGTTTACATGTGGCATTGAAGCCAGAGGATTAACATGGCAGCCATACAGAAGGTGAACAATTGCAGCTTATTTCGTGAGTAGGTTGGTTTTAAAAGTAAACTAAAACCAGCACCTTGTAGAAGTACCTCTTCAACTTGGTATCAATGCCCTATACAACAGAGCTCAGACTGGGAGAGGAAAGAAGTATATATATATATATATATATATATATATATATATATATATATACAGTATATATACATACATACATAAACACATGCCTATATAAAATGTATGCCTTTAAAAAAACACATATAGTGTGAAAGGGTACTTAGCTTTTCGGTTCAGATGATCTGACAGCTAACAGACAGCTAACAAATAAAAACTCTGCCGGATCTCCCTGGCTGTACAATGCAACAGTTCTGTGGAAATCCCAGGACTGTATCTGATGAGGTGCATTGAGCCATCTTTCTGGTTGTCATTGACTGAAATAGTAACATAAACGTTGCACCTTACACTACCATTTTACCTAAAAACGCCGATAGCAAAGGAAGGTTATTAAATTCATATTAGGGATTCCTTTCTGGTGGCTCATTCAGTTTGCTGTGTCACAGAGTAAATGTAGTCACCGCTATGAAAGTGCTGTCACCAGGCCTGCAGCATTACTGTCACCTGTCAGGGTGTCACACACCTTTCTGTACATTCTCAGAATTGTCCTCACAGAGCTGTGCGGGTGTCGCGGTAAGGAAAGCGTGAAGAGATGCGGGGCAGGAACATGAACAAGTATGACAGAGGTTGGCCATGATTGTGGGGTCACACAGGAGAGGCTTCTGGAGGTATATAGATGTCTGTGTATAGAAAGGCTGGTTGATGTCCCTTGATGCCCCTCCTTTCCTTTAGGGGTGACACCACCTGCAATATATGTAGAAATTAGTCATGTCTATTCTTACTTCAATCCAAAACTTTGCCTCTGAGCAGGAACTTCCAGTAATAAAGTCCAGTCACTGCAGCTCCTTCTAAATTTGCAGGTTGGTAGGTCTTGCCAGTTGTAGGTGGGCCTGCTGGGCACCCCTCAACACAATCTAGGTACATCACAGGGATAATTCTGCATATATCTACAACAGTTGTGTAAGGAAATGCTTATCCTGTATGTGGCTTTAAGCTTTAACATGCATCTCCAGCCCAAAAATTTTTATGATTAGGGAAGCATTAGAAGAAGACACATAACAGCAGTAAAAATCCCACTGCGGCCTCCATACTCCATAACTATACAAGTCTGCTTCAGGCTGGAAGAAGGTCAATGGAAGCCACCATGATGAGATGTGGACCTTCTTCTTGATGCCTACCAATGATCCAACACCTCCAGGGAAGATTGCTTGTAAGGGCAACAGTTGTCCAAGAAAACATATCCAGGTGGTGGTGACACTACAAGGTGTCACCTATCTGGGAATTACGGAAGAAGTTTGGCTAAAAGCAGAACTCCAACTTTACATTTAGAAGAACATGTGATAAAGCTATTGTGGTCTATAAGTCCTACAATATGAAGCCTAAAGCCCTAGCATTGTTTGGAGGCCAGAAGAATAAACCTGGCCAACCTCCGCCATCATCTGTGGCATTGCCCCAATGTACCCTCTGAGCCATGCTCCAGCTTGTAGTTCCAGATGAAATCATGTCCTCCAACTCAAGGTCTTTGAAACAGCCCTATGCTCTTACTGTATGCTCATGGTTGACCTCATTTCAAGGTCTTTGTCTCCTCTGGCATTTTTATATGTGATGGAATCTGGTTCCTCAAGAACGAATGTCATGAGGGAGTCGCTGAGCGGAAGCCGACCAACACGTTCATCCTGAAAACTCAGCCTGAACTGTGCTCACCACTATCTCACTGGAGGTTTACATACAAGAACTTCAATGATATCCTCCATAATGACCACCAACTATTATTTAGATGTTGTTCTTCTTTAACCCTAACTGTGTAACCGCCCTAACTGACTGATGGAGAAGCTTGTCTGTCTGTCCTGGGCCGGATTGACTTTACATTACTGTATACATTACAGCCACTGAAGATCTAAGTTGGTGTCACCAGCTAGTTAGATGATCTGTAGTATTGAGGTGACCCATCACTTGAGATGCTCTTGGGTGTCACATGTCTCTTAAGACCCCAGTCAGTTGCCTAAACTGAGCAGCATTTACATCTTAAATAAAATTAAAACAATTAAATGTAGATTGTTGTGTTACAAGAAGATCCTCTTCATTGATGAAGGGTGGGAATACTTTGATGATGCCCTCCCAGACTTGAGTGTGGAGAGGGTAAGTATATACAGGAAAGTGTATGTGTGGAGGGGAGTTTACTTTGAAATCCTTTGGTCCTTTGGAGATTCACTTTAAAGGTAGCCATACACAAGGGGATTCTTCCTCGATTCTTGAGGGATAAACGTCATCCCGCTGCAGCCAGTCCCTCACTGATTGGCGGGCACCCTTTGTGTGCCGGACATGCAAAGTAATAGGATCGGCTGGGAATTTACCTGCATTTTGGATCACCGTGTGATCCGACATGAGGGAGATTCCTGGTCGATCTGACCAGGTGGGTGTGCCCGATTTACGGACGAGTGATTGCCGGGAGTGCGCACGGCGGTCGATCGGCTGAAAAATAGGCCGTGTATGGCTACCTTTAAAGCCCCACCTTACCTTTCATAAAAAAAAAAAAGGTTCCAGCAGGGGTGCAATGTAAAATATCTTTGCAGCAATACTTAGCACCTCATACGTCATTTGCATGTAAAGGTGCCTGGTGTTATTTAACACACTTCCTGTGAACCCGGGCTGTAACATACTATCTATAAAGAAGAAGGGGGAAGGGGAATAAAAGGAGGAGATGGACTTCAAAGACCAATAGAAACTGAGGAAGGTATCACCCTGCCAATAATTCTGGTACCTAAAAGAAAAAGAGAACAGCTGATTAGATGGCCTGGGCAGGGGACAGATCCATATCATTGTGGTTTATAGGCAGCTGCCTCTTTTGCCTTGCCCTGACCCTTTTCTAGACTTTATCAATGTATTATCCCCCCCCCCCTCGCTCCATGGGAGCACATACGTGTATACACATAAGTGTTACATACATGCACCAGGTCCTGAGCTAATCTGAGTTTTTTTTTTCTTTCTTTTCACATGTCAGGTGGCTGGTGAAAGCAGCTTTTCATCTAAAGACCTTCTATAAGATTAAGATAAAATGCAGCTCTTGTAAAATGAAACCGCGTTTAATGTAATTGTCTGGAGGAAAAGCAAACAGTCTGTTGTCATTCTGGCTCACCTGTCTTTCTTCTTTATTTTACTATGTTGCTGGGTGAGTATAGGAGTGGAAGGCAGGTAGGCTTGAGACTGGGCTCTGGAGAAGGGAACGTGGGGAAAATGGATAGGGGGTGACAGGTGCCCCCTATGTGATCCCAGGCCTGTGCAACGTTTCCTGCATTTGGGGGAATTTGTAGATATTTGTAGATATTCTATTCATCTTACTTGTTAGAGTTCAAAACTATGTTGAGGGGCATCCATTGACATCTGGGGGCATTTATTGGTTTGTGATCCTGCTGGGGAGGAAAGGGTGGGGGGCGGGGTGTAGGCTGTCTGCCAGTCATAGGGTGCCTTCAGGTTGTATTCCTGGCCACCCCAGTGGATGAGTGCTGGTACCTTTTGGTGTTATTCCTGGATGGTCTAGTGTCAGGAAGGTCCAGGGCTGCATTGAAGGGGCATAATATAGATTTTTAATCCTCTTATCCTCCTGGCTGGGTTTCACCTTATTCGTGAGGACTCCTTCAGATTTCTTCCCTGGCAGAGTTATGGTGTTAATTACCATCTGCTTCCCCTTTAAAGAGTTGGGTGCCAGTAACTTTAGATTTTATTGCTGGCTGGTCCAATATCAGGCAAGGGTCTGAGCTGTGTATAAAAGCATGTGTTGGCATCTGGGGGCATTTAAAGATTTCCAATTATCATCTGCTCCTGGGGGGGGGGGGTTATTTGTTAGGGTACCTTTAGGTTTTTATACTGGCTACCCTAGTGACAGGAAGGGTTCAAAGGTCTGTTTAGGGGCATCTGGAGCATTTATGGGTTTCTTTTTACCACCTGATCCTTCTGGTTGGGCTGGGTGCCAGTCATCCCCAGAGGTGTGCTGAGAAATCGTTATACCCTTAACAAACAGCCCAAACATAAGCCCCTTTTCTAGGTTAAGAACCCCTAATCCCATGGCATGGTCCTAAACTGAGACCCTGGGAGGGGCATTGGAGTTGTGAGTCCATAAGAAAATCAGGTGAATATTACCAACAAAGTCCCTTAAAATATATATCTCTAGATCAGAGGAATGCTTTCATTTCAGTGGCATCCCCAATAAGTAAAAAAAAAACTGTGAACCAGAACTGTCCACCTCATGAAATGATTGGATAACTTTTTTTAGGGTACAGTTGACCCCACTTTTCAGATGTGCATATACCTGAATAGAACAGAGGAGGACCCCAGAGATATTCCAGAATCAGACTTCTATGGAACTCTCCTTTTGGGGGATCAGCTATGCAGGTCAGGGGGGATTATTTTGCTGGAAGATCCGAAGAACCTGCCAGGGCTGTCCCATCCAGGTAGAGAGACATTGTCCTAACCTTTCCTCTGGGTATCTAATGAGAGGTCAGGACAATGTTTCTCTGAAACTTAAAAAAAAACTTATTATTATTAGAATTCAGGGATAATATACATTTAGGGATTATATACATTGTATCACAAGATTAACCTCTTGTTGGCCACACCACTCCCTAAAATGTTTAACCCTTAGCAGCTCAGCCCCTAAAGATATAACTATAATGAGCTCTAAAGTGTTAATGTCACTTTTTATATGCATAAAGCTAACAGTGTTGTTAGAATATCCCCTGGTGACTCTGGTTTACAATTAAGGCTGTAAACTGCGAACCTTCTATTGGCCATTTAATCACACGTGTTCTTCTGTTGTCACCTTTCAGCTACACACCCAGCTGCTGAGCCCTTAAAGTAGATGTAACCCAATCACTGAAGCTTTGGTGCCATTTAAAGTCAGTACCATCTTTCAATCTGCTGCTTCCCCAGTGACCTCACCCTACCGTATCATTTTCAAAAAGAAAGAAATAAGGAACACATAAAAAACCCCATAACTAAATGATTAAATAAGGAAAGCAATGGGGCTGCAGCAGATCAGCAGAACTCCAATAGCACAAGACATGGCAATAGTTTGGAATACACAGCATGTTCTCTAGTCAGGGCACATCTACTGTAGTCCAGCAGCATCTGCCATCTCCAATCCTGCCTTCCACATGCTACATCCCACCTCCAGTAGTAGTTATCAATTCACATTCCCATCTTGTGAGGGGGGTCACATCTACTGTAGTCCAGCAGCACCTGTCATCTCCAATCCTGCCTCCCACATGCTCCACCCCACCCCCAGTAGTAGTAATCAATCCCCATCTAGGTTAAGGGGTCACATCTACTGTAGTCCAGCAGCATCTGTCATCTGCAATCCTGCCTCCCACCCCCAGTAGTAGTAATCAATCCACATATCCATCTAGTGAGAGGGTCACATCTACTGTTATCCAGCAGCATCTGTCATCTCTACTCCTGCCTCCCACATGCTCCATCCCACCCCCAGTAGAAGTAATCAATCCCCATCCCCTACTAGTGAGGGGGTCATATATACTGTAGTCCAACAGCATCTGTCTTCTCCAATCCTGCCTCCTACCCCCAGTAGTAGAAATCAATCCCCATCTAGTGAGAGGGTCACATCTACTGTAGTCCAGCAGCATCTGTCATCTCCAATCCTGCCTCCCACCAGTAATAGTAATCAATCCCCATCCCAGCACATCCCAGCTGGCAACCACTGGGACCCCACATGGAGCTGGCTCCTAGCCCCGCCCCCGCGGCCGCCCCCTGCCGGCCACACACACAACCAGCTCCCACGATCACCACCCCAGAATGTACCACCCGACTTCAACACGCGTCATCAGTCTGAGTTTTATCACTTTATTAAAACATCGTTTTTCATTGTAAAAAAAATGATTTTTCTTCCTTTTAATATAAAAGTCTGTTTACAAAAGTCACATAAATAAAAAAAAAATACACATTGGTCGTGAACGCTGGCTGAACTCTGCAGGTGCTTACAGGGACATCGGACTCGGTCCTGTGGTCGGGCGACCATTGAAGGACCGGTCTTCACTTTCTAAGCAACCCGGAGGGCAGCTCAGCGTTGACAGTAACCGACACTGGCAGACCACATTCTACCCTACGGTCTTCCCCTTCTGCAAACTTGGGCTACCACCAAGACCGGCAATAGCCCCCCTTCATTGGGCGTCGGGGGAAGACATTTGGCAGCTGCTCGCCCACATTCACACAAACACACAGCCAAAAAAACTAGAGAAAACATTAATGTAGCTTATTCCTGCAGCTCGAAAAGTCACCATGGGTGGCCTTAACCCCCCTGCTCCCGGAGCAAAGTGAATAAACGGGGTTCAAGGCACGACATCCAGTTTTTTTTAATACTGTTAGGCTGCTTTAAGTTGCAGTACTAAAAAGAAAATAAAAAAGAAACGCTCGTGGTGGCATTTACACCTGGATGACCAGGGCACCTGTTTCAATGACGTGGTTCTGGTACTGGTCCAACCAGTTCCTCAGTTCTGCGATCTTGTAGCCCTCCGGTCCTCTGCCCCCTTGGTAGACCACCTTGCCCTCCAAGACCACATAGAGTCTCTCGAAGTAAGCGCCGTAGGCAGCGTTAGACGCGTTGGACATGGTATCCACCACCACCCTGCAGCCTGGCACCCCTTGCAGCATGAGCTGGGCAGCCCGGAGTCGGTCCTGTAGGCACTGGTGTCTCGGGATCTGGTACGAGGCGTCGGTGCTGACCCAGCCGTCGGACGGATGAGCCTCTTCTATGTAGACCAGAAGAAAATCGGCGATGTCGACGCGCTGCGCTGCCAGGCGGTTGTAGGCTTGCAGCCGCGCCATGAAGGGGGGTCAGGTGCAGCTCCCGAAATTGATGACCAGGGGTCTGTGTCCCTTGGAGAAGTCCAGGATCCGGCACAGACGTTGCCCCTCCAGCATCACCACCTCGGTGTTGGGGGCAGCGTTGCCCAGGTGGGCAGACTTGAAGAAGTCCAGCTTCTGCCCGTACCACACCGCCTTTAGAGACTCCACCGTGCACATTCGGTTGGCGTCGGAGACGCAGAGTGGGGGGTCGTCCCTCTCGGGGTTCTCTTCCTTGGCGTTTCGGATCACCCTCCTCCTGACGCACTGGAAGTCCAGGAGCCAGAGCAGCAGAGCTGTGACGAGGAAGCGGGGCAGCAGCAGGCAGCAGGCTGCCACCTGTTTCAGAAGTTTGCAGCAGGTGTGCGCTCCGGGCGCGCTGGGCAGCATCTTCGCCCCTTGTCTCTCCAACACCGGCTCAGGGGGGCTCGGAGGCGCTTCTGAGCACCCGCTCCTCCGTTACCCCCCATTTTATAGGCACAGATTTAAATGAAAGAGATGACTCCACCTCCGGACAGCACCGCCTCTCTGTACTTGAGCCGGGGGATTACCTACTCTCCACTCTAATGACCTAAAAAAAACCGCAGACATCGCAGACCACACCCCCCCCCCCCCACCAAAAGAGGGGCGCAACACGGCAAGCGGGACAAAACTGGCATATATTGAGGGCTCCATCAGTGTCATACTACCCCCCCCCCCCACACCCAGCCCTGGAGACCTCTGGGTGCCTCTACATATTATATACCAGCTACTTCCAGGGAGCACATACCTGAAGACTTATACTGGTAGGGCGAGAATTGATACCACTTTTTAGGCTGGTGCTCTTACATTGCACCCCGACACTATCTGGAGGCTATGCTATAGTACCTCAATATTACCTGCAAGCTCTGCCATGGCATCACAATAGTACCAAGTAGGGTGTCCTGCAGTGGTACTTCTACTGACCCCCAGCAGCTAAAAGATATGCCTTTGCGCCCCAATAGTCACAAGACACTGGCACAGTTACAGCGCCACTGCAGCAAGTCCACTGCACTGGCACAGTCACATAGAAATTGGGTACTCTGCCTTGAGCGCCCACAGTCCCGAACATTGGTGCTCTGCCCTGACATGCGAACACTCCTGCACCAGCCCTACACTGGCACCCCAACACACCCTACATCAATAGACAGCTTTGCGCTGGCACCCCTACAGATCATCATTAACTTGTGCTCTGCTCTGGCACGTAGAGCCATATCACCTGGTGTTCTGCTTTGGTACCCTTACAGCCTCTGATCAGCTGGCAGATCTGCCCTGACCATTACAGTCCCACATCGGCTGGTGCTCTGCCATGACACCCCTTAAGCCCCTCATCATCCGCTGCCCTGCCCTGGCACCCCTAGAGCCCCTCATCAGCTGGTGCTTTGCTCGGCACCCCTACATCCGCTCACCACCTGGTGCTCTGCCCTGGCACCCCTACATCTTTCATCACCTGGTCCTCTGCTCTGGCACCCTTACATCTCTCATCACCTGATGCTCTGCTCTGGCACCCCTACATCTCTCATCACCTGGTGCTCTGCTCTGGCACCCCTAGAGCCTCAGCAGCTGGTCCTCTGCCACGACACTCCAACAGTCCCATACACATTGGGTGCTTTGCCCTGGCAGTCCCTAACCTGACCCCATAGCACCCACCAGCCACCCCTACATTTACCTTCTGCCCTAACCTTCCACGTAGAGTCAGGATAGCCTGGGAGCAGCACATGAACGCGCAGAGCGTACACCTGTCTGCAGAGATTCTCCCCAAGTCCCGGATTCCTGTCTTCTCTATTTCCTCTCCTTTAATCGCCTGATCTTGCCGGGATCTCCGAGGAAGCCATAGCGATCGGTATCTGACGCCGGTGCAGCCCAAGTGCTGCGGTTGGTTGACGGTTCTGGGGTGCTCCGTGCTCCGCCACTGCCTATGGCGCGTACCGTGTGAAGTGTCACCGGGAAAAGGCAGGCGAGCGATCCAACCTGTTGCGGCGGCGGCCACGGGGGCTGCAGCTCCTCCGGCGGCCACTAGAGGTAGCTGTTGTCCGCTCTTCCACGCAGCGAGCGCTGCGAAATGTTCTGCAAAGTTTTGGCAAATTTTCCACCCCCCACCTAGTGAAGTGTAGAATATTTTTGGTCTGTTCTTATGTAACTGAGTTTTTTTTTTAAAGATTTCTGTTTGCCTGGGTTTCATGAAAGCTGTGCAGGGTATAAATGTCATAGCGCCCATCACCTACATAAACTGAGCTATGCAAGCAGCTGAGTTTCTGGTTCCTGCCCTGCTTGTGCCACCAACTGCCAAAGTGCCAAAGTACTTAACACTAGACATGGTCAGGAAAATTCGACCATTTCGACAATTTTGAGTTAATTGCAAAGCCCCTGAGCATGGTATCATCACCAAACTTGCCGGAGATGTAGAGAAGGGTTGGGGTATACTACAATAAAAGTATTGCTCTAACACAAATAGTTTTTGCATAAATTAAGTTAAAAGTCAAGTAAAAATTTCGCCTTTTTGAATTTTATTCATGCAATAACTACATGTGCTAGAGCAAAACTTTTTTTGCAATATTCCTACAACCCTTCTCTACATCTCCAGCAGTAATGATACCATGTTCAGAGGCTTTGCAATTAGCTCACAAAGTCAGCTAGTCGAAAAATGTGATCATCTCTACTTAACACCTGTGCATGCTAATGAATAAAGTATAGAAATAATGAACTGTAACTTATCTATTGCATTTACTTTGTTATTCTCTGTGTCTCTGACAGCCAACCCAAACTTAAAGCACTAAACCTTAAATAAAACCCTTAAGTCTTAGTCTAATACCCCACTCTGGTCTAATATAATGTGTAAAATGCACCAATATCACTTTGCAACATTAACTTCGTGGCAGACAATTTTCATGCCCCCATATAGTGCCAACTGTCTCAGAAAAGCTTACAATCCAATGTTCCTTTCATTAACATAATTATGCAAGTTTGGGCTACAGCCAGCAATATGTTAAAATCAGGGTTGAGGTCAGAGGGCCCATAGGTCAATCGTTTGGCCACCCATTGCTCCACAATTTACCGCAACAAATAGTGACAGCAATTTTTTAGAACTGCACTCCACTCAAGTCAAGGCTCTTTATTGCATTACCTAACTTGAATTAAACTGCATCATTAGTACAATTAGTACATTAGTACACATTAGTACATACTCCGTGATCTGGAAAATAATACTTAAATACAAATTTTTGCCATTTCTTTCTGTGCCCCCATTGGGAAGCTTCTGCTCTGCTCCTTACCCTTTTGGCAGAAGTTGGGCTTCTGCCAAACCCTACTTTAATACTAAACTGCAGACAGATATAAAAGGATGTAAAACCTTCTGTAACATTTCACATGTTTGTAAGAAAAGGAAAACATTGTGGGGTCAGAATCTGTATGCAAGATTGGATTAGATAGAGGAAATAATCAGTTTATTTACAGTAAGTGCAAGATAATGTACATAGGGAAAAGGCATACTCAGAGTATAGTATTTGGGTTACAATATTGGACAGGAGTACAGAGAAAAATGTTTAGAGTTTTGTTTTTCATATGATAGCAAATTGTGTGGCCTGGTAGTAAGATAAGCAAAGAGAATTCTGGAGTATGTTTCTAGAGGTATCACCAATAGGTCCCTGATTCCTTTATAAAAATATGTTGTTAGACCTCATCTAGAGGAATGAGTTCTTGGTTCCCCTATATAGATCTTTAGTTAGACCTCATTTTGAGGAAGGAGGTCCTGATTCCCCTATATAAACCTTTAGTTAGACCTCATCTAGAGGAAGGAGATTATTTGTATGTGTAGATCTTTAGATAGCATTAAGAGGAAGGAGGTCCTGGTTCCTCTGTATAGATCCTTATTTAGACCTTATTTAGAGAAAGGAGGTCCTGATTCCTATATATAGATCTATATGTAGACCTCATGTAGAGGAGATGAAGATTTCCCTATATAGATCTTTAGTTAAGCTGGGACAATTCCTGCACGATCCGACCGCCGATCGGATGCCGTGCGTGCTCCCGCATCCCTTAGGGATCGGGTCGTGCAGGAATTGGATGCAGCAACTAACGAGGATTGGGCTAAAATCAGCCGTCCTGTCGGATCGCATAGTTATCCGACAGGATGGTAAATTTTAACCTGATCCCATTAGTTACTAGTAATTAGTAACGAGCTGCACATAAAGAGTGCCGTCTGATTCTCGGCATTAGCGGGCGGGAGTGATGACGTCATCACGCCCGTTCCTAGTGCAGAGAATCAGATAAGGAATAGACGGTAAATCGTACCGTCTATTGCCAGCTCTAAGTTGGGCATACACGTTACAATTTTCCTGTGATCGTTTTTTAATCCGATCGCCCACCCGATTCCGGAATCAATTTGCGAAAACAATTGCAAACTGCAACATACCATGCATTCAATTTCTGGGCGATTCTATCCTGAAAGTCTCAATATGTCTTGCACGCACACATTTATGGGTTTGGAGTGGTGTTAGCTGAAGAACTGGCCAATGACCAACAGCACACACACAAAGGTAATTTCCACAAGAATCATAGATGGATCGCTTAAAACGATCGCATGAGACAAATAACAGCACTCGATTCATGTGCTTTTTATTAAAATTATCGAATAGGTATATACCGAGACCCAGTAATGTAGTGACCACAGTCTGTTACTCCTGAAGAAGCGGCGCAACGCTGCGAAACGCGTCGAGGCATTTGTACAGAGAAGGCGATTGTTCTGTTTGTGAGATGAGATTCAATGTATACATGTTTGTTATGGATCTTGTCTCGATATTATGTGTGAAAAAGTAAAAATGCTATTATTTTGACAACATTTAGATTTATTGTTTCATGATCTACAACACAATTTAATGTTACATACTGAACAACGAAAAAGTCCCCCGGTTATCTGCTAATGTATACTGACAGATAGGTGCCACCATTTGAGGTTGAGCATAGATCCAGCCTCATAGACATTTTTCCTATTTTATTTAAATTATCCATCAGAACGGATCCGTGAACGATCGTTTTTCTGTCCGATTTTTGACAAAATCGATTGCTCGAGCGCTTTTGGCATGCTTCAATTTTTATTCAATCTGATCGCGTGATCGATTTTGATAAACGATAGCACTACAATTGAACTAAAAATCATGACATGTATGCCCAGCTTTAGACCTCATTTAGAGGAAGGAGGTCCTGGTTCCTCTATATTGATCTTTATTAAGACCCCATTAAGAGGAAGGAGATCATGATTTTCCTGTGTAGATCTTTAATTAGACCTCATTCAGAGGAGCTCATGATTCCCCCTGATTGACTTGTGTTAGATCTCTTCTAGAAGGAGGGGTACTAATTCTCCTACATAGATCTTTGGACCTCATTTATGGTGGCTCTGATTCCTCTATATAGATCTTTAGCTAGACCTCACATAGCAGAAAGAGCTCCTGATTCCTTTATGGATGGTTCCCCTTTATAGATCTTTACCTAGAATACTGTGTCCAGTTCAGAAAATCCCACTTGCAAATAAGATTGATGGAGTCCAGAATCAGGCAACAGAAATGTGTAAATGTCTGAAGCCTAAAACATATTAGATGAGGCTGCAGGAACTTTAAAAGCAACATTTACAGTGGAGAAGAGAAAGGGGGGACAGACCTGAATCCTTTAAGATGTGGATAGGGTTCAGTAGGGCAATATCTTCATTATGAAGATGAATGAGACAGGAAGATGACCTCAAAAAAGCAGAAGGCATGTTAAAGACTAAAGGTAGCCATACACGCTACGATCTGTGACCAGTTGACCGACATGTGCTTCCCGCCAAGCAGCGGTTGCTCAGATGCAAATCGCATGCACCCACCTGGACAGATCCACAGGATTACACCACAGCGATCCGACTTGTTAGAAAATTCATGACCAGCGCCCCCATCCAAACTTATGTCCAGGTGTGCTCCGATCCTCTGAGCGACCGGCTGCAGCGTGATAACATCATCACCCTGCATCACATCATCACCCTGCATCACCACCCTGCATAACATCATCACCCGGCCACTAGAGAATCGGGCGGGGATCGTAGCATGTATGGCTATCTTTATTTTACAAAATAATTTTTAACTAAAAGAGTAGTTAAGGCTTGGGACAGGTTACCAGCCATGGTAGTGAGTTAATCATCTGTGAATGCATGTAAATGCTTGGTATAGTAATTTATACTAAGATGAATAAGTATAACAATTCAAATATGGGGCAAACATGTGTGTGCTATCATCTTTCTATGTTTGTATTCTTAGGGTTACCCAGCCTCATATCCTTCCTGATCTTTGAAACTCCTTGAGATATAGTAATCTGAGAGTCCAAACATAGAATGACACTGCCTCCATTATACTTTGCATGATGATAAGGAGAAGAAAGAAGGAAGAAAACTAAGTATGAGATATACTTTGTTTTTTTATTTAAGTTCAGTGTTTGGTCAAATATGATTGGCTGATAGAAATGAACCTTCACTTTCTTTGTTTTCATTCACTTTAGTAAGTGAACTGACTCTGCCCCATGATCTCCATCAGCACCATGGACAGGGGATTATACATTGCTGAATCCGTCTTTATGTTGGGGTAAAAAGAACAACTTGTTGCTGAAGAATTCTTAATCACCACAGTTGTCTCCTCTGTGCCCATAGTCACTGATATAATAAGAACATTTTACTTTATTGAGAGTCCATCTGATTGGCCATAAAGGGTTTAAGCTGCCATGGAGGCCCTTTTCCAGAACCTCCAGTTACAGGGCGACAGATTCTGTCATAGTCTTCCATTTATTTATTTCCATTTAAACTTCCTGTTTTAGGGGGACAACTCTGCTACTTCATACATAAAGTGTTGTCTATACTTTATGACAAATGGGTGGATGGGAAGTGTGTGAGTGGCAGGATCGCCATTTGAAAATGAATGAGACTTAAGCCAAGCCTACCATGTAAACTACAAGTTCTACATCTGTTAAGGGTTAAATAAATTTTAAAGTATATTTTTGGGGATTTCCTGTGTATGTTTTGGCCTCCTCTCTGTACATTTTATTGATTTTTCATGCCTTTCCTAAGAAACTGATATTTTTTACATTCACGAAGAGCGCTCTCTGCACCGTCTTTGTCTGGTCTGTTGGGGTCTCTCATTCTGTATGTTTCAGCAGCTCAGACCAAACAGACGTATAGACTTGGCAAGCGTTCCCTTCCCGCATAGTCACTTGGCAGGAGCCCCCAAAGTTTAAGCTGGTGGGCTGAACTTTGTGAACTGTTACACATTTTCTTGTTACCATAATGAGATAATCATTTAGGGATTGAGATCTCCCTTTAAACACTATTTCAGGGGCTTTAGGAGTAAAAGGAAAACTTCCTGCTTTGGCTGACGATGGAAGAGATTTTTTTGCATTCGGAGTAGCCGGATGACTTGCAGCTTTTCCCTGGTACAAGTCAAAGCTCATTCTGTGCTGCACAATCATTCTATGAGGAAAGCAAATATAGAGCATTGCTGTACTTATAGTATCTTATAGTAAGTATGGTATTGTTTTTTTTTTAACAACCAATTAAAACCATACCTTCCCACCCCAAATTATGGATTAACATCTCAATATTTTGTACACTTCTAACCAATCATTCATCATATAAGCTTCTGGCCATTAGCTGCTTAGGCGTGGGTTGTAGCCCTCGCACCCCCAGATGTAGGAGTGCCAGATTTTTGCCGCATGACTATTAGTAACGATTGCCACCCAAAAATCTAACTAACTTCATATACATTTTAACATACTTGATCTTATTTCCCAAGTTTCCCATTAAAAGGGACCTAGGCCTATAATAGGGCACAGCTGGGCCCAAAAAAATTTACATAGAAGAAAGTGAGTTAAATCCAGCGACCCCTCCAGAGACCAGGCACCATGATTTCGGACACAATGGGACCTAAAGGGCCCACCCAGTTACGCCCATGTGCCACCAACCCAGAGATAGAGGAGCGGCCGACGATTATGCGCTCGTCCCCAGTCTGTACCAGCCCGCTCTTGTCACTCTGGTGCTAACCTTGCTTACAAGTGGGGAACTTAGACATATTAAGTATGGTGGTACCAGGAGCAAGAAGAGGGAAAGGTAAGTATGTTTTTTTAAGGTTTAGGGATGTGTATATGTTATTTTTAATAATTTTTATTTTCAGCACAAAACCACTCTAAATTTATTGCTTAGATCCTGCAATGAAGAACAATTGAGCTGACAACACTCTGGCCCTGTCTCCCAGTTGTGATACTGTTGTGATACAAGAGGTAACAATTATTTTTGGTAATATTTTAGCACTGTCGAGGCTTTAGTGTCAGTCTAGGGCAGGGGTGGGCAAAGTTTTTTGACTCGTGGGCCACAATGATTTTTCATTTAACAAAGGGGCCAGACCAGAAGCCTGTAATGGCTTGTAAACTGTTTACATTTTCTTTATCACAAAATAAAAAATATCATGGTGCCAGACTGATAAAAAAAAAAAATAATAATTTATATATATATAATAGAAAACCTAACAAAATGAAATTAACAAAATGGGCCCAATCACACTTAAATAGGCACACCAGCAATATTTTGGTCAAAGTATTGAGATCATAGTGACAAGACACTGTGGCTCCCCTCCCCTTGTTCCATGCAATGTGTAGAGACAGTGGGGGTTGCCCACTGTCACCATGAGGAATGATGATCACACTGTTTGAGGACATTTAGACGCCTCAAGGCATAAACTTAATAACTGATAAACTATCTGGTCTGGAGTTGTGTGGGGGTTCATTTGGGGTACACTGCTGTCAATAGTTCCACCCTCTGAAATACCAGTAACAATTGTATAGGGAGCATAAAGTGAGTGAGCATAACAAGTTCTTTATATTACACAGAGTGGGTTAAGAATTGGGGAGTTAATTGCAATGCCCCTGAACAAGGTATCATTGCCAAAATTGATGAAGATGTAGAGAGGGGTTGTATTGCACAGCAAGATTAAACTTGGAGATGGAGTCAAACCAGCAATCATAGTACAGCTTTGGATCGTGCTTTCCATATAACAGTGGGGTTGGGCAGTCAGGAGAAGATAGCAAGGACTTCCTTCGTTTGATGATGTACTTTCCTTATCCGGCAGGCTTAGGGGCTGGTCAGCGACCAAGCCACATTGCCTAATGACAGTGAGGAAAAAGTGAAGTCACAGGCTGGCTGTGTTGTCTGGCAAGACTTCCTTCCTGGATCACTAAACAAATCTTTTGGCAGGTCACAAGATTCGCATATGTGTGCATTTATCTCCTCGCTTTAAGTTCAACATGGACATTGTCAAAAACATTAAATTTAATGAATTGCTACAAATCCAAGCTCTCTTTCCATGATAGGAGCTCATCTTTGAAAGGGTCTCTGTTTAAAACTACAAATTTGTGTTATTTCACATGGCAACATTCATAAAACAAATCCAGTGTTATGCGGCCAGACCAAGTTTCAGGGCCTCTAGTCATTATTCTTTGTAAAGTTCATGAGCTTCTTCAGAGCTACACCAACATCTGGATTATCTCTACGCTTGGTAGGTTGGATGGATGGTTATCTTGGCAGGTTTGTGACTGATACATTATTTCTTTGAACTTAGAAGGACATTTTGGATCTGGCTCTATGTGTTTTTTTCTTGTTCCCTCCGAGCTGCCTTCTTCCTTTTGACCTGAAAGACTTTAACTCATATCTCTCTAGTGTTAAGGCTTGCTTGTTGTAAAGATAGGCAACATGAAATACAGCCATTTTCTGTCTCAGTGAAGAGTTTTAGACAATGTTGAAGTTTAAGGGGAAAGAGCAACGTATAATTTGTAGCTGTCTCTTCAATGGGAGTAGGATTTTTTGTGCAATAAATAGTTTTGGCACAATGACTAAGGATGAAGGCACTTCCTTTTGGATGCTCTGTAGGGACTTGTGTAAGAAATCATTTAAGTTGTAGTTATAAGTTATTCTATGTCTGTAGTAATGTGTTAGCATGGCTCAATGCCATAGGGGTGGTGTAGGAGCATACGTCATATAAAGAGGTCACACTGAGGTCTTCTGGAAGGCTGTAGGGCAGTTCTGCTACGATACAAGTAGGCAAGGGGGAAAAATTAAGGACATGCCCTTTGAGTCTTGCAAATAGAACAGTTTATTTTATTACACTTTTATAAGAGTACAGAAATGAAAAAAAATAAAAGAATTAAAAGGGGGAGTATGAGTATCCAAAACATGTTACAATATTCACCTATATGTAGTAATTAGGCAATTTGTAATACTGAACAATGAAGAAAGAAAAGAATGGGATATTACACCATACTCTGGAGTGTCACTAGGGCTGTGCCAGGGGGTGCAGCCAGCGCCTCCACTGCATCAAGAAAAGGGTTACAGACCTACTACTCATTTTCCCACTTATTTCAGCGCACTTGTAGTGGAAAATTCATATCTGTGCATTCTTGGTTCCCCTTTAGATGAGCACAGGTGTATACTGTTGGAGGTCTGGCTCAGAGAAGCTCACTTCTATGTAAAAGAGTTATCAGTTGACCAAGTACTACTGATGGTACTGATGTATGAGAACTAGACCTGGATCATAATTAAGACTGCAATTTAACCGAAAAGTGTTCAGTAGGGATGATATCGGAGACACACTAAATTCATGAAGTTATGTCTTTATGGAGAATTCGCCTAATTCCCAGAGACACAATGATGTCTGAATAACACTTTGTCTTCTCCAAACTGTTGCCAGGAGGTTGGGAAAGAACAGTTGTCTAAGATGCTGTAACAGTATCAGTACTTTTTTTTTTCCATGTAGTGTAAAGATGATGTTCAGTGATGCAGAAACTTTTGCCCATATAGTGTAAAGATGATGATAATGGGTCTAGAAGGTTTTGGCCATATATTGTATGTTATACCTATTCAATTAAGTGGGGGAAGATGGTGGCACTCTAAACATAAGGACCTCAACTCTTAGAATCCAAGACCTTATATTCCATCATTTTTATTCCCATAGCTCTGCAGTAAATAGGATCTCCATCGAGGCCAATACAGTCCATGAAAACTCAAATTTCAAGAGAAGACCAAAAAAGGAGTTTAAAATTTTTTACCAACCCCTTCCCCCCCTAAATAATAATATACAGTGCTGCTTGAAAGTATGTGAACCCTCCAGACATGGTCACTGTTTGTGC
>CM070043.1:23671135-23689507 GCA_036250615.1 Ptychadena robeensis | reverse complement strand
CTATCTATCTATCTATCTATCTATCTATCTATCTATCTATCTATCTATCTATCTCAATCAGCCCCATGTTACTATCGTCTATCAACGCTCTCTTGTGATGGACATTTTCCACACCATGAATGACGACACAAATCCTCAGGCCTGTTCATTTAGCTCTATCATCCCGGCCTCCCACCCTCCTGTCTCCTTCCTGTTGAAGCTTCTCCAGGTCTCGGTCTGCAGCTGTTCTCCTCAATGTCCTCTCCAGTCCTTTTATTTGTTCTTGACGTCTCCCAGCTTTCTGTATTCCGGCCCAGCCAGCGCCGAGCCTGTCAGCTGGAAGAGAAACTTCACAGAAATCTCTCCGCTTCCCTCACCCTTCTTATATGTATGATCGTCCCCCCATGAGTGACCCATCTTCCATGGTCAGAGGTGTGTGGTGGTGGTGGTGGTGGGGGGGGGGGTGTTGTGTTGGCGAAGAGTGAGAGAAAAGTGTAAAAATAAATAAGAGAGAAGGAAAGAGAAGCGGGCAGAGGGAAGAGAGAAATCATTTTGTGAATTATAAGTCGCGCTCATGACTGACTGAGTCACCTTAGGTGAACTCTCCTCACAAATCCACACACTCGCTTCACATCCAACTATTAACATTGACTTGACGGGAACAGCACAAGATTTGGGTAGAAACTTCACATTATACTTAAGCTAGGCATACACGGATCAATTTCCCTGTTGAACCATTTGAAAAACAATTCCCTTTTAGCACCACATAATGTCATCAATACAAAACGAACCGATTACTAGTGATGGTGGAAGAATTCAAAATTTCTACTTTACTTTTCTTTGAAAATTGACCCCAAAATTCAAATGAATGGAATTTGCGACCTAAAATATGTTATATAGTGTTGATCATGAATATTGGCACTTTTTATTGGGAAAATCTTATAGTGCTATATCTTCATAATCGCGAATATTTAAGATTCTAGGGGGAAAATACCATGCATTGTGTTCGCAATATGTGTATGTACAAGTGGCAATTTTCACATTTAAGGTACTTTACTACCTTTTTTGATCTATAGCTCATGGGTCATGGAGTATTAATTGATCTATAGCTATTAGAAAATTTACTGATCAATAGCACATAGGTTATAGAGTATTGATTGATTCATAGCTCATGTGTCAAAGAGGAATTATCTATGGATAGCATGTGGGTCATAGAATAATTATGAACCCATAGCTCATGGGCCATATAGTATTAATTCATCTATAATTTAAGGTTTATAGATTATTTATTGATCTATAACTCATGGGTCATAGAGTATTTATAGATCCATAGCTCCTGGGTTATAGAGTATGTATTGATCTATAGCTCATGGGTCATAGAGTATTTATTGATCTATAGCTCATAGGTCATATAGACAAATTTTATGACTAAGTCATAATTTTTTTTAGCTATAGCCAATGGTCAATAAATATTTTTTATCTATATTATATATATATATATTTTTTTTATCTATAGGTCATGAGTCATGTGGTATTTATTGATCTATAGCTCATGGGTTATAGAGTATTTATTGTTCTATATAGATCACGGGTCAAGGACTATTTATTAATCTATAGCTTATGGGTCATAACAATTTTTTTAACTATAACTAATGGTAATAGATTATTGTTACATCTATAACTCATTGGTTATTTATTGATCTATATGGGTCATAAAATATTTTTGTATCTATAGCTGGTCATAGATTATTTTTTAATCTATAGTTTTTGGGCCATAGATTATTTATTGATCTATAGCTCATGGGTCATAGATTATTTATTGAGCTATAGCTCATGGGTCATAGTATTTATTGATCTATAATTTATGGGTCATGGAATGTTTTTGATGTACAGTACAATGATTATTAATGATTCTTTGCTTACAGAGCTATAGTTAATATATTATCATTTTTTTCTAAAATGCCAGGTTTATGTATTATTTTTGGATCTATAAATTATGGATCACAGAAAATTTATGGATCTTTAGGTCATAGAAATTTTATTTGTCTATAGCTCTTGTGATCTGCAGCTCATAAATCATCATTTAATCAAAGACTCATGTATTTACTTTTTTTTACTTTTTGACCCTTAGCTCATGGATCTCTTTTTTTTTGCACATTTAAGGTGCTTACATGAGTTAGGTTGAACATTTTGGTCCTTTTTGTGAACATGTATCACTAATCAATATTTGCTTTGATGACTGTTGGCACCCAATTCCAAAAGGTTGCAATTGTGAGTGAGGGTAATTTATCAATTGGGGATGCATGTTTCTAAGAGAACTGTTTTTATTGAGAGAATTGGGAAACTTCGAATGAGATCATTATGGTGTTATATCTCCAGGACAGGAAAAGACAAATCTCCCCAATGGGACATATGCAACAACAATTAAACTGACACTATCCATCTCAAAGACCTCTTAAAGGAGATTTGATATTGTTGAATGAATACTGCATGACACTGTGCCCACTTACATTGTGTTCCATCCCATTCTTAAGATTTTGTCATGGTATGTAGCCCACAAACGTCATTATTGGGTGCTGCTCATATGACCGGGTTCTCCTCACAGTTTTATAATAGGCTTGTCATTAAGTTCTTTTGTTCTGCCAAAAAGCAGACCCAAAGATATTCAGACATTATAAATGTTTTGACACCAAAATGATTTTTTATTGAAGATAATGTAAGAGTTCCTTAAAATGCATGCTTTTCTCATATTTTTTTTAAATACCTTTCCCCAAATATTACTTACATTTAAGTACTGAAATTGAATTTCAATATAGAGTACACCAAGTTTGGAGTTCAAGTGATACCATTTATTGGCTAAACTGAAGGGCCGTAGGAAGCAAGCTGTCGGGAATTATCGCGATCCCTTCTTCAGGCTAATACAATTTGGTGATTTGAAAACTTACATTTATACAACAAAATAACTTGGTCATGAAATATTGTGAAACAAAATGAAACAGTTTTGTTTGACACACATGATGACTGGAAGGTGAGCTGAGATGAAGGTTAGTGATAGATGGATGATTAGTGATCAGATGTTAGTTAGAAGAGTTATTTTGGGGGTTAATATTCAGACTAAGAGGTTCTTCAGCTGGTGACATTACTCCTCCTTCAGTAATTAAATTAAAATGTCCATAGACCTGGGAAAAAGCAGAGAGAGAAGAGAAAGGAAATATGGCAAACCATAGGGTATTTGCTGGGAGAAAACACTAAATAGCACATACGTCTTATCAATTATTCAGAGATTAGGCATGAATAGCTAATTAGACATAAAGTAGGGGACGGTCCAGTACACATTATGTGTTCAGTGATGAAGGAGTTCCATCAGTTTTGAAGAAGAGAGGGGGGGGGGGGTTTTTATTGTGATGTTATTAAAAGTTGTTATGTAGGGGCACATGAAGGTGTGTGTCCTATTTAAAACCGTAGATTCAATAGTTTTGAAATTGTTTTTTATGAATTTACATTCCATTCCAGTCCTACTCTCATTCTGTGTTTTCAAATTTCACCATCAGTACCATAACACCTGAGGAATTCTTTATGCTGTGGACAAGCGTTGCAGAAAGAAATGGGGCTCCTACAGGGACATCGGTTTTCGTGTTGTTGATTAGTGTACCTATGAGGTGTCATACGCTGGCTGAAGGGTTTGACCTGTCTCACCAAACCCATAGTATGTCCTGTAGGGCATTTTTTGCACGATATTAGTACACCACATTGGGAGGATTGCAGGAGAACGTTCCCTGTTACTCTATATCCAACTGTGGTCATGGTAATGGAGTAACTCTGTCTGCACTGGTCGATATGAGTAAAGGTACTCACATATCTGATCGTGCATGCAGGGAGATGTTTGTCAGTTCGGTGTTGTGGGGTTGTCACAGGGAACTTCTCAACAATGGAAGATTGTGTAGATTGGGTGGTTGTGTTATAGGCAAGGAGAGGTAGTTCTAGGAACAATAGTTCCTTGAGTCTTTTGTCTTGTGGGAAGAACCTGGTTGTAGCTCTGGTTTATGATCCGCCGTAAACACTTCCAGAAGATGGGTCTTTTAAATGTGAACACTAGTGGGATACGATTCTCTTTTTCATTTTTGCTATATTGTAAAAAGGTTGGGTTGGGAACTGGTCAACGTGCTTTTTTGGATTTGGTGCCTCTTGTCAGGCTGGGTTTTTTAATAAAAACATCCTCAAACTCTTGGTCCATGAAAAACACCCAGGCTTTTTACAAGACAACACAGACCTCTTAAACAAAAAGCTGGGACTGGCCATTGGACCGCTACCCAACAAGGAGACTCTTTTAGCCACGATGGATGTGGAATTATTTATACACAAAACCATTCACATGTGATGGGATTGGGATTGCAGCATGCACTTCATTTTTAAAAAACTGAACCAGCCTGCACAAAATGATTTCACAGTTGATAAAGGTTTTATTCCTGACCCACAACATACTACTTTCTTTTGGGCAGGACTCTTCTAATCTACAACAGATGGGGGGGTGGCAATGGAGGTTCACGTTTGTTGCCCCCAGGTATGCAAAACCTCTTCATGGCCAAAACATCGAGGGGAGGAGTTCCTAGCAATGTGTTCCAATTTAAAACCCATGGCCCTTACTTTCGCTACATAGATTGATATCCTCATATATTGGGACTGAAAGTGAGGGAAAAATCCTTCTTCAATTCCACAGGAAATTACCAATGGGCTTTCACCCCACGATCAAACTCAAATTGAATACATCAGCATCAGAAATTAATCTTCCTGGATACAACAACTACTAAGGTATAGCACTGGAACTACATTGCAAAACATCCATTAACAGAAAAACCCACAGACCCCGCCCCCTACTTACCTCAGGCATGACAGCTTTCCATCCTAAAACATATGAAAGGCAATCTGTTGTATACACGGCCGCAAGCTATCAGGATACCATCGATGATCTGCTCGAGAAACAGACAGAAATGGGCCAACCTGGATAAAAACTCAATGAGTGACTTCATAAACCAGGGGGATGACAATCCGGATACAAACAACAAAAGGCCACCAACACAAATCCAGAAGGAAAGCGTAGTGACCATTCCCAGAGCCACCTTCCTAATATAAGCAAAATGGAAGAAAAGAGAATCGAATCCCACTAGTGGTCACCATTCTAAAACCCTTTATGGAAGTGTTACGGAGGGATCATTTAAAAGAGTACAACCAGTTCTCCACAAGGACTAAAAGACTCATAGGGAAATATTCCCAGAACACTACCTGCCATATAAGACAACCACCCATCTACGACACTTATTGTGAGAAGTTCCGGGACACCCCAACACAGGAACGGAAACATCTCCCTGCATGCAGAGCCAGAGTGCGACCTGACCTTCCCTCGACAGTGCAGATGCAGACAGAGTAACACAGTACCAGGACCACAGTTGGAGGTATAGAGTACAGGGCAAACGTTTCTCCTGCAGATCCTCCAAAGGTGGCTTGACCTAATACGTGCAAAAAATGCCCTAACAGGACTTAGATATGTTGGTGAGACAGGTCGCTCACAACCCTTCGGCCGCAGTTATGACAAACTGCATAGGACACTCAACACAAGAAAAAACCGATGTGTCACTGTAGGAAAGCCCATTTGCTGCCAACGCTGGAGACAGCTAATAAGGAATCTCAGGGCAGGGTTATGTACTGATGGGGAATTGAAAACACAGAAAGAGAGGGCTGGAATGGGAAGTAAATCAATAAAAAAAATTTCAAAACTAGGAATACGGTTTAAATAGCGACAACAAACTTCATTGTTCCACTACACTTTTAAGAAATACAGTCACAATAAACCCCCCCCCTTCTTTCATAAAAACTGATGGAACTCTTCATCACTGAAAACAATACGTGTCTGGCACTCCCTAACTTTATGTAAATAGCTATTCATGCCTAATCTCTGAAATTTTAAAGCTATGCTATTTAGGTTTCTCCCAGAAAAGACCTATGTTGCCAATTCTCTGCTTCCCAGGTCGATGGACATTTAATTGCTGAAGGAGGAGTATGGCCACAGCTGCTGAACCTCTTATCTGGATGGACCCCAAATAACTCTTCCTTATATCTGGATCACTATCTCCCAGTAATAACCTTCTCTCTCACCTCATAGTCATGTGTGTCAAGACCAAAACTGTTTTCTTGTGGTCAAATATTATGCCCAAGTTATTTTGTGTAGCAATGAAGTTTCAAAGACCAGTAATTGTATTAGCCTGAAAGGAAGGGATCGGCGAGCCGAAATGCTTTGCTTCTCTATGACTCAAGTTAGCCAATAACTGGTATCACTTGAATAAACTTGCTGTATTTATCGATGGCTAACACGGTACAACACTCTACTATTGCTAATATAGAGTACACTAAATTCCTTTACACTGTGTGCATTTTGGGGCTCATTTAAATAATTTTTTAGGTGTTAAATTGAATGTTTAAGTGCAAAATTTTGACTGCTCAGTTTTCCCTACAGAGAACTGGCAGGATTTAGCCGCTGACAAGTAAGATTGAGAGTTTCATGAAAGTTTTGGATGGACTTTCATTGGCCAGGAGGTTGGATCCTTAGGAAGTTTTCCCCTTGTTTTAACACCATTCACTATTGGCACTGAAACATGTCTGTTTTTTTCTAAATATGTTTGACTTGCTCAAATATTTTTTGGGAGGGTGATGTATTCCAAACCGAAAAGGTGGTCCTAGCAGCTCGGGAATACGGTGTGCTTTTTTTGGAAATAAAAACCTATAACTTGTGATAAAAACAATGTTTTGATTCCTTTCTATTTTTTCAGGATTTGTTTCCATCCATTAAACAATGTCTTGATGTGCGCATGCGAACACCCATTTGTAAAGCTGGGCATAGACATCTTTGATCCTCCAGCAGATCGACGGTGCGAAATGACGTCATCGCACAAGGCTGGTCGTGCAGAGAATCGGGTGCACACCCTTTGTGTGCCAGCCATAACTGTGGATGCAATTGATATATTTACAGACAATTTATGGTATGGTTTAGGTTTTTGAGCATTTGATTTGCAGCCCATTTCATTCAGATTGACCTGAAATTGCGGGTGATCGACCACCGCATGTTTGGCGTGAGAGCGGCAGTTATTCTCCCGCAACTTCATTTGGCAATTGCCGTGTCTATGGCTGGCTGTAGACCTTTATAACAGGAACTTTGGTCTCTACTATTTAATGACGTCTGGAAAACACTAGAACTTTTTAACTTTTCTAAATATTTTGTCTAAAGGCCCTTGTACACCTTACAATCTTACCATATCATTTCTGTTAGCTTTTGTTCTACCAAAACCATGTTATATGAGGACCTGTATAAATCTTCCAATCACTATGTATTCTATCAGGGAGGACCCACCGCTACATAGTTGTTGGTAGATCTCAAAGAAATTGTATGGAGTGATCTAAAGGTGTATGGGGGGCTTTAGTAACAATACTACCAGGCAAATGCCAGATAAATCTTTACAAATGGAATCCATACAATATAGGAAGTGTTGATGTGTGCCGTATTTAAACAGACTTGGGGTTTCCCCATACACCTTTAGATAACTCCATACAATTTCATTTAGATCTACTAAAAACTAAAGCTGGGTACACACAGCTTGATACACGGCCATTTTGAGGAAACTCCAGCCAAGCGCGATGACTTCGTGCAAGGCTGGAGCTGTCCCCATAACGAGCCGCAGCTCTTCGGTTGCTGGCAGCCCATCTAATAAATTGATTGGCCCCCATTCAAAGTAATGGATTTTGACCAAGGTTTTTCAACATGTTCCTGCTTGAAGGAACTGTGGATGGCTCAAATATTGGCTCTAATCTGTGTTTTCATTGAGACGTGTGTACCCAGCTATAGTAGTAGTATAGTGATAGAATATTGGAAGGGTTAGAAAACACCTCATAGTACATGGTTGTGGTAGAACAAAAGTGGATTGAACAGAAATTGGTAAGATTGTAAAGGTGACATTAACAGTAAACATTTTGACCTTATTTTTTTTAAGACTCTTCAAATCTGGAAAATAAAAAAGAGTAGTAGAAACATTACTCAACTTGTAAAAGTCCATAGTCAGATTGTATTTCAACGTGTCATGTAAATCTGACAAGTTTTAAAGTAAAAAACATTTCCCATCTTCAGAGCTCTGACTCAGACGGATATGTTAAAAGAACCTGTATCTGATCATATTCAGATTGAAGGCTTGCCAACCAAACTGTGCCAATGCCTTGCATTCGTTCGAGCGTTTAACTCTTCCCTATCATACCCAAATAATCAAAAACCTGTTAAAATTTTACCAACATCCTATTCTGCTATATATATGTTTTCCGGTCTATTGTTGTTTAAAAACCTGAAAATGTTAGGGGATTAGGTCGTGTAGGAATTGGAGGCTGCAACTGACGAGGATTGGGCTAAAATCAGCCGTCCTGTCGGATCGCACAGTTATCCCACAGGATGGTAAATTTTAGTCCGATCCCATTAGTTCAGCTGTTGACGGCTGCCCCCAGCCAAAGTAATGAGCTGCACATAAAGAGTGCCGTCCGATTCTCGGCACTAGCAGGCGGGCGTGATGACGTCATCACGCCGCTCCTAGTGTATAGAATTGGATAAGGAATAGACGGTAAATCGTACCTTCTATTCCCAGCTTTAAGAATAAGTGCATGCAACACAAACATAAAATATTAAAAAGTAGATAACAAAAATGAAACTGGCTGATAAGGGTTATGGAAGTTCTGCATGCCAAAATATCATTAGCAATATTATAATTTTTTATGCAATTTTTATTTTAGCGAGAACAAAATTAAAGGGAATATCAATAATACTATACTATACTATAAATAATAAAATCAAATCCACAACAAAATAAAATAAATATTTATGCAAAGAACACTATGAAATAAACCTAAATAAAATCCTGATACATTTTCTATGAATAAAATGTGCAATTTTATGGAATGACCCTTTTAAAATGGTCGTGTTAGGACGTGATTCTTCCTAGTGATACAACCTCATCCCAGGGCCAGCAAAGCTTGCAGTGTTCAGCCACCTGACTGATCTGATTGGCTGGCAGCCCTCTTGTGCTTTTATAACGATAAATAGCCATTCTGAACAAAATGTTCGAGCAGAGTAGTCTTTGGACATATGAATTAATTATCCTGTGATGGCCAGCTTTAATTCAGGCAATGAGACGTTATTACTGAATAATCCCAAGATAAACCTTTTAGCTTTTCCTGCTCCCTCAATGCTAAAATAACCGGGGCTGTTTTTAGCCTTTCTGCTACCCTGGGCACACATGAGTGATGCACCCTCTCATCCATGCCCTCAGCCCTTTTGTCCCCAACAGTTCTGAGTGATTATAGCTGGCCAAACTGAAAACAGAACGCTGCAAATCTCCTACAGCATAGGAAACAGAATAAAAAAATATATATATATCACTAGTTTGCCAGTGACACCTCTTTAGATGATGTTTATCCGATCTATATCAGGGTTGGTTAACCAATTTCGGTATTAATTTTATTTCCAGATCTTTTTTTAATTCTTAAAAACTTTTTTTGCTGTTTGTGGTTTCTGGCCCTTAGGGCTGGAGTTGGACAGCCCGGATTTATATTGTGTTTGTGTCTCTGGGCGTTACACCCATTTAACACATTTTTAAAAAAGAGTGGTACAGGGCATAGAAAACAGATTGCAGAAGTGTCTGTTTCAAATACCCATCCTTCTGCCCACCACCTTCATATCAATTATCAATGAAGCCGAGATTTTGAGGACGCAGAGCCACAGTGCTTGCATTAACAATGGGTCAATGGGTCTGCCCCCACACCTTTTTGATGTAATCGATGAGGTCAAGAGACGGTAACTGGAACATTTGGCGGTGAAGCTGGCATTCATCCTGCCCGATAGGAAATTGTCCCCGTTGTAAGCTCGAAGGGAGTAATCTTTGTAAACAATCTCACCCTGAACTAGCTCGGACAAATCGCTAGTTAATAAATTGTTTGTGATTTGACTAATAAGCCCCATCATGGTATTGTCATCATAATTGTGAGAAGAGTTGTGGGATTATTACAAAAAAAAAGTATTGCTCTAGCTCATGTAAATTAAGATCAAGATTAAGTCAAAAATTCAAAACCCATACCTACATCTCCAGCAATTATGGTGATGATGCCATGTTTGGCCGCTTTGAAATGAACTCCAGTCAGTTATTCAAATAAAAATAAATTGTGACCGTCTCTAATGTATTATTATATGTTTACAGAATTACATTCACCTGTATGTCATCTGTTCTGTGTTTTCAGCTGTCTAGGGCCCCACCTTCACCCATCTAAGCTGGCTTGTATTGACTCTCACATTTCAGCCTATGTTCCTAGGGTCCTCCTGGCTTGTATATCCTGAACTGACCTGTATTAGCTCTGGCCTCTGGTTATGTTTCTCCACGCTGGCTTTGTCTTCTGATCCTGTTTGTATTTGTATCTTGTTGCTCCTGGCTACATCTGTCTGTTCCGGGCTGTCTGCTGAGTACGGACATTCTGTCTGTTCCTGTCTCTTGGCACAGCTAGGCTACCCTCTGGGTGTCATCCTAGGAGATGTCCTGGTGCACAAGTCCATGCCTCAGACTATTCAGATTATTGTATTGAAGGAATAAGCGAAAAAACTCAAATGTTTTGATTCACATCTAAATCTCAGTCGCAAGTCTACCTAATTCAACCCTTAGTGATAATTCAGAGTGTGGCTTGGGATTATTCCTTGATCCAGTGATGACACTGGAACATTAATCAATTTCACAGTAGAAATGAATTTTAACTGAGGAAGTTGACATTTCGAATTCTGAAGAATTTGACCATCTCTTCTGGGTTACTGGAGAGGGTAGGAAATGTTAATAGATTATGTGATATGTTTGAATGTTTATATCAGTTTTGACCCCCCCCCCCTCCCGCATTTTAATTTAATTGTGCACCCAAGGAGGTTAAAGTAAGTCTAAAGGTGGCCATACACGGTTCGAAATTTCCAATCAATCAACTTAAAATTTGGACTTGGTGGACTTCAGCAAAAGTGATCGAATTTAAACATAAAATAGATCAAAACATTATTGGACATCTTTTAGTAGATCGCAAAAGTGTATATGTAACAAACAAGTTACTAATTTGAAACCAAACCTAGTGCCAAATGTGTAAAAATCAAGTATGATCAAAAAATAAAAATTCATGAAAATTCTGCACTGGAAAAAATTTAAAATTACAATAATACTAGATTTTTACATTTTGTTTTTTTAAAAAGAAGATTTTAGCAAAAAAACAATTCACTGTCTTAAAATGCATCAGAGAAAAGGGTAAAGGTGGGCATACATGGTTAGATTTTTCCATGTGATCGTATCAAGTCAATCAAAATTGAATTCAAAATTGATTCTTTTTTTTTAATGAAACATCAAATGGATCGAGCAGTGATCAGACATGCTAGTAAATTTCATTCGATTGTTCATGGGTTTTCTAGGTATTTCAATAATTTTTTCATTTGCATCTTATGTTACTATTGAGCATGTGCACAGAGCTTAGAAAAGGAATCAATCTGTTTTGGGTCAATTACATATTGTGGTAGAAACTATTGAAATTTAAAACGATTGACTGAAAACAATTGTTATTTTAAGTCAGTTGAACAGTAAAATTGAACTGTGTATGCCCAGCTTTAATCCAGATAGCTTTAGTGGTGCTAAGGAAAGGGATAGGCTTTAAATAGCTCTAGTCTCTCACTGGCCTGTTACTTTGCATTTGGTTATCAATGAAATAAAAGAAATATAACACAACAATTTTTTTGAAGCATCAACAAATTATGCAGCAATGTACAGTAAATTGGTGAAAATTGGTGATGTAACTAACAGAAGACAAATACAAACTATGAAAGAGCAGGAGAAGGGGAATATGCCAGATTCAGTTTTCTTTCTAAGAGGTAGGTGATCATAGTATACACTGGGTAAAGGAAAATAAGCTAAATGGTTAACAGAGGGAAGATGGCTAAGTGAGTCTAAAGTGATGGGTTTGGAGGTGTTGTTTGATGTTAGAACAGAAGTTAAATGTGTCTTATTGATTAAGGAAGAAGTGGCATCTCTAGATGCATAAGAAGAGGTTAAGTGTAGAGGTTATCATGTATCATGTATCCTCTGTCCATTCTATGGCACTGGTCAACTAGCATTTTCTGGTCCAACAGAATAAATTCATGTTAGGTTAATAAGATACACAGATTCTGATAGATGGGATTGGTTTTCCTAGATTAGATCTTGTTTTTGAAAAAATGACCTCAATAATAACGCCATAGAAATCTATTGAAACATTGAAAATTTGGCAAGATCTTACTAGATGTGCCTATGTATAAAAGATAATTGTTTTATAATATAATATAGACAATATAGTATTTTGTGCAACAGTAACTCTACATTTTCTCTAGGAAAATAAAGAAGGACCAAAAAGAAAATATACCAATGTACCTATGGGTACCCTAAACATTTGTTTATCATTTTTGTGAACATTCCACTTCTCCTTGCTTGATGTTAGACACTCCACTGTAAAAAGGGGGGGGGGGGGGGGGGGGGGGTTCAGGTGGTGCACAAAATCATTCCTCACTCACTCCTCCCACTCAACATTAGGACTTTGCCTCCATTGTACCTGACTTCATGTTGATCTGCCATTTAATGAGTTATTGTGATGCCTACATTAATAATAACAGATTACAAGGGGGGTCCAAAATGGGGAAATGCCTGTTTAAAAATGAATAATATTTTGTCATTTATTCTTTACCTGCATGTATAAACCTCTTAAAATGGGTTAACGTTTTTATGTACATGATTGAAATCCTCTGATGATCCTCTGAAACATTGGCAGGAGGATGGAACAGGTATAAACCAAGTGAACTTCTTCACTTGTCCCTGACTAAAATCACAAATTCTGAAAATTTTTGTAAATAGCTATGGAGATAGTGTGCATCTATGCTCATTGTAGCACCCAATGCGCAATCCCGTATCACAAGAACTAAAGCCAATTCAATGAAACTAATGTCAACAGGTCTAAAATACACCAAATCATTTGAAAAAATCCTTGTCAAGTGGGATTTTTTCAGGTTTTTTTTGTTGTTGAGCTGCATTTGCAGCCGAGCATAGAAATGTTTTTACCATCTTTTGTTACACTTCAATAAGAATTATATTTGCAAAATATGACTTGTGGCAATTGAACGGCTCTGCGAGATGTTTTGTTTTTTCCCATTATTAATTACCAGCTGAGCCCGCAAAGCGCTCGCCGACTGCTGTTTACAGAATGTTGTTCTGCTCTTAGAATTGTTCCACTGTTTGTTTGACAAAAATAAACTTAAAAAATGGACTACTTGGAGTTGGCAGAAGATAATTAGTTTGTGTCATGTGGAAAATATGTTTTTAACTTGCTTCATTGTGTTCTAAATATCCAAATCAGGAGTTTTAAAAACCACACCTTCAATTAAAAAAAACATGGAATATCATAGACACTATAATACATAGGTTTGTGCCCCATTCCAAACATGTTATAGTGATGGAAAAACTTAATTGGCAAAGGCTTCTCCTACAACATAAACTGGAGGTCAAACAAATGCAAATAGAGCACCAAGACACAAAGCTCATAGAGTCCACTTTAAATCTAATAAATCTTATATGCTCATAGAAGAAACAAACAATTCAAATAATTCAAGGCCCACAATATGCAACAACAGTCTCCTTCCATGAATAGTTCTACTATGTTACCTATTTGTTTTTTTTGCCTAATATAAGAGATGATGGGTCTTTATGGCCATTAAGCCATTATGATAACCTCTATCTTACTGGGTTTCTTGCATTTAAATGGCAAATAATTTTACCTCGATTTCTAAATAAACCAAAATATGAGGGACCTCCTTTAAATCTTGGTTCAAGGGTTACAATGAAGAAAGACATTGTGGAACTTCCAACCTTAGACTAAAACTCCAATACATTTTGCCAAAATGCAGCCCATTAAAATGTAAATACATTAGAAAGACACAATTGTGCTGCATTTTGGCAAAACATAATGGAGTTTTGGCCTTATAGTAAAACTTTGGAGAAGGTACTCTTGACAAAGCATGACTGTACCTCTGTCAGCTCAAAGTTAACAAGTTTGGTGTGGCCTACACAAAGCCCTGACCTCAACTCTATTGAAAACCTTTAGGGAAGAACTGGAAAGATTATTTCAAAACAGATTTTCTCATTTGCTATCAGAACCTGACCTCAGAAATACTCTTTTTGGCTGAATGAACACACATTTCAACAGGCACCCTATAAAGATTGGAGGATGTTGGAGGACCAGCTCCATATTAAAACCCATGGCTTTGGAAAGTCCAGCAAACGTGGTTGTCCACAAGCACATGTCTTTTCATTTGCCAAACATAAATATATTTAACAAAATAAAAGAGCAGACGATTAAATCACTTGAGTAGCAGACTGTTAACCTAATACTGTATGAGTAAATATATTACAAATAGTAGCACCAGGTCAATTTTTTTGTCAATATAGAAAACCCCTATTTTATTTACTGCGTGTCCGAACAAATCCAGAAAATCTGTTCAGACGTGGAGGGGTAATTAACACAAGAATTCCTTCAAATCAGGAAAGCTGTTTTTGAGGTGACTGTTGTGCTCTCGCTGGAGTAATGTGGCTTTGGCTTCTACTAAGCCCAGCACTTCCAGACATTCCCGTACTGCGAGCTATTCAAAGTGCGGCCCCAGTCCACCAATTTCCTGTTTTTCTGAACGTTGTAAAAAAAAACTTGCATAAGACAAACTGGCTTCATGTTTGAAGGTATTTGAAGGGCTGTGGCTGGAAGGTCTTCTCCAACCAAACTTCTACACACAGATTTGACATGAAGGAAAAAGTTCATATATTTATTGCTGTACTGCACTCAAGTTTTTATGAAAATATATATTTATTATTATACTTGGATTGGAGTAGGAAGGGGAACTGGTTATTATTACTGTCTGTGTCCCCAAATTTGAGATTAGCTCTCTGTAATGGCCCTTCTCACCAATGTAAGATAACACAGCAAGATAACACAGGTACAAACTTCTGATTTGCATTTCACAAGCCGTTCCCATACAATTTTTGTTAACACATTTCAAACAGCTCAAGATACAGTATATACTGTAAATGATTGGCGATTAAAGTGTACAAGGCATAAGTGGCTTTGTAATAGAATCAAGCACAATCAAGCACCTTAAATGTGCATGTTGCTCAATTGTGCTCTAATCTATTATAAAATCGAGCCATGTATGGACACCCTTAGAAATGTATAGAAGGAAAGAGGATTTGAATAGTAAACGTAAACATTCTATTGCAGACAAGGACAAACCACAGCCTCTAGAAGGAGACTATGCCAATCATCCTCTAGGTGTTATCTGCAGTTATTGCAGGGAACGAGTGGAGGTGTAGACAGTGCGCCTTGATGCCAAGGTGACTTGGGCCAGATTAAAGGAACAAATGGATCTGATATGGCTCCCGGGCCATAGTTTACCCCACATCTAGCCTAGACAACACCTAGACAAGAACTCTAGGATGGCTTTGTACCAGATGTTTTTACACAGAGCATAGAGTTGTTGCAGTAGTTAGGTTAAAAAATAAAACAACGTATTGTATAGAGCAGGGAAGGGCCAGACAGTTTCATTTCTGCTGATTTTCCTTTGCTGTCTTTTCTGGAGATACAAAAGGAATCCTTACATTTAAGGGAAATGTCTTTCTTAGTTTTTTAGAATGGGGTCCCTATTGTAAGACTTACACCCCTTCCCCTTTTTTTCTACTCTGAACTGTAAAATGTTGCTCTTACAAACCCTTACAAACCCTTACATACTCATATGCGGAGTCATAAACGCATCGTTTGGATACAGTAAAAGTCTTCGTGTATTGCATTAAACCAGTGAACAAGGGACTGGCTTCCCCTGAAAAAGCCTAGCTGACACCATCCTATGCCACCTCTGCCAGCCAAGAAAGTGACAGATGTCATCAGAGATGACATATCTGAAGCTTTACCTATCAGAATAGAGACAGCAGGCTTTCTATAAACAAAAAAGGAAATATGAACTGTCCTTCACCTTGAAGACGTCCCTCAGAGGAAAAGAAAGGAGAAAAGGTAAAAGGTTATCCTCGCAAACCGTTTTAATTTGCTTTGACATGTTAAAGGAGCTGACGCGTTTTACAAGCCCATTTATTTAAAGGATAAAATCACAATTAGTAATGTTCCAAAATAAATTATCCAGCGCAGTCAACTTGTGAGCTTTGAAATCATCCAAGTAATCTTTGAGCAGCCACAAATACTTGGAAAATGCTGCATATAATAAATTGTAAGGTGAAATTTGAGAGAGCAGGAAAGGGGATGACTGTTAGATTAACAGCCTGAGGTACGGTTTTAGAACCTAATATCATAAATAGTATTTTTTATTTTTTGGACGGAGTAGTTTTACAGAAACAATAAAAGATGTGGGAGGTGGTTGTATTAATGTAAAATACCTAACAATATTTTCAAACCCAACATTGGGCTTGAGTTTGTCTCTGGAGGCTCTACCACTTTGTATATACATTATAAATGTCTATGTCTTCTGGACGGTCATGTTCATCAGAGGTTCTTCATCTTCTCCAGTGGTGGGTGGTCCTCAAGCTTCACAAGATGATATCAGTAGAGTGGAGATCACTATGATTGAAGGGAACACAGGTATTTTAACGCAATTCTCAAGCCGCCCTTTGATGGCAATGGAGCTATGACAGGGCTAAGAAAAAAAAAAGAGTAAAAATAAGAGAAAAGCACTGTATGAGATCTGGGGATTCAAATGTGTTGTACTGTGAGAGTTACATTTGACACAAAGCCAGCTGGTGACCTGTGGATGGAGACAGCTAATCGGAGGATGTATCAGGAAAAAGGATGTCCACCTGCAGCAAAATCTACCATGCAGGAAGCTGATGTAGTGGACAGCGAGGAAGACGGCACTTATGAAAACCACATTACATATGGTGAGTACCAATCACCACCTCCTGGTACTCATCTGAGTAGCTCACTAAAAAAAGTTATTTTAAACCTTCGGTAGGCATCCTCAGAGTGTGAAGGTGCTAGTGGAAGGGGACCCCAAAAATTACCTAGTAAGGGGCCACCCATGAAGATATTTGAATATTTACATAACTCTTCCAAAGAGCCAAACCACTGTTGGCATCAGTGAAAATGCTCTTAACAGAAATATGTAGACAGGGTGCCGGCCTCTCCCTTCAGATCTGCATGCACTACATAAACAAGCACAGAGATCTTGTGATGACATTGTAGTGACCAGGGTCACACCACATATGTATATAATTTGTGAATTGTTTATACTGCCCTGTGTCACCATGTTTTCTATGAAAATGTGTATATCACTTTAATTCTTCCTTGCATTCCTCAGTAGCAGGTGCAGGGATGACTAATGGCTTCTAGCTTCCCACTCTTTTTCTGGCCATACAATGTTACTTTTGCTATCTGCCTGGAGATAACTTACTGCCCTCCTCCAAGCAGAGGGGATAAATATACCTCTCTATGCCCTCCTTAGCCAGAGTTGGGTTAGCTCCTGAACCACCTACAGCCAGTGGCGTGCAACCTGAATTGGAGCAATCTCCTACATTTTCCTGGGTTCTCCCGCAGGCCGTCCCCTAGCAGTGCCTGGGATCCCAGGACCCCCATCTGTGGAGACCGAAAGGGTTTGTCCCATGGACCAGGACTGCCTTCCCTCGAATGTGCCCGAGCAGATGGTTGCCGCTACCGGTAGGTGCTAACGCTAGGCAGACGCAGGATTCCTCCCTAATCCACCTCACCTGTCCGCTATTCCCTATTGCCATAGCTGCTGGACTGTACCTGACCCCCTCTCACTGGGACGTGAAGCCATTAATCACCCTGCAGCTGGTAGCAACTCTTTACTTGAAACAGTAGTTCCTAAGTGTGTGCCCCATTCCCAGGCTTGGGTTTGGTGTTTGGACTGTATATATTCCTTATAGTAAAGACTGTACATATCCCCCTACCAGCTGCCTGTGACTCAGTTTATTGAAGTGTGTGTGCCTAATACAGTGTGCTTGAACATTCCAAAGAATCTGGTCGTTCGGAGCAACAGAATGCCCTCTACGACACTACACTATGGCTTTGATAGTGGTTTTTAAGAAGGATGTCTGAGGGCTCAAATCTTTGTCATGCTTTTATGGTTACCTCTGTCTATCCATGCATTGCCAAGCAAAGATGGCCAATAGACTTCCAGTTCCGGCGCCCAATGTGAGAGGTGAGAGACAGAGCAGCTGCGTCCCACATTCTGCTGACTCACCGCCGCACGTTAATTATACCGGCCGCCGC
>CM070043.1:23626680-23644941 GCA_036250615.1 Ptychadena robeensis | reverse complement strand
TATCTATCTATCTATCTATCTATCTATCTATCTATCTATCTATCTATCTATCTTATGGGAGATGTAATGTCTAAACAATACAAATGGGGGGTGTGCTGTGTAAAAAAGACCCCCATCGGTACCCCATACCAATATAAGCCGCCGCACATGAATAAAGTTTGCCTTTAACTAAATTATCATCTCGCTTTTCGCTGCAGATCTTCCGCCAGCAACACGCTGGAACAGCAGGAAAGGAATAAAAAAAAAAAAAAGAGCGCGGCAGCCCAGAATATCAGTGTCACTTGAGGATAACTCTCCTCTGAGCCTTTCGGATATAATCATATTATTGCTGGGGAGCCAGAGTCACCGGGCCTTCATATTGTTATCAATGGGGGCCCTAACAGATTGGGGTGATGGGGAAGGGAGCTCACATCAGGGTGGCTCTGTTATTTAAATGTTTTAGTTTGGTTGGGGGGTGATAATAAAACAGGTTTGTTGCCGTACAGAGCAGAGTCCTTGTGATTTTCCTGTCCCTGGGGGGTTGTCAGCACTTTCAGCTCCTAATTTGTGGGTACAAATTACAAGGCTCCGCTATTTTAAAACTGCCCTTTAGAGAAATGTACTTGTTTTATTTCAGCAGCTTGTTCTGAGCGCTGCTGGTGAGATCTGGGATGCAAAGCGTGGGAGTCCGCTGTACTTCACCTCAGATGTCCTCTGTGAGATCACAAGTGATTGGAGGAGGGGAAAAACGAAGCTGCTACGGCTGCTGATTTCTGCAACGCTGCGCCAACCGCAGATGGAGGCTCGTCCGGGAACTGCAAGTCCCAGCATGACCCTGCAGCTCACATTCTATACCCTCTGAAGGAAACAAGATTGATTAACCCAATAAACCTTGGAGGGGGATCACCTGGGTGAAATGCCATCATTTCACTCACTCAGATGCCATGTCACTTTAGTAAACTTAAACATCTCGGGAGGCGTAGAAGAGGGCCCTTGCTCTCTGTGTGGAAGCAGTAGTCTCTCCTGTCCAACCTGTCTGCTACTGAGTCAAAGGTTGGATTCTTCTTATCAGTAGAGAGCATGAGCTTTAAGCCCCCCCATACACGTTTAGATTTTTGCAACGACTTTAGATTGAATGTCGATAGTATGTTGCCATCATTGCAAGTTCGATAATATAACAATTCAAAATCGCTGTGATATATGTCCAATGTAATCTCGCTAAATTTTTTTTTCGATCTGGAATACTTTTCATGAACATGCAAATTGATTTCATCGAACAAAAAACAAACAACTTTCATAATGTTCGATTTCATCCGTCTTTCACTTGGCCGACTAAAATATTCAGACATATCTGATCCCTTTCTATTCAGTAATATGTATGATTTCGACATTGTTCGGTTGAACGAAATACGAATGTTTTCTTGATAAATGTTGATCTAAAACTACCTATTTTTTGATTGGTCGAACGTAAATATCGAACTGTCTATGGAGGGGCTTTACTTCAGATAGACCTACAGATAGACCTCTGGTATCGGTTTTAACCAACCGCTACCCATGCGGTATTGCACACAGTCACACGCGGTCGTTCACGTGATCAGATGCGTTTTTTTGGATGCAAAGGAAGTAGGGGAGTATGTTTCAATTTTACTTCCTGATCGACCCCGACCGCGTCCATAGGAAATGAATGGACGAGATCAAAATTCATATCAATGGATGTGGCCGGACTCGGATTTTCACTCGGGGACCGCGCCCATCCGCATTAGTGGAAACACCATTTGTATTTGTATCCATCTGCGGCCGACCGATCTACTGGAAACAAGCCCTTAGAGCAAATAGGTGTGGTGAGTGCAGCTGGTAGGGGGGCTGCAGAGCTGGAGAGAGGTGTACCAGGTTTGGTCTGGGAGAAGGCAAACTGTACAGCAGGCATGGGGCATACATGGACTACATACACAGTAAAGGAAATATCTAGGTTATAAAGTGGTTCTGGCAAACAACATTTTACAATAATGGGATGGAGAGAGGACGCAACAGGAGGGTATGAAATTGGGCTCTTTGGCATTCTCTCCTGAGAACATTGTATATTTGACCTCTCTTACAGTCAGTGCCATCCAACTCTACAAATCCCAAAATGTTCTGCTACCATAATTTCAGAAGCTGACACTTCCAAGTCGCCAATATCCCGTGTCTTACACTCAGCCGTTTCCCCTGCTGACCTTCTCCAATCATGGAGGTCTTTAAGAAGAACCAATGAGCAGACTGGGGAGCACAAGAGTTGAACGCTCATGGTATAAGTGCCGATGAACTTTAGGTGATGGTTCCTCCTCCTTGTAATTGGTACATTGGGAGAGGTATAAAAAATCCTTTGTGGGAAACTGTAAGGTGGCCCTAAGAAAGCATTCTTCTTCAAGTTAAGACTCAGAGAGAACTGTGTGACCTCGATCTGAATACTGCTTAGTGCAAAACCACATACTTCAGAGTCAGCAAGTTGTTACTGAATGTGGATGTTTTACCAATACCAGTGACAACCCAAACCTGGTCTGCGTATGTGCCCACCCACACCACTAGGCCAATCTCATTGAAATTAGACCAGCCTCCTGCATTCACCATATTTCATTTTGTATTAAAAGCTTCAGATTTAAAAGGACAAAGACAGTATTAAAACTTTGAAAATTGAATATTATAAGAATCCCTTGTGACCCCATTGAACCTAGAGGACTTATGAAGCAACCATGTAGCATACACAGAACATTGCAAGGAGGCCAAAAGCAAACCCTTCTGTTACAATAAAGTCATTGCTAGACAAGATGTCATTAGCATGTTACCACCTGCATCCCAATTCCAAAAAAACAAGGTGTTTATCCTTCATTATCGGATAAGCTATTATCCCCACCTGTCCACCGGCTGCATCAAGAGCCAATCATAGGCCCACACAGGCCACATTATAGGTCACGGTGTTCTGAGGTTAATAATTTATTTAAATTTTAGGGGCATTCCACCCTTGATCCAGCCTGCTCTATCCGTGCCAGCTTCCTGTGTATTTCCTGACAGAACCAGTGACTCATTGAGGCCGTTCCCCGACACAAACGTCCAACATCTGAGTCGAGACAAATGCCTCTCCTGTCCACAGTGACCGCTCAATGAGGTGGGGTGGGAGGGAATTAATCAACAATTTTTCTGTCATTACGTAACAGAAAGCTTCGTAGTGGGAATTCTGATATCTGACCAGGAGGAATAATGACCCCACATTGCTTCACTTCCAGAAACACGACATCACTGCCTGAAACATGTTCAAGCAGGAAACACATTCACAACTGTATATATAATTCTATCTATCCTGGATCTATCTATCTATCTATCTATCTATCTATCTATCTATCTATCTATCTATCTATCTATCTATCTATCTATCTATCTATCTATCTATCTATCTATCTATCTATCTATCTATCTATCTATCTATCTATCTATCTATCTATCTATCTATCTATCTATCTATCTATCTATCTATCTATCTATCTATCTATCTATCTATCTATCTATCTATCTATCTATCTGTCTTTCAGTCCCATGGTCCTTTCTGGAAATCTTAGCGCATATTGTAAAGAAGATACAAAAATCATAGTGCCAGTCTGCAGTGCAGTCAAAGATTTATTAATGAGAAAATACAAATGAAGCCATTTTAGGGGCTCATCAGTACTCCTGCATTAGGGCTTAACACAGCTGAAATAGCGCATCAATATTGATGATTAGGGTTCGTCTTGGTTTTCTGGTTTGTCTGATATTAGGCTTTGATACTAAATAAATATGAATATGTGTATGTATCTAAAATCCGTTCATATTTAGATCTACCTTTCTCACAATTCTAATAATCTTTTTATTTGAAAAGATCCATTCTTATCTGTGTATCTATAATCCCATTCCCTGGCTGTTATATTCCATTTGTCTGTCTGTCTAGCTATGCTGTACCCATCTTCTCTGTCACCCACATCTACCTCTCGGTCTGTCTGCCAAATGACCCCTTACCCCTATCCTGCCCCCTCCCTCCTCCCCTCATTAATTATGGTAATGTATGGACAATTGGCCACGGCGGTGGTCCTGGCACAGCCCTGTGTCCTCTGTGCATTGCCCCGATAATCAGCGCTCCTCCGATGCCCGTCATTAGCGGTAGGCACACATTCCTGCCTCTTGGGGGCGCCCTGCACAGGGCACATCGGAGATGAGACCTCATGTAGAGCCCCCACCCTCTACTTTTGGCTTTGGGTAAGTGAGCATCATTTCCATGTCATCCCTCCCCCGGCTCTGCCCCCTCCACGGCAACCCCCGCCCACCCTGGGGGCAGCAGATTTATTCCCCGGCGCTTACCTTGCCGCCTGGGTGGCGCGCCCTGCCGCACCTGTCTGCGCGCTGCCGCCGCGCCAAGGTGTCTGTGAGGGGGGGCTCTCCGGTTCTCGCGCTGTGCGCTGTGTCCGCTGCCTTGCACCTCCCGGAGCCCGCGCACTGAACTCTTTGGCAGCCGAGGCGGGTTCATATGAGGACACACTCGCTGCAGAGAGCCGGGGCTGCCAGCCAAAGTCTCCGGAAAGGCAGCCGATGACTCTGCAAGCGCCGGAGGACGGGGGCAGGGGGAGCTGCAATGCAACCTCCAGACTCATCCTGGCACACAGTGCCCAGAACAGGGGGCACATCTACCACCCTGGCACTGCACACACACAGAATGATACCATTGTTCTATAGTAGAGCCTCAGCACATGCCATAGGGTAGTATATGATGTGGGTGTCATGGATGCCCTTCAACTGCCCTCCAAGGGTGTAAATTGCCATCAACTACATTCCTTTCCGAATGTGATACAGGTATTTAGTATTTACAATGTAGCAACACATGCCATAGAGTAGTACAAAGGGTGGGTACCAATGGTGATGCCTGAAGTTCCAGGGTGTCAATTGCCATCAATGATGGATGCCCCAAATTCCCTCTGAGAGTGTAGGTTGCCACCAAATGATCTTCCCTTCAGAAAATGATACCAATATTTAGTATTTATTATAAAGCGGCAGCTCATGCCATGGCATAGTACAAGGGTGGGTTCCAAGGTTGAATGCCCAAAGTGCCCTCTGAGAGTGTAGACTGCCATCACTGACTATGATACATTTATATATTTTGGAGAATATATTGTCCTTCCAGGGTGTACATGGCAATCAATATCTCAACTTCTGAATACAAGGGTGCATAGCAGGAATGGAGGACCTAGGCAGGGCTTCTAACAGAGATTTTACCCTTGCATGCTGCTCTGACCTCTAACCCCCAGATCCCCAACACCCTTAGAAGTTTAAACTTTTTTTTGGATGAGTAATTTACATTTCCAGTTTGACACCTCTAACTGCAACCTTTCATAGTAATTTATGTTTCCCTGCTGTTATTGAAGTCACATAAATATTTAACCATAAAATAAAAACGTTTACAATATCAACTTCAGTCACAAGATGTCTCTAGTGTACATCTGCCGTCAATGTACAGATCACAGCACTATTGGTTATCTTGGTAGAACTACCTTGAATGTTATGGTGAGGGGACTACAGTAATAAAAAGAAAACCCTACACCCGAGCAGCATAGTCAAGTTTTCAGAAAGTATTCACATAACTCTTTAGATTACAAAATCCTAAAAGTAAAATTCCTCACTTCAGGATAATGAGTGGTGCCATTTCTGATTCATGTCCCTTTTCACCATAACCTTTATGGTTTGTTCTTCCATGTTCCACCCCCATAGAGCCTTGGTTTCCATGCACTGCCCTGATGATGACCACCAAGCCTGGCTCTGCACCTTATGGGCCTTTCAAACTAGACCCCCTGCAGCCAAGATGCTTTGTGTTTAGGGTAAAGCCCATACATATTGGCACAGTGGCATGCAACATATGGACGTGTTCACTGTAGTGTGAAAGGACCCCTACCCTATATTTGCTCTGTACTCTAGCGGTTTTGGATCTACATTTGCCAGATGGGGACGTTAAGGAATGATTTGCATGGCTCCAACCACTGTCCTGAAGAGTGGATTTTCACATTTGGTATTTATAAGTCATGTAAATACCTTCTGTTTCAATAAGGCTTGACTATGCTGAAGGCAATCACATGCAGTTAGGCTAAAGTGTTTAACTTTGCTCTGCCATGCACCAATCCCCCTCCACCAAGAGATGCTGATGATGCTTGGGTATGTGTAACCAAGAATCCAGGGGAGGCACTGCAAAAAAGGTTCTTATAAAGATAATACATTCCAGAGACTGTACCATTTACAAGGTTGGGGGAGCCAAAGACTTCTACAGCTGTCACACTGACATTGCATCTGTGGTTCTTGAGGAAGATCGGAGTCCTCTTGCTAAGTGACAAGTCCTTTGGCCCTTATATACAAAAAAAAGTTTGGTGTCACCCCTCCCACTGCATGTTAAGGATCATGCACAGCTTGGAACCCCCAAACTACTTTGTGAGCTACCATCAAATACTTATAGTACATAGTAACTGGCCAGTTGTATTGTGTCTTATCTGGTCATCACATGACAGGGTCCTTAAAGACCACACTTTAAGATTTCTCTCTCAGATTTCCTTTAGATCTCTTCTTTTTTTACCAAGACCATATAATATGAGGGATTTTCTAAACCATCAAGTCTACCTGTGTTCAGTCACAGAGGACCCGGCACTACATACTTGTTAATAGATCTAAAGGATATCTGACAGACAGATCTAAAGGTGTATGGCCACCCTGAGGGCTTGTTTCCACTACCGCGGTTGACTACAGGGCGGATGAAACTGCGCCCATGTAGTTTAATGGGCTAGACCCCGGCTGCGGTCAGGGGACGGCCGCCGCCTAAAAACTTGGTTGACAGAGTCTTTGACCGCGGTCCGCACTATTCTGCGGCTGCCCAGCACTGACCGCGGCCATAGAGGAATATGGCCGCAGCTAACAACCGCATAAGATGCGGTTCTTAGCGGGGGCAAATCTAATCGGCTGCAATCGTGCAGCCCGCGGCCACACAAGTGGAAACAAGCCCTAAAGCAGGGTACAGACGGCTCGATATTCGAGCCGTCCGATGTACCCTGCAGCAGCGCGATGACGTCATCAGGCTGCTGTCAGATATCGGCTGGCTGGGGAGAGACGGCTTTGCTCTTCCCCAGCTCAGCTGAAGCTTTGCTTAGAGACCAGCGGTCTTAAATAACCCCCCGTCTCCATGTTGCATCTTAAGGTGGGTTTACATGTATAGATTTTTTGTTCAATCAACTGCCAATTTGTTTTTTTTTTGTTCAATGTCCTTGTCGAACGTTCGTTCATTTATCGAATGTTACATTCGATTTTTTGTTTGTTTCATTGCCGATAGCTAATGAAAATGCATTTGAAATTACGACAACAGATAAAAATTGTACGATTTTTTGTTCAAGGCCGAACAAAATGTATCCATCGAACATATTGGACATTCTAGATTTTAGAACCAAAAAATTGTTCATTCTTTGTTAGTCGAAAGAAAAAATCTAAACATGTAAACCCACCTTTACTCATTCTTAATACAGTAGGATAAAAATGAACAAGGCCATATCTTTACAATAGGCAATAAGACACTACTTGTTAATTTGTAAAGGGGTAATAGTCACATGGGGACAGCATAAGCATGAAGATAAGTTGGTTCAAAAGACTAACTGTTAAATATTTTCCTATAAGGACTAGTGTTGAGCTTGAATATTCGATTTTCGAATATTTAGCTCGAATATCGCTATTTCGCCATTTCGCGGATATTCGCGAATATACAATCGGATATCTGACGCGATCGCGATTTATTATTTGCGAGTTATTGCGCTTTTTTGCGATCCCATTCATTGCAATGGATTGCGATTATATAATCGCGATGCGACTTTTTAAAAACGGAAATGACGGATATTCTCCCAGACGAATATCCGAGCTCCATTGACTTGCATGCGTTGCGCATATATGATCGCAATTGCGATGTTTAGATCGCAATTCATGTCCACAAGTGCGGATATTCGAGATTACGAATATGAAGTCGAATATTATGGCGGATATTCGCGAAATTATGCGAATTCGAATATTGACTAGAAGCTCATCACTAATAAGGACATACTAAAAGATTTACGATTGCATACAATAATGTTAAACTTTGGATTATGTATACCACTCAATTTTAGTTCTCCAAAGGGAAGGCTGAAAAGGCCTACTTACCTAATAATCAGCGTGGGATATCGAGTATACACACAATGATTAGGGTGCTCCTACAGGGTCACTCTAGAGCCATTACAATTTAAATGCCTACCCCCATACTCTTGTTACTAACTAACCTTTAAATAATCCAAAGGATCAATATTGACCATATTGATAATCATCAAGGCAGTCTTAAGCCCCCCATACACCTTCAGATTCCTCCATACAACTTTCATGAGACCTACCAACAACTATGTAGTATAGTGACCTCCTTGATAGAATACATAGTGATTGGAAGGTGTAGAAATGTCCTCCTATTACATGGTTTTGGTAGAAGAAAAGTTGGTTGTACAGAAGTTGCATGGTAATTGTATGTGGTGTATGGGGGGCTTTAGACTCCCTTTAATAACGGCATAAACATTTAAACAATTTCTCAATATAACAATACTGACAATGTACCACATGATATTAATAACCAAATAATATAACAACCACACTTTATGTCATTTATTGGTGCTTTACTTTAATGAGAAAATATAATCAACTCATTGTTGTTAGACGGATCAATGCGGGGGTATGTTGGGGCTCTGACTATCGGTGGGGGGAGTTTACCCCGAGGGGGGTGGAGTGAGGTCTCTGCCCGCGGGTCGTCCGTGTTGGGGGTGAGGGGGTGAACATCTCGCAGCCGCCTGGACTCCCGCCCGTGCCGCTCTTCCCCTCCCTCGGTTGGGGTGAGAGACGGTATTTTGTTTTGGTTGATGTTGGGGTTTCTTTCCTTTTTCCTTCTCCATACACAGTGACACTATCATTAAGGTTTGAGGAGAGACACACAACACTTAGGCAAATGGGATTAGGCACACACACTTAGCCTCACTTTATGATCACACACTGTTCACACAGTGACGCCACATAAGGACACTCATATAGTTTTGAGTGACCTCTTTTCACATAGGGGTTGGATCGGCACACTTTGACACATCACAATGGACACACATATAAGCACAATAGACACAAATTTAACGGGGTTAGTACACATTATCGGGTACACTCTCACTATCTAGGGTTAGGCCCCAATGTGGGGAGGGTGGCCCCGTCTATACCGCAGTACCGTTGCTATAAGACCCTACTTACCATCTCCATCCGTAGGTGAACGAGCCAGGTGGCGTGCGGTTTGGGGGCCCCTCCGCTCCCCCCCTATGGGGTCTCGCCCCATCTAAGATGAGCCTTCAGCGTACTCCAGTAGATCCATACCATAAAATGCAGGTTGTAAGTACACACAGATATTTGCTCGTATTGAGCTAAGTAACATGCTATATATATATTTTTGTACCTTTAAATCGTGAAATTGACAACATAATTTACTTGTTAGATGGGAACACAGAATATCTCCCGATGAAGCCTAACGGCGAAACGCGTCGAGAATAGTGTTGTCCCCTAGCCTGCTCAATTCTGTATTCCATGTACATTGTGAATCTGATTATGAGTTTGCAAATATATGTTATATTTTTTACTCACTCAATGTAACTATGTCATATTGTTTTTTGCTGACTATACTGTATCTATCTACAACGGTTGTACTTATTGATGTCAACGCTGCAAATTTTTTTTAACAAATGTTATTTAATGATAACGTTATGTATACTTGGTGCCTTTAAAGTCCCGAAGACCCTAGTCTTCACAATGGGAGGTGAGGATGTTGGTGTGATAGCCACCACTTCTTCATGATCCCTTCTCTTTCGATGTATATTTATGTATGGGATGTGGCACAAATAAATATAATGGGAATAGGTAGCTGTAATGCTTTCAATACATGAAGATAAGTTGGCCATCATAACTCATTTCCAGACCCACCCATTCCGCATCAGATAAGACTGACTGTTGACCTCATTTACTCCAAATTATCTCAGGTCATTGCCTTGTGTATATGGAAGCTGAAGTCCAATGTGAGCCAAAAAAAACATAATGAGGAAGAGATAGTGAAATTGTGTAAAGCTAGCCATACACTCTGCGATAAAAATTACGATCTATTAAAACCGACCAATGAAAGCAGTTTATCAGCATGAAATCTGCGCATGTCCGCATGGTACGACAGATAAAATACGATTCTAATTACCGTAAAGTCATTGAAAAAGTTTAACATTTTTTATTGGTCTGGGAACATCGCATGGCAAGTTCATAGTGTTTTACCGACCAATTAGTGCCGATGATGCTTGTTAGCAAGACTTCCGCCTCCGGCATGTTGCTGCCACTGACATGGTGGCTATTCAGCATAGCAGGCAACGTACTAGTTGTCGCAATGTAGAAGAATTTATATATCTATACTAATAAATATAGTTTACTTGAACTGACCGGAGAGGTTTTTTTAAAAGTTTTAGTGTATATTTTATTTTATGATATTAGATCGTAAATTAATTATTTACTATCACATACATTCAGTGTAGCACCTACTAATGTCATTGTATTCATAAATTCCCAAGATTTAGTTTTTTAGCTATAGGTTTTGATGTAAAGATATATTACAATTGTATTGGAATGTATTAGTATATGTAGTATGGTAGTACACAGCATGTATACATAAATATCATCTACATAGTATATACTACACATATATCTGTTGTCTGTAAACATATCAATATATATTTCTATATATTGTTTATCTGTAATATGTATCTATCTAATATCTATGTATATAGAATTACAATTATATATATATATATTTATTATTTTATTATTTACATTTAAATTCATTTTAAAATCACATTGTCCGATATAAACGGCGATTATTTTCAATAAAACCAGAAAAATCGATCCAAAATTTTATTTTCCATGTTATTAGTAGTATTTTACCGAAAATTACTATCTAAAACGACTCTGACGCCGGGATACATTGGTCGGTTTTAATAGATCGTAATTTTTATTGCAGAGTGTATGGCTGGCTTTAGATTCGGCAGCTTACTGAAGGTATTCATTGGATATCGGGTTGTCAAGGGGAGTAGACCTGAGAAGGGTTTTTTGTATTGTATTATTAAAAATAAAAAAGGCTTAAAGTTTCTTCATCCCAGAAGCTTCAGCTGTACAATCAGATACAACCAAAGTAAAGAAGTATAAATCGTTCAAGGTTATAGTGAAATTAAGCCAAACAAACCCAAAATAGCTGCCGCTAGACTAGGATAATTAGGACAGCCATTCTGGGGACCTGATGTAGTGGGTCATCAGATGGTTTGGGGGAAAATAATCCATGGTTTGTGAAGTAAGGAAGCTGTGTAGTACTTTATACTTATTGGTAAAGAAGTTCAATACACTTGAAGAGAAGGTTTGAGGTTTAGAACAATACATGTTACATAGATAGGGAGATTGTTCAAGATCTGGTGGAATGCGGACCATACTAGACAACTCTGACCCTTGGTTAGGGGAGATTTATCACTGTGGTCTGGAATTAATTGAGGGGGATCCTAATGGTGATACTCAGCTGGGTAGCACATTTTGTGTCGGCTAAAGGCTACTTTATCAGGATAGGTGGGATATGTCTCTTTATAGCACTTGATGCAGCAGAGGAAGAACATTTCTTCACATGACCATTCTGGAGACCTGGGTTCCTCCAGATGCTGCCACTGGTTCCTTACCAACTGATACTTTCCAGAAGCCAATGTGTCCATCGTCACCTGCCCAGTGTGAGGATTGGGATCCACATAGAGTGATACAATAGAAAGGGGAGGGGGACCAAACTTACCAACCAGAGCTGATTTAATAGCTAGAGGACCTAAAGAACCACAGATGCAGCACAAACGTTGGCTTGACCCCCCTCCCACTTTTGAATGGTGCAGTCTCTGCATGTATCACATATGTAAGAACTTTTCTGCCTGTTCCTGCAGTGCCTCCTTTGGATCCCAGGTCTTGCATATCCATACATCCTGCTCTGCATCCCTTCAGTTTTGGGGGGAGATGTAAGTTTGCAGCATGTCCAGGGCTGAGCAAAGTTATATTGAATACTTCAACCTAACAGTATGTGATGTGTGTGTATATATATACATTACAATCATTACAATTTGACACCCATATTACTTGCAGCACACAATTTATGCCACGGTGGGGTGACGGTGGGGTTTTAGCAGTGTTTTTTGGTACTTTAAATTGCAAATACCTTCTCTGCTAAGTTGGCTCTTCTTATTCTAACTTCTGTATAACTGAACACAACTAAAATTATGTTTCTTGTGTAAGAGAAGCAGTGATTCTGTGTACAAAATATGACACATTTCCCATTTAGCAATGGGCTAAGCAGAGCCAATTGTATTGCAAAATTTTTGGCTAAAGGAGGTTTAGTAGAAAATGTCTGAATTCCCTTGTAGATCCTGCTTAAGATATCCTTCTTTGTAATCTCTGTAAAGCCAACTTGGGTTGCAGATTTGAGATATCTAGAGAGAGAGGAAGGATTTAAGGGGGTAAATGATGGACTATATGGATGTTTTTGTTGTTGCAATGTGTAACCGTCACAGGTCGCCTCATTAACCAACTATAAAGCAGAATCAAAACTCTCATCCTTTGGCTGACCAATTGTTCCATTAAGAAACCAAATAAAATGTGAAAACACCCCTTAGCAACATAATGAAATTATGACAGCTCTGGTGACCACATCGTCTTGGCTGGGGCTTGGAGAAGACAGAAATTTCAAAATACATATTACACAGCAGCAGTTCTGAGGACGTAAGCCTCAGAAATAAGGGCGATAAACTGATAGAAGTACTTTACTCCCTATGTTGTATCCTTTTTTAATAATCACTGCAGACTTTCTTATCAATGGCATTTCTTCATCCAAAGACTTATCCGCCTCTGGAATTTGCTAGCCGTGGAAGAAGAAAGTTTGTGGGAGCCTCACAGTGTCTCAGCATCAGACACAAATCATACTGTTTTATTGAGGTTTGAGCACGTGATATAATTTGTTTCATCAGTGTGGGACATGGCATTCAACTATGCTATTCATCTCACAAAGGAACCGTGAAAAGGTCCCTTGTTTAGTGTGTCCACTTTCTCTCCCCCCCCCCCCCCCCCCCCCTATGTGCGGGAAGTCATTCGGTGTTGGAATGGGTGATGGATTATTTCCAGAGAATGATGCTATCTCTCTGCTCGGAAAAACTGAATAACTCAACCACTCTCGCCTTTATCATCATAACCAGAAGTTCCCAAATAATAGGTCAAAGCTGAACTCTAGGCAAACAGTTAACTGAACTCTAGGCAATACAGATGAAATGCATGTATAGCAACTTTTGTTTGTCTTCCTTAGGGGCTCTATGAATGTTCATTCAATTTTATTTACTTTTGTCAGTAGTGTTAGTGTTTTTTTTGTCTTTGTACCATTTGGAAATGATCACTTCTTCTCCCAGGCCAAGTCCGCGAAGGTCTCCAAAAGGGAGGCAAAGTCCCCTTTTAGATAGCCGTCCCTGGAAAGGTGACTCCATTGAAAGATTTGAAAAGCACATGGACCAAGAGAAGAGAAGGTCGATGAAAGTCCCTTCAGACAGCTATGCCTGGAAAAGTGACTCCATTGAAAGATTTAAGACTAGATGGGCTGAAACGCAAGGTAAATCCTCTCTAAGTAAGTAAAAAGTGTTAATTTTGGGATAAATGTGATGGGATATTCCCTCTTAAATAGTTATCCATGAAAAAGTGTCACCATTGGAAGATTGTGGACTTGATGGGCTATTGATTGATTTTGGACATCCTAGGCCCACCTTATGCCCTGTTACCTTTCCCATATGCATCACTGGCCATAATCCAGCCATTCCTTGTTAAGTGTTAATGACTCTGTCCTTGGACTACCCCTCAAGACCTGCTGTTTTAAAGATAGTTTGACCAGCCCTATCTTCATCACAATTTAATCCATGCCAAAGTCAATTGAATCCTTATGGCTGCTAATTTTTTTCCAACTTGCAAAACATCACCTTTAAGAGCTGCCTTCACTTGTCACCTAATATATTCTATCCCTTGGCAATTGTCATTGTACTAAATCAATTAATGTTTATTTGCTTTTTTTCACCGACACCTGGACTTGGGCCTTTATGTAGATTGCCCTTGCTAAACCCATTCTAGAGGATGTTAATTGCTGGATATTAAGCTGTTTTTTTTGGAGGGGGGGGGGGGGGGTCATCACCAGTTTTGCTTCAGATGCAGAGTAAGGGTTTTGTGAATATTGCAAAAAAGTACTGTTCTAACAATTTTTGTATGAATTAAGTTCAAAGTCAAGTTGACTTTTCAAATATATTAATTGAATATTACCTATTCAACATTTTGGGAATGTTGTGCCAGATATTCGCAATGGCGAATGTAATGCCATAGAATACAGTCAAATTGAATTTCGAATGTGCGTTTCTATATTCACGAAATGACGTGAATTCGAATATACCATATGCCGCTTAACAGTAGTTACCATGTTCAGGTTCTTTGCAATTAGCTCTCAAATGAACTAGTTGTGACAATCTTTCACATACATATATTACATACTCGAAACTATCAAGGAAAATAGGGGATAGGTTAGACCACACTTAAGCCAGGAATACGAGCCATTTGAGATTCCTGGCAGCCGTGCGATGATGTCATTGCACTGCTGCCCAACATCAATGGAGCTGGAGGCGCAGCACTGCTGTGTCATCCAGCTCTGACGATGCTTTGCATGGAGACCCACGGCCCCCATGCAAAGCAATGTACATGGACTTTACGGTCATGTCTAATATCCCTGTTTTTGAGCAGTATTGATTGGTCCCTCTTGAAAACAAGGATGGCCGCATTAAACATGGGCCAGATAGATGGCCGTGAGCGTGCACGGCGCTCGAAGAGGCCATCGATCTAGCCCATATCTATGCGTGTGCTTTAGATGAACCCTTTATACTGGCTCAGTGACTAGCTTACTTTTAAATGTTGTGATTCAAACACCAACAGGCAACCAGATCAGCAATGGCAGCTTAACTCTCTGTTTAGGTCGGTTTTCATGTTACGGCTGATCGCTTTATGTATTTCCTCTATGTGTTTTTCTGTTTGCCTGGAGCTCAGCTTAGAGGGCAATCTGGATTTCTTTGTGGCAGTACCAGCTATGCTCAGACAGTCCTGGTGGCAGTACTATGTGAAAAGTGTCAACATACTAATTAAATCATCATAAATGGCACTAATTGGCACCCTAGGTGGTAGTCCCCTCAGCAAGACAGAGAATTGAATGGACTTATTTATTTGCTATGGTAACTGAAGTGCAGACTTTACACATGTTGTCTGTGGCAGACATTATTAAGACAGAATTGGGACAGGGGGGGACTGCACGGTTTGCTCTCCCATATATTGCAGAGGATGGCAGCGTGACTACGGGTCCGTAGCCTCGTTTTACAAGAGGACGTTATACTATGAACAGTGGGAACAGTCAAATTGCATTGCATGTTTAGCAAACATAGAGATGTTCTTTTCTATGTACAAATTAAAGGTCTTATTTAACATAAAGCCTTTGCTGGATGGTGGTTGGTTAGTTGCTCTGTGTGATGAGGAAACTTAGGGTATGATAATACCATGAAAAATAAAATTAAAGTGTATGTAGAGTCAAGTTTTAGATTTGTAGGGAAGAGTTCAAACCCAGACATGTTATTTTATTGTATTTGTCCTGATTTACCTTCAACAAAAGTCATCTCTACAAAGTTAGGGTAACACAGACAAGAGGGTAGGTCCACAGAGGAAGCAAGTATAGGAAACCAATTTTAAACTTATTTTAAGTATGTACCCTTTTTTCAATCCATCAGGTCTGGATGAACAACCTTAACCGACTGACAGTATTTTCTATTGCTGACGTTGCATTACATTGGATGAAGTTTACAGTGTGTTTATCCAACTTCCAGGGTTTTATATAGGGCACAGTGCTACTTAGTGACCAGAATGGTGGTGTTTTGGTGTTCACATGAGGTCATGGGCTGGCTTTTCTTGCCATTGAATGCAGGCCTCCAAGTTCTCCTTGCTTAGCATCTTAATTTCATATACTGGTCATCAACAATATTGGACAAATTCACACAGAACAACAGATGGGGCTTAATCTCTGTCTCCCCCCCTCCCCCTTTTATTTTTATGGGCAGAATGATGAGAAGTCTCTTATTAGCTTATGTAGTAACACTATTGTAGTCAACCAGATGACAGTGGTGGGTGTTGATTAGTGATGTCGTGAACCCGGAATTGCTAGCGCAAAAGTTTGCGAACCCGGAGCCACTTAGTCCACCTGTGCGTTAAGGGCGTACAGGAGTTGCTGGTCCGGTGTGCTCTCTGCTTTCAGGCAAGTCACCCCAAGCCAGCGTGGACAACTGTCGATCCGGATGTGGAATACCCCTGGGTGAGCTACAGGGATCAGAGGATGGAGCCGACGTATCACAGAAAGGACTTCAGCCGAGGAGGATGAGTATGAGGAGTATAAGATGGGTGGCAGCAGGCCCTGCCTGCAAGTCTTGGCGGTGGTCAACCAAACTCGGCGTGCAAGCCAACGCATCCATGCGGGGCAGCGGTCAGCAGGTTTAACCCAGGCGCAGTGTACGTGATGTACCTGCCCTGACCGTGCTTTGCAGACCAGTTCAGTGGTCATGGAACCCTTGCCCCAACACTGTATGCCAGAGATGCCATTTACCTTTCCTTTTCCACAGTAAATAAGATTGGGGATTGCCGTTTGGAAAAATTTGCGACCAGGTACCTTCCCCTGCGGTTGTCCCAATAGCCACCAAATTGTTTTGAAGGCCTCAAGACTCAACCAGCGGTATGGTAAAGCTGGCGGGGCTAAGAGCTCCGTCAAGCCAGCTGTCAGAACGCCGGGCAAGGGGGTGGCTACCTCTGTGACATTGTTTTTTATCCGCTCAAACATGTCCCTTCAATGACACCTGACCATGGCCAAATGAGCTGGGACTGCTCAAAGCGAGAGGCAAACGTGGCTGGTGGTTTTGAGAGGGGCAAGGAGACACAGCTTGGTGGCAGTTGGCTGAGATGCTGGGACAGGAGAGGAGGGTGGCTTCGAGTGTGTGTCCTGCTTGTAACCATTGTGTTGATCCCATAGGCGTTGTGATGCGACATCATGTGCCTTCTCAAAGCACGTTGTACCGAGGTGGGTTTTGGGCTTCCACAGACTCGTATCTTTTTGCACAGATTGCAAATGGCATCGCTGCTATCAGCGCAGACACACAAAAAAAATCTACACTGCTGAGCTTTGCACTGACGGCATACTGGTGGTGGCACACAACTGCGTTGATTGGCGTGCTGTCCGGGCTGACCCCAGGTGCCGATACATGCTGCCTGACTGTGCCACTGACTCCTTGCGATGACCTCCCCCTGCTTACACACTCGTCTCCTCCTCTCTGTCTCTCCATCTGAACTTTCCCCTTGTTCTTCCTCTCTTGGTGGTTGCACCCACGTGACATCCACGAACACATCGTCATCATCATCAACCGCTTCACTTATATCTGACAACCTCAGCAAAGGAAGCAGCACGGGTACAACCTCACCGTCATCACACACCACCGCACCTCCATGTTGGTAATGCTACCTGTCAGAGGCTGGTTCCATGTCATCTACATTGCTCTGGACAAATGGTTGTGCATCACTCATCCCTCTTCAAAAGGAGGTGAGAACAACTCCCCTGATGGGTCAAATGTACGGCTGTGGTGCTAGTATGGGTGGCGGGCAGGTAAGTGGCAACTTGAGAGGTGTCAGCACCGCGCAATGCGAGATGGTGGTGTCCAGGGCCGAGTGGTGGATGTGAGATTGGGTGTCCTCCTGTGGTCAACCAGTTCATAACTAAGTCCCCAGTCATTTCTTGAGTTGACAGTCGAATTGGGCCTCTGAACACCTGGCACATTATTGCTAGTGCCTCAAAGGAAATTTCAAACCACCACGTACCAACGACCACCCACGACCGCTGCGGGATGGTTCCTGCCTACTGCCTGTCATTTTTTACTGTGTTTTTGCGTAACAAAGGCCCTGTGTGCAGCAGATAACTCTGGGTGGGCACTGGACAGTTGCACAAGTGCTGTAATGGATGGAAAGCCCTGCACTTTTTAGTAAAAACCCTGTTATGAATAGGGTAGAAGGGCT
>CM070043.1:23592901-23611134 GCA_036250615.1 Ptychadena robeensis | reverse complement strand
TTCTATATACTATTTTGGGTGTGGCACATGACTTACGTCCCCTCCGCTACTCTCTTGTGTGACTTTCTTACAAAAGACTTACTGACTATCTAAATTCCCCAATCCAGCTTCTGGTCTTTTCATTCCCCCACTGAAATTGATTGTTTTGGGCATTTTGACATTGATTTTGATCTGGAGGCTTTTGCACATGAAGAATGGGCTAAGATACCTGTAGATCGCTGCAAGATACTTGTGTAAAGCTATGCTTCACGTTTAAAAGCTGTTATAACTGCAAACGGATGTTGTACTAAGTACTAAGAATGAATGTCACTTGGGGGTTGAATAAAACTGATAATGATGTGAGCACAGAAAAGACATTTGTGGTGATTTCATTATTAATGTTATGTTATACTTGTCTGACATACAAGTGCCTCTTTGATTTCATTGTAAACAAGATGACTGAAATGATCAAAATCAATGTCAAAATGGCCAAAACACTCAATTTCAGTGGGGGTTGAATAATTTTGAACGCAACTGTATTTACTCCTCTAAAAGCTCCTCATCTGCTTCCCCTCTCTGCAAATCTCTTCACTGGCTTCCAATTGTCCAGAGAATTAAAATAAATTCTGTGCCTCGCTTTAAAATCACTCCACACCTCTTGCCCCACTTACATGTTCAACCTGGTACACAAATACACTCCTAACTACCCCCTCTGCATCTCCAGTGACCTACTAATTACATCCTCATAACATTATCACATGCGTGGCTTCAAGAGAAATATTGCTTTTGGAAGCAGTTTACAGAAAGAATAGGACCACCAGTGGTTGGGTTAATGCACTTAGTAATGTCACATACCTGTGCAAACATAACCATAGTTCACCTCATCACCAGCACGTGTGTTTCCTGTCAGCATATGTTCCTTTAATGTGAATGCTTAATGACAGGAGGCCAATTAGATGAAGGTATGCCAGCTAGATTTTAAAAGAAATACAAAACGAAATTTCATCGGGAGATTGTGCTGCTAATAAACAAGGAAGTGGTTAAAAACATTACTGGAACTTAATCGTTTGACCCAAACAGTAAATTTATAAAAAATTGTAGATCTGAAATTCAAAGTAAAAGAGAAAACTGAGTACTTATTTCAACCCCTTTTCAAAATATATTAAATGCTGACAACTTGGTTTCAGAAAATTCCCCTTAATAATATGTACTTCACGGCCAACCAACATGTGAGGAACCCTCCAAATATTTGAGCTCTGGTGTTCCCAGTGAAGGATACTGCTAATGCTACAGCATACAAAGACAACTGTGCTCCACCAAAATTGTGGTAACTGTACAGAGAAGACTCTTCTGTTCCAGCAAGTGTACAACGCCAGCTCTATAAAGACATTGTATGATGAGTCTGTTGAGTAACCTGAGTGACCTGAACAGAGCCCTGACCTGAACTTTACTTAACGGCTTTGGGATGACCTGAACTGGATTGCCGATTCCAAGCCAGGTCTTCTCATCCAACATCAATACCTGACCTCACAAATACTCTGTTGGCTGGATGAGTTCACACACTTTAAAATCTTGTGAAAAACCTTTTCAGAAGATTATAACCGAAAGGGGGTGGGGGCAATTACCTTTCATAAAATTTATCACATCTGTGAACGTTCTCCATCATTTTAATCATGGTATATCTGCTGTAGTAACCCAAAGCAATTGGATTGTTGAAGTTCTATCCATGAAGCCAGTTTATTTTCATTTACTACTGCAGATATGATTTGACACCTCATTCCAGGTATAATAAGGTCAGGATTAGGAAATGTCAAGTTTATGGTCGACATAACATTTGTTTCCCCCTTAAATATGAGGAAAATATAGAGGCACATATTAAAACTGTTTTGGGGAATACAACAGTTTGCAAATGTTCTTCCCACTTGTTAAGGAACCAAAAGTAATGGAAGAAAAAATAATCATAAATCAAACTTTCCCTTTTTAATACTTGGTTGCAATCAATGTAGTGTGGAATGCAAAGACATCACCAGACCAGAGTTTGATGCTCTGTCAGTCCTCTACTGCAACTGTCTTCAGTTCCTGCTTGTTCTTGTGGCATTTTCCCTTGCCTTCAGCAATTCAGGTGATTGATTTGGCCATTGCATTCTACCTCTTTCCCTTAAAAATGTGTTGGTTGCTTTTGCAGTATGCTTTGGGTCATTGTCCATCTGCACTGTGAAGTGCCGTCCAATGAGTTCTGTAGCATTTGGCTGAATATGATAATCAGATAATATTGCCTGAAACACTTCAGAATTCATGCTGCTTATTTTGTCATACAAGAGAACCAGTTCCATTGGCAGACATGTGCAGTGCATTCCTAAAAGTACTCCCAGCTCACCAATTTTTTCACAATTTGTTATGTTACAACCTTATTCCAAAATGGATTAAATTCTACACACAATGCCCTGTAATGGCAGCCTGATCCAACCTCATGGAGCGTGAGAGGTGCTGCAAAGAGGAATGGGTGAAACTGGCCAAGGATAGGTGTGCCAAGCTTGAGGCATCATTTTCAAAAAGATTGTAGCTGTAATTGCTGCTAAAGGGGCATCAACAAAGTATTGAGCAAAGGCTGTGAATATATTTATGTACATGTGATTTCTCAGTCTTTTTTTTTAACTTTTAATTAATTTGCCAAAATCTCAAGTAAATTTATGTTGTCATTATGGGGTGTTGTGTGTAGAATTCTAAAGGAATATCACTACTACCCCTAGTCATGGGAAGAAGAGATCCATTGGAAAAAAACATTGATGGTCCAATACATAGATCTATCATTTCCATCACCGTCAGGACACAAAAAGTATGAAGTTATAGGATAGACTTATTTCTACTTTAAACAGATATGTTCAGTAGATAGGGAATATCATTGGCAAGCACACAGTTGGCTGAAAAAAAGCATACACAGGGGTAGATAAAAAGGTAGAGTGTAAAGGAAAACTTCTGTTTCTGCATCTCACCACTAGATGCCACCCATGCAATCGATGAACCCTCAAGTGCTGTGTGATGACTTCACTACGCTGCACTCCTCGATTGAATGGAGAAATGTGGTGCAGCAGTTCTGCACAGTCCATCCCATTCACTAATTTGGATGGGGACCCTTGGTCCCTACCTTAAGTAATGTCAATTGTTGGCAATCGAACAGGGATTTACCAACATTGATTGATTGATCCTGCTCGAAGAAAGGCTGGATGCAATCTATTAGCACAATCGATCGCCGTGAATGCGCGAACAGCAATTGAATGTGCTCAAATCGATTAAATAATTGAGCTGTGTATGGCCAGCCTTACCCTGGCCATACAGGGGTCGATCGAAACACAATCAAAAGGTATTGCATCAGCCTTTCTTCTAACAGGGTCAATCAATTCCACTTGAAGAAAGCTCAATCAAACAGGGAGCCAACATGTTGGTAAATCCCTGTTGATGGGCAACAATTGCAATTACTATAGATGGAGACCCCATTCAAGGTATCGAATGGAATAGATTGTGCTGAATTGCTGCACCTCGATTCTCCGTTCAATTGAGGAAGCTCCAGCCCAGTGTAGTTCCCAAACTGGGGGGCGTGAAGGTAATCCAGGGGGGCTTGGGCCCTAATTCTGAACTTGTGTTTGAATGATGAGGGGGGCTCGATAATGTCCCTAAATAGAAAAGGGGGGCCCTGCAAGGAAAGTTTGGGAACCACTGCCTTAGGGAGAGGATTGTGTAAGTAGAGAAGATCCAATGATTTGCCAAGCCTCCACTAGGGGAAGCCCCACCACAGACCATATGTTGTTGTGGTGGATGAAGGGGGGACTAGAGACTTCCGGCCACAGAACAACATCCAGTTAGGTGGCATAGGAGCAAAACAGCATTCATTTGTTGCCAAGACCTCTGCTGGTCAGGACACAGTGGAGTGGACTGGGACATGGTCTCCAGTGCCTAGGATGATTGTGACGGTGATCGCAGAAGGAAACTTCCAGAAAGCAAGTGTGGCCTTGCCAGCGGACCTGGACGGTTGCAATCAACTGTGGACTTCTACTGCTCCCTCTGTGAAGGCCTTGATGGACTTCCTGTTCTTCATATTTCCCTGCTGACCCTGGTTAGTTAGCAATTTTCCCTGTATTGTTTTTGTTCTTAGTAAAGTTATTTCAAAAGTTTCTCTGATGCTGTTCCTATGTGTACTACTCAGTACCTGCCCGTTACAGCGGCTGTAAAAATAAAATAAAATTTTTATGCAGTAAAACCATTGTCCATGTGACACACCAATCCTGAGTCTTTCTGTTTACTGGAGGCAGGACTCTTGTTATTGGCTGGTGGTGGGTTCCTCACCTCCTCCTCAGCCTCTTCAGGATCTACTTAGTGCCCCCCCCCCCTTACCCTAAACTGTCCCTGGAAAGGGACCTGGTTCATGAAGACAGATCCCCACCATCAATTCCCTGGACTGTGCTGGTGCAAACATTTTCTTGAAAATTCACCCAACTTTTCATTGATGTAAAAATGTAGATTAGTGCAAGAAGGGTGCAAGAAGGGTACAAGAAGGGTGTTACCGTGTGTTATATGATGTCCAAGGACTTACAGTTACCTTATAAAGCCTTTATAGACTATTTAATGTTTCTCCACCCTATCCAAAAATAAAACCAAAAATACAAAGCTCTGGCTACAAAATAGGCTTTAAATTGGCCACAAAGGTGGAGTAAGATGGATGTACACTCTTATATACACATTTTCTCTAACACTACAGCGGCTCCAGGCGACCTCGGCCACATCCAAGGACACTGAGCCGTTTACAGAGATTTTCCTCCCAAGCCAGGGAAATTTTATAAACACCGTCCCTGAGATCAGATCAGTTTTGCTCCAATTTGCTTGTAAGGAAAAGAAACAGGATCTCAGCTGGATGAAATAATGAAGTAAAAATATTACAAAGTTTACTTCAGTCTTGGACACCTTCATTCTCCTGGTGGACGGGAGGAAAAAACAAGCTATCAGTTATTTGCTATCATGCTAGTAATCAGTATGACTATAGTGCACCTAGACTTAAGGTGGCCATACACAGGTTGATTTTTTTAATCGATTCAAGCAAAACCGATGGTCGTGCGCATTCGCGATGATTGATCTCAAATCGATTGTGGCCATTCTTTGTTCGCACGGGATCAACATGTTGTTAAACCCTGTTTAATTGTCATTATATTACCATGGTCCCCATCCAAAATATATCCATAATATTTCACAAAGTGGTGTGCATCGATTCTTCGTTCAATTGATGAAGCTCGTGTGCAGCGGGTGATGTTATCAGGCTGTGCTAGATGGTTCATCAGTTGAAGGAAAATCGACCCGTGTTTGCCCACCTATACCTGCTGAAAAAAGACACAATTACCTAAATCTTGGTTTTAAGAGTCTACCATTTATCATAAGATCCAGTACTTTAGCCAGTCCTGGGTTGAGTCATTACTCTGTTTCATCAGTCTGCTGCAAGTACATGGAAGATTATCTTGGAGATTAGACTAACTTTGTGGCAAGATGGGAGGGAGATGGCGGTGTTGTGACGTCATCTATCCGCGCCGCCGTCCCCGCACAGTGTTTGGCGCCGCACATGTGGAGAGATAAGTTTTTGTCTCCCCACGTGTTGCTAAGTGCCATTCCTCTCCCAGTTTGTTTGGGGGGAGGGGCGGGGTAACAGTGTGAGCCCTAATAAGCTCATGCTGAAATCCCCAAACCCTCAGAGAGGAAATGGTGGTCAGAGGGGCGAGCTCCAGGGAGGAGGGAGAGGGGAGGACTGCAAGCTTAGAGGGAGGACTGCAAGCTTGGATTACAGCTGCCTCACTGATTTCCTGGAGTGATCCAGCAGATTATCTCATTGAAGGAATGAGGGAAAAAACTCCCAGATTAAAAGCTATGGAAAGAAACTTCCTGAATGAGAAGTTGATGCACAGATCATAACAGTAAATGGGTCTTCTTGGTAAAGTCCCAAAGGGACGAAACATGTCGAAGGTCAGTCCCATACACAGCTTGGACATCTCCCCCATTGTTGGGGCTGCTATTTGAAGAAGAAAAAAATGTATAAGGATTGGCTATATCTGTATATCAACAAATTGCTTGTTTTTTTTTTTATATATGTATTTTTACCCTAAAAAATTAAATGTGAATCTTTTTTAAGTATTTAATTGTGTCATATATTGATTGAAAAGGCACCTTCGGAAACCCCCATCATATTATGTAATATATGATCCTCTATCCATAACTTTGTGGCAAGTCACAAGGTGAGAGGTTGTAACAGTGTCAGAGATTTGAGGATAGCCAAGAGTTGCATAGGCCCAAGGAATTTTCATAGGCCTATCTCACCTAATGGTCCTTCATGGCTGATGACATCACTCCTGAAAGGACCGTTCGGAGATCAGCCCCCTCGTCTGGTGGAAGTGATGCTGGCACATGATGTACTCCTGTTTCCTCTCCTGGCTAATACCTGTTATCACTCACCTGGAGCGCTGTCCAATCATACCACTTGACCTTTGCATATAAGGAAGGATGTCTCTGATCCACAGGTTCTGCTTCTTCCTATTGCCTTATCGTTATCGACCCCTGGACCGTCTTCGACTACCCTGTTTGCTGCCTGCCCTGACTACCGCCTGTCTGACTACATCTCTGCCTGCCGTGTTAATTTCATGCTTTGGACATTCTGCTGTCAGCCGCTGCCAAGTAAGTGTAGCTAGGGACCGCAACCTGGGGGCTCCCCGCAGCAAAGTTACATCCCTCCTTGCGGGGTATTCTGGTGAGTAATGGGGTGGGGGGGGGCTCCTTAGAATCTACCCCCTGATTTATGCTTGTTTGGTGGCATAATGGGTCCACTGCTCTCGTGGTTCACCCGTGACAGGTGGGTTGGTACATACATTGTCCATGCTAACTCATCCTCAATTTTTTCAATTAGAAAACGGCATTCAGACAAATAATTCTTAATTTTAAAAACTTTTAATAACATTTTGTGGTTCAAGTTTGTAAAGCATATAAAGCATTTGGCTCTTGTTCGTATACTATTTGGCTTTTGAACATTTTTTTTTTTTTTTAGAATCGTTTTATTGATTTTCAGAAAACAACAAAGCAAAAATATGCAACAAAGTGCAGTAACAGAGCGGGTAATGCTAAATGCTAAATTGCAATGCAAAACTGAGCATTGTGCAGGTGGGCAAACAGGATAAAAGGATAAAGCGCGTCAAAGCCAGCCGCTCTAAACCCAACAGTACAAACCAAAATAACAACAAACAAATAAAAACCCACTAAGACAGAAAAAACTGCAAAAGAAAAAAAAAGGGAGGAGGGAGAGGGGTGAAAAGAAAAAGGGCGCAGGTGTGATTCCACTCTGGGACTTGACTACACCTAGGAACTAAAAAACAAAAAGAATGGGGTATACAAAAAAGGGGAAAAGAAGGGCAGGGGAGAGGTGCAGTGTAAAGTAGTAGGACAGGGTGGAGAGAGGAAGGAGAGAGGGGGAGCGTTCCTGACGCTGATCCCTATCTAAAGCAAGGCCTGGAACGCGGGAGTGGTATGGAAGTACTGCCACGGGCTCCAGGTTTTCCGAAAGACCTCCATTCGGTCATCATCCTCAGCAACTAAACATTCAAGGCGCTCTAACTTGTCAAGTTCCGCTAGCCATTTGGCGATGGAGGGTGGGGAGGTAGAAAGCCAGTGTCGCGGGATCACCGCGCCGGCTGCAATGAGGAAGAAGTGTAGGGTGTCCCTCTAAATTGCTTCAAAGGAGCCAGGTAACATGGAGAAAAGGGCAATATCTGAGGAGTTGGCCAGGGAAAGGGAGTGCATGGTATTATATATAGCAAAAACTTTGTCCCAAAAGGGTTGAAGCACAGGGCAACCCCACCAAATATGGGCCATGTCCCCTTTGTGTCTAGAGCAACGCCAGCACCAATCGGACCGCTCTGGAACGTAATGATGCAGAACATCCAGGCATTTATACCACCGTGTGAGGATTTTAAAGTTAGCCTCCTGTGCTCTACTGGTTGTGAAGGTACATTGGGTGATTGAGAAAGCCTTGGTCCAGTTTGTGGAGTCAAAGGACTTGCCCAGCTCCTTCTCCCAGCGAGCAACGTAGGAGGGCAGTTTAGGTGAGTCACCCCGAATAAGCATGGAGTAGATGGTGGAAACATTGTGTGTCGGTGTGTCCTCGCAAAGTAGATGTTCAAATGGGGTACGGGCGCCAGGTACTGGAGGTACTGGAGCCAGAAACGAGGGGAGGAGACTGCTTCAGGTGGGAGATCTGCTCGCTCAAGTAAAGAACCCTGTAACAAAATACGGAAAAGATGGAAGTGGTCCGTGTTATTCCAACCGAGGAAGCTGCGACTCGCCATGGCATATGGGAAGGAAGGGTTACAAAATAAGGGTGTGAGAGGGCCCAGGCGGGTAGAGAGAGAGAGGGGAACAAATGGAGAAAGGTGTCCAATCTAGACAACAGGACTATGGTCAAGGAAGCAAGGTGAGCTTTGATCCCTGCGTCCCTAGTGATCCAGGGGAGGGAACGTAAGTCTACTTGGGATAAGTACTGTTCCAGGCTGACCCACAACTTAGCGTCAGAGTTGTGGAACCACTCCACCAGTCTTGTCAGTAGGGTCGTGGAGTAATAGGCTTTTGATTATTTTACTCAGCACAGCCATTCAAGAAATGCCAGCATTTTCAAATATTTGAATGAAATGGAAGAGTTCTAATTATCTTTGGCTGTATATGGATTATGCCATTTGTGAAGCATCATGCTGAAAACATGTTCATAACACAGTGTGCTTTAGCACATAAACCATCATCCAGTTGGGGTATAGATATTTTTTAATTTATGATATAGGACTCCCAGAGCACTACAAGTTACAAGCACCCATCTCCCAAACTGGGGGGCTCACCTATGGGGCCAGGTGAGGTGGCAGCCTTGGTTTGAGAGCCATTTCACACTAGCAGTGCTGCAGCTGTGGTGTTTTTTCTTACCGGTAACAGATATGTTTGTGGTAACACTACCCTAAAAAACACTGCATATACACGTATAGGAGACTCTTGTGCTGCAACCCCCAAAAAACTGCAGTGTTTGACTAAATCAATACAATTCATGGATAAAACACGGTGCGTTGCCTTTAATACCGTTGTCAATAGTCTGAGTTTTCATTTAGTTGTATTGGCCATCTATCATGTTCAGTGTCAGTTTTGTTTCTCCTCTGAGCAAAATGGATATGGCAGCGAAAACTCCATCCATTATGAGTCTGACAGGTTCCGGGTGACAGCCCCAGCTTGGATTCAATGCTTGACAGTTAAAGAAGTGTGTAAATGAAGTTCCTTTAAAACTGGTTGTTGTTGTTGCATAATGGTATTTTTTATGTCGGGTTATTCCAACTTTTCTTGGCCAACCACCGTAAGAGTTCCTGTAAGAAAACAGGAAAGTATTCTTTACTTGTTATTTAATTTATTTTCACATATCAGGTTCTGCCAAATAGAAAAGAACCCTTTATTCTCGCTTTGTCTCCTTAATTATTGCTTGGATTAGGAGACGCATCGGCAGTCTGTGACCTTATGGATAAACTACAGGTCCCAGTACGCACTTTGTGCGTCACTGTGATGCTGAAAAGCCCCAAATGTAGTATGGTAGTGAGGTAGTTACTGAGGTACATATGTTTATGGTGGAGTTCAAGACATACAGTTAACCTTAGTGGTCCCCAAATGGTGGCCCAGGAGCCTAGTGTGGCTCCCTTCTTTAACACTCACCGGGACTACCACTGAAACCATTTACTAGACATTTTACTTCCCACTAACACCAATGAAAGAACACGATTCCTTCTATTGCTGCTAACAAATGGTGCAATTCACTGATACCAATGATGGTTTCCCCCAAGACAAATGATCAGACTATTTCTCCCATTCAAACTTGAAAAGCCACTATTCCCTCAAATGACACCAACTATAGACCACTATAATGGTGCACGTTTACTTTCATTAACCGCACAGATTGCCCAATATTCATCTCCTATTCTCTTCCGTTCTTCCAGTGGTGCTGTACATTACCTTCCGCTGACACCAATAATTTGGCATTATTCCTTCAACTGAAACCTATAAGTCTCTATCGCACACCAAGGATGTATATGTAGCTTATTTTGTTACTTCCACTAACCCTGGTAAGTAGACATTCCTCAGCCCTACTAACCAGTGACACCAAATATTTTCTTCTACTATGGGTAAAAGTCTGGACCAGGTAAATTAGCTGAAGAACATTGAATTGACCATTGGTTTAGAACAGTGAGGGCAAACCTATGGCACGCATGCCAGAGGTGGCACTCAAAACCCTCTCTGTGGGTACGCAAGCTCTCAGTCAGAACAGCCTATTGCTCTCAATGTTGTCAATTCTCCCTATACTATTCTATCTTATAAAAACGTAGAGTGTGTGTTTTCCTGTTTTGTGTGTGTATATATGATGTATGTGTGTGTGTGTTATTCAGGTTAAATTGCCATGCTGTCACTAAATAAGTGGGGTTTGGGTTTCAGTTTGGGCACTTGGTCTCTAAAAGGTTTTGCCATCACTGGATTAGAGGACCTCTGGTTCACTATCACCCTTTTACATATTTTAGCTTAAAGGTCTTAAAGCGGACCTACCACCAGAAATCTATGTTTTCATGAATGGCACTAGAAGTGCCAATAATAGGGAGGAATGCAGTGAAAAAAAAAAAAAACTTACCTGTAATGAGCAATTTAAGAAGATAATCCCAAAGCTCTTCTCACTTCCTGTTTCACTTTAGGCAGAGCAAGGCAGAAATTCTCAGTGATCTTCTTTGAAAATTCCCATAGAAGATCACTGAACGCCTCCCCCAGTGGCCACCTGCGATATTGCACCCCAGTTTCATTTGTTGCCTTCAGCGAACCAGGAAGTGAGGGGAGCTGTGGGGTTATCTTCTTAAATTGCTTATTACAGGTAAGTTTTTGGGGTTTTCACTGCATTCCTCCCTATTATTGGCACTTCTGAAAACATAGATTTCTGGTGGTAGGTCTTCTTTAACTTAAAATTAGAATGAATTCTATCTCAGCACGTCTGTTTACAAGACAAAAAATAGGTTGGGGTTAATGATTAACATCTTGGTCAAGGCTGTCTTTTTTTGTTTTTGTGACCAGACCAGATTAGCTAAAATGTAATTGTGGCACAAAGTTGAAAACATTCGCAGCAAAGATTTCCATGGCACAATTCACATCTCAGCGAACACTCATTTGTGTTGCTATTGTGTAATTTAGTATTGATAGCCAGACACCAAGTTAGGAGTTGGCAGGTCAGACACTGCCACCGGGGCCAATTTAGCACTTTTCCTGACTGTGAACCTCTGACAGCAGTCTGTTTGTTTCATGGTCCCATGCCAGCCTATACAACCTGAGTGTGTTTCCATTTTATTATTGCAGAGGCAAAAGAAAAAAGAAAAAGTCAACAACCTTGTCACAACATCTCTTGGATGAAGTTGAAGTTTCACGTTGAGGGCTTTGTGTGTTAAAACAGTGAGGTTAACTATGCCAACATTTATAGGACTTTGTGCAAATCCCACAATCTTTCTGTGCCTGGGGCTCTTCGTTGACTTCCTCCTCTTTGTGTATACACACGTTTTTCACAGTTGCATGGTTAGATATTACAATAAACAGGAAGCAAATAATAATTGGAAAATTCCTTCAATGTTCAATGGAATCTGTTAATGCTGACCTAGGATTGGATATATTCTCTTGTTTTAAATCCATGCTCAGTGAAATGTAAGTGTTACATATACATCAGAATATTTGATAATGACATTGGTTTCTTTTCTCTCAAGAAGGACATCACAATTTTTTGGGGCCTCCAGGGTAGTGATGGATAAACTGTGTAGTTTTGTCACCCTACCCAATTCAGGTCTTGACCCCTTTAATTAGCCTTCCCTTCAGGCCCCGGGACTCTTGTGGTATATGGTCGCATCCCAGAAAGAGGAGCGGGATTCCAGAGGTGCGACCCCTGATGAGACCACAGCAGCTGGGCACACTAGCCGTCTCCAGGAGCACAACCCTCCACCGGCTGTACCGGCGTTCCGGCAACCGGGGACCTAATAGCCTGCGCTAACCTCGCAAGACCCAGTTGCAGTCCGAGTGTCCCCGGCTAGGGTCACCCGTAATACACCATTCAAGTGCAGTGGGAAGCTCCCTGGTACCCAGGCCCCGACTGGTGGCATGCCAGTTGCTTCTGCTCTGTTCCGGTTGGGCCCTACAGCTGCTGCAGCCTGCCCTGGCAAGGAGGTGCCGTTCTCCCGATGTGTTAAAGAGAGCCAGTCCAGCAAAAGAAGACCCGCTGGGTACAGATTTGTGGACTGGTCGCCCCACTGGGTTTCTGAGTTGTTTCCAAATGTTTGTGAGTTACACTGCACAAGTTTAGCAGCACGTCCGCCTCTTGTAGTGGTTGATACAGAACCTGTACAACTCCCCTAAATTAGGTCATCTGGAAATGCCCCCCTCCCCCCAGATGCTTCCCTGCCTGACAGGGTGGCTGCTCTGGACATGCTTGGTTGCTGACCTCCTGTCCTTTCAGGATGCCTAGCAGGGGTCTGGTGTGGGTAGGAAAGGGCACTTGCTTGCTGTCCCCCTTTTTTCTGACTCATGCCTAGCAGGGGCCTGGTGTGTCCCCTTTTTTTCTGAATATCCATTCCTTAAGGGGGTCTGGTAATAAAATAAGGCCATGTAATTTTCTGCTATTGGTATGAATAAAAGCCTCTCCATTGGAAAGTGATAGGGTCAATTATTTAAACGTGGCTTCACATAAGAAGTTTCCCATTTAGAATTTCATTTTTAATTATTGAAAATAATTTTTTTTTGCAGTTTGTTCACTAGGCACATCTTCTTAATGGTCTCCTTGACCCCCATCAATTGAAAGATTATAACTTTTTTAGTGGTTTCCAATTAACTCAAAAAGTTGGTGGGTGGCTTGAATTTTACCTTTAAATTTATGCAAAACTATTTACTTTAGTGCAATTGTTTACTTGCGAAGAATTATTATATTCCCCTGTTACTCCACTCCAAATTTTTTATCATGATACAGTTTTTACTTGAAATGTCAGTGAATAGCAGTAGAAAAAAGCAGTTTACTAAGGGGAAACGCGCCAATGTTGTTCTAAAATGCAAACAGCCAAAGTTCTCTGCAGACCCAATTCTGCCACAAACTGCAGTCCATTACTAATCCTGGGTCCGTGTCTTCTTCCTGGACAAAGATGTTGTCTCAGAGGTGCAACGAATGAGCCCCTTCTCTTATCTAGTAGGGAATGTAAGACAGAGTTGGCAAGAGGGTGAGGGTTCCAATGCCAGGTCATACTGAACTATGATCTTAGGACAAGATACCCCCTCTCCACCCTCTTCAGCTATTTACTGGACTCGGTTATTGTAGTTATTTTCGGTAAGCTGAGATAAAGCTTGTTCTTGTTTTTATACATATTTTCAAACAATTTCAATTAGAGCTGCGCCCACTGATCCCTAACACAGTATTCAGTTTGGCAGATGTCTGCTTGCTTGTGCTTTAGGGACATCTGAGGACCTAATAGAGATAATGACAATAATGATACATAATTTAACCTCCTGTGTTGGCGAAACGGGTAAAACTGAGCGTTGTTTGTGTTACACAACAAAACCGGATGAGCGAAAGAGCTGTTCTCTTTGAAATAACACAAACAAGCCTTCATTTTTAGAAATAAATTAAAAATGGACATTCTGTCAGTGCCAAAAGCACACTATAAGCCAAGAAGTCATCGGAGCCCATAACATTTTGGATTCATACTTAATAATAATATTTCAAGACTGTGCCTTGTTGAAGTTCCTTGTAGATTTCTAATGAAAGTGTAGGCATAGCTGTGGTTGTTTGGGTAACCATTGTTTAGTTCTAGGTCCAGGAGGTTGTCATTCTGAGCTTAAGCTGATCCCTGGGATCCCTAAATCCCCTATAACTGATGGCTAGATGCCCCTTTACTGACCTTAAGCCAAGAAATCGTATTTTGAGAGGCTGTTCGTGTATAGGATGGGAAATCAACAATGTTAGCCACCTCATCTTGTTGGTGTGGTCTACCAACCTCTTTTTTTCTTATTTGTATATATGTGGGATGTTGGCAAAACCACTCAGTTGCCCAAAAACTATGAATTTAATCAACAATGAACGCCACCTGAAAACAAGACAAAGTTTCACCTGTATGTGTACTACATAGACTTATTAAACTTGTTACATAGTAGACTTATTTCATAGACTATAAAGGAGTGTAATGTAATATACTCACTAAAAAGACCAACAAATGATGTTCCCCACAACTGCAAAACTATGCACCAGCAAATGCAGTTGTAGACATTTATCGGAAAGGGGTATATCCTCCAAACAAATCAGTTGGTGCTTGGGGGTTAGCAACTGTCTTTATGTCTTTAAGCAGGTAAATGAGGAAAAGACTACCCATAAAAATAAAGACATCAATCCATTTTGAATAGGAAACTAGGTACTGTAGATGGTTGCCATTTATAGAAGAAAGGTATATTCCCAATGCCTTACCCCAAAATCAATCTTTTCAAAAACTGCCCCAAAGAGTTGTATCATAAATGTAGTTGACATTTTTACATTTCCAGTTTGTAAAAAGTATCATTTTATGTACATTCAAGGTCCTGACTATACAGGGGTGCATATAACTTTTTTACTTTTTTAGTGAGCTACTCAGATGAGTACCAGGAGATGGTGTTTGGTACTCACCCCATATGTAGGGTGGTCTACCTCACTGTCCTCTGCGTCATGGTAGGTTCTACTGCAGATGGACCTCCTTGTTCCTGATTGATCTTCCGATTTGCTGTCTCTATCCACAGATCAACAGCTAGCTTTGGGTCAAATGTAACTCCCACACCAGTTGAACCCCCAGATATCAGTACATATCTCTAGTGTCATATCTCAGTAGTGCAACTTTTTTCTTGTCAGATTTTACCCTACATGTGTCTACTCTGATTTCCGTCCCCCAGATCTCCAACACCCTTATAAGTCCAATCTTTTTTTTTAATGAGTAATTTACATTCCCAATTTGACACCCCTAACTAACCTTTTATAGTTTCCTGCGGGTATCAAAGTGGCATAAATTGTATACGTTTATTAATATAGGTAAAAATCTAAACTCAATCTGTAATATCAGTTTCAGCAACCGGGGTGTCACTAGAGAACACTTGCCGTCAGTACAACACAAGCATGGCATCCTTCTGATCAGAGAGGAGGGGGAAAGCTCCGTAAAGCTCTTCTCCTGTAGTCCTCATCTCCTCCTGTAGTCCGCAGATGCGCTGAGGAAGTTAAAGAGTATGCAGAGCTAGGTTTTAGATGATTTTGCGTACCAGCGTACTGCTTATGTGCACCCCTGTGAATATAGCATGAAATAGAGCCAAACAAATGGGACCTGTTCCCTTTCAATCTATATAAACCATATGAGGTAATTTAGCAGGCCACATACATACATTTCTACCAAATATACTATTATCAGGAACTAGCATGCCCAAAAAGGAAATAGTATCTTCTCAGGCACTTTCACATGTGAAGTTCTTGTACACTATAAAGATATCAAACTCATGTTCAGGGGCTTTAGTTTATATAGGTCATGTACGAAGAAGCAAACATTTACAAGTCTATTGGCTCTACTATTGAGTTTATTTTTTTTTGTAAGTGTACTTTTAATATAATAGCATACAAATACATTACCTTCACAATGGTTTGGCTAAGGTCTTCTTCTGTTTCAGCATGGCTACACTACTGTGTACAAATCCAGCTCAATGCATTGTTGTGTTATTGTCAGCCCTCTGGTAGCAATGGGGGAGTTGCGGCGCCCTCGGGGTCCCCTGTGTTGTCAATGGGGTCCCCCGGGTGTTGCATCCCCCCCCCTCAGTATACAAGGACATACCTGTAGCGGGGTCCCCCCTGCCAAAGGGTACCCCGAGTGCAGGAAAGGCGTGCAGAGCAATGGTGGCCGCCATAATCCGGATCTGCGCATGCGCGCGCCGGCGATCTCAGGCGGGCGCGCGCATGAGAGTGCACAATTTAAAGGTGCACACACCCCTCCTCTCTGCAATCACTTCCTGCAGAGGGGAGGGTTGATTAATCAATACTGGCCATAAAAGCTTCAACCCAGCACTGAGAAGGTGCTGTTGGATTACAGTTTCTGAGTTAACCAAGTGTTAGATGAGATTCCCTTACCCGTATATTGACAGACTTCCCGTGTACCGACCCCTGGCTTGTTTACCCGTTATCCCGACTTCTGGACTCCTGACCCTAGCACGTTTATTGGTTAACCGTTTGTTTGCTGCCTGCCCTGACTCTTGGCTATCCTCGACTACGCTGACCTCTCCTGCCCTCGTGACCTTCGCTATCCACCTGACTACTCTCGCATCCCTGGAACCTCTACGTTGGGGTAGATCCTCCCTGTATAGCTACCACACAAGGGGTACTGGCAATAGGGGGAGACCTGTCCTGCCTGCCGCTGAAACACCACCGGTGCCCCCTCAAGGGACATTGGCCCATCTCCCATTAGGGGGGCTCTGGGTGGAAAACCAGGCTCTACGGACATAGATTCTTCCCTCTTACGTCAGTGTCACTAGCCCTCCCTCATTACCCCGGGGGAAGCGCAACAAAATCCAACAGCCACTATGACTACCCCTGGAGGTGACCCCAGAGTTGACCTGCTGTGTAAACAGTTGGAAGAGCTCCGTGTCTCTATGACCACCCTCCAACAAACCACCCAGACGTTGGTGGACCATGCCCAAGCCACGGCAAAAGTACCACAGCCGGCGATGGTTACAAAAGAACCAAACATTCCCATGCCAGAGAAATTTACGGGGGCACCCGAAACTTTTCGATCATTTAAACATGCTTGTGAACTTCATTTTTCTCTGCTGCCTCTCACATACCCTACAGAACGGTCACGTGTAGGTACCACCATCACGCTACTCCAGGGAGAGGCTCAGACCTGGGCCTTTCAACTTATGGAACACGAAGATCCTTGCCTGGGTTCCTTATCCGCTTTTTTGGGAGAACTATACGATGACCCCTGCCAGGTGGACACAGCTGAGGAGGCACTACATAACATTAAACAAGGTAGGAGAACAGTTGAGGAGTACATCCGAGAGTTCAGACGCCACGCTGCCGACACCGAATGGAACGAACCTGCTCTCAAGTCAATGTTCAAGCAAGGCCTGTCTGACACCTTAAAGGATGAACTTGCACGGTAGGAGTGCCTGTGTCACTTTCTGACCTCATGTCGCTCGTCACTCATATCGATCGAAGTCTAAGAGATCGGAGGGCCGCAGATCGTCATCCACCCTCACAAAGACCAACCCTGAAGGGCCCTGGAGTCCCACCTCGTTTACCTTCTCGGGCATTCCCCCGACTAGCTCCTGCTTTTTCCACCCCGTTGGCACTCGAGGTTCCAACCCAAGAACCTATGCAACTGGGGGCTACTAGACCTAGCCTTACACCCGAAGAAAGACTGAGACGGTTTTCGGAAAACCTATGCATTTATTGTGGAAATCCTGGACATTTCCTCCGGTCTTGCCCCGTGAAACCTTTAGGTAATGTGAACTCTGTCTGCCAGGCCGCCCCACCAGTATCACTTCCACAGGACACTCACCTCTCCATTTTTCTCACACTACAAGTACATGGAAACAATCATAAGATTCCAGCCATTATTGATTCTGGAGCATGTATGTGCCTAATGGAAACCGCATTAGCTACATCCCTACAGCTACCCGTCAGACCCCTGAGCTCTCCGCTCAACATTACTTTGGCAGATGGTTCTCCTTTGAATTCGGGACCCGTCCTCATGGAGACAATGCCGCTTCACATTCAACTACAGAATGGACACGCTGAGTACCTGCGGTTTGCCCTGATTCACTCCCCACTATTCCCTATCATTCTGGGCCTACCATGGTTAAAGATACATAACCCCCAGATCAATTGGTCATCTGGTGAAGTTCGCTTCCCCTCGGCATACTGTTGTACCTTGTGTTTCCATACACTCAGCCTCACCACTCTTCCAGCCGATGGGGAGTTTCAGGACATTCCATCCATCTATCATGACTTCCTAGATGTTTTCGACCCCAAGGCTGTGGAAAGACTTCCTCCTCATCGATCCTACGACTGTGCGATTGATCTCCTCCCTGGAGCGGAGATACCGTTTGGTCGCACTTACCCCCTTTCAGGTCCCGAACAGACCACCCTAAAGGAA
>CM070043.1:23563914-23574836 GCA_036250615.1 Ptychadena robeensis | reverse complement strand
AATCTTCCACAACTGCCACATATTTGACCCGCTGCAGCCGCAAGAATCCCTCAAGCGCATCCACACAACCTGGGGGGAAGACTGGTGAGGGCATCTGGAAAACCTTTAACCCGCTCCGCCCCCTCCGTCCCTAAAATTTAGTCCGCTGCTTCGCCTAGTCGGCCGAACTCAAACCTTGTTACCCCCCTCTTCCTGAGACCGGGGGAGCCCTCTCATCCACCGGTCTCCTCGGGGCAATTTGGCGGCCACCTTGGTCCGGTCGCACCGCGCACGGGCCCATCCTGGACGGAGTGGCCCGGAAATTTAGGCCGCGGCTATCGGCCTAGTCGGACCGTATCATCCACATTCCCCCATCAGAACCTGGACTCTGAGGTTCTCCTCATCTCTACTTCTCTTCTTCTTCTCAGTCTTCTCTCTTTCTCTCTCTCTTCTCACTCTTCTGGTCTTCTTCTTCTTCTGTCTGTCTCTCTCGATCTTCTGGCCTCGTGTCTATCTTCTTTCTCTGGCTCTCTCTCTGATCTCTCTCTCAGTGCTGATGGACTTCTACTCTGGTTTCTCTAAATTCTCTCTTCTCCCCCCCCCTGTCCCATCCGGAGACCCCCCTAAAGCTAGCCTTCCGCCTACTGGCTACATCCAAGGCAACTCCCTGCGTCCTCCAGTCTGGAGCCCAAACATGGAGACCGCGGCTCCGCGCACACCACCCGGCTACCTGCACCAATTTAGTGGCACTGGTCATCCTGAAGCTCCTGCCCACGGTGTTGTCGCCCAGGACCCCCTTGCTGACCCAACAACCCTCACTTGTCACCACTCCAACCTGTTCCACAACCCCAAGAGGAGCGACCGAACTATGGCTGCGCTTCGGCCCTAAGTACTACCCTATGCCTACCATCCACCTCCCCTGGAATCTTCAAGCCCTAATCATCTCCCGGACTCCAGTGGCATTGACCCTTTGGATTTATTTGTTGACTGACGTGAACCTACTGCTATTGCTGTTACGCCCAACATACTCTGGCCCACATCACCCTGTTTGGAAAAGAAAACTGCCCTAGCCACCGTCAAGGACTAACGTGCCATTTTTGTGGCCACAGCACGCTTCTACATTGCTACAGCTACGGTGGCCTCCCTCCACCAGTATCCACTGCTCTTCCTCGGAATACCTGTGCTCTTGTATCTATACTCCAATACGTCTAGCCCTCACGTTCCATCGTTGCTACCAATTCTTTGGGTCCCTATGGGCACTGGGGTCCCGTAAGATTCAACCCTACAGACAACGGCCCCCACCCTAGGACCAAAAAGACTTTAATCGTTTTTCAGTACAAATCCCGGTTCTCCCCCTAGAACCACCCGCTTCCGGCACTAAACCTAACCCTAGTCAATCTGCACTCAGCCTCAGGTCCCCAGAACCACCAGTGGATAAGGCACGAAACGACTTTTCTCCGAAAAGGAGCGATCATGAGGCACCAAAAAGTGGCCAGAAGAGACCCTGAATCACCTCACCGCCCTTGAGAAAATACTTACTACCCTCTTCAAACGTGATATACAGAAGATGTTCCTGAAATTTGACAAACACGAACACGCCCAACGACATGGTACAAACTGAAGGAGGGCCCTCACCAGCCTACACCCCACGTCTGATCCCGTGGAATCCTCCACAGCCGCTCTGAACAGCGCAGTTCATTCCCGACAGGAAGTGTGGGGGCACATCCACCATCCTACAAGAATTTTGGGTCAGGAGGACGATTCTGAGGACCGTAACACAGAAATAATATTCGCATCAGGGGAACCCGGAATCCTGTGGGGACTCCCGACCGCAAATCCACCTTCACCCGCTTAGTTCAATACCTCCTAGGGCACGAATGAACCATTCGACATAGATTTGACAGATCCACGCACCCCCTGCGGCCCGGTCATCCTAAGTTAACAACCCAAGATGTCCTATGCAGGGCATTTTTATCTTCAGAAGGAGAGAACATGCAAAAAGCCAGGGCATGGGACATATTGACTTGATGGCATCCCGGTCTCCCTCTTTCCTGATAGCTGCAAACGAACTCTAGATGGCGCCGGTCCCGGCGCCATTACCGAAGGCAATGCAGAGGCCAACATCCTTATACAGGGGGCTACCCGTTCAAAGCTCCAAGTGCGACGCCAGGATAAACTCATCATACTAACTATACTGCGCTCTCCAGCAGATCTACCTTCCTTCACCAGCTATTGGACTGCCGGAAATGGAGCTTGACCCTGGCCGAACCCGCCCTACCACCCACCGCTTCCTCCACTACCAAGCCTTCATCGTGGCAATCCGATAGAGGAGACGAGCCGACAGAATCCACCCCACCTCGCTGACCTCAGATGTTTGGACGCTTATCCTTACCCCTTTGTCTCATGTTTTACTTTCTAAGAGGCGTGTTCCCCCCCGCATTCATAGTCACGTTTTAGTACCATGTTTTTAGTAGAGGCCCTCCCCTTTCCCATATGGGTATGTCATTGATTTTGCCCTATATCTATAGTCTTCGCTCACAGTTGATAATATGTTGGGACTCAGACGTACAGTTATCCTTCAGTCCCAGGTTGGCCCTTGGCGCAATTCCCCTCCCCCTCTAGATTTTTTCCTAGGTCTCCCCCCTAATAGGGGCCGAAAGACGTTGTACGTTCTGTCTTTTGTTTGACCTATTGGTCGCCCTTAGCATGTTTGCCAATGTTGAAAAAAGTTTTGATTTACATGTTTTTTTTTTTCTTTCTATGTTTGGTGATGTTTCCATTGTCTTCCCCCCTCTCTCTCTTTCTTTCTCTCTCTCTCTCTCTCGCCTTTTTTCTTCTTTGGCAGACGGAAGGTTCAGATGCCCCGTTTGCCGGCGCTTCTTCATCAATCTATGCTAAAGTCACCTGCACCTCCTTGAATGTCCAAGTGATTTATATCCGCCGCGATAAGAGGTCTCAGGTATTGACAGACCATGCATACACAGGGTTGCTCCAGATTTCTTTTCTACAGAGACTCATTTCAAAGCCTCGGCTGACCTTCCATGCCTCCCCGACAACTTTGACACAATGGTTTTTTCCCGCCATAACCCAAACCGTCAATCTCTGGGGTGGCTTATTGGTATGCATAATCTCTACATTTCCAAATGATCTTCGACACACAACAGGCTGACACTGATGGCAGACCACCATTTGTGAAAGGTACTATATATGCAAACTTTTCCCACTAGCAAATATTCTCGCCTAATCCTGACCCCTGTCGCCTTCCTGCTCTGCGCTTCCTGGGTAAAAGTACAGAACGTCGCTGAGGCAATGGTGGTTTGGGAGGAGATTTTAATCTGACTCTACTCCAGATATAGACTCATCCGCTAAACGAAGCTACTTCTCACGTAACAAATTAAATAAATTAAATTAAGCTCCAGTCCATGCATTGCTTGATGTGTGGCCATTAATTCACCCTCTGTTCGAGACTTCACCATTACTTCGCCCTCCATAAGTCCTATAGCAGATAGATTACTTCCTGATCACGCATCCCCTGCGAGACTGTAAACCTTCCTCCCACATTGCTCTCATATTTGTCCCCAGATCATTGCCCCAGACGCGTTGCTCTTGTAAGCCCGGACACAAGTAAACCATCCCCACATGGAGACTGAACGAGGACTTTGCTTTAGCTGACCCGGCTATCAGACAAGACCTAGTCCACTAGCTATTACAACAGATTGTCAGGTTAATCATGTCGAAGACGATACGTCTCCCACTATTAGTGGGAAACGCTAAAGCGTCATAAGAGCGTATTAATCATCCGCTCATGGCTCCCTTCTCAAGCGTGTGCGCTCGTGCCCGCTTCACGCCTCTCCTCAGTGAAATTCAATATGTGGAAGCCACTCCGAGCCTCAGTGGATGCTGAGGTCTTCCAAAAGCTATATCGTAAATTATCTAAAACGCTCTGAACTGCGATGCTTGTTTGATTTATCCTACCTGAACACCGTGACTGTCTGGTCTGCGTCCCTAACCAGTATGGAAACAAACCTACCGATTACTGGCGAGGTCATTAAGGCCAAACAGTCTCAGACTTACATTCCTAAGATCGCCACATCTCCAACATAACCCAAACTCGCATCTGCACTCGACTAATTGTCCACCTTTCTAAATACTACTCTTCTCTATACTATATAATTTGAGAGAGCAATAACGTGTTTTTCTCCTCTAGCAACACCTCCCTCCTCAGCCTACTGGACTAGTGGCGAAAACCACATTACACTGTCTCTCTGACATCCCTTAATGACCTGGCCCTGCCTTTCTCTCACGAAGAAGTATCAGCCACAATCACGCTTTACTGCGGGAAAGAGCCCCCCTGCCCCTGACGGATTTACAGCTTTTTTTACAAGACTTCCTGACTGACTTATTACCTACTTTACTTACTGCATCCAAACTCTGTTTCTGACAGACTTACCTTCACGAATCAAACTCAAGAGGCACAATATTTCGTGTATCCCAAAACCGGACAAGGACCCATCACAGTGTCAAGCTACCACCGCCCCCATTCCCTAAGTAATGGGATTTAAAAATAATAACGCCAAATGATTGCCAATAGATTGAGTTTCATTGTTCCCCAGCTAATACACTGGAACAAGTCGGATTTTGTGCCCCATAAGAAGGAAGGGACAACACCATCAAACACTCCTCTTATGGAATATGCTCAACTTAACAATAATTCCTCCTTGCCCTCCTTTCATCGACGCCGAAAATGCATTGATCGTCTGGACTGGCAATTTATAGAGCCCCGCTTTCAGCAGATAGGCATACAACCTCCGGCCTTTTCGCAAATTCTTGCCCTATATACAAACCATCGGCTAGAAATTCGTAGTAATGGTAACCTGACTGACCTTTCAACATCTATAACGGCACGAGAACAGGCTGTCCCCTTGCCCCATTCCTATATATTTTATGTATGGAACACCTGCCAATGCTATTCTTGACAACCCAAATATACAAGGTTTGACTATTGGGCATCGCCAAACTAAATGGTCTCTTTCGCGATGACATGCTTTTGTATGTCTCCAATCCTACTCCTTGCCTCCCGTCCCTCCTTTGTTCAGAGTTTTTTCCTCTTTTAATTCGCATAGTATTTCAAGTCAACCTCTCCCAATCCATGCAACGGATGTATCCCTGACAGATAGGGTGTCACTAATTAAAATAACGTTCCCCTTTGTTTTGGGCTACCGCTAGCATCAAGACCTGGGTATACATATTCCAAAGAACTTTGCGAACCGTTACACTCTGCCAATTAATGCCACCCTACTATTCTCTCATCGTGGAAGATGAGAACTTTGAAAAACGTACTTCACTCCTGGTTTGGTCGTATCGAACGTCTAAAGAATGGACATACTAAACTACCGAGACTTTCTTATCTGTTTCAGACCGCTCCCAATCCCTACATGTCCCCCCTTTTTCTTTTCTAAACTCCGCTCTGCTTCTTCGCTACTTTGGTCTCCGCCTACAGCCCGCATACCATGCAAAACACTGGTACAAAATCTGCGGGAGTGTTAGGTCTTCCTGACATAAAACTTTATTACGGCATCACACTTGTCCCACATCACCGACGCCAATACGGCAATGATACAAATTGTGGGTGCGACTCTTTTGATTCATCTCCCCTATTCCCCCTGTCCTCAATTCCCCTGGATAACGCTAAGGCACGTTCACTGTGCAAACCCCCGTTGGTTTTAATACCCCCACACTGCGGTCCTGGGACCATCTAGTATCCAGATATAGATTTTCGCTTCAGATCTAGACCTCTGCATCAAATAATGGGAAATCCTGATGTCCTCCGCCGGGTATTGAAACAAATTCATGCGCAATGGAAAAGGGCCCCCTTACGCTCCGCGCTCAGTTACCACCGCTGCTAATGCTCATTGCAAGCTTACCATCTACCCTCCGACACATCCTTCCCTCACAGGGGGGGTAGTCACTGGCTAATTCCTTTGCAACTAAGAAATATTTAACACACATACCAAAGGGGAGACCCCTCTTCGTGACACTACCCCTTTTTGAGGACTTTGGCACACTTTCACACGACCCCCGTTACACCACCTATCATGCGATATAGACATCTGCCTCGTACTGTTTGTATCAGGGCGTCCGAAGTTACGTTGTCTGCCTGGGAGAAAGACTTTAAACTGTCCAGTTATCATACAAGGAGCTCTCAAAATATTGCTTTATCGCCATTCCCTCAGCTGCTCCCTACAAAAAAAAAGTTTTACAGCCAGGAGCGTAGCTTTAAAGTCTAGCAATGTGTATACAAATGTCCCGCCACAATTCATAGATTCTCCTCTTCCCGTTCGGTGTCTAGCCTTGTTTGGAGATGCGGAGGTTCGAAGGAACTCTGTTCCACCTGTGTGGTCCTGCCCCCCTCTTGCATTCTGAATCGTAGATTCAGTCTCTATACTACGATTACTAAGTCGTCATAACCTTGTGAACCTCCCGGATAGCACTCTTAACCGATATCCCAGGCCCCCGGCCTAAAGCCAAACGCCGTCTTACTGGCTTAACTCGCTTTTTTCTTTTTCTAGCTGCAACGTCAGGTCATCCCTCGCATTGGAATCGCTACATCCCCACCCCTGGGAATGGGCGTATGAAAATGGAAGGACTATAGCGCATTGAAGCTTCTATAAGCCTCATCTCAGAGAACGTTTCGCCAACGGCACAGTGACACCTGGACTGATGGTCAACTGTTTGCGGACTCTGACGAGTTCGCACGTTGGATAGGTTTATCCCCGCCTAATTAGACCGGCTCTCTGACCTCTGCCCGCAAATCTCTTTTTTTTCTCTTTCCTTTCTCTCCCTTCCCTTTTTCTTGTGCTGTCTTTTCATCCGCCCTTTATTTTATTTTTATTTATCATTCGTCTTCTTTTTCTTCTCTTTTCTCTTTTGTCTTCTGTGATGGTTGAATTTTGTGCTTTTGCAATTTTTAATTGAGGAGTCTTTATTGGACTCCATGTTGTAGATTGATTTAACTTTGAAGCTTTTTATACAGTGTGTAAGCAGCTACTATATCAGTCCAAGCACTTCTTCCTTAGCTGATAACATTTGAAGATCATAAATGTATGTAGTTGCTATGTTCTAATATATCTCAATTAAAATTCTTATTGTTTAAAAAAAAAAAAAAGAAAAAAAATGGGGAGGGAGGTGGGGAGTCTTCTCTCGTCCGTCGCCGGGTTTTTAACCACCGCACATTTCCCCCTCTTCGTGACATCACATGCCGTAAATGAATAATACCTTCGCATCACACCCCAGTCATGCACCCACTGCATGCATGGTCCCTGGTGGGGTAGGATGAAAGAAGACACCCAGTGAAGGTATCATTTCAGAAGAAGCGGTCCAGCACAGAGGTTACCCCACGGGATTTAGGGTAGGTAATTACCATATTAAATCCCTAGATTTTTTAATGTAGTTACGTGTAATGAAGGGGGAGGCTCCACAAATATGTTTCCATTGTTTGAGTTCCACTTGATTGAGAGACTTTATTCTTATAAATTATATTCTATCATCAAAAACCCTTTGGCTACTACTTGAATTCTGTGTTTCCATCAGATCTGGTTCACACATCTTCTCCTGGTAATCATCTTAATTTGGTTGGTGATGAATGTTTGCCTGCTCAGGGAACACATTTGCTTGACTGGGTAACACTAAACAAGCAAGGATTCTTGCAAGTTTAGAGGTAGAACAGTGCTGATGTCTCTCTGGAATGGGGAGTAATAAGGGTCGATCCTGTGCTCTGCATTTATTTCCCCTCTGGTTTCTTTGTATCTAACACCTAATTGAGCACGGGACCCTTTCCTTTCCAAAAGGTATAATAAATATCTGATGTTTTCTGCAACATATAGTTTTAGCCTTAAAAAACGATAATAGTTTTTTTTCTTATTTACTCATTGGAATGCCAGACTGCCCTTGCTTGGAAATATCCGCTTCTGTACTATTTAGAGGTAACCTTTGCAAGTCTGTATATGTTGTACCTAAAGTTTTCTAACTACCAACTCTTCTCCACCTGCCTCTTAAATATCCCCTCCCACACACCAATGGCACTCTTTTACATACTACAACATACACCATATTAATCTGAGAAAGTTCTAAAGCGGTCATAGATCTTTAGATTCTATGCAAATTTTTGCAGCAGATCGGCTTCTCGTGTATGATGTCATCATGCACTGTCTGCTAAAAATCGCCCGTGCGCCCTTTGTGTGCCGGCATTTACTTTGGTGGGGAACTCGTGCATGTAGGTCATGTATGGCAGCATAAGTTATGACAGTATATTAGAGTTTTTTGGACACTTTAAACTTCTCCCACCGGCCCCCATCTCATCAATGTCTTAATGAGAAGTGTGTGTTATGAGCATAGTCATATAGTGGACAAGAAATAACCATTCCGAAAACTGAAAGACAATTGACTAAAATGTCTTTGTATGCTGTATTCTTCAATTGAAACACCTAAAGCATTGTTTGACCCCATAGTATGCCACTTTTTTACTCATGACCATAAATACAGTTTCAAGAAGAACATACTTTTGGCATGTAAAGAAGTATGCGTTATGGTTGACCATCCCCATACTATGGCCTATATACTATATTCAATGCCATTTGTGGCTCACTGACTATATGGGATTTGCTCACAACAGAGTCTTGTGAGTCTTTAACAGGCCATCTCCATGGAATTATACGAAGGTCCTCCAGGCGCATGCAATCTAACAGTGGTTCTCCTCTAGTTCAAGGAAACCCATTGTTCCTCAATCATAATGTCAAGAATCCACCCATGAGGCCTCCCAGGATTCACCAGAGAATTCTTGCAAAGGGCAGCGCATAGAATCCAACTCAAATATCCTTTGCAGCTTTCAAAAACCACCTACACCAGAGGAAATCAGGAAAAACAAACGGATCACACAACCAGCACAAACTCGACCTATGGCAGCAATCTGAAGGAAATATAGAAATATAAGGATGGTGGCAACTGGGTTTTAAATTGCAGCGAATAACACGCATGATAACGATCATCTTGGTGTTAAATCTTACGGGAAAAAAATATTCAGAATCGCGGGCAGCGGCCCTACTGAGAAAATATATTTTATCTACAACTGTTTTGGCATGCAGTGTGAACAATAGGGGCCTTTTGATTTCAAAGAGCTGCCTTGGTTGGCACGTCATCCAGACTGAGGTGCTCAAAAAGGTCATAAAAAAGACCAACTATGAGTTAAACGTGGGTGACCGCCACGATGAGAAAACCGGTCCAGACCGTCCACCTAATCACTGCTATATCAAACTTTATGTGGTGATGGGCAAACTGCATAGAAAGGATGGGGACAGAACATATGAAGCTGGTGACAAATTGGCCATAGTACTTGATTTAAAGATATGGCCATTCCAAAGAAATATCTCAAAATTGACTAAAATACAGAAAATGAGCAATTTTCTGATTGAAAGTGATTGCGGTTTACCCTCCCAGGCACTTTGTTGGTCATCTGGTGTGTTCTCCTCTGGCGCCCTCCTTGTGTAGATCTACCACCAGCTAATTGTCATCTCCTGTGGTCCTCATGGTAACTTTTTAATGGAATAACACATGAAGTAAAAGACCGTGCACGGCCTTCAGATGGCTCTTTTGTCCTGACTGTTTCTATATATAGGATGGTTAAGCGGAATTTGCCCCCCCCCCCCAATCCTTGCAGGCTGTTGTAAATTATAGTGATGCCACACCTACCTATTAAATAGAATGCAGGTATTAGAAGTTAAGGCTTCTGTGTTTCATAGGGGAAGATTACTTGCTGACGGCAGATTACTGCTAGACCACATTTAGTCCCTATCTTATGCATAGCAATTCTGGCCAAAACAATATATTATATAATTTTTACTGAGAATTAAGTTTATTATACTTTAACTTATATCTAACACATGTTATCCTTTACCTAAAGTCGAACCTACCGTCAATGCTAAACAAGTTAAAAGTATTCAAATTACCACCAGTAGTATAACATAAATTAAATAACTTGTTTTAAGTTGTTTATCCTTATTTTTCCTCTTCTTATGGTTTTGCGCAGTATATCATCAATTTTAATAATGATTTTTAAACCTAAAAGTGGTCATGTTGAAATCTGGTTAAATGTTTAAAAAACCAAATTTTTTTAAAAGAAAATTGAACAAAATATCCTCACTGTTAGGTTGGAGCATCGTAATATCATCTGGAGAATACTGTTATTGTTAATAGTTTGGCAAATGCTGACACAGCTGTGTCCCAGCAAACACAAGTTCTTTGGACCTTCAATTAGTTGCTCTTCACAGTAGACATCATAGTGGAGAGCAGTGCCATGGGATAACCAGCTGGGGGCGCTTGTCAACCATCCCACCCACCTGAAAACTTTGCCTGGTAACTCAACTGGGATGTTCAATCTCTGGGAACTGCTTGAGCTTTGCAACTATTTTGGGTACTCTGCTTTGTTTATTTGTTAGCTCAAGAATTGGATATGGGCCTCTGAGTCTTATAATTAGGTTCATTTCTCCATGAACTTGATCCCGTGGAATCCTCCACAGCCGCGCTGACAGCGGCAGTTCATTCCCTACAGGAAGTGGTGGGGGCACATCACTCATACCTACAAGAAGTTTGGGTCAAGGAGGACGATTCTGAGGACCGTAACAGAAGAAATAATATTCGCATCAGGGGAATCCCGGAATCTGTGGGGACTCCCGACCTCAAATCCACCGTTAACCGCTTGTTCAATACGATCCTAGGGCACGATGAACCAGTCGACATAGAGTTTGACAGAATCCACAGAACCCCCGGCGGCCGTAATCCTAATTTAACCAGACCCAGAGATGTCCTATGCAGGGTGCATTTTTATCTTCAGAAGGAGAGAATCATGCAAAAAGCCAGGGCAATGGGACAGATTGACTTAGATGGCATCC
>CM070043.1:23499141-23511468 GCA_036250615.1 Ptychadena robeensis | reverse complement strand
GTAGCTAGGGAACTAACCGTGTTGGATATGACATTGTCAGTGATGGGGTGATTGATGTTACTCGTGGTGTGATCAGTGGTGAGGTAATTAGGGTTGCTAGTGACCGGATTGGGTGTAGGTGGGGGAATGGAATCTTGACATTCATTTGCTTCTTTGTTCAAAGATTCAGAGGAGGAACTGATGCCGCCCTCTGAGTAACTTAGGTCTGGGGACGCATATTTCGATTGAAATTGCGTCTTTTTCCCTCAGATGTATTTGCCCTTTGTTCTGGGTATTGTTGTCTCTTTTTCCCGGCCCCAACATTAGCTGTTTGGATATTGAAGCGTTCAGTTGTATATATTGGGTTGGGTCAGTTGGTGGCATGTGTAGAGCTCCGAGAGCTCTGAGAACTCGCATCAGAGTCCGACTTCTGTCTGTACCCGTCCTAATACTGTTTGACGCTGCTGTTTATGGTTTTAATGTAATAAATGTATTTGATAATAAAAAATTTATTTTAAAAGTATTAGTAAATTTGTGACAAGTACGATGTGCCTTTAAAGCCCCACCCTCTCTGCCCCCCATCCATGTCCGGTTTTGTTACACCCTTGTATCACGCCTATTTTTGCCACTGCTGTTTGTCCTATGTAAAGGAACTGTCTACAAAGGGTAAGAAAGATTAAACCAGAGGTTATGTGGGTTGGAACTCAGTAGGAAAGTGTTATTTTCTACTAGTGGTAAGTTAGCTTAGTGGTTGACAGCTTCCATGCAGTTGACCTTTTCTGTTCATTAACCGATACCACTCCAGCACCATCATGCTCATTCAATATTAAACCAACGTCCAAGATTCAATCACCACCACTGTTTATGGTTGGCTTCTGCAGAGATGCCACTAACTCACCAATCTTAACCAATACTTCTATTAAAGTTATTTTCTCTTGTGTTCCTTTGGTAAGATATCCCTTCAGTGTATTTATTACTTATTGCTTTGGGTCCCTGTTGGAGGGATCCTCATTCACCATCTTCTGCTTAAGTGATAACATGGTCATTGATATGGTAGTAGAAGGCAAATATACCAAAGCCTATTTCATGCTTCTCATATGGACCTCTGAAAATGAATTGTTTTACACTGCTTTCAGCTACATGGGTCACTGGGGACTTGATTAACAATCCAGTTATTGCTTATAAGAATACTTATACTTGAACATCTATAACCTTATAAAAGAAACAAATACACCACTTACTGCCTCCTTCTTCTTCTAATATTAAGGGAACTTGTCTGTATATCAACATTAGAATCATATGGTATAATAAGACACAGCACAACAGAGTGTGTTTTGTAGCCATTTATACAGTTGATGGATATTTTTGACTAGCTACAATAACAGTTGTCTCTTGTCAGCAAAGCTATTAAATAGCAGGGCTCCTTTCAAAAAAGAGAAACATGACATACCTTTCAACAAAAACAAGAGATTAACTCCTCCCACCCTGATTCTCCCATCAGAACACGTTGGTCATAAACCGACCTTCCGTTTTTTTTTTTCCACCCCAACGGTCACTGGTATTTTGCATTGCAATCTACTGGAGACCTTTGTGGTGGTAAAAACATTAAACTGATGCAAGAAGGACCTGCAAAGTGGTTAATGCAGAGCAGTGATTTAAAAAAAATATTTTTCAAATACATATAATAATTTAAAATATATAATTTCCTATTATTTCTATATTTGTTTTTTTGTCTTGGTCAGCAAAGGAAACAAAAGCTTTGGCAAAAATTTTTGTCAGAGAGGTGATAGCAGTGCTCCCTAGAGGTATAGGAGAGAATTTCAGGACAACCTCAGCCGATAAACACCAGACTCTGTACGCCACCAAATGTTGTGCTTGGTACTGGGCTTAGGTGACACAGCTGGTTACAGAAAAAGAGACTTTTTACTGATATGATCAAGTCACAGTCTATACCCGTCCATCCATGCCTATGTACATCGCCACTTAGAAAAAGGTGTTAGGAAAAGAGACAGATAAAAGGAGGGGAAGATGAGAGAGATAGGAGAACAAGAGGGAGGGAAAGTCGAGACAGAAAAACTACAAATAGAAGCAAGTTCACCAAGATGAATTGAAAGATGTAAACTAAGTTGGTTCAGATATCACTGTCAATCACAAAGTCTATTTGACAAATATTTAACAAAGTTTTGGAGAGAAAGTCTGTTGCCAGTATCCAGTAGCTCTGGATTCCACAGTCGGCACTATCCAAGATAATACTGCTCGCCAAATAGCTACATGATTGAACAGGAAGAGAGTGGATTACGAATCTGACAACTGCAAGCTGCACCACAGTACTGGCGGAATGTTTGGTAGCAGCTGTGGTCTGCTTCGCTGCTCCATTGCACTGGGTTGGTTGCAAGGGCTTCGGCTGGTAGCCGGTTGAGGATGCTGGTATTGACAGCAAGGGCAGCTAGGCCATAGTCTGTAAAGAGCACTGTTTCTCTTTTGCAGGTAGGGCAGGAGATAAACTTGTACTTCGGACAAGATTCATAGAGGATCTGAAGGCATTCTTCGCAGACAGAGTGGAGACAAGACAAGATACGTGGCCTCTTGTTGGTAAAATTGTACATGTGACCACAAGTTGGACATTCTAAAGGCTCACAAGGAGTGGATGAATGCAGCACATACTGGTTTACAATGACTTCATCTGATGGAGTTTTACGGTGGTAACAAATCTCTGTGCTCGCCTTCCGCTGGCCGGGGTAGATCTTCTCTCGCCGAGGTGGAGGTGGTGTCCTGGGAAGCCCCAAAGTGCCTGGAGTGCACTCTCGATTAGGCATCTCCCCACAGGCCTGATTTACAATAATTTCTGACTCTGAAGGCCAGGCCCTTTTGACAACTAAAGGGGGGTCCCTTCGTGATGGAGGACCATACCGTGGCTGTGAGTTTTGACACTCAGAGAACTTCTCTGCCTGTATGATCTTCATGGCCTCCATTTTGATGATGACCTGTTGCCCTTTTAGACAGGACATAAGAATTTTTTTCACATTACTGTCCGCAACTTTGTTTTCTCCTAGAGCCCCCTGCATGTGGCTAGTGGAATGTGGGAACGTTTTTACACTTAAAAATATCTATTTGGCAAAACGTTGCTTCTGGAGAAGCCTCGGATAGTAGGTTGACCTAAGTAGATGTCCATGCTCTCCAGCACCTTAGCAAATAGTCAATGGCGAAAACTCAGGTGAGTAGTCTCCAAGTAAAATAGAATTCTGTAGGTATTGTGCAAGGTCCAGAATCCGTAACATGCTATAACAACAGTGTTCCAAAGCTGTAATCCAACATCTATTTTCAGATATCTTCAATTGAGATGGATATGTGGATTCCCAGATTTTCCAGGCAAGCGTGATTCTTGAAGACGGGCTTATCAATACAACAACATCCCATCAAGGGCATTGTGTACCTTTTGAGCAGGTGCTCCACCTCTTTGTGCTTTATTGCTGTTTGTGTGCAAGGCTAAAGAATGTTTTATCAAATTCCTTTCTTCTGACAGCCTCTTTTGCTCCCACTAGCAGGTCGGTTGCATTCCAGGAGGCTGAAGATCTCTGTGAAAGGTTGGCATGGGTTAGATGCATATACAGGCGTTCTGTTAAAGTCTCTGGCCAAGAGGTGGAGTCATGAAACCTCTCTGGGTCTATATGGAGTCTTCAGTAAAGAAGGCACTGAGTCTACCTCTGTCAATGATTACCTCCTCTACTGCTGAATCGTCAAGTAAGAGACCCTCTGCCTCTTTAAGCACCTGTGCACAAAAAAATACAGAGAATTTTAACACAAAGGGCTTGCTGGCATTGTTATAAAATTTAACTTTCATGTATTTAGCAACATTCACTAAAGCAAATTGAATAAAACAGAAAGAACTAACCAAAATAAGTTGCATAGAAAAAATTCAACAATGTAACTTATTTGAGAAGTTAAGTTGGTCATCCTTCCTCTCTGTGCTATTTTTCTAGGGTCACTGGATCAGGAATATGGCTGAGCAGAATTATAATGAAGATGAAATATGTACTCCAGCTTTCCTGAAGTTCAGCATTAACACAAGCTTTGTATAAATCACAGTGGAGCACGTGCAAGGGGCTGGTGAAATTTTGTTTTATGTAAATAAAGTTTCAAAATATTCAAGTAAAGTCTTGAGAGAAAGAGATAACATCAGTTTCACTTAATTTTTTTTAGGCTGTTTACCTGCCAGCTTATCCCCCCCCTGCTTGTGTGTTTTGTTGCAATTTCCAATATGGTTTTGTAAGCTGTAATTCAAATTAAATTCTTTAGTGATTTTCAATTATGACTGAATTTTTAAAATGTGTAACTTAAGAGTAAGCAAATACTCTAAATAAGGGGTGAGTTGAAAACTGTAATCAGTACTATGATAAAAACTAAAAATAAACACAATTACTAGGTCTTATATTAAATATGGTCCATCTATACTTCTGCATCTATATCTGCATTGACCTTTATAGGAAAACTGTAAGCTGCAGTATCCGGTAGGGAGAATGTATGAGACACAAATAAAGAACTATTCAGCTCAATCAAGGAAGATAAGGAAATGCTTTTGTTCTATTTATTGAAGCACACACTGTATTTTGGGTTCCATTAACACATTATGGCACCCCAAGTATACGCTGCAGGGGATGGAAGAAAATAGTGTTGTGTTTTACCTTAACTTTGTCCCAGTGTCACAGGAGGTTGTGTGCTTCTGTCACATAACAACTGCTTGACTAATGCCTGCCATACACCCACAGATGGGTGCCGACAGACATGCTCCGATATGCACCGGAATGCAAACGTGATGACGTCATCACGTTTGCACCCTGGTGCATTATGGGGCTCCTTCAGTCGGCCGGCACCCTTTGTGTACGCCGGTCTTCATTGAAGCTAATGGCATCGGCTTCCATCGGACAGAGATTATCGGACATGTCCGTTCTCTGGCTGGTCGAGCTGTGGGGCGACAAGGATCTGTCGCCCCATGTGGGCACATGCCGATAAGCGGACGATTTTTCCGCTGACGAACAGCGCGAGCACACACGCCCGTAGGTCCGGTGAAAAATCGCCCGCCTATCGGCATGTGTATGCCAGGCATTAGGCTGGTGTGCACAGAATGATTGTAGTTGTATATACTTGAATGCAAGTTATTGCATATTAGTGTCGAGACATACACCTGCAGAGGTAGTGTCCCCTTTAAGATTCTTGATCATGATTCCCCTGGGTACCAAGAGAAGGAAGGGTTCCGCTCCCAGGAAGCCGCTCAGCAGGGAACTGTCTAATGGAGTAGGAGTGACTGGGCATGCTACCAACTCTGAGACCTGCTACCCGCCACAGTCTAGTCCGGTGTGTGGGCAGATGGGGAGCGCAATAGTACACAACTCTATTCTAAGCTTCAGCTCTGAGGAACAGCTGCTTTACCCATCACAGACCTGTGCCAGTGGATACAAGTGGGGTGGTCCCGACCGCATGGCGCAGTCCTGAATGCTACTGGGGGTACTGCCTTTTTCGTGTTCCTGCCAACCTGCCGCAATCACCCTTTGGACACACAAGTACTGACCATTGCTGGCCCTTTTTTCCTTGACCTCATCTAGGCATTGTGGTCTAAGCAGCGTGGGTTACCTAGAGATAGGGTTACCCTGCCTCTGTATTTCACTTTACCTTGTTGTGTGTTACAAGTTATATTGTTAATCTGCAAGACCCCATTGGGCCTCATTTGAAATAAAGGTCATTGTCGCATAAGCTGCCTCTTGTTATCGGTTGATTCCTGAATCTTTACACTAGTGCTAGTGGACCACCATTTGGATTGCCTATATGGAGAATGGGACTTCTTTGAGAAAGGGTTTAGAATTCAAAAGAGAAGTAAATACCAGCTACAAAATATTACTACTGTCTTGATGAAAAGCAGCCAAGGATATTTAGGAGAACTGGTGGCACAGAAAAAGAGCAGAGTATCTCTTAAGAGAATAGAGTATGAGGGAAGTTTTTGCAGAAAAGGGAAATTGTGTAAAGAGCTTTGTAATATTTGTACAAATGATGCAATAAAAGCATACACGAATGTTGTATGACAAGAAAAGAGAAAGTTCTAGATCTTTAGCCAAAGACTAAATTGCCATATAATCAGGGGTGCACATAAGTGGTACTCTGGAACTCAAAAAGTGGCCAAAAACTAGCTATGCGTACCTGCATTATTGTTACAAAACTCATATGCGTACTAACAACTTAAGCTAGCCATACATGGTTCAATTGACATCAAATCGATCATCAATTCGATCGAAGTTTTCGATCATTAAATCGATGTCATATCTTTGCATTTTAATCCAGTACATTATAATAATCGTGGCAAAAGGACACTGGGGGACACACATTACATTAGGAGATGTATTCACAGAGATCGCATTTGCATGCTTGTGTGTCAGTGAACAGACACACAAGCCATTACAATGCATGCTTGCATGGTTTAAATGACTGTATTGCATTTCCCTCCTCCCAGAAGATACAGTATGCTAATTGATTGAATCGAATCTCAATTGGACAGGTCAAACAACAGTACAAAAAATGAAACACAATGTGGGGACAATCAATCAAAATTTTCCAACTGGTCCGATCAAATTTCGATCGAGCAAAATGACAATTAAAATCGAATTTCAACGATCGTACCATGTGGACATGCTTCAATTTTCAATCGACCTAAAAAAATTGATCGAATTACATTGATTGTACAGTCAATTGAACCATGTGTGGCTAGCTTTAGAGGCAATCCGTGTCTGGGCAGCCACAGCTCAGGTGCACCCGAGGAGTCTGGCTGTCAGCCATAGAGGGGAAAAATCAGCAGCACAATCGGCATCCATCCACCATTAAATAGCTGTACAACTTCATTTTATTATGTATACACTACTGTCAAAATTCTTTCCGTTTTAATTGTTAACTTTATACAATTTATGTCACTTGGATAACCTTAGGGAAACATTATTAACTATGAATTATTGCAGTTAGGGGTGTGAATTTGGGAATATAAGTTGCTAAGCCAAACTAAAAGAGTGGTTTTCTAAAGGTTGCCATACCCGATTTTTGGGCCGATCGACCGCCGTGTGCGCTCCCACCAATTGGCCAGCGGTGGCTCGGCCGAAAATTGGGTGGCCCCACCTGGTGAGATAGACCAGGACTCTGCAGCATAAATTCCTGGCTGATCCCATTACTTTGAATGGGAAAGGCAGTCCCCATTCAAAGTAATGGCCGACACACAAAGGGTGCCCACCGATCAGCTGAGAGGACCCTCATTTACCAAGGCAGCAATGCCTTGTGACTATGAAAGGTTGACATATGGACTGCAGGTAGTCTCAGGAGTTATTTACTAATCCAGAAAATGGTGGGGTTGCACTACTAAGGTATGAGATCTGGGGGTTCAAACTGTGTTGTACTGTGAGAGTTACATTTGACCCAAAGCCAGCTGGTGACCTGTGGATGGAGACTGCTTATCGGAGGATCAATCAAGAGGGAGGTCCATCTGCAGCAGAATCTACTATGTTGGAAGCAGAGGACAGTGAGGGAGAAAGCGAGGAAGACCACATGCATATGAGGTGAGTACCAAACACCATCTCCTGGTACTCATCTGAGGAGCTCACTAAGAAAGTTATGTGCACCCCTGTATATAATATATACATTTTACAACATCTCTCAAATAATTTTAGCCCAGATAGAAAAATGCTAAAGCCGATGTATTATTGGTCAGTGAACTAAATGGCTTTACACTTTTCCAGAGTGGAAAATGCCTCCTTCAGTTTTCCATGTGATCGTAGAAACAAATCGATTGTGAAAGTCGATCATTAGAAAATTGATTCTTTTTTACCTGAATCCATTGATTAAGTGCAGTGGTTAAGTGAATAAATTGCATATAATATCCTTTTTAGAAGTGATTGGTCATGTTGGTAAATGTAAGTGTATCATTCAAATACCTGATGGGTTTTCATGGTATTTTGATTGATTTTTATCCAATGGTACTGTAGAGCATGGACAGAGGCCTTTGAAACAGAATCAATCAGTTTTGAACCGATCACACTGTGTGGTAGTACCATAGATTGGTGTTACATGTGTAACAGTGCCCTCTGCTCCCTGTGCCACCGACATCCGACTCAAGCTCTGCCGCCTTCTGCCGAGAGATCAGGGGGAAAAGGGGGGTGGATGTCTGACTCCATCTCTGACACCTTGGCCCCCTTCCCCTGTGGGGGGGGTCTGCGGTGAGTGAAAGCTGGAGTCCAAGATCAGCCTCCCAGTGTCCCTGACAGTTCATTCTGCTATGGAAAGGGGACACAGAGGGGGGAGGATGATCTCGACATGTCCCCTGTCCATAGAATTAACTCTGCGTGACACTACTTTACACACTCCCTTATGCTATGCTGCAGGGGACCCGTCAAAATCAGCCTCCCAGATCATTCTGCTATGGACAGGGGACACAGGTATATCTGTTATGGGGAGGTGAGTACACTGACCCCCCTGGTGCTATAGTGCTGCCCATACCATAGCGCTGCTGACACAGAAATATGTCTGAAGTGAGGCTGCCATGCAATGAAATAGATCAGAATTTTGTGTCAGCAGACCCCGAGCACAGCCTCCCCTCAACTGATATACCTGTGTCTCCTCGAAATGAGCCTCCCCCTCCCAGTATCACTGACAGTTCATTCTGCTATGGACAGGGGACATGTCACGATCAGTCTCCCCCTCTGTGTCCCCTGTCCATAAGAGAATAAACAGTGACAATGGGAGGCTGTGACGGGTTCCTTGCAGCACAACATAGAGGCGCATGTAGAGGAGTCAACTCCTCCCCCTGTATCTCAGAACACCGGCAGCAAGGGAGGCTCCATGGGACAGCAGCACCCCCGGCAGAGGGAGTGACAATCTCCGTAGGACCGCGCCTGCTCACACCTGTCAAAAAATCATTCTATCCAGCTTCTATTGATCTATTGATCCTGCTCGGTCTAAACGGGAACCAACATGTTGGAAAACCCTGTACCATTTCCATTACTTTGGATGGAGACTGAGGGTCCAAATTCAAAGTATCAAACGGGCTGGCAGCTGCAGAAGTGTTGCGGCTGGATATTGGGCCAGCTTGTCCGCAGCGCGATGACGTCATTGGGTTGGGCTTCCTTAATCTAGAGGCAACTCGAGCTGTGTGTGCTCGGCTTTAGGTAATATTTCAATCCAATCGAATCTATGATCTATCAAGCAAAAGTGGATGTGTGTTTGACCCGTTTACAATGTTAAGACCACTGATATCCCACCAGTAGGTTGGTCAATTAGCATTGAACCAGAAAATATCAAGCATCAGAAGGAAGGTCAAAGGGCCCCTCGAAATAAAACTCCTAAAAACCTCTGAAGAAACCCTAGGTTTCCCTGGAACTCTGACAAAGGTTGCTTTAATTACTATAGTTAAGCAGTAGCCTATATATAGGGGTTAAAGCGGTGGTATGGAGAGGCAGAGAGAGAGACCCCTGAGAAGGGGAAGCTGGGAGGTGGGAGAGAGAGACTACAAATGATGGAGAGAGTTTGGTTTTGTTTTACCTGTTGAAGGTCCAGGGCTGAAGTAAGCTACCTGATTTTGCCTTTGACTTGTTTGATTTGGACTGTTTTCTGAATAAACCATTGAAGTGCTGGGTCCTGCTTTCTTCCCCTGATACAGCAATGACTTCCCAAGCCATTCAGATGGAGGAAGCGTTAAAACAGCTGATAACTGCTCAGGCTCAAACCCAGATACAACAACAGGCAGCCATGGCCCAACAACAACAAGCCCAGTAGTGACATGAAGCGACCATGGCACAGCAACAGCAGGCCCACCAACAATAGCAGAAAGCAATGGCACAGCAATATCAGGTCCAGCAACAACAGCAGGGGGCCATAGCCCATATATATCAACACCAGGAGAAGAAGATGGCAGCAATCCAGGTAGTTTTAGGGCAGAAAGCAGCAGCAGAACCCAGCAACCCTAATAGCCCACGCAAGAGCGTACAGAGGTCCCTACAAAAATGGTGGCCTCAGTCAATGTGGAAGCATACCTGACTCTGAGAGAAGGGTGGCCAGGGAAGGGTTGCCAGAAGCAGACTGGGTAAACACTTTAGCACCCTTTCTGACTGCTCAGCCACAGCAAATTTATTATGATATGGATGTTGTACAGGCTCAGAGCTACCAAATGGTGAAAACGGAGATCCTGGCCAGGTTGAGAGGACCCTCAACTGGACCCTCAACTGGACTTTTAAAGAAGCAAAACCAGCCTGTGTTCAACTACACACTTTACACAGATTGCTGAAGGAGTGTCTACAGCCAGAGGTTCTAACACCAACCCAGATAGTAGAACAGGTAGCTCTGGAACGTTTCATGTGCAGTTTTCCCAAGAAAGTCTAACCATGGGTTACACAGGCAGATCCCAAAAACTTCCCAAAAAGACAATTTTGCAGCTGCAATGGAGCGGTCGTTCTCTAGGTCGGGCCACAGATGCCAGATGGGTGGAGAGAGGACAGAGAGAGGTGGGCTGCTGGACATCTAGCAGCACGTTGGCCAAATAAAAAGGAGCCCATGGAGTCTGGCTGGATCAGACGATGCTCCCTGTATGCTGTTCAAACAATGCATGTTGCTACTTCAGCTAAACCGACGGAACCCCATGAATCATGCAGGTAGATGGACAACAAGTGGCCCTTTTGGACTGGGAGTATGGTAACCCTGCTACAAGCAGGCAAGCTGTCAGGAACGGTGGCACCCCAGGAAAGAGTGGGTGTCCTCTGTATTCATTGGGATGTAAAAGACTACCCTGTGGCAAGGGTGACTTTTGCAACTACTGTGGGGGAGACTCTGCTTCAAGTTGGCATTGTGCCAGGGTTAACGCATGAACTCCTGATCAGCAGAGACTGCCTACTATTTTGGGTCAAAGACCCCTGCGGCTTCTGACGTAATTGGCAAACTTGTGGAAGTGGTTACGCCTCAAATGAAGCTGGGGAACAGACAGGATGGACTACCAGCTAGAGACAAAGGTGTGACAGCTCATGAGGGTACACCTATGCCCACAAGAAAGGCAGAGACAAATCCCCTAACAGTGCTTTCAGGGCAGGAAGTATAGGATGCCTTCTCTGAGCAAGACCTATCCGAGTAAGCGTTGTCCCGGGGGAACTTTGTCAGTGCCCAGATAGGAGATCCCTGCCAGAAGTCAGCTAATGGTTCAAATGGGTTCCCCAGGTACCTGGTGCAGACACTAGATTTCCTCATTTTGCTGTAACTCAAGACTTGCTGTATAGAGTAACCAGGCGAAACTGTGAGGTTGTGGAAAAATTGGTGGTACCCCAGCCTTTTAGAAGGCAGGTGTTGAACCTAGTACATGCCCATATGCTTGGGGGCCACCTCGGAGCTGCTAAAACGCAGGAAAGGGTCTTGCAACGTTTTTTTTTGGCCAGTGGTATACCATGAATAAGGACTTCTGTGAATCCTGCCAACCTGCCAAATAACAGCAACGAATTTTGAAATCCCTTGGTACCTCTCCCCATCATTGAGGTACCTTTAGATCGCATAACGTTGGACCTGGTGGGCCCACTGGTAAAATCTATGCAGGGACACTTGTATATTTTTTTGGTGGTCTTGGACTATGCGACTAGGTATCCTGAGGCGGTCACTTTAAGCAACGTGTCCTCAAAAGTAATCGCACAGGAACTATTCCAGATGTTTTCCAGAACAGGGCTCCCATCTGAAAGGTACACAGGTTTGTATGGGTCCGCACTCACCGTGTTTCTGTAAGATCGATCATACAGCAATTCCCTCTCTAGCCGAGTTTGTAGTTTTGTGATCCAGCTGAGATTTCCAGGTGCAGGAGTTCCCTATAATGACCCCGTCTCCTGGGTCTCTTTCACATGTATGTCCACAAGCACTGGAGTTCCGCACACCGGATAAGATCTCAGTTTCTGCTTTATTCAATCCAACAGTATTCCATAGAACAAATATGTACACAAAGATGCATCAAAATCACCCTCAGGGGGTCACCATCACCTCTCTGACACGTTTCATCCCCCAATCTGGGACTTATTCATAGAGATATCGGGCTAATATCCTTCACATCTATATATACCCATCATCCTTGACATTGGTTTCCTCCCTACCTCTTAGATCCACTAGCCAAATTAGTCTCCAGAAACCGATGTGAAGGATGATGGGTATATATAGATGTGAAGGATATTAGCCCGATATCTCTATGAATAAGTCCCAGATTGAGGGATGAAACGCGTCAGAGAGGTGATGGTGACCCCCTGAGGGTGATGGTCAGTGTGGAGGACACTGGTGGTGATGGTCAGTATGGAGGACACTGGTGGT
>CM070043.1:23477168-23491557 GCA_036250615.1 Ptychadena robeensis | reverse complement strand
ATCCGGGGCCCCTATGTGCTGACCGTCGGGCCCCCCTAGCTGCCCGGGCCCGGGACAGGACTCTGACGGCGGCCCTGAATACAGGTAAGAATGCGCTAGGATGGTGTGCTGGGACTTGGCACTCCCTCTGTCCCCCGTCTCCTCTTCCCCGAGAGAGCACAGGGATACTGTTGAGTTTCCTCTACTCACTCTCTCTCCCCAGGCAGGAGAGAGGAGAAGACGATACCCAACTGCCGCTGTTCTGTCCATGCCTTGTGGCATCTTGGGATGTTCTGGGAGGGGGGGAGGGGGGGCTTTGTCACGGGGCGCGGAGGAGATGGCTGGTTTCACACATGGCCGTGCGAAACCCCCACGATGCCACCCTGGGCAACCGCCCACACTGCCCATATATAAAACCGCCACTGAATCCCACACAATGCCCACAGTATGTCCCATATCACACAATGTAAATAGTGTACCTGCATATGGACATGGCTCTCTGCTGTGTACATATGACTATGATACAGGTAAGCTATGTAAATATGACTATGATATGTGTATATGTATAGACTGCAATTATTAAAACTATACTACATATGGGGTGAGAACCAAACACAATTTCCTGGTACTAGTAGCTCACTAAAATAGGCCTGTGCACATACTTCAAAATCTGATTGGATACAAATCTTTAAAAATACCAATTTAAGCCATCAGATGCTTGAACAATCTCCTGAAAGTTTCTAATCTGACCAATCACAGCTCTTTTGATTTTATGTTTGATCCAACAAAACAAATCTGCCTCCATTATAGTCTCAGATTTGAACTTGTGGTTGTCATCATGGTCTCCTGCCAGCTCACCAACATTATATTCTGCTTACCCAAAGGTGCCCCCAGTGTAATTCTATCCCTAGAAACATGTCAACATTGATACAGTTTTGTTATGTAAGCCCTTGTTCTGGTCTGTGAATCATTGAATCCAGCAGTTCAGAATGACAGCCAGGCAAATAGCATTTTTCTTTATTTGTAGTTTTATAATACTATAGTGGCAAATTTACTTTTAATTCTCATAAATTGCTAATAGTTCTTGCTACAGTTTTTGACCCCCCCCCCCCCCCCCCCCCCCCCCCCCCCCCCCCATGTTACCCACATGTACTTGAATGATACCATATGTAAATGTCAGAGTTTGCTCAGCAGCAAAGAATTGAATGGCATCTCTTGGAATGTGTACATCCATATTTTTAATACCTTTTTATATAAGCATTACATTATCCCTGTGCTGACTACGTCAATCTCTTGTGTACACATAAGTACAGAAGTGTGTTTTTCAGGATGGGAGGGGAGGTAGTATAAAGAGCCAGTGTCTACCTCCCCCACCACCTCCAGTCATTAATCAGCATCTGGAAAGATGCATAGAACATATAGGTGGTGGATGAATGGAAGAGGCAGTGACAAGGGAGGAGACTGAGCACTGACAGTTGCGCCTTGAAGAGGGTGGACCTAGCTCCCCTGCATCCCACTGGGCTTGTGCTAACTGATTGAGAGAAACAGCCTGCATCACTGCAGCAGAGCCCACTGCAGACAGCCAGGCTCAGGGAGGATCAGGAGCAAAGAAAGAGCCATTTCATTACAAGGAGGGGGAATAAAGCAGCAGCTTGTGCCACCGACCTTCCAGCTGGTAGGATTTTCATCTTGCTTTACAGCCTGAACCCCTTTCTCTGGGAGGTGTGTGGTTGGGGGCCATCCAACAATCGTTTTTCCTATTTTGCATCAGGTATGAGGTCTCCATCTGTGAGATTCAGGACCTTCTATCATTCTAGCCTGCTCACCCACAGTGCCCACCAGGGAAGGCGATCATCTCTGTTAATAAGCCTGGACTCTTTCCAAAGGAGCATTACAAAGCCACAACGTATTTTTCTTTTCAAATGTTTTCCTTTCCAAACCTACGGACTGGATTATTGCAAATTTTGGATACACTTTAATCGGAACAGAGCGGTTGATCCTATTGTATGTAGCTGAGTCCCTGGTGGAGGTGATCACTATAGATTGCACACTCATTTGAATGTAAATGTGGAGCTGGAAGGGGGGGGGTGTATTGTATGCGCTGAAGGTATATAGAGTATATGGCACAGGGAAAGAGAGAGGAGGAGGAAGAGGGGGTGTTCTGTACTGGCTGCATCTACTCTGCCTTTCAGATAACCTTTGGATAATCTGGCCTTCCATAATTCACAGACAGACCTAGGCAAAAACTAAAATCTAGGGCGCATGGGGATTTTTTCATATGTTAGACACCAGCTGCTTAGATGGTTATAATTTCTGCCCTTGTTGTTGTTAAATAAGTAAAAAAATGATGGGGAAATAACAGTAGCCCATAGCTACCCAAATCCAATCATCCTTGCATCTAGACTCTTAAATCCATAGAATCTAAATCTGTTTTGTTGTGAATCTTGCACCTAATGGTCCTCTGCCTTGCAAGGATGCTGTCACATACAAGAAGGAGGTGTGTGTGTGTTGAAATTCTCACCCTGTTAGCTGAGCAGATGGTAAATATTGGAGCTTTTGGCTCATGGCAACAAATCTTGCTTTATAACTCAACAAGGTTTTTTTTAATATTCATTAGATGTATTCATTTGTAGTTTATTTTGTTTAAGATGTCTCGTGCATGCTTAATAGTCCAGGCAGAAGGTGGAATTCAGGTACTTTTAGTAAGGGATTGTTTATTGACAGTTGTAGGGGGTTGTGCAGGTCAAGGATGCTGTGTTGGCCTGATGGCCCTGAAGGTAACAAGTAATATTTTGCATCTATTTGACCTCTCAGTTAAATACTTTTCTTCATCAAATAGCTAAAAACATGTTTGACATTCTTAAACTTTATTTTTAATTCATCTATTGTGTTTCTATGTTAATTGACACTTTATTTGCATAATGAGGGACAGTTTTCTACCATTATGGATGAATTTGACTCCATGTATAGTGCAGGTGTCACACATAGGGTGACACACATAGCCATGTGAGTAGCATCATCTTCCAACGCTGGTCCTAAGTAGTATATTTGATGTTAGGCTTGTTGAGTCCTTTGTTATTACTTCTCAAATGGGGTTGTACGTACTATACTGCGACAGCCAGTCAACATCAGATGATTGCTGTTCCATTAATGACAGCTTTAATCATCACTACATGTAAATTTTTTTTATCAATTTGTGGAATATTAAGGGGTTATTACAAGTGTTTTGTATGCAGAAAAATTGGACAAGGTGCAAAAGTGAGAAGGACAATAACTCTGAATGGATAGGTTTAATTGCTGATATATCCTTCTTATAAAATTTTGTTTGCGTTGTACTTCTATGTGGCTGTCTCCCGAGGCAGAGGACACTTGAGAGATGGTCCTCTGTGATGACTTGTGCGCAGATGCAGCCACTGGGAAAGAGATTCAGTCTTCAGGATGTAAACATCACAGAGGCTCACAGGTAGGTAGGTGGGGAAAGTTTGTCACTTTTTATCAAGTTGGAAGGCTTTGTAACTGAGCTGTCCATGGCAGTCAGGTGTTTTCAGTCTGAGAACAGCAATGGTAGCTTCAATATTTATAATGAGCATTTATGAACATACTTGTGTATTGTGGGTTCTCTTAGTGCTCACAGCCAAAATAGCATCTAAAAAGTTTAGAGCTATTCTAAGAGGCCCTGGAATTAACTGGCAGATGTTATATTTTTGAGTAGGACCCCAGATGCTATATGAAAAGTGTACAATAATTGTTGTAGCGTATTGCCTTCCATACATATAGATTAGGGGCAGGGCCACCATCAGAGATTTCTGGGCCCAAAAGTGGGTAATTATTTGGGCCCCCTAAAACCTACTGCATCCCCCACCAGTCTCCACAAGATGCTTACCTGCTCTGTACGACAGCACAGAGGACAGGGAACCCATTTGGCAACAGGCAGTTGACCACCAGGCCCCCTAGGTGGTCAGGCCTGTGCCGGGAGGGCCCCCTGTGCCTGCCTGATGGCAGCCCTGCTTGGGGGTACAACATGCAAAGTTGTGGGAGTACTAATGTACAGATTTACTTATACGGTAAATAAAAAAAGTACTCCTTTATTATCTATCAAAACACAGGCAAACATTGCAGGATTCATAATATAATCATAATAAAAGAATATAATCCGAGGGTGGGAAATGCAAAGTCAGATAGTGGAGTTTTAATATAATTCATAATAAAAGAATATAATCCGAGGGTGGGAAATGCAAAGTCAGATAGTGGAGTTTTCTAAATGATAAAAATATAGAGAAAGCACCATTGCCCCTAGGAATGAATCAAACAGGATTAATCTTAGTGCCCCAATCTCAATACATTTAAAGCTGGCCATACACTCCGAGATTAAAATTACGATCCATTAAAACAGACCAATGTATCCCGACGGCGGTATCGGTTTGGATCGTAATATTCAGCAAAAAAGCTACCACATTGAAAATCCAATTTAGGATCGTATTTTTTTTTTTTTACGAGAATGTCATCGAAATTAATCGCCGTTTATATCAGCCATTGTGATGTATTTTTTTTTTTAAAGGGGAAGCCTCGGCAGTGATTGGTTGGTAAAAACGTCCAAACAATGTCCACATGTCCAATAAATTTACGACCGCAAAAAAACGGCAATTACGATCGTATTTTATCGGTTGTGCCATGTGGACATTGTGCCACGTGGACAAGGATTTCAGGCCGATAAAATGCTTTCATTGGTTGGTTTTAATGGATCGTAATTTTAATCTCAGAGTGTATGGCTAGCATTAGAGAACTTAGGTTTTTTATTATTACAGGATGGGTTTTGCAAGGCAATTCTTATTTTTTAATCATAGGCTATGGAGTGTTGTATCTGTACTAGTAACCGGCCACCAGGTTGCAGTGTGGAGTTTGTTTATATCGATCAGCTGGCTTTCGGAAGCCACAGAGCTCACACGAGCTCAGAGAGAAGATGCACCAAAGAGGGAAGCTGTCTTTGTAAAGCATTCAGCATGGAAATTCAGCTGAGGTGAGTGGACCCCCTCAGCTGACTCGAGTATAAGCCGAGGGGAGCACTTTCGGCCCATTTTTTTGGGCTGAAAAACTCGTTACTCCTTGCTCTGTGTGAGAAAGCAGTGATCTCTTTGCAGGGGTAAGACCCACATTACTGAGCCAGAATTTTTTAATTAGCAAAACGTTTTGCTGATTTGAAAGTTCTATGGAGGGGGTGTGTCTAAAGAAAGCTACCCATAAGGTCCCCATATACGGGTCGATTTCTTCCCGACTTCTTCCCGCGCGAGAGCGCGCACGCCAGTCGGTCAGATTAAAATCCGGCCGTTTATCGGCATGTGTATGGCCAGCATTAGTATGAGCTGATTCAAACCAGAAAATGACTGGAGCTTTAATCTCAATGTATATAAATATATTGTAAAAAAAATTTAACCCCCCAAATCAGATATATTTTTTATAAATGAGGAAGTTCAAACTGTCAGAATGTAACAACAGATGACAGTGTCACCAAACTGCAGAAATTTCTTCATCCAGTAGTTGACTCATGTAGTTTCCTCTTAGGGTGATGCCAATATATTATAGTTGAGGGCAGATATTGGACTTGTTCTGGACCTGTCCACAATGGTATTTTTTGCTTGACGTTTTCCTCACGTGAGTTCAATTATCTTTCCTTTTTAAATTTTCACAGCCATCTAATTGGCCCATATCTAATGCTGCCATCCCGCTCAAAAACAGTGCTTCGCCTCTAGCTCCTTCACATTTATCGCGCTGCTGCGGCTTGTATATCGACCCGTATGTTCTCGGTTTTAAAAATTTACATTTTGTTAGACTGTTAAGCAGGGTACAGACGGCTCGATATTGGAGCTGTCCAATGTACCCTGCAGCAGCATGATGGCATCATCACGCTGCTGTCAGATATCGGCGGGGCTGGGGAGAGACAGCTCTGCTGTGCCTAGCTCAGCCAAAGCTTTGCCTGGAGACCAGTGGTCTCTATGCAATGCATCGGACAATGGCCATATTTACAGTCATGTCCGAAACAGCAATAGCAGCAAATTATATGGTCCACATAGATGTTTATGAGCGCGCAGGGTGCTCAAATCGGCCATCGATCCGGCCCATATCTGCAGGTCTGTACCCTGCTTTAGTTCCTTAGAAGAACTAGATGGCATAACCTTTATGCCAGGTTGATGGAAGTGGCCTACACTAGTCGAAGGACTCATGACTAGGTAAACTATTGATATCCTCCATTAACCTTCTGGGTGTTTAGCCCGAGTTAACTCGGACTATCTAATCTATCTATCTATCTATCTATTATATCCTATCTATTGATCTAGTCTATCTAGATCTATCTATCTATCTATCTATCTATCCTATATAGCATCTATCTATCGTATCTATCTAGTCTAGCTATCTAATCTATCTATCTATCTATCTATCTAGTCTGTCTGTCTGTCTGTCTGTCTGTCTGTCTGTCATGTCTGTCTGTCTGTCGTCTGTCTGTCTGTCTGTCTGTCTGTCTGTACTGTCTGTCTGTCTGTCTGTCTGTCTGTCTGTCTGTCTATATGCTATCTATCTATCTTATCTATCTCATCTATCACTTGACTGGAGGATGGAGAGTAATATATACATGGTCCTGTATACTTGCTAGATTTCACTTAATATTCCTCTTCCCAGAGACCCACCAAACTCCTGTAACACACTCTCATCATCTCTCGACTGGACTACTGTAACATCATCCTTCTGGTCTTCCTCTCACTAGGACTTCGCCTCTTCAGTCCATAGAATGCTGCTGCTAGACTCATCTATCCTCTAACCGCTCCTCATCTGCTGCTCATCTTTGCAAATCTCTACACAGGCTTCCAATTGTCCGAAAATCAAATCAAAGTTCTGTGCTGCTTTTAAATCACTCCACACCTCTGCCTCCTTACATACCAACCGGTACCAAAATACACCCCTAACCACCCTACTATGACATCCCCGCTAATAACCTCATCGCAACGCAAGGCTTCAGGACTTCTCTAGGGCCGCTCCCTCTCTGGAACTTCTCCCTCGTCCCATTAGACTTGCACTACCCTTTGCACTTTAAAAAAAGCCCTAAAAAACTCACCTCTTCAGTCTGGCCTATCCATCTTCTCACCCTTAACATCACCACCATGCCAGTCCCCCACCCCCCACCAACTATCTACCTGTTCCCAAACCTATTAGATTGTAACCCCATGGGCAGGGTCCTCTCTCCTCCTATGTCATACCGGTACTGTACCTGTGTATTATTGGTGTGTTTGTATACCCACTCTAAGTGTATTGTACAGCACTGCGGTAATATGTTGGCCGATATAAATAAATGATAATAATAATAAGCCGTGTTGTTTCGACCTTTTATTTATTAAATTCTCTTCCAAAGTATGAAAAATATAGTAATAAAAAAATAAATTGTGTTGTATAGTAAGGTGTCCCAAATACTGTTGTATCTATCTTTTTTTATGACATGATGATGATGATGTAAACAGTGGAGTGCTCACTGTGTATCACCAGGGTCAGCCCTAGGGAGATCAGGCCCTGGACGAGCACTACCTCTGCCACCCCTTCCCTCCCTGCCGTCCTATGCCTGAATGCGTTGGGGGGTGTTCTTGTTGCAGTATTACAGTAGGAGAGTGCAGAGATGTGGTGCTGGGACTGTAGGGGTACAGATAGGAGAGTGCAGGGATGCTGTGCTGGGACTTGTAGTGTTACAGATAGGAGAGGTGCAGGGATGATATGCTGGGATTGTAGTGTTACAGACAGGAGAGTGCAGGGATGCTGTGCTGGGACTTGTAGTGTTACAGACAGGAGAGTGCAGGGATGATATGCTGGGATTGTTAGTGTTACAGAAAGGAGAGTGAGGGATGCGTGCCGGGACTGCAGTGTGTTATAAGAGAGTGCAGGATGCGTGGGACTTGGAGTGACACAGAAGAGTGTGCAGGGATGAAGTGCAGGGATTGGTAATGATAAAGGTAAGTGTACAGCGTGCTTGTGCTGGGACTTGTTGATATAAAGCAGGGCAGCCGCAGAAAATCATGGCCGATACAGCAAAAAATGTCCCGGACCCCATGGCTGGACTTGAGAGCAGATTGGTGGTGGGGGGGGGTGTTGGCAGCAGAAAAAATATAACACGCACCCCCCCCCCCCCCGGTCCTGGTTGCTGCATGATCGGTGCGGAATGTCGGCAGACATTGCGGCAGTCCGGCTTTGCTGTGCCGATCGGGCCAATATGTGCGACGTCGGGCCCCCTAGATGCCCGGGCCCGGGAAGGAATATGACGGCGTGAACCTGATAATACAGGTAAGAATGCGCTAGGATGGTGTGTGGGACTTGGCACTCCCTCGTCCCCGTCTCTCTTCCCGAGAGAGCACAGGGATTAATGTTGAGTTTCCTCTACTCAATCTCTCTCCCAGGCAGGGAGAGGAGAAGACGATACCAAACTGCGTGTATTCCAAATGCCTTGGGCATTGGGATTCTAGGGGGGAGGGGAGGGGGGCGTCAAGGGGCGCGGAAGGAGATGGCTGGTTTCACACATGGCCGTGCGAAACCCCCACGATGCCACCCTGGGCAACCGCCCCACTGCCCATATATAAACCGCCACTGAATCCCACACAATGCCCACAGTATGTCCCATATCACACAATGTAAATAGTGTACCCGCATATGGACAGGCTCTCTGCTGTGTACATATGACTATGATACAGGGTAAGCTATGTAAATATGACTATGATATGTGTATTGTATAGACTGCAATTATTAAAACTATACTACATTATGGGTGAGAACCAAACACAATTTCCTGGTACTAGTGCTCACTAAATAGGCCTGGCACTATTCAAAACTGATTGGAGTACAATCTTTAAAATAACCATTTAAGCCATCAGATGCTTGAACAATCTCCTGAAAAAGTTTTCTAATCTGACCAATCACAGCTCTTTTGATTTATGTTGATCAACAAAACAAATCTGCCTACCATTATAGTCTCAGATTTGACTTGTGGTGTCATCATGGTTCCTGCCAGCTCACCACATTATATTCTGCTTACCAAAGGTGCCCCCAGTGTAATTCTATCCCTAGAAACATGGTCAACATGATACAGTTTGTATGTAAGCCCTTGTTCGGTCTGTGAATCTGAATCCAGCAGTTCAGAATGACAGCCAGGCAAATAGCATTTTTCTTTATTTGTAGTTTTATAATACTATAGTGGCAAATTTAATTTAATTCTCATAAATTGCTAATAGTTCTTGCTACAGTTTTTGACCCACCCCCACCACCCCCCCATTTACCCACATGTACTTGAATGATACATATGTAAAGGTCAGAGTTTGTCAGCAGCAAAGAATTGAATGGCATCTCTTGGAATGTGTAATCCATATTTTTAATACCTTTTTATATAAGCATTACATTATCCCTGTGCTGACTACGTAATCTCTTGTGTACACTCAAAGTACAGAAGTGTGTTTTTAGGATGGGAGGGGAGGTAGTATAAAGAGCAGTGTCTACCTCCCCACCAACTCCCAGTCCATTAATCCAGCATCTGGAAAGATGCAGAGAAATTAAGGTGGGGGATGAATGGAAGAGGCAGTGCAAGGAGGAGGACTGAGCACTGACAGTTGCGCCTTGAAGAGGGTGGACCTAGCTCCCTGCATCCACTGGGCTTGTGCTAACTGATTGAGAGAAAACAGCCTGCATCACTGCAGCAGAGCCCACTGCAGACAGCCAGGCTCAGGGAGGATCAGGAGCAAAGAAGAGCCATTTCATTACAAGGAGGGGGAATAAAGCAGCAGCTTGTGCCACCGACCTTCCAGCTGGTAGGATTTTCATCTTGCTTTACAGCCTGAACCCCTTTCTCGGGATGGTGATGTGTGGTTGGGGGCCAATCCAACAATCGTTTTCCTATTTTGCATAGGGTTAGAGGTCTCCATCTGTGAGATCAGGACCTTCATCTTCTAGCCTGCTCACCCACAGTGCCCACCAGGGAAGGCGATCATCCTTGTTAATAAGCGGACTCTTTCCAAAGGAGCATTACAAAGCCACAACGTATTTTTCTTTCAAATGTTTTCCTTTCCAAACCTACGGACTGGATTATTGCAAATTTTGGATACACTTTATCGGAACAGAGCGGTTGATCCTATTGGATGTAGCTGAGTCCCTGGTGGAGGTGATCACTATAGATGCACATCATTTGAATGTAAATGTGGAGCTGGAAGGGGGGGGGGTGTATTGTATGCGCTGAAGGTATATAGAGTATATGGCACAGGGAAAGAGAGAGGAGAGGAAGAGGGGGTGTTCTGTATGGCTGCATCTACTCTGCCTTCAGATAACCTTTGGATAATCTGGCCTTCAATTTAATCACAGACAGACCTAGGCAAAAACTAAAACTAGGGCGCATGGGGATTTTTTCATATGTAGACACAGTGCTTAGATGGTTATAATTTCTGCCCTGGTTGTTGTTAAATAAGTAAAAAAAATGATGGGGAAATAACAGTAGCCATAGCTACCCAAATCCAATCATCCTTGCCTTAGACTCTTAAATTCCATAGAATCTAAATCTGTTTTGTTGTGAATCTTGCACCTAATGGTCTCTGCTTGCAAGGATGCTTCCACATACAGAAGGAGGTGTGTGGTGTTTGAAATTCTCACCCTGTTAGCTGAGCAGATGGTAAATATTGGAGCTTTTGGCTCATTGGCAACAAATCTTGCTTTATAACCAACAAGGGTTTTTTTTTAATATTCATTAGATGTATCATTTGTAGTGATTTGTTTAAGATGTCTCGTGCATGCTTAATAGTCCAGGCAGAAGGTGGAATTCAGGTACTTTTAGTAAGAGGATTGTTTATTGACAGTTGTAGGTGGTGTGCAGGGCAAGGATGCTGTGTTGGCTGATGGCCCTGAAGGTAACAAGTAATATTTGCATCTATTTGACCTCTCAGGTAAATACTTTTCTTCATCAAATAGCAAAAACAGTGTTTGACATTCTTAAACTTTATTTTTAATTTCATCTATTGTGTTTCATATGTTAATTGACACTTTATTGCATATGAGGACAGTTTTCTACCATTATGGATGAATTTGACTCCATGATAGTGTTGCAGGTGCACACATAGGGTGACACACATGCATGTGAGTAGCATCATCTATCCAAAGCTGGTCCTAAGTAGTATATTTGATGTTAGGCTTGTTGAGTCCTTGTTATTACTCTCAAATGGGGGTGTACGTACTATACTCCGGACAGCCCAGTCAAAAAACATCAGATGATTGCTGTTCCAGAAATGACAGTTTAATCATCACTACATGTAAATTAATTTTTTTAGCAATTTGTGGAAATATTAAGGGTATACAAGTGTTGTATGCCCAGAAAAATTGGGACAAAGTGCAAACGTGAGAAGGACAATAACTTGAAATGGATAGGTTTACATTGCTGATATACCTTCTTATAAAATTTGTTTGCGTGTACTTCTATAGTGGCTGTATCCCGAGGCAGAGGACACTGAGAGATGGTCCTCGTGATGACTTGTGCGCAGATGCAGCCACGGGAAAGAGATTCAGTCTTCAGGAGGAACATCACAGAGGCTCACAGGTAGGTAGGGGGGGAAAAGTTGGTCACTTTTATCAAGTTGGAAGGAATTTTGTAACGGAGCTGTCCATGAAGTCAGGTGTCAGGTGTTTTCAGATCTGAGAACAGGCAATGGTAGCTTCAATTTTATAAGGGAGCATTTATGGAACATATTGTGTATTGTGGGTCCTCTTAGTCTCACAGGCCAAAAATTAGCATCAAAAAAGTTTAGAGCTATTCTAAGAGGCACTGGAATTAACTGGCAGATGTTATATTTTTGAGTAGGACCCCAGATGCTATATGAAAAGGTTACAATAATTGTTGTAGCGTTATTGCCTTCCATAAATATAGATTATGGGCAGAGGCCACCATCAGATTCCATGGCCGATCGATCACCTATCCGATCGATTCTGGCGATGTCAGCGGGAATCGGAAGTCCAATCGATCGGCCAATTTAGTGTGTCCGATCGCTACATACCACCTTGTCCCACGGATTCCTGGACGATTCTGTGTCCGATCGCTTATTTCACAAATGGCAACTCCCCCTGATGTGTGCTGAATCGGATCAGAAAGACCAACATGTTGGTTCTCTGTCCGATCCGATTCTGGGCCCCCGAACGATCGGACGTGATCGGACGGACAAGGTGGGCTTCACGCGATTCCGGGACGATCGATTGGCGTGCACGCGCCCGGAATCGATTGTCCCGGAATCCGTTGGGAAATAGACCCGTGTATGGGGGCCTAAAGAAATGATTATGAAAAAATGGGTTGCTATCAGTCAGGATTTGATTGAGAGCATGCCCAGTCAAATTGCAGAGGTCCGGAAAAAGAAGGGCACTGCAAATACTAACTCTTTGCTTAAATCTCATGTAATTGTCAATGAAAGCCTTTGAAACGTATGAAGTGCCTATTTCTCAGTACATCCCAGAAACAACTGCAACAAAGATCTAAAAGCAGTTTAGCAGCAAACTTTGTGAAAACTAATATTTGTGTCATTCTCAAAACTTTTGGCCAAGACTGTACATCCAAATCAACAATTACCAGAAGAAAATTAAAGTTCTTGGAATGTCCCAGCCAGATCCCAGACCTGAATCCGACCTGGTGATCTGAAGAGGGCTGTGCATAGGAGATGCCCTCACAATCTGACCGATTTGCAGGGTTTCTGCAAAGAAGAGTGGGAAAATCTTGCCACGTCATAATGTGCCATGCTGACTCATACCCAAAAAGACTGAGTGCTGTAATAAAATCAAAAAGGTGCTTCAACAAAGTATTAGTTTAAGGGTATGCACTCTTAAGCAACCATATTATTTTATTTTTATATTTTTTCTTCCCTCTACCTAAAAGATTTCAGTTTGTCTTTCATTTGAGTGGTACAGTTTAAAGGTTATATTAACTTGTCTCAACTGAATGGAATACATCCATCCCCTACTTCCCTGAAACCTGAAAGGCAAATCGTGCTTTAGTATTGTTAAAATTCTGTTGTCAGTAATGAATGACGCAGCTTCGGGTCGACAAGTGTTCATATTTCATGTTAAGTGAAGAGGGGATTTCCCGGGTCTCTGAATGCGACTGCACAACACTATTATTCTATGTGAGCAAAAGTTTGGGAGTGTGAATTCTAGAATTCTCCCAGCTACAAAAAATTACATAAATCATAAAATATTGATAGACTACAACAAAGCCTGGGATTCCATGAAAGTGTTGTTTGCACTTACCCTCCAGTAAAATTCAGAATTCATCAATGTAATGGACTAAGCTTGGAATAAGACTTTATGTGCTTGTGAGAGAATAATTGCCTTGTTAGGATGATTGCATGCAAACATATTGTCTGCTACCCAGTAGGATCTGTGTTACCCTATATGCACTCCAGCTTCCATCAGAAGGGTAGACACCACACCATACAGCCTTCATATGCAATGTGTGCTTCAGTTATGTTTGCTGTTGAATATTGGCAAAATTCACCATATTGCCTTGTGTTCAGGATTGCTTTTTAATTTGCCTAAATTAAGTTAATATATAATGGCAAAACAAACTGTTTATTTACTGATATTGAATGATAGCCATTCTATTCACCACAGACTGTTGACATCACTCATATTGGAGCCTATCCATTCTCTAGAAAGCAATAAGATCACTTATATTGCAGTATATCCATTCACTAGAGACTTATGACAATACCGATAATGCAGCCTATCCATTGGTAAGGACTGATAATGCAACCTATCCAATCACTAGAAACGAATGACATCACTGATAATGCAGCCTATCCATTGCTACAGACTGATGACATTAATGATAATGCAGCCTACCCATTCACAAGTGGCTGTTGCTGTCTCACTAAATGCAGCCTATATATTCATTAGTAGCAGGTGATATCACTGTGGATTCTAATAATAGATACTCTATCAATTTTTATTTTACCCCATTTTTAAAATAATACAAAAATGCAATGCAATCTCAGACGATTTCTGGGAGGATCCACCAGTATTTTTTTTTTACTGTTGATAATGATACACACACACACAAACATATATATGTATATATATACTGGTTTATAATTTCATAATAATCAGTAAATGTTTCCACAGTCTGGTAAAAGAGTAGACTACAGGATGTATTTTTTGCTATGTGAGAAATGCTTTACACCAGGAAGTGTCAGTGGTGACAATGCACTTATGTTTGCAGGAAAATGTCAGAGCACGGTTATTAACCACACGCAACAAGCTGCCGGCTTACATTCCATTGTGATCACTTACCACATGTGGTGGTATGTGATCAAACAGCGGGGTGGAAACTTTGTTATTGATCTATCTATCTATCTATCTATCTATCTATCTA
>CM070043.1:23410890-23437974 GCA_036250615.1 Ptychadena robeensis | reverse complement strand
GGGGGGTGACTGGATGTTTCCCCATCCAGTCACTGTAATGCCAGCAGCTAAGATGGCTGCTGGCATTACCGTGAGGGCATTCAAACGCAGGTAAAGAATGAGGGCCCATGCCCCCCTGGAATACCTTCGTGCCCCCCAGGGGAGCCAGACCCCCAGTTTGGGAACCACTGATATAGGGGAAGTATATGGATAGACAATCATCCATAAAGTAAAGAATGTGCATGTGAAGGCACCCCTGGTATGGTAAAATGCTTACTTTGGATAGACCAAAGGTTGCCACCGTAACATGGGGTTGGGATAGTCATAGAGATAGTCATAGAGAGTTTTTGCTTACAGTTCATATAATATTATGTGTCAGGAAAGATCAACACATATTTTTTATATTTGCTGAAAATCCATGAAAAAAAGCACTGCACCATATTTGATTTCTATTTCATTATGCTTTAAGTTAGGTTAATGTTTTTTCAGAGATTGTAATGGACATGTGATGGGGTAGTGAACTAGTGTAGCACCCCTCAAGTGAGTGTTAGTGCTAAAGGGTTAATGTTCTCCTCTCTGGCAGGTGCAGGCTTGTTCAGTTTCCCACCAGAATTTTGGCGGGAAATGTATGAACCCTGATCTGCCCAGAGATGACATTTTGGGCTGCTAAACAGCTCGTTAACTTTGCAACATTTTGGAGGGAACAGACTCATTCTTCTGGAATGTGGGGATATGTCTGAGGTGTATAAAAGGTTCAGCTCACTCAGATTTGTGTCTTCAGTGACCCCAGGGATCCCCCTTGGGGCCCTGTGTGGTCTGTGTTCTTGTCAGCATCTCCTGTGAGCCAGAGATACCCTCTGGGGCCTCTGTGTTCTCTTCTGGTATAGACTTTGTAAAGTCTGCCCTGAGAAAAGAGCTGAACTCGTCACCTCAAGTCTGGGTGCACCACAAGGTCCAGGAAGCCCTCTGCCGTTTGCTGTCAGAGAGAGAAGCTGTGCTGGAGAAGTTAAGTTGTCTCCATGGGAACCTGTGAGCCTGCCTATCTGAGTTCAAGCGCACCTGTCACTGGTTTGAGAAGGGGATCTGTCTGTTGCTAAAAGGTACCGTGCTGCCAGTGTCTGAAGGAGCCGGTACCACATATCACCCTAGGGTGAAGGTGAGAACTACTATGGAGAAGCTTAGAAGTTATTGTCAGCTCACGGTTTATCCGGCTACAAGAGTCAGGGGGCTTTGTTCAAGAGGTGTCCTGCTGTAAAGTCTGCTCCTGTCAGTGTGAAATCCTGCTCCTTCACCCTCCCTCATCAGCATTTACACTTCTCTAAGAACTCTTATTGCCACTGCTCAGACCCATTACTATAATACATTTAGCAGGACCTTTGGGTCCCATTGCTACACTAGGAACCCCTCAGAGAACCACTTTAGTGCAGCTTGTACTTTATTGAAGCACAACAAGTGGTAACTGTTAAGTCTTATTTAGATACCGCACTGCAGCACAGTGGTGGCAATTTAAGGTGTTGGAACAGTCCAGTACCCAATCCTCGGACACAACTGCAATCCATGCCCAAGGGCAACCATTGGGGACCTCCGGTATTTCACCGGTCTCCAGCTCCTGGGCCCCTTACAAGGCTTTTTCGCTTCGGTGTGAGGCATCCACCCCACTTTTTCCAGGCTTAGTCGTAAAGCCCCATGATTGGTATACATGTTGTTCCGCTCGGAAGCCACCCATGCGCTTCCTCCTGCTGAGTCCTCATCACAGGGAGATCGGTACCAGACGCACATGCTGTCTTCCTCCTCTCTATCCGGCCGGAAGGGTTTTAATATGCTCTACACTGGCCTTAGAACGTGACATATACTGTTACATATATGACTATGGCAGGGACATTGGAGTCTAAGCTCCCTTAAGAGACAGTTATATAACATTGTAAGTTGTAAAGTGCATTATATGTTGGCATTAAATAAATATGAGTTAATAATGAAAGCATTATCAGGGAAATTACTGTGATCTTTGTAACAGTTTATAAATGTTTAACTGTTTGATTGTCTGCAAATCAGGCACAAGCTTTAGACTATGTGACTTTCATAACCTAATCTAGTTATGGAACTGCTTTTACATGTAAATGTATGTAGTTACCAAGTGTCTGAAATGAGCAAAACCATAATTCTTATGTGAAAACAGTTTATACTTTATACATGATTTATACATTGCTAGCGATATTATTTAATTTCAACAAAAAAAAAATCTATAAAGTGAATTAGCAAACAGAACAAGCTTACCCTTATCCCACAAACAGGGATTATTATAACTGGTGGTAGTCATCCTTTAAGCACCTGATTGGTAGTGACATTTGGCATTTTTGTTGCTTTGGACACTGTGCCTTTTGCTGCAGAATGGAATGTACCAAGGGGGACTGTTTCACTCCTTGGCAATGAACATGTTCCCAGTAGGATTGGAATTTAAAAGATCTTTAAAAAAAATAAAAAATAAAAATAATCCTGTTTTTAATGTTCGCTACTGATCCAGTTTCATACTTAATTTAAAGAGATGGTAAACACAGTATATATGAAAGAGTAAGTCTAGCTCTGTGAGATTAGGTTGTACTGGGCCATGGTGTGCTTAGAGGCTCGTGGGAAGAGAAGGAGCAATGAAGATTAGTCACATGCAAAATGGCAGGGAATCATACCAAAAAAAGTGACCAAAAAAGAACCATGATATACTATATATTTCAGTTTATCAAATACTATATGGGATGGTTTTTTTTAGGCAAATAAAAGACTAGATTCAAACAGTTATCCTTGCTCAGAGATGAAGGGTTCTGGTATCTGTTGATGAATTAGGGTAAATTTACATATGGCTGTGGGGCGGTTGTCTTTCTGCAGCTGCCCCATAACTACAACTGTACTTTTTTGCAGCAGTCCTCAAATATGTGTGCCTGTCAGTCACTCCCACCCACCAGCATTCTATATCTATGGATAACTGCAAGGTAGGCATGACAGTTGCGATTCACAGTTGGTTGGCACCGGCAAACAAGAAGCACTTAATTGAGTAAACCTTACCTAAAGACTTAAACAAATACTGGTATCTTAATTCAATAAACTACTTACCATTCCCCTCCATGCACCTATGTAGTAGTGGAGAACTAGAGCAGAAGACTTGTTTAAAGTCAATCCTGGGTGGTATAATCAGTGTCTTGTCAGTGTGGATCAGCAACCTGCCTGGATATCAACAAGACATGGACTGTTAGGGGGGGCTAAAGACAGGTTTGGGATCTCTGCCTTCTACATTTTCAGCTCACATAAAAGTATATAAGAATATATACATAAATAGAGTGCTGTATTAATTTGTTTTTTTTCTCAGTATAAATGAGAGATTTTATACCAGTAAAACCTTTTTGGAGGCCTTGACTACTTGTCACACATAAAAATCCTAGCCTCAGGGAATCAGCACAAACTAAAACTAAAGCGAAAAATTTTGAACTATGTCTAATAATTATACACATTGTTAGAAGCTTTTCCTCTACTCCTGTTCTGCTGACAACTGAAAAACGTAATACTCCCCATCAATTTCACTCCCAGAGATAATGGTCAAAGGTAACTGCCAATGACAAGTATATGAATGGGACCTGTCATCCTTATCCCTGCAGGACCACTATAGTAAGAAATGGTATTCTGTGGGGTTAATATATGATATTTTATTATTTAGCATATATTTTTATTCATATGGCTTCATTTACATGTTCTCCACTTTCACATGCAGAACAAATGTTGCGAGTGTTCTATTTTCATAAACAGGTTAGGACATATATATAGGTTATATATGGTTTAAAGCTTAAGTTGACTCTGCAAATTTTTCCCTGGTTTCATCTTTCCTACTCTTCAACATGCTAATGAATTTTTATTTAAACCTTTTTCATCACCTGGCTTATATTAGGCCTGTGGACATCATGGCGTGTCTGTGTTTCAAGAAGGTCATGGCTAATGGAAGAGTCAGAGTACTGTACACACCTAAATGAATGGTCAAGGCTAATGGAAGAGCCAAAGTGCTGTATATAGCTTGATAAATATTTAGTGCTGGTGTCAGAATGCTGTGCATATCTTCATTACTGTTTATAGTTGGTGGAAGAGCCCAAGTGCCATAAATAGCTTCATGAAAACAAAGCTGTGGTAACACTTACATGCTGAGCTCCCATAATTAAAGAATAAAAAAAATTCTACTAAATGGAAGAGGTGGGTGGGGGATAGCCCACCCCTTCCATTCAAGGTGGGGAGATGAGGGCTGGATGATGGTGGACATCCTTCAGCCAGGGAATAAGATGGGTTCCATGTGACATACTAAGACCTCTGAAGCTGAAATTTGTTATTGGTAGATGTCCTCACTTGGAGTGCTAGGCTTCCTGTGAAGCCCAACAAAGAGCCCAATACAAAATTTGGTTGTGTTGTCAAAGATAAAGGAAGAGGGAAATTTCTAGCACTTGATTATTACAGATTATTACAGAGGAACCACAACATCATCATGTTTTATTGTACAGATGAAATTTTGGCAAATTGTATGAAGGTTTAATAAACAGATTTTGGTTTGGAAAAGGCTTGATGGAATATGCCTAGCATACCACACTTCCTGTTACAAAGTCGTTTAGAGCAAAAGATGAGTTATTACTTAGAAGTTGATTTGTTGAATTCCTCATAGTTTTCAGGTAGGGGGCAATATTATTTAGGCGAATAGTGATGAGCAGCATAGGCAATATTCGAATTGGCAATATTTCACGAATAATTCATAGCGAATATTTGCAATGCATGGCCGTAAAGCTTCTCATGCATAATATTGCGAATATTCGAGATTGCGAATATCCACCACCGCGGTCCAGCTGATTTAGCACATATCCATCCATCAATTTTACAATAGGGTACATATTACAAAAGGTGTGTCACTTTTCTATTCTAATGAGGATAGTCCACATGCCAGAGGAAGAAGAGGTGTTGAAGAGGTTTTGAGTTTAAAGCAAGCAACCAGCAGCCTATCCCCATTAAGAATTCCAGAGCTAGAAACATTAATGGTATGAGGACACAGAAGAGGACAAAAACATTGGTGATGTGGTGCTAGGTGATGTATTCCACATACACATTGAGCTCATCCTTGACTCATCAGCCTTGTCTAACTGAATAGAGATACAGACGGAGTCCACTGATGATTTCCAGCAGCAGAAGAATCCTTCATGTCTTTCTCAGTTTCAGAGATTAATCCAGTGACGTTTGAATTAAGTATCACGTTGTTTCCTTTTGCCGCTGAATTGTGCTGCTTTGAATTGAATTTATCTGTGCTTTAAGCTCTATCAGTGGCCTCCTTCAGTACATCTTTAATGTATATAAGTCAATTTCACCATGTTCTGCCCTTGACCAATTTCTTAGCATTTTAGAAAGATAAAGAAAACTGTGTTTAGATGCTCTGTAGTTTTAGTAGTGCACAAAGTTTCAGTGGTTTTGATGAGGTTTTGTATTTTTTTTTTAAAAGAAAGCAAAAGCCGAAGTTTGCTAACTTTACAAACCACAAAGTCTGAAGTTGTACGTGAAAGCAACTGAAAGTTTTCTTAAAGTTATCCAACATTTTCAACATTGATTCTGAACATAGAAAGCCAGTTGGATGACTAATAAAAAAGTCTTCAAAATAACTTCAGCAAGTCCAGATACTTTGACTAACAACTAGAGATATATAATGACCTCGATGAATAAGAATCTTCACAGGCAACCACAAAATATATAAAGCCTTGCGGATCACTCCCAAAAGATTTAATGTTACAAACAATGATATATAATATAATGATATAATGATATACAGTGCTGCTTGAAAGTATGTGAACCCTCCAGACATGGTCACTGTTTGTGAAACATTTAAAGAACCTTATTAGACATACTCTAAATCCCAATTTGTAAACACCCTTCCAAATATAGACACACACACACACACCAAAAGAGATATATTTTCATTATTTAAGTAAACAAAGAGGTTTATGTTTCAACAACCTGAAAATTTACATGTGCATAAGTATGTGAACCCTTGTATTTATAGCTTGTGTCCCTCTCCTTTGCAGCCATTACTCCAACTAAACGTCTCCTGTAACCACTAACCAGTCCTCTCACATCTCCTTATGGGGGATTTTTGGCCCACTCCGCCTTGCAAACTCAGCCAGTTGAGAGACGTTGGAGGGACATCTGGCATGTACCAACTTTTTCAGGTCTCTCCACACATTTCAATTGGGTTAAGGTCGGACTTTGACTGGGCCAATCAGAGTGCGAATCCTCTTTCTCTGAAGCCATTCCTTTGTACTCTTGCTGGAATGCTTTGGGTCATTGTCTTGTTGCATACATCCATCTTCATCCCAGCTTCAACTCCCTGACTGAGGCGGAGATTCTGGTCGAGAATCTGTTGATAACCCAAAGAATTCATGATTCCTTGGACAATATGGAGTCTCCAGGCCCAGCAGCAGAAAAGCAGCCCCAGACTTTCACATTTCCACCGCCATACTTCACGGTTGGGAGAGGTTCTTTGTCTTCATATGCCGTGTTGATTTTTCTCCAAACATGTCGGTTTTGATTGTGACCAAATAATTCTATTTTAGACTTCTGTCCAGAGAATGGACTTCCAGAAGGCCTCTGGTTTGTCCAAGTGCTCGTTGGCAAGTTGAAACGGGCAGTTTTGTGCTTTTTTGAGAGCAAGGCTTCCTTCTAGCAACCCTCCCTGAATGTCATGGCTATTCAATTTTCGTCTGATTGTAGACCGCATGCACATTTGTCCCAGATGCTGCCAAGAGGCCTGCAAACTCTCTAGAGGTGATGTGTGGGTTGGCCCTTTACCTGGTTTATTATTTTTCTCTGGTGCTTCTGGTGATATTTTGATGGGCGTCCACGTTCTAGGCAAAGTTGCTGTCAGTTGAAAAGGCCCTCCATTTGTAATTATCTTCATACAGTGGAATGGATGGAGCTGGAATCTTTTGGAGATGGTCTTATAGCCTTTCCCAGACTGATGGGGCTGTCACTACACCCTCTCTTCATGTCCTCGGATATCTCCTTTGGCTCTTGGCATTGTTAATTTGTATGGGCCCACAGTGGTTCAGTGGTTTCCTCTCTCTTTTAATTAGTGCAGGCCAAAACTTTTCCAAGGATGTCTCATTTCATTGGTCTGCTTAAGTGATTGATTAAGCACCCAAATGTGTTTCACACCTGCGTCTTTTACCTGGTCGACTTTAACAATGCAGCTGGGGTTCACTTACTTTGCCATACACTAAGTCCATGTTTCATGTAGCTTTTGGGGCTACTTAAACAAAACCTACTAAACCAAGTACATCAATTGATGAACATATACGGACATTTTCATAATAAACACTGGTGATGATAGATGAGAAAATCATGGTTAAACAACAGAAACATTCTACACCACTTAGAGGTTCCACATACTTTCAAGCACACTGTATATAATTATTATCTCAATCCTTCTAAATATGAAGGGAACTTTGATGGTCTATCTTCAGAATGGGAATACTACTATAGATGGAAATTTAAAAATTTTTATTTGAATTGCTGAATTGGGTGAGTTAATACAAACGCCAGGGATGTAGAGAAGGGTTGTGGAAATATGCATAACAAATAATGCTCTTCACTTGTCGTTTTTATACATAAATTAAGTTCAAAGTCAAGTTAAAATTCAAACCAAATGCTAAAACAATAAAAAACAATAAGAAAGTTACATAAACCATATCTTGATTTAAAAATTGTTCTCAAATTTTCTTTCTAGCCTTAAATATGGGGAATGTTGTTTTTTTCTAAAACCGTGTTTGGATTTCTTTGACAAATATAAATTAATATTTTAATAAATCTGAAGTGTGCTTCATTTATCTACCTCCATGTTGTCCCAAGAATTAACAATTGAAGCCATACTGACCAAGCAGTCTAATGAACCCAATGGACCTACCCTTTGTGAGGGTTTATTTGTATCATAGCTCCTTGCCATCTACCCATCATTAGTAAAACCTGAGGGGGTTGCTAATTTTATTTACCTCTAAATATAAAAAATATTACAAAAATGGCCTTCCACACCCTTTTGCTTAAGAGGAAGTACATATGATAAAGGGCCATATCAGCCTATGGGGCTCATCATGAGAGGGCCCCTAATTACTAGATCATCTACAGTAACAACATTTCGCAGTCACTTACATTTTTTTTTTTTCAGGATCCTGTTTGGGATAACTGGACTTTACAACTGGGGAAAGGACATGCTGCCGCTGTACACGACAGCACCATACTAATGTGTTGCCATTGTTGACTGGTAAGCATGCCAAACCTGTGATGACTAGTGATGAGCCGACTAGGCAATATTCGAATTTGCCTAATTTCGCGAATATCCGCCATAATATTCGATTCCATATTCGTAATCTTGAATATCCGCACTTACACACTGAATTGCGATCTAAAAATCGCATTGCGATCCAATATGCGCAATGCATGCAAGTCAATGGAGAATGGCGGAATCCGAAATTGCGATTATATGCGAGAAAGCGCAATATGCGACCAAATATGCGCAATAACATTGAAGTCAATGGAGATTGGCGAATCCAAAATTGGCGATTATCTAGAAAGCGCAATGTGACCAAATATGCCCAATACATTGAGTCAATGGAGATTGGCGGAATCTGAAATTGCGATTATCCGAGAAAGCGCAATGCCACCAAATATGCGCAATCCATTGAAGTCAATGGAGATTGGGAATCCGAAATTGCGATTATTCCGAGAAAGCGCAATGCGATCCAATATGTGCAATGCAATGCAAGTCAATGGAGAATATCCGTCATTTCCTCGTTTTTAAAAAATCACATTGCGGATTATATAATCGCGATCCCATTCATTGCAATGGATCGGAGTTGGTAAAAAAAACAGGGGGGGGGCATTATAAAATTCGATTATAATAGCGCATAAATCGTGCAATAAATCGTATCCTCATCGCGGACATCCATGATATATTCCCGATATTTCGCAAAAGGCAATACATACGACTAATCGACTACAGCTCAAATGTGATGACTTCTTTGTTCCCACATATTGGTTAGATTTAATTTTTTCTTTGATAGAACCCACAAATCTTCATGTCATGAAGCCACCCTCGTCATCCTTCAGTGTTGAATGGCTACTGGATAAAAAGTCCTAATTTCTATGTATATTATATTGTTTTGTCCATAATTTGTTTCTCTCTAGCTCATAATGAACTTTATTCTTAAACAATCCAGGCTCCTTCAGCAATGTTGTTAATTGAGAACCCCTTCCCAATTACAGAACTTGTGAAACAGTCAAAGCCGACAAAGATTTGTAGCCTGCACAGAGCAAGTCAGGCGCTGAAAGTTTGACCCAAGGCTCCACTTTGGCCCAGCCCGCGGAATTTTTGATTTGTGATTCCTGGCCTCTGTTGGGTTGTTTCCTCCTCTCCCAGAATCCTTTGCTTGGCTTGCGCTCATGTGCATTCCTCTGTGTCCCGCCCAAGTGTGTGAATGATATAAGCCGTCTGGAATTAAAGATTCTGAAAAAAATAGGTTACGAGGCACTACTGGAATGCAAAACTGGGAAACAAACGGAAAATTACATCGCCTTAAATTAGGTTTGTTTTCCTGTACTAGCTTTTGTTCTGAAAGATTGTGTCCAGAAGCTCCCCAAGAGAAGGTATTAAGTGTAATTTAAATATGTAAAATGATACATTGCGATTTCTGTGTTTGCTATACCAGGTTGTGTTGTATATTTTAGTGTTTTCTACTCTGGGCACATCAGAATGAGGCAAATTAAAGGTCCACTTTTGTACAACCCCCATGAAATCCATCACAAAGGAGCTTCAAATAGACATGGCCAAAAATTAATTTTTTACCTTAGGCTCTTGCCTTTAATGCTTCTAGGTGGTGTCTAGAGACAGAGCTTGGAACTCAAAATCCCACCAAAATGTTTCTTGCGGCCATCCCCATAAAAGGGACTCTGTATAAGAACAAGCAATTTTTGATATAACACAACCTAGATGGCACTATTGTTCCCAACATTTGTTCATTGGCCTAACAATCACCACTGTACAACCAAAAAGAACGTGACTTTCCTTTCCCAGCCAAAAACGTAGGGGTTCACAGGTATCAACCCTCCCGTTCGGTGGTCGGAAAGTCATATTTTTTAGTGTCTTTCCCAGCCAATCCCAATTGAAAAATATCTGATATTTTTCAGATTTCAAATCAGGGTAACTTAAAGCAGGGGACTTCCCATGCCGCTTGTGCAGATGATGTGTGAGGGGGAAGTTAGGATGAAAAGTAACACCCCCCTCCTCCGACAGTTAGCCACTAAGAAGGCGGTAAAACTTCCACGTGCCAGAAGTATGTGACGTCCACGGACAGCACGTCCAGTATTGGAATGCAGAAAGTTGCACTCCATGTCTCCCAACATACCAAAAGTGACACTCCTCGCTCCTCATCATTTATAAGAGGGTTCATAGAGGCTGATCTGTGCCAGCCATCTAAAACATGTTTTTTTGGTCCTTACTGAAGGCATCAGTATTTACATGGCATGTCCTATTCAAGCTGACAGCTCATGCAAGGTACCGATGTGACCGAGAGTCAACGACGGATCTGGCAAGTGAGGAAACAAAGAAGGCATTACCAGGACATACTGTGATCTCCTACCCTGAACCTGAAAAAATTTTAACTAAACGCAAATCTAATCAAGTTTTTTCCTTCGTCTAAAAGGGAAAACGACAGGAAGGACATCGAGGAAATCCCTCTCCCTTCCCCTGCAGCAGACTATGACATCATCTCAGGTGTAGACCCAGTAAAAAGCTTTGTTTTTCTTTTTTCAACCATACTATTATATGTATTTGACATGTAACAGGTAATACACTGTCCTATAGTAATGATGTACAGAAAGAAGTTTCAAATAATGAATCACTAACGTGGCAGCCTTTCGGCCCAGGTGCCCAACCCGTCGGCCCAGGGGCCGCATGCGGCCCTTTGGGTCGTTCTTGGTGGCCCCCTCGGTCCTCCACTTGCGGGCCCGCCGAAACCTGTTCTTGCAATAGGAACCACAACTTCCAATCCCCCACTGACAGGTGCCACCCCGCCCAGAAATTCTTACAGTGGGAAGGAGGAGAGGCCGATAACTTACTAAAAGATGTAACTGTCAAAGCCAGTCAGCGACCCAGTTGGCACCTAACCAATGCCTTGGCCTCCGTTTGTGTTGGCGGGGGACAGCAGACAGCAACGTGCCTAGCTCCCACTATCCCACCACGAACGGGGGGTGATTGATATCTTATATTGCGCACATAACCTAGAATACAGGCACTTACTTTTGAATCAAGATGATGTCCCCATAGATCTCATCAGAATGCTTTGATGATATCCATGACGACAAAATTGCATTACCACAACAGAGTTTTCCCCTGCTTGAAGTATAATTTAAAACAAGTTTGTTATTTAAAAATGAAAATACATCTTTTACTATACCAGTATAGAATGAAAAAATTTGTGTGGCCCTTTAGTGATGCCGAGGCCGCACTTGTGGCTCTCCTATCAACTCAGTTTGGCCACCACTGCTCTAGGGACTTTGGTGGCGATGTAAAAAGTGTACACTCCAGACATATACAGTTTATAATGATGACTTCATTACATATCATAGGTAGACATGTAATATACAAAAACTGAGTGCACCAGTGGGTGAATGTACCACTAGAAATACCAGTACAACAATCTCCAGGGTGAAAAAAAATTGTCAAGAGTGCCCCCCAGGGTAATTCCCGACACACGTTATGGGCCTCATCAAGGGGGAACACCACTGTGAAAAGTTGTATTCATATACAGTGGAGGAATATTATTTGACCCCTCACTGATTTTGTAGTTTGTCCAATGACAAACGACATGAAAAGTCCTCAGAACAGTATCATTTCGATGGTAGGTTTATTGTAACAGTGGCAGATAGCACATCAAAAGGAAAATCGAAAAAATTACTTTAAATAAAAGATAGCAACTGATTTGCATTTCATTGAGTGAAATAGTTTTGAACACCCCTACCAACCATTAAGTTGGCTCCCACAGAGTGGTTAGACACTTCTCACTCAATTAGCTCCCCTCATTAAGGACACCTGTCTTAACTAGTCACCTTATAAAGACACCTGTCCCACGAATCAATCAATCAAGCAGACTCCACCAACTCTCCAACATGGAAAGACCAAAGAGCTGTCCAAGGATGTCAGAGAGGGAGGAGTTAGTTAATGACCTCAAATTCCAGGGACCACATTCACCAAGAAACCATTTGGCAACACATTACAATCACCACACCCGCAATGGATTAAAATCCTCAGGGCTCGCAAGGTCCCCCTGCTCAGGAAGGCACATGTGCAGCTCGTCTGCAGTTTGCCAATGACACCTGAATGATTCAAGAGTGACTGGGAGAAGGTTCTGTGGTCTGATGAGACCAAAATAGAGCTCTTTGGCATGAACTCAACTCGCTGTGTTTGAGGAAGAACAAATGCTGCCTATGACCTCCAAACACCGCCCCCACCGTCAAGCATGGGGGTGGAAACATTTTGCTTTGGGGGTGTTTTTCTGCTAAGGGCCACAGGACACTTAATCGCATTAACGGGGAAAATGGACGAGCCATGTATCGTGAAATCCTGAGCGACAACCTCCTTCATTCCTGCCAGGAAACTGAAAATGGGTCATGGAGGGGTGTTCCAGCACGACAATGACCCAAAACAACAGCAAGGCACAAAGGAAGTGGCTCAGAGAAGAAGACTTAAGTCATGGAGTGGCCTAGTCAGTCTCCGGACCTTAATCCAATAGAAAACCTATGGAGGAAGCTCAAGCTCAGAGTTGCACAGAGACAGCCTCGAAACCTTAGAGATTTAGAGTGATCTGCAAGAGGAGTGGACCAACATTTCCTCCTAAAATGTGCGCAAACTTGGTCATTCAATTACAAAAACGTTTGACCCCTGTGCTTGCAAACAAGGGTTTTTCCACCAAGTTTAAGTCTTTTTTGTTAGAGGGTTCAAAAACTTATTTCACTCAATGAAATGCAAATCAGTTGCTGTATCTTTTATTTAAAGTTATTTTTTTGATTTTCCTTTTGATGTGCTATCTGCACTGTTACATAAACCTACCATTGAAATGATACTGTTCTGAGACTTTCATTTCTTTGTCATCGGACAAACTTACAAAATCACAGTGAGGGGTCAAATAATTATTTCCTCCACTGTATACTTTCAGGTTTTATCTGTCATCATCATCTTCAGTTATATGAATACAACATGTAGTGATCACTCGTGATGAGGGCGTTGGGAGGCCGAAATGCGTAAAGGAAATTTACCCTGGGGAGCACTCTTGATGACTACCTTCCCCCATTTTTTTCACCCTGATGATTGTTGTACTGGTATTTCTATGTAGTACATGCACCCACCGGTGCACTCAGTTTTTGTATATCTACATGCTCTTACCTATGATATGTAATAAAGTCATCATTATAACTGTATGAGTTTGGAGTGTACACTTTTACCTCACCACCAAAGTCCATAGAGCAGTGTTGGCGAACCTTTTAGATCCTGAGTGCCCAAACTGAAACCCAAACCCTACTTATTTATCTCAAAGTGACGGTATGGCAATTTAACCTGAATTACACACACAAAACATGTAAACACACACTTACACTTCTTTCTTATAAGATAGAATAGGAGAGAGTTTGGGGTGCTGTGTGCAATCAGAAGAGATGGGAAGAGAACTGACAGTATTGAGAGCCAATAGGCTGCAGTTCTTCCCTCTGTGCTAGCTGTGGGCTCTGCTATAGGTTCCCCATCACTGCCCTAGGGGCTAGCCACCTCACTGATTCATTATTTTGAATCATTTTTTGTGTATGTTTATGTTTGAAGGGGGAATGTGGCGGACGCCGTCATAGCCTAGGCACCAGTCTAATATGATCATTACCCTGCCTGTTTATATAGTAATATATATATATTGTGAGGGATTAGCTGTAGAGCAGCAAGGTGCGGTACCCCCTGGATGGGTCCCAAGCCAGTGAAGGAGGCACAGCAACACAATTTTCAGGTGAAAACACACAAGTGATTTATTGTGCAAGTCCATATACAATATTTACAAGTAAGGCAGTAGAATCCAAATGAAAAAGTAATCCATAGAAAACAGAGTCTTTGTAGCTCAAACCTTGGTTACCACACAGGTACAACAGCTCCCCAGTCACACACAGTGCTGGTTCCAGAAAGGCCATCTGACTGAGCAGGTGAGGGGGTTTTATAGAGCTCAAACCAACTCTAATGAGCTGACACAGCTGGTCTTACCCTGCACCAGGCCCAGCAATTCCAGCTCCCTCTGCTGGTCAAATAGCAAAGTACTCGGCATACTGCCGGTATCTAGGACACACCTCCCATACTGGATACAACCAGAGGACTTAACAGGCTATTTGTCACAACATATATATATAGTATATATAGTAATGATGTTTTAGAAACATGTACAGTATCTCATAAAAATAGTGCACCCCTCGCATTGTAATTTTAGAAGATATGAAGAATGACACTTTGATACAATGTAGTACGATGTAAAGCAGTCAGCATACAGCTTGCAAATTTGCCATACCCTCAAAACAATTCAACGCACAGTAATTAATGTCTAAACCTTTGACAACAAAAATGAGCACACCCCTTAATGAAAAATGTCTAAATTATTAAAAAGTACTGAGAGGTCCACTAAATGGACACAAACATATCTAAAAATATAAATAAACATGTGCTCTCTCTGTGTACTACTCTTTGTACAGTGCTAAATCAATCTTATTAATAATTATTTGTACTAATACTATGCTATTTACAAAGATTATTTGATAAAATAACAGAATGTATTGTGTGCAATTCACATTCCCCCAAAATAGTCTGATATATTTTAGTCCAAATACCACCCCAGTCCTTTTTTGAGCGGGCTTAGAGAACTTTCGAGCATTTTTCAGAAACGATCAGCTGCCCGGACAACGCGCCCGAGGAGTCTCAGCCGGTCTTATTAGCGGGCTCTGTCAAATTGTAATTATATATCCATTGTCACATTTTCTTTCCCCCGTTGATGCTTTGTATGAGACTTACTGCTTTGCGAGATGCTCGTTAGAAGCAGGGTCATCCGAGGTAACAGACTTTTCTTCCCACCTCCAGGCATCCAACTTGGATCGCCGCTCTAAGTACATCTTACCCATCGAAATACCAAAATAGCAACCTGCTTAATCCCTTTTGCTGAGAGGAACAATGCAGCAATTCAGGCTCCTGCAGAAATAAGATCTCATGTAGGCACTGGCAAGGCCAATATTGTTATTTGTGTTAGAAAATGGGAAAAAAGGGGGAATTCTGCAATGAGTGTTTGATTTAGGAGTTTGTTGTCAGATTGTTATTAATCAGATTTGTTTTGGGTCTTTCCAGTGCCGGTTGTCTACAAATGATTCCTCTACTCAAAAGCAATTTTTTTAGTTTAAGATTAAAACAAAAAAACAACACTTTTTGGTTTGGAAGGATTTAAACAATGTAAAAAAGCCATGTCTGCACGGATAGAGGAGGAATCGGTGGTGTACTGGGGCTGGCTGGGGTTGTCAGAAAATAAATGCCCACCCTCCCAAAAAAGAGAGGAAGCACACTGAAAGTCTGCCGTCTTCTTACCCTGGCTTTTGTCCATTGCACCTGCCTGCCATGCTAACTAATCCCCACGGCTGCCGCTATCCTGATCTAATGGATGGATGGGAGAAAAAGTATTTCAGCATGTTCATATATTAAGAGGCCATTTCAGAATGTTTTAAAGTACCGCACCCCTGCCAGTTACCCCTGCTTAGATTTTCATATAATATTTTTTTCTCTCACCAGTGATGTGGGCTGGCAGGGCTAACAAGTGCTCCATTACACCAGGTCCCAGCACAAGTGCCCCATTTGACCAGGTTTCAGGTGATCATCAAGAGCTCTGCGTGTAACCCTAAGAAAAATGCTGCTTCTTGCCCTCCCTTCCACTGCTCTGTGCTGGCATCTGAATATTTTTTAGTTTGGGTTTACTAGTTCTAACTATTATTCTGACTTTGTAACAACTATAGGAAACAAGGCACTCAACATATTGCAACAAAGTTAAGTTCTGTCAATGAAACAAGAAAAGATAAAATACTCACAAAAAAGGCCCCTATACACGTAGTGAGCCACGGACGATTTTGCGGCAAAATCCACTGCAGATCGTTGGTGCCCACATGGGACTACAGGTCCCTGTCGCCCCAAAGCTAGGTCGGTCAGAGAACGTACATGTCTGTAAATCTCTGGCCGCTGCCATAAGTTTGAATGGGGAACGGCTCCCCAATTCAAACTAATCGCCAGCACACTCATCACGCCCGCCGATACTCATCACGCTGCATTCCGTTGCTCGTCTGTTGGCCCCTGCTCGATACGTGTGTGGGGGCCTTAATGGGCATACAAAGCAGGCTTAGCAAGTAGTAGTGATCGCCTACAACATTTGTTGTGTGTGTTCAGCTCTGTATATACCAGGATTACATCACTTCCTGGTTACGGGTGCTGTAGGCTCTAGGTATACCAGCAGGGAGGTCTCACCTTTGTTAGAGTCACGCTCAGTGTTCAGTAGAAGCATTGGGATGTGTTTTGGGCAGCAGCCTTAACAACCTTAGGAACAGTTGTAACTAGTGTTGATCTTGAATATTCGTATTGCAAATTTATGGGTAATAATAATGGGAATATAGTGCTATATCTGCATAATCGCAAATATTTGATCAGTACCTGGAACCATCTTGCACTGCCTTCCCAATATGCGCATGTACAAGTGCCAATTTGCACAATGTAGGCAATAATGAATAGAGATGACAAATTCTCAAATTAACCCCATATTGACAGAAAAACCAAGAATTGTAGACATTTTTGCAGATTTATTAAAAAAGAAAAACTGAAATATCACTTGGTCCTAAGTATTCAGACCCTTTGCTGTGACACTCATATATTCAACTCAGGTGCGGTGCATTTCTTCAGATCACCCTTGAGATTATTCTACACCTTCATTTGAGTCCAGCTGTAATTGATTATACAGCTCACAGTGCAAAATCATGAGATCAAAAGAACTGCCTGAAGAACTCAGAGACAGAATTGTGGCAAGGCACAGATCTGGCCAAGGTTACAAAAAAATTTCTGTGGCACTTATGGTTCCTAAGAGCATAATCCTTAAATGGAAGATGTTTGGGAGGACCAAAACCCTTCCTAGAGCTGGCCTTCTGGCCTAACTGAGCTATCGGGGGAGAGGAGCCTTGGTGAGAGAGGTAAAGAAGAACCCAAAGATCATTGTGGCTGAGCTCCAGAGATGCAGTTGGGAGATGAAAGTTGTAGAAAGTCAACCATCACTGCAGCCCTCCACCTGTATGGGCTTTATGGCAGAGTGGCCTGAAGGAAACCTCTCCTCAGTTCAAGACACATGAAAGTCCACATGGAGTTTGCTAACAAACACCTGAATGATTTCAAGATTGTGAGAAATAAGATTATCTGGTCTGATTAGATCAAGATAGAACTTTTTAGCCCTAATTCTAAGCGGTATGTGTGGCGAAAACCAGGCACTGCTCATCACCTGTCCAATAGAGTCCCAACAGTGAAGCATGGACAGGACAACTGGTTGCAATCGATGGAAAGATGAATGTGGTGAAGTACAGGGATATCCTGCACGAAAACCTCCTCCAGAGTGCTCAGACTGGGCCTTCCTACCTTCCAACAAAACAATGACCATAAGCACACAGTTAAAATAAGGAAGTGGCTTCACAACAACCCCATGACTGTTCCTGAATGGCCCAGCCAGAGCCCTTACGTAAACACAATTGAACATCTCTGGAGAGACCTAAAAATGGCTGTCCACCAGCGTTTACCTTCCAACCTGACAGAACTGGAGGATCTGCATGGAGGAATGGCAGCGGATGCCCAAATCCAGGTGTGAAAAACTTGTTGCTTCTTTCCCTAAAACACTCATGGCTGTATTAGATCAAAAGGGCGCTTCTCCTAAATACTGAGCAAAGGGTCTGAATACTTAGGACCATGTGATATTTCAGTTTTTCTTTTTTTTTAAATCTGCAAAAATGTCTACAATTCTGTGCTTTTCTGTCACTATGTGGTGCTGTGTGTATATTCATGAGGGAAGAAAGAACTTAAAAGATGTTAGCAAATGGCTGCAATATAACAAAGAGTGAAAAATTTAAGGGGGGTCTGAATACTTTCCGTACACACTGTATATCCTGAGAATTTTTACCTTTGTGTATCTTCTGCAGAAATGTCTCGTCTTCTGTTCAGCTCTTCTACACAGAGAAGTTAATTTAGGTCATAAATTCAATTTTTTAACATTGCGCAAGAGACTTCAGTGGTGTAATTGGAACTGGCAGATATTCCAGACATTATTTTGCTGAAAACTCTCTTTACAAACCTTTTCCATCTCCAGAATGAAATATGTTCAGGGAAATAGAACATAAGCACCCACAAATTTCATCCAGAAGACAGCGAATAACACATTATGGTGCTTGGGCTATCATAGATGACTGTCAACGTGAATAAAGGGATGGATGAGAAATACTTATCATTTAATTGGTTTTATTTTCATATCTGAACATTTTGTTTTAGAGGCCAAAAAGGAAATAGAAGGAAAGAGGATGAAAACATTAAAAAAGCCGGTTCAATGTAGAGTATCTCTATGCAGCAAACAATACCTGTTCATTAATTTCTAATTATCATTAAAAAAAAAAGCAACATATAACCGACAGCAGATGCACACCTACGTCATATGGTGCCCATTCCTAATTCATAATATTCAAAAAAGTAACCCCACCCTAGATGTGGTAACTTCAATGCCACCACATGCGGAAACTATTTACATATATCTGTAGAAATCAGAATTCAAATATTCATACATAAATTTCTTCAAAATATGACAAAAAAACATAATTGATTTGATATATAAAACTTCATTATAATAACATAAAATCCATCCTGATGTTTATAAAGCTTATCAACATAAAATTGGTTCCCAATCTGATGCTCAGAGGTACAAAATGCGTTGACACGTTCCATCCTGTGCGGGCTTCCTCAGGACATTTTTGAGCTAAAGATAGTGGTGTATATGTTAAAGCGACAGAAAATATTTTTCAAAAAAAGTATTTGCTTTTGAAAAGTACCACAAAACCAATCTGGTTGGACCTTGATGGTGGGAGAAGACCCCAAAAGCAGAGGAGTAAAAAGGGAGACCATAAACATGGTGTCAGTCTACAGGACAGATTTCCACAGGAAGGTGATGGTGGGCAGACTTTATGGTCCGATATACTGTAAAGCTAGCCACACATGGTTAAATTTTAGCATTCAATAAACATTAGATTAGATTTTGTAGTTTGATGAAAAAATCGAAAATCGATTTTAATCTAATCGATGTACACCACATGGGGAGTACGATTATTGTACAATTTTAAATGAAAGGTTCTTCGAATTGATTTGAAAAAATCGATCAATAATCGGCGATTGTACTATGTGGGCAGAAAAACTATTTTCTTTCAATCGATCGAATTTTGCATCGAAAAACTTCGATTGAACACTAAAATCGAACCATGTGTGGCTAGCTTAACCTCCTGAGCGTTTTGCCCTTGGCACGGTTTTTTCATAACCGTGCCAAGGGCAATCGCGGCGGAGCACATTATGCTCCACCGCGATTTCCTGCTCAGCTGGAGGATGTAAACAAAAGTCCGGTGTCACTGGAGACGCCGGACTTCTGCTGTAAGAAAGCGACGCCCCTCCAGTTTGACGGAGGTCTATGGCGCCGCCTACCCCCGCCCCCTTTGCGTCACCGGTGACGCGATCGGGGGCGGACCCAGAAGCATCGGCATACATGCCGATGCTCCCGACCGCCGCAGAAAGCCGGCGAGACCTGGAGCGTAGCTCTAGTTAACTGGGGCTGAGTTTCATGATGCTAGACGCTCAGAAGGTTAAGGAATACACAAATCAATAAATAAATTATGTCTTACAGTATTATCCTGAAGGGGGACACCATGTTTACGCTTTCACTTTATCCTTCTTTGATTTAGTGGTATACTAATAAACCCTCTGGGCGTTACAAGCTTTTCGCGCCATTTTTTAAGGCATTTTTTAAGACGTTTCCCCCGCAATTGTGGCGGAGTACACTGTACTCCGCCGTGATTGCCGGCTCTCTGCCCAGCCCTCTACACACCGCCAGTGTCAAATAGATGCCGGCGGTGTGTGGGGAGGAGAGCGGCGCCCCCGTCACTAACATGGAGGTCTATGGCGCCGCCCCCTTTGGCATCACAGATGACCCGGGGCCGGTAAAGCTCAGTGTGTCTGCGGCTCTTCTACAGAGCTGCAGGCACACGGAGAGAGGCGGCGGTTGTGCCCGATCCCGGCACGGGAGCAGTTTGATCAGCGATCAAACTGCGCTCGAAATGAGTTTGGGCAAACCGCCCAGAAGGTTAATGAGTCCAGAGTCACTTTAATCATGGTTTGCATTCTCATTTACATCTATGGCAAAGCTAAATTTATTTGGATCAAGTCAAAGGCAGAACGTTGGGTGGATTTGGAGGACCTAAACTGACACTCATGTGTCCCATAGAGCAAAGTTTCAACCATCTGGTTGTCTCTAAAGCAGGGTACACTTGTGTAGATATGGGCCAGATCGATGGCCGCTTTGAGCATCGTGCACACTCACGGCCATCTATCTGGCCCATGTCATATGCGGCCATCCCAATCCCGCTCGAAAACAGGGCTATGGGACATACCATAAACCACGGTCTAATGTCCATTGCTTTGCATGCAGAGCAGTCTCTCCAGGTCCTCCAATATCTGACAGCAGCGTGATGATGTCATTCCGCTGCTGCAGGGAACATCGAAGGGCTCCAATATCGAGCCGTCTGTACCCTGCTTAAAGCTTCTTGTTATCTATTAGCTAAATAGCATCAAGCCCCACCCCTGAGTCATCTCCTGCCATGGAGTCTGCTAGTGCAAATGGGAGAGCTTGTCGTTATTTTTGCACTAAGACTTGAGAACAGAACTGGGGATGGAGAAGGGAATAAGTAAAAGTGTTGAGCTTGAATATTCAAATTGCAAATATTTTTGACGAATATCAGCTATTCACTAACTTTACCAATAAGGTGGCGGATATTCATAATTTCCAATATTCAATATATTATGCACCGGCTTATGGCCATGCATTGCGATAATATAATCACAATGCGATAATAAACAGGATAGATAGATAGATAGATAGATAGATAGATAGATAGATAGATAGATAGATAGATAGATAGATAGATAGATAGATAGATAGATAGATAGATAGATAGATAGATAGATAGATAGATAGATAGATAGATAGATAGATAGATAGATAGATAGATAGATAGATAGATAGATAGATAGATAGATAGATAGATAGATAGATAGATAGATAGATAGATAGATAGATAGATAGATAGATAGATAGATTTGATTTATTTCTTACATTTGGAATTGTAATTAAACATTTCATACATGAAATATTTTAAGATTTTCTTTTCTATATGAAGATACGATTAGCTGGAGACTGGAAATTATTACGCAGGCTTCCCCAACCACCCAGATTCAGTATCACATATTCAATCTTCATTTCTAATGTAAACAGTTGCATACCATTTTTTACTCAACATATAGAATTTTCCCAGGAAAAAAAAAACAAAAAACGCCCTTTAACTTATATGTTTCAGTGACATTTCCAAGGTTTCCTGCCAGAAGATGCATTGAACGTCTATAAGAGACATAAAAATTGGACATTAATGTGTTTGGACACAATTCCCCTTTTTTTTCTTTAGGAGTGTCTAAGAGTTACAGTATGTCAATTTTTTATTCAGTCATTTTTTTGTTTATAATAAATCAGCTCATAAAATGTTCACTTTGGTTTTATGATTGTACATTGAGCGTGTAAGGAAAGTTTAGGGTTCCCAAAGTGTATAGATTCTGTCCAAAGCCATAAAACCTATTATGCAATACAATAATGTATAAAACAATTATATATTTTACAGGAAGAACTATATACCAGGCAACCAATACAGGAGACTAGGGCCCCGCGGATGTTCAGGGGGCTTAGATGTGACCTATATGTCCCAGGGGGTGAGGGTTGGCATTGTTGGTTAACACTGGAAAAACAGAATTTTATGCCAAGGCTCAATTGCGCTTTGTATGCGTCTTGGTCATATTTTTTCATACGACTTGGACGAAAATTTTGCACAGTTTTCAAAACAAAATTCCCCAAGTGTGAACAGTACCATTGAAAACAATGGGGAGCATTTGGGGTGCTCATGAAATGCCTTGGCCTTAGGCCGGGTCTACTACTGCATAGCACAGACGCATCGGAATCATGTAACACGTCCTTAAACAATGGGTGTTATCTCATGTGAGCAAACCAAGCACAATGCGTTTTCGCCTGCAGTTTGATAATAGAAAATATAGGGCTGTCAGCCTATGCATTGCCCTGGGGAGAGTGCGGCGCCATCGGGGTCCCCAGTCTGGGTTATGGGGTCCCCGGGCTGCAGCCTCTCCCCCAGGTGGGGGACTCACTGAGGTGTAGGGGGTACCTCGGCCACACGTGGGTCCCCCCTGCCTGATGTCGGCTTCTGCACGCAGCCAGGCGTGCAGAGCAATGGCCCCGCCGAACGTCCAGAGTGCGCATGCCGCGGGGTCGCGCTGATGTGCGTGCACGCGCACGGGGCGTGCCACGCTTTAAGACGTCACCTACCCTCCTCTCTGCAGTCATTTCCTGCGAGGGGAGGGTTGAACCGCAGGCTAGCTATATAAGACTTCAGTGTCGACAGGGAGTCAGTGCTGTAGCTTGCAGTTCCCTAGTAGCTCTGAGTGCTATCTTTGTTCCCGATTCCCCTTTCTGTCTGACCGACCTTCCCCGTGTAAACCGAACTTGGCTTGCCTCCTCGTTACTCTGACCTCTGGAACCCGAACCCTAGCACCGTTTATCTGACTACTCCTTTGACTGGGCCGCCTGCCCCCACCATCCGCTTGTCCTGACTACGTTGCCGTCTCCTGCCCTTTGACCTCGGAACCCCCCCCGTACTGGACTATTCTAATATTTGTAACCGCTTGCCACAAGCGGGGTAGTCGAAAACCCTACCTCCGTCACTCACTGGGGTGCGGGCGATAGAGAGGAGACCTGTCCTGCCCGCAAGCAGACAGACCACCCTGTGCCCCCCTCCTGGGACACGGCCCCATCTCCCAATAGGGGTGGCTCTGGGTGAAGACCAGGCTTTACGACACAGACTCTCCCCCTGTCGGCGTAAAACCCGCCTACACCCCTGTGTGACGTAAAGGGCTCATGTGTGCCGAGAGAACCATGCCAATAAGGCAAATTGCGGGCAGCGGTCATGGATGTGATCTGTCCATAAAGCCACCTGTGGTTTTTGGGGGCTGCCTAGTGTAGACCTAGCCTGAAAGTGTTCTAAACCCAAGAACAAAAATGTCATAGTAGATAGCTTCTTTGTTCTGATTAAAAATTCTGCAATAACTTTCCTTTTTAGTAATTTTTTATCACCACCCAGACAGGTAAGTGTGGTCCTGACTTAAGTAAAAGCTTAGGGGGGCTTTTTCAGCAAATTTTTTGGGCTGAAAAGCTCGAGTATACATAGTATCTTGTTTTAAAGTAGATATACTAGCACATACTATATCACCACAAAGGTCTTACTCCATGTAGTCCTCCATAAATTGCATGAGCATCTTAATCCGTGAACACACAAAGGAGTAAGCCATTCCCATCACCCAACTGAGGAACCCACAATAAAAAAAAACAGAGGATGTTGGCAAGAGTTTGCGGAAACTTGTGCTAGAGCAAATCTTAACAAAAATTAATAAAGGTTATGATTGTCAAAGCATTGGTATTGCCCATGCTGAGGGTAGTGTTGATCCACAAGGGGCTGTTATTAGTATGGGTGTTCGACCCGCCCTGTTCGCCAACGAGAAGGAGCTTACTATTCTTCCACCGGCAGGATTAGGAGCAGCAAGATCCCGCTGGAGGAAGAATCTTTTCACTAGAGACCGGTAGGGAACCCTTCTAATGAAAAATCAGTTCCAATAACCGGAAGTCATGTAAGTGATGTTACATCCGGAAATCGGAACCAGGAGTCTTCTTCACTCTTCTTTTTTAAAAGTCCGATCCGCCTGTTCGCGAATGGATCTGGCCGAAGTTCGGCCATCACTAGATGTATTATAGCCCCTATTAAGAAGGAGCCAGCGTTTCAGGGCTCTTGGGACTCGTCTTGTGAGGAATCCATGTGGGACTACAAGCAACAGTTGATGATGTAAAGACACAGGTATCAACCAGACGTCAGAGGCGTATGGAAAGCTCAAACTGCAAGGCCCAGGCAGTGGGTAACGCTATGTAAACAATTAATGGTAAACAGTAAGGAACTGAAAACTCCTTGAAATGAAGTGCACAGATTGAGTCATGGGAATATAGTCCCAGAGTCTTTTGAACTAAGCTGCAAAGAACACAAACAGCTCCTCTCCCCAAGGCAGGCCAGGCACATAAAAGGGTGGATCGTAGCTGGCGGGTGACACTGGAATTTTGCGCAGCCTGCCTGGATAGCGAGTATGCTAATAGCTCCCTTGTAGCAGTCCTATTGCGACCCAGTGGCTGGGGTCAGGCATTAACCCACTGGAACGAGAGTACAGGCTCCGGGTTGCTGGAGGAATGGGGAAAAAGCGTGCTATTATGCCCTCCGGCTGCACGCACACCGGAATGTATGGTGGGTAAGAGTAGGCTTCAGCAGGAGCAGCTGCGTACCAACAGTCCCTTCCTTCCTGTCTCTCCAAAAGGCCCCACCTCTGGGCTGGAGTCCCCTCTTAAATCCTCGGGCTGGCCCGGGACATGCTGGTCCTGGATTTTAAAGGAACCCTCACCCTGATAATAAACCTTTGGGCCACTACAACAACATGTTGAGCATAGGGTAGGGTGAGGGACAGGGTGAGTGGTCAAGCCTTCTGAGCAAACAAGATGGAGTCTAGACATGTCACAAGATGCTCTGTGGTGTACATGCTGAAGAAAAGCCCACGAAGACAAGAAGTCAGAACTCTATTAAGTCTACAGACCCGAGGTTAAAAGGGTTCAACCAGAACACCACAAGAGGCCCCGCTACCCATGACTCAACAATACCATGTTCAGACTCCTTGCAATAAACTCTAAAAGTCAGATAGTAAAAGGTTTTCATTTGTACAGGTAATAGTAAAGCAAACAGTAGTTGGTCAGTCACATGCTAATGGATTTCTTCCATTAAGTTGAGGTTTGCCTATCCAAGCCACCTTTTCAGTTCAAATTAGCATCTTGAAAAATATTCCACTTATTATTTCTATATATTCCATATAATGCATTTTGCTTTCTAATTGGTTGCTGGAAAGGGAAATGCATGCAGAATCAATAAAGCAAGACAGAAAGAGAAGGGAATAAGGTGATGGTCTGACATAAGAGCTAGGGGAAGCAATATGTTGTAGGCTTTCAATGGTTACCTAATGAGATTCAGGTCAAACCTTTGGGTTCTACTTATCATAGAGTCCCAGCAGATTTATAGAATGAATGGGGGGACATTTTTGAAGTATGTGAACCTCCTGGTTGCACAATGTGTTGGGCAGTTTCATTTGTCCTCATCACGAAGTCAAAGCAGACCACAGTTAGAGTAACAAGGACAATTTAATACCACAGAGCCAATTATGTCCATGTGGAATGTACAGGCATCACGGAACATAGGAATTTAGCCAGGGTTCCATGCCAATTCTCCTTGGGTGAGCACTGTGCGTCCTAGAAGATAGTCTATCTCTTGGGTGTTACTTGTCTCATTGTAAACGGGAACATTATATTCTCATGAGCTAACATGGCTTCATATTGCAATAAAAACACAACAATCATGGGAACAATGGGCTGGCTTAGCGTTAGGACAACACACAAAGGTGGAAAGAACACTAAACAAAAAGAACAAAAACACATTAAAAAAATTGTGTATTTGGAATCGTAAAAAAGGTGAAGAGGAAGTCTTTAAACCCAACTAATTACTGGTTATAGTTTAAGCTCCGAAATAGCGTTAAAAGGTCGTCATTTCAATAAAAATGTTTATGTATAACCATTCATTCCCAGTACATTTGGAAATTTTTAAGTGCACCTTCTGGTGGTTATGATGTCAGAGAGCCAAATCAGCAGCATTGCTAAACAAATGGAACTCAAACTGGGAGAGGGACAAATGCACTGTCACTGATGCATCTGATGGGTCTGTCCCATGTTCCCCTTGAGGCTGTAGGAACTCTTGCCTGCCCTGCCTCACGGCATTGTTATGTCAGCATAACATTTACAAGACTTGGGTGATTAGCAGTGATAAGAGCCATCTCATTCCCGTCCAGAGACACATCTCATCACGGCATATATTTAAAATATTTAAAGCGGCACACAGGTATACAAGGTCACCCAGACAGTAACTGACAAGCCAATGGTTTCCTTGCTCTATCCTGCAAAGTGAGGATTGTAGAAAGCTGAGCTCAGGCTTTGACCTCTTTGCACATTGCCTATAGATTATTCATCATGAGAACAAAGTGACTCTGCTTAACAAATGCAATCAATATCAATAAATGGGTCATAGAATACAATTACATCAGAGAAACATCAGAAAAAGTTTTATCTTCGGGCTGCACGTCAAAACATCCATGATGAGGGTCATTACCTATTAATATGCCAATCGCATGGAGCGCATAGAGATATGAGGTGATGCTGGATTGGTTAATGAGATTCCCAGGTCCAATTGTGTGCCATGCTGAGGTATCATGCAGACCAATTACCAAGCATACACTCGACTTTTGTGCCCGTAGCATCATTCTCTGGGAAACATCCATAGATCCTGTTAAATGCATACACACATATGGGCAAGCTGAAAAAATAGATTTGCTGTATAGGATTGAGTATGTCTGTAGTAACACATTAGCTATGGTAAGAAATAACTTCACTACCTCTTTTACCTTTAAATTCAAAAGCAGTAAGCTGTGTT
>CM070043.1:23390428-23400564 GCA_036250615.1 Ptychadena robeensis | reverse complement strand
ATATATATATATATATATGTGTGATGTTAATCTTATCCCTATACTTGTCACCCTAATAGTTTGTGTTAAGTATCTATGTATGTATATGGGTAGTGAAAATATAAATATATTCAATGAGAAAAAAATTGTGACTGTTGCGTATTGCAATGTGTACAAAGGAGCGTATCAATAGTCTACAAACCAAAATATTGCGGGCTTCTCTAATGGAACATAAAGAGGAAGGTGGTGACATCAGTGACATCACCAACCTAATTCTGAAGGCATTGTGACTACACTACATCAATATATTATCAAACTAGTTATGAACACTAGGTATTAAAGACCATACCTTTTTCTACCCGTACCTATAAGTGACAAATTCTTATTCTTGCAAAGAAGCGATTCTCATCTAAATCCTCCATCCAGGATGTTGCCGGTGCCATCTTTGGGTAGAGACATCCTTTGATCTCATGCTGCATCCATAGGCATAGGCATTGACATGGACCCCTGAATAAGGACCCCATTTCTTTCCATAGGGGAATGTGTTTTTTCTTTTCTCCATAACACCTCAATTTTATATTAACAACAAAGAAGTGTTCACCATTGTCACCATTAGCAAAATGATCCTGCCATATGGGCATCTCTGCAGTGCATGGTATGTTGGTATGAAGAGTCTGCAAAGAAAAGGATCTGCAGATATCATAGAGGACAAATGGGTGAAAGTATTATTCCAAGCTATAATTTAAAGATAAGGGCATTATTTTTCTTTACCAAATAAAAAAAAAAGCGAGAGCGAGCAAATCCCTGTTAATGTAAAGGTGATGTGTGTGTGCTCTATTCGAGTTGTACTTTAATATATTCATTTTTCTTTCCTGTGCAAACTAGCAGGCTCTACTTGCCAGCAGCGGGGCTGCATTGTCTGTGACAGCTCGCCAGGCACTCCTGGCCTGGGATGACCCCGGCTGTTAAGATGCTGCCTGCTGACTCTACAAGCGCATATGATATAATGCTGGGAAATGCGTTGAGTGATTCAGGAATTGCTGAACAGTCATTGTGTGGGTGCAGCAGGGGGAATGTATTCGCCCGATGAATTACACAAAAGTGATTTGTCACAGGAATTTGTTCATAGAGCCGCGTAATTGTTGAATCATATCGGTGGAACGCCGCCGCGTCTAATGTATGGAGGGAATATGCTAAATCGCTTTGACACAGTGGAGCGCACATAGTTGGGTCTAAATTACTCATGCGTTAGGGGACCAATCCACTGAGAAAATGACACAGTGTACATTTCCATACATCTATTTCTTTTTACAAGACAAGGCAACACACACGCAGTTGCTATGCATTCAATGGACCAGCGGGGAATATACAGTCAAATGGAAACATGATCATTAACATCCCCTATGTCCCCACTTGGGCAATCTGCTGCAATTACAATCGTGGCATGGAGAACGCTAGCACCTGCAAGTAGGAAGTGGAGGGGTGGGACAGGACATCTTGCTCCATTGAGATGCGTTTTTTAACCGCATCCATTCATGTCTATGGCCGCGATGAGGGAGGATCGACCATCACCACCCATGGCCCACCATTCAAAATGCAGTGATGGGCATTCTAGATTGCCATACCGATTGTGGCTGACTGCAGCTGTGAGCCCCATCAAATACATGGCTGTGATCTCCGAGCCATGATTATAATCCTATGTGCCGACCTTACGTAATTAAGAGGTTGGCAACCACTAAAGGGCACGTTCATAGAGATCGGACCACCGGAGTGTTGGTTAATAGTAGAACTTAGTGGGGTTTTGTTTGCACTCATGGTTGTACTGCAAATGGCAGGTTGGACAGTACACACCTCATGCATTCGCTGTTAGCATTTCCAATGCAAGGAAACACATGGACTGGGGCTGACTTGAGGTCTGAAATCACCTTTTGATTTACATAATATGAGAAAAGGATGAAATTAACCAGCTCACAAGACCAAGGGACCATTACTAGCTCATTTCTGATATTGCAAAGTCTGGGTCATTAGTACCCACAAAGAAGTATGGAGCCATAGAATTATTGGGATACCTAATCTGCAGGCTTAATCAGTGAAGCCAAGGACCATCATGAATGCTCCTGTACCTTGAAAAAAAAAAGGCACATCCATAATTTTATCCTCACAGGTTGAACATTTACCAAGATATCTTAGGCACAGTTAACAGAAAACTGCTTATTATTCTGCTAGGCTACAACACAGAGCGACAGCCCTCCCGGTCATTATCTGATGGGCCGTCAACATAATAGAAAATTACAGACAAGCTTTAGTTTATCATTAGGAGAGTTAAAAACATTCTGTATCTCCATGCTCAGCTGGCGGAAGCCTGATAAAATCATCTACAAATTGTGCGGGGAAAGGATTTAACTGGTTACCTATAAAAACATAAGGGAGGGGGATGGTTCAAAGGGGAATAAGAGAATGCAGCTTCTCCTGTATAAATCACATGGTGAAAATAGAATAAGCAGCTAAGCCTCCATATGTCTCTTATTTCCCAACTTTTTCTCCTAAGCTGACCCCTCACCGTATCGGAACTACAGACAAATCCTGGTAGCACATCACAAATTGGACAGTTTCTTCCAGGATGTTACATAAAGACCGTTGATATCCTTCCGAACCGGCCTTGTAGTTTTCCTCAGATATCATTAATTGTTCTGTTCAGGTGGTTCAGAAATAAAATTCTTAAACAGCTTGTTACAGAGAGCCTCCAGGCAGTAATAAAAAAAACGAAAAAAAGGTAATTTAACCATCATTGTAAAAGGATTGTACATTTAGGATTTCTCTTGCCACTTACTCATCCTGTGGAAATTGCCTATGTCTTGTGGTGCTTTGGGCTCAATTCCACATTTCTGCAAGAACCCATTTTTGGTTTCAACCGCCTCCATTGATTGGCTGATTTAATGGATAACTGAAATAACACATAGATGTTATATTTACCGATTTTAAACTGAACCACCTGAGAACACTGAGAAAGTGAATACACCCCATTCCATGCTTGCTTGATGTCTTCACCGCTCTACCCAAAGAGAGCAAAGTAGGAACTGGAGTGTCTGGAAGTCATGGCTTGGAGATTGTGCTAGTCAAGAAGGGTCTTACAATATCATATTAATGGACAGCCACTCTTCCTGACATTGGCAACTAGACAAATTTCATCTACGTCTACTTGTTTAAAGGTAGACGTGGTAGTTGGCATCTTTCTTACAAATGGCAGCATGGTTTGGAAGGACACTAGGCAAAAGTGGTTAGATCTCTGTATCTATGTTGAGATTCTAATTATACACTTTGGGTGGGAAAGAATTTTTTTTTTCCAATAAAGAGATTTTATTTTTGTTTTGAGAGAAACAAATACAAAGACAAAGTTGTACATATATGTAAAACATTCATATAGGTACTCCATGAAAGGGGGCAGATTAAACATATCATTCATCATGTCGAAAAATAAAATTTCACAGAAAACATAAATGCAGTGTAGCCGGACCTAGTACTGGCTGCGAGCCAACCAGGAATAAAGATCGGAACCCTAGAGGGCTCAGTTCACTTCAAGTTAACAATCTTACATCTAAACATGAAACAAACTTTAGTATGCACATTCATATGTTTAACAAGGTCAACTAGCTTCCTTAGCGGAAAGTAACCATCTCACTACTAACTGAATGTAACCAGTAAAGTAAAACGTATAGAGAAACAAAGCTGGGAGTATTCCGCCAGGGCTCGATGCTGCCCACCCCCAATCCAAGAGCCAAAAACCCTTTCAATTATCTCCAGCAGCTTCAAAGTTTTGTGAAGTGTTTCACCCTATCCAACTTTATGTGAAAAGTTTACATCTGTGACCTCTGTTATTGATGTCCTCGACATCTCTCCTCATGAGGACCATAGATTCATTGATTTTGGCTTGGGTAGCTTGTAGGGAAACAATAGCCTGCTAATGCTTCTCCCCTGCTGCTTCTACCAGGCGAAGGGGTTTGCTAATGCTTTTAATAACCCTCTTGAGGTCAGACACCACTAGAGCCAGGGTCCGTTCTAGAGGGGAGCTGTTGAATATATTCTGGCGTTTGAGAGGACTGAGCCGTAGAAGGCTGCTCACCCTGTTGTTCTACTATGAGCTGTGTGTCGACCGCCATCTTGGCAGCCGACACACAGTGGCAAGGCACAGATCTGGCCAAGGTTAAAAAAGCTTCTTCTGGACTTAAGATTCCTAAGAGCCCAGTGGCCTCTGTAATCCTTTAAATGGAAAATGTTTGGGCAGACCAAAAACCTTCCAAGAGCTGGCCGTCCGGTCAAAGTGAACCATCGAGTGAGAAGAGCCTTGGTAAGAGAGGTAAAGAAGAACCCAAAAATCACTGTGACTGATCTCCAGAGATGCATTCGGGAGATGGGAGAAAGTTGTAGAAAGTCAACCATCACTGCAGCCCTCCACTAGTCGGGGCTTTATGGCAGAGTGGCCCAAAGGAATCCTCTCCTCAGTTCAAGATGCATGAAAGCCTGCATGGAATTTGCTAACAAACACCTCCAAGATGGAGATAAATAATATTCTCTTGTCTGTTGAGACCAAGATAGAACTTTCTGGCAAAGTTCTAAGCAATATGTGTGGAGAAAACCAGGCACTGCTCATCACCTGTCCAATACAGTCCCAACAGTGAAGCATGGTGGTGGCAGCACCATGCTGCAGGAGTGTTTTTCAGCTGCAGGGACAGGACGACTAGTTGATGACTGTCAAGTACAGGGATATCTTGGAAAAAAATCTTCTCCAGAGTTCTCGGACCTAAGACTGGGCCGAAGGTTTACCTTCCAACAAGAAGGAAGTGGCTTCACAACAACTTCATGACTGTTCTTGAATGGCCCAGCGATAGCCCCAACTTAAACCCAATTGAGCATCACTGGAGAGACCTAAAAATGGATGTCCACCAACATTTACCATCCAAGCTGACAGAGAGAGGAGAGGATCTACAAGGAGGAATGGCAGAGGATCCCCAAATCCAGGCGTGATAAACTTCTTTCCCAAAAAGACTCATGGCTGTATTAGATCAGAAGGTGCTTCTACTAAATACTGAGCAAAGGGTCTGAATACTTAGGACCATGTGATATTTTAGTTTTTCTTTTTTAATAAATCTGCAAAAATGTCTACAATTCTGTGTTTTTCTGTCAGTATGGGGTGCTGTGTGTACATTCATGAGGGGAAAAAAAGAAATTGAAAGATTGTAGCAAATGGCTGCAAAATTGAAGGGGGGCTGAATACTTTCCATGCCCACTGAATGTATTATTTGCAAATGTTAGGCAAAAAAAGTTTGCAAAATTTGGGGAATATGAATATTGCTTTTTTTCAGTTCGATCGACTTATAAAATCGAAAAGTGAACAAACATAAAATCGAGTGTTCAAGTATCTGACAAGTTTTCTTGGTATTTTGATAGACTTTGTATTCGATGGAACTATGCAGCATGAGCATAGGGCACAAGCCGATCAAATCTAATGTGTGTATGGCTTGCTTTAGTAAGGTAGTGTGTGGTTATACACAAGCACTTGACGACTACACTATCTTAGTAATAGTCTCCGCTTATTCAGTTTCAACAAGTTTGAATAAAAAATACCAGCATTTATGGTTTCTACTGGCAACAGTAACAGTTTTCCCTTTCTCCATACAAAGACATGATGTTCCCCAGAAGCTAGAAGGACATAAGCCTCTCTTTCCTGTTCTGCATAGAAAATAATCATATTTGCCTTGACTCCAGCAAAAGGATTTCTAAAGAAAACCTCGGAATCTAATCTGCGAAAGCAGACCCAGTATACAAGACCCTGACAGGCTTTATCTTCAATCCAAGGTCTGGACAGTCAGTGTTTATGGACGGGGAAAATCGTATTCTAAACATTCCTAGAACTGTATCGCAGCGTTCCAAAAAAAGCTCTGCCGGCTTAACCTCCCTTTATCCCTTATGACCGTTTCCTGAGACCACTGTGAATGGTGATGACTTTAATTGCATCCTTCACTGAATGTGTATATGTGAAACTTTCTCCTTGATTATTAACAAAGATAGCATTTTTGTTTTTCATTAGGTCATATATTATAGGTTTGCCAATAAAAATGTCCCCACTGGTTGCAAGATGCCTTTAGCTACAACTTCTTATAAATAAAGGTACTAAAACATCTCGCAGAGGTGGGCAAGGTCCCAAGAGCTGTAAAAAACTGTTATTATTTTGGGATGATGGCAATGTATGTGGCACTTATGTACAGTTATATAAATGGTAAAAAGCCTAAAATTGATAGACAAGACCTGTCTGGTGAGAATGGCCAACAAGTGCTGTATATAGCTACCTTGAGACATCATGGCACCTTGGCCTTTAAAAGCCACCCATCAACACACTTAGCAGCAGTATGCTGGCTCTGTGAAGTGAAACAAATTGAAATGGGAATTCCTAATCTTATCATGTAGGCCACCCTATTTAATGATCACATATTATTCCGAGCCTCCATGACTGATGAAATAACTGAGATCTGATGAATGAAAGGAGTTGGCCAGGGACCGCAAGCCTGGTGAGGAAAAGGCTATATGATGTTGGACATCTTCAACCAGGAAACAAGGTGGGTCCTGTCTGACGTTTTGTAACTTCTAGTCCAAGAGTAAGCAATATCAGTACAGGAGATGAGCTGGTAGAACTTTACTATAAAATACAGAGAGTTCATCTTAAATGTAAGCACAATTTACAGTAGAATGAGGTCGCTGCACACTTTTCCTTCCTTGAGTTGTTATAAATCATCAGTGATGTTTCCCATGTTGCACAAGATATATCATTTCTCTGCCACTGACAGAAACATGAACGGAATTAACCATCCCTGACAGATATATATTCTTGAAAAATCTAATCCTCCCTTGTATTGAGACTCTGTACATGCACATGAAACACCAGGGTGAATATGAAAAGTAAAGTCGTCTCTTGAAGTTTGAGGATGCACATAAAAGTGACTTTCTCTGGACCTGGAAGGAAAACTTTGTACTCATAGTGTCCAATTTGGACTTTGTATGACGTGTGATGATGAGAGCCAGCTGAAGTGGCTGGGTGGGGATCACTGTTGTGTCACACTGTTCAGAAAGTCTAGTGATAATTCCACATGTCCGATGTTTATGCCCAGTACTTGCTTCGGTTACTCAGCAAGCTACTGGCCTAATAAAGGGTAAAATGCACCATTAGACATAAGAAATAAAAATAATGTTGGACTAGTAAATGTTAAAAAATAAAAGTATCTGTTACAGCCATGTTTACTTAATCTGTAGTTGCCCTCTTTAATGCAACAAGATGTTACATGTTTTCCAAATTGAATTACTGCCATTGTAAGTATATGTATAGACAAGATTAACAATGTGATTACTAATAGGGTTTGAGTTCTATGCTTAAACTTATTACCCTCCCTATAAGGCGAAATGCGTTGAACTTTGCCTTGGAGCAACTGGGATTTTTGGCACCAATAATGTGGACAGGGGAGGGAAATTTATGCAGTGTACTTACACTGCATTACACTGTGGGGAGAGAGAAGTGTGGGTGAAAATGACCTTTATCAAGAGTTCAGCTTTAAACTTTTCACCCAAAAATAAATTCCTAGCTACCGTACATAGTAGTGACAAGGGAAATTCAATAGTTTGTCCATAAACTTTAAAAGAGAAACTTGATCATCTAAGACTTTACTTTTGTTCCTAAAGGAGCCATTTGGGACCCCAAAAATTGTAATAACTATAAGCTGGTAAATAACTATACACACAATATATTTATTACTAAACTTTGTGTTTTGTCTGAGATTTTCCTTCAACCCTTTCAATATCTATGAACTTCAAGAGTATCCATCTTCCTGTAAAGCCCAAGAAACACAAACCATACTCCTTCAAACTTGGAATGGCTGAGGCTCCTGCAGCTTAGGCTGGCCAATCTCAAAAAAGAAAAATAATTTGTCCTGATTTAGACCTGGCGCAACTGTGCCGAAAATAATAAAAAAAGATTTTCAGACTTGGAGAACATTTCTCGTAGACGTTAAAATAAGAATTCTTTGGGAACAATGCAAGACCGCTCAAGCTTTCTTTGGTTGGAAGGTTGGAAAGTGCTGAAGGATTCATTTACCTGAAGGTCACACAAGGCTGGTGGCATCTCTGAGGGGCAACCAATGAGAGAACATCACTAAGTTTACAGTTCATGGCCATGGTAAAATTATGGGATGGTTGATGGGTTGTACTAGGGCTGAGTGATAGGACATGAATGCCCCTCCCCCCCCCCAAAAAATAATTGGGAAATGTTGGGTAACATTGGGGAAATACATTACAGTGCAAATTACACATTCTAAGCTGTAAACTCTATTGGTTGAGGGATTATTCACACTAGCTGTGCTAGCATTACCACAAGGTACACAGTTTCGATAGGAAACCTGTCTACCTTTCACACTAGCCCTGCACGCACAATACAAAATGTTACCTAAAATGCCCTGTTTCCGTTGATGCGATCCTGAGCGTTTGTAGCAAACAACCGCATCCATTGGAAACTTCAATATAGTTTCCACTGGTGCGGTTGTGCGCGTTCGGGTGCGGATGCGGTTTAGGGCGTGTTTCTGAATGCTAGCTGCAGTGTTTTGAAACGCATCCGTGTCCCAACCGCATCCACATCTGCATTAAAAAAAAAATTGCGTCACAAAAACGCGAAAACGCGCGACAACTATCAACTGCGCGGCTACAAACACGCGGGATCGGATGAGTGGAAACAAGTCCTGATATGCAAGTTTTCAGGGGCAGTGCAAGCATCTCCTATGCTTATAAGGATAAGGATATAAGGATAAGGAGAAAGAGAAACTCCTTTCTTTTTTTTTTTGATGCAGCCAAGGCCAGTAATTACTTGAGTATGGAAAATGTAATGAATAGAGTATAACCCTCGCAGCAGCTAAGGCACAGAAACACACAGCAAATGGGTTTTTGTTTTTATTTCAAGGCTAAGTTAATTGCAAAGCCCCATAACATGATATCATGACCAAGAATGCTGGAGATGTAGATAAGGGTTGTGGGTACACTGTACAAAAAAGATATTGCTTAGGCTTATGTAGTTTATGCATAAATGAAGTTCAAAATCAAGTCCAAAATTAAGTCAACTTTTTTCTCGACTTTGAAACTAATTTATTCAAAAACTACACATTAGAGCAAAAAAATTTTTAAATCTTTCTACAAACCTTCTCTACACCTCCAGTAAATTTGGTGATAATACCATGTTCAGGAGCTTTGCAATTCACACACAAAGCCCACCCACGAAAGGTCGTGTATTGCATTTTGTGACCCCAGTATAAGCCGAAAATTCTTTTTTTAGCACATTTCAGATGATGAAAAATCATGGAGGTTATCGTTGGCCAAAATACTTTAGATCAGTGTACAAGTAAGTTTTGTTTCTTGGAAATTATTTTGTATGCATATAGGAATTAAGGGGGCACAGCCTCAGTCCGAAACAGCAGTTATGGCAGCAGATGGCTGTTTGTCCAGGTTTGGGCTAAAAAAGCGCTACAGGCAATCAAAGCAGAAGTAATGTAATCTGCTCTGATTCCAGCACCTCCACCCTTCACACAGGGATGTGAGGAGGAAAAGTGCCTACATATAATGCAGGTCAATGATGCCAAACCCCTCACCTCTTCAGCATCAGAAGTGTAGGCTTCTAGTCGATATGGTCAAGGATTTGCCTGCAAAATTTTGGGGAATCTTTTCTGAAAGCAATGGTGAAGCTCACAAGAGGAAATCATTGCCTGAAACATTTCATTCAGGTGATGCAAGTGGCACAAGAGAATGTTTGGCTAGCTTTCTGCACTGACTTTGCATGACATGCATGGGGCCTCTCCCTCCCGTTTTTAAAACTGATGTTGAACTGTTCCCGGATGCAAAGAGGGGCATCAGGTTTTGCTGCCTTTTTGCCATGGTGAGTGGTGTCAGGGTGTCCCAATGGCATGCTGAGAGGACTGGGGTGTACCATTTTTAGAGTTCTTTCACATTGTGGTGGCAGTCATAGTATGGGGTGGTTGGTGATTGATGACTGGTTTGGTTTTATTCCGATCAGACTGCCAAAAGATAGGGCAATCACTGTCCAAAAAGAAAAAAAAATAAATCTTACAGCAGGA
>CM070043.1:23378893-23390403 GCA_036250615.1 Ptychadena robeensis | reverse complement strand
CGTTTTTTCCGCGGTAGCACACAACCCATGCTGTGACTTGAGCCGCAGCGCCGGGTCCCTTCCTTACGAGCTGACATCCTACGGCTGCCGGGAATCGCTGTTAGTGGGGCCCCATAATGCATATCGCTCTGCCTGTGTGACGTCAACATCACAGCGTGTGCTGTGTGCCTCTCCTCCGGTCCCCCTCCCCCCTCCCCTTCTCTGTCTGAGGTGTCATCTGGAGTGATTGTGTAGGAATGTAGAGGAGCTTGCTGGGGGACTGTTCAGCAGAGGTTTTGCAATAAGATATTTTATATAACACACACCCATAACGCCTTCAGTCTGTCCTCATCCTCCATATACCATGGATCTGCATGAATGAATGTCCGTGTAATGTATGTGGGGGATTTTTTTTTTGAGTTTACTTCCGCTTTAAATAGAGCCTTTGTATGCAGAGTCGATTTAACTTAATGCACACGTTTGTGTTATTTTGCTTACAATTAAACTAGAAGTTTTGAACGGTTCATATGTCGGGCACTAGTATTGACATTGCTGATGCATTGTCTTGCTTTCAGCAGGAACGTTTTTGCCGGCTTACACCAAGAGCGGAGTCGCTGCCCATACCTGTCCCAGAGCATTTTTGGGCTCTGTGAACTGGCTGGTTGTATAAGACAGTCCCTAGCAATACAATGCAGTGTAATACCCCATATGCGCCTTTTTAAGGCGGTATCTCTCTTTGGCTTTCTTTAAGGTGCTTTGGAATGGTGAATTAGTGGCCCCTTGGATAGATAAAGAGGGGCCCATTTTTTTCTTAGACAGGGTGATTTTTTTTCTATTGGCATTAACTTTTCCAAAACAGATCAGGAGAGGAGAGGTTTTTCGTTTCAGTAGTTTAATCTACCAGGCAGTGTACTTTGTCTTATGCACGGTTACAATGAGTATATTGAGGTTATACCTCCATTAGGGAGTAATTTGTTGGTACATGAAGATGGCTCTTTTCTGTTCGGATTCATGGTGGTATTCCACACGTGCCTGGTTTGGCTGGGTTGTGATGTGAAAGCATACGGGACTTAAAACCTTTAGGATTGGGGCTGCCACAGTGGCAGTGAGGTGGTGTTTAAATGCAGATGCCAATAAAAGAATAGGTCGTTGGGAGTCAAAGTGTTTATGCAGGTATGTTCACCTGCCTCGCCTGGGATAACAGCCTCTTACCCAGGTTAGGTGGGGGACATGGTGGGGGTGTGTTTCAGTTTCCAGTTAGTGCTATTGTCTCTGATTTCTTTTACAGATCTCCAGCCATTTGTAGTTTGGGTCATGGGCATTTCCTGCATCTTTTGGGCTGAGAGACAGGCCAGGCAAGTTTTAGCTGATGGAAGTTCTAGCTGATGGAAAGCTATTAGTTTACCAAAATGATGTAGTGGAGGTTCATTTACCTGGGGTTCAAGATTTACGCTGAAACCAGTTGATAACCAAGTTTTCCAGTCTAGTCAAGTTGTGGGGTTGACCTTATGTACCTTATATGCTGGTGAGAATGATTTGGGCTTACTGCCATTGCACAAATTGATCTAGGGCAGTGATGGCATACCTTTTAGAGAACGAGCGCCTATTTATCTCAAAGTACCAGCATGGCAATTTCACCTGAATCACAGTTTCTTGTCCTTTCTACTTGAGCCTTCCCTTGCTTTTAAATAGCTGGCAGTGCTTGGGCATTGTGCACAATCAGAACAGAGCAGAAGAGAACTGAGAGCCAATAAGCTACCATTCTCTCCTATCTTCGCCTCCATGCTGGCTGACAGCTCGCATGCCAACAGATAGGGCCACCTCTGCCATTGCCATCACTGATCTAAGGCATTAGGTTATTTTTGCTGCTGCTTGGTGGTTGGTCATTCCTCACAGGTTTTGCCAGAATAAAACTGAATAAGGTGGTGGCTACATATGTCCAGGGTATTGTAGGTGTGGCATCATCTGTTAAAGCTGGCACAGGGTAATTTTCGGGAGGATGGTGTTCATTTAAGTGATGTGTGGACATTTTCAATTATGGTTTATAATTAAGCTTTGCAAGGCTAGTTTGTGTTGGGGAGGGCATTTGGGATTGGGCAACATCTGGAGTGACATGCTGGTGGTAGGGCATATACCAGGTTGTGACAACATTGAGCTGTTACAAGGGGCAATGACACATGTGGTTTGGGAAAAGGTTTACAATGGTTACATTTTAAAATGTGGAATAACACAAAAGTATCCGCCGAGCGGTTAGGGTTTAAGCTGGTGGCTGGTACAGTAGGGATGTGTTTCTTAAGTTGGAGGCAGGAAGGGGGAAGCAAATGACTTTCATTTTCAAATGACTACATTTCCTTACCCTATTGCTACAGATTTATAAAAAAAATTATTGACCAGGCATTGGCTCTGCCTAAACACTCCCACCCTTTTAATGATCACATAATTAGTGCTTTGGGGTCTTATCACCTGCCTGTGGCTAGAGAGTTTAAATCAGAGATGGGCAAACTACAGCCGGTGGGTCATAGACGTTTTGAATTCCTGACCTTACCAGACCTCGCATGACGACATCATTACACACGGCCGGTCATTACGAGAATCGGTCGTGCAAACTTGTGTGCGGCATCTACTTTGGATGGAAACCAAAGTAAGCAGATCGATCAAAATTTTGGGCAATTTATGGCCCGATTTAAAGGGAATGCTTTTGATTTGCGGCCAATTTCGTGGCAGATCGATCGCCCGAGCACGCATGGAAGTCTATTGCCCGCAAAATCGGTTGCAAATCAAAGCGTGTATGGGGGGCTTAACCCGTTTTTTTCCTCTGACCTGCCAAACCTTTTATGCTATGACATTTACATTTTATTTATAGTAGTTCACACAAACCATCCACTCCATCCATCTGCTCTTAGTCTGGCCCCTCTGTCAAATGTAAGACCCCATTGTGGCCCACAAGACAAAATGTTTTCCCACCCCTGCTCTAAATAAATAGGGTAGTCCACAAATAGATTAGGTAGGAAAGGGTTAACTGAACTTAAATGTTAGGTACCGAGAAAGGGGACATAAATAAAAACAAGTCTCACAGTCATCATCATCAGTATCAGTAAATTGAGAATTTAAGTATACAAACAGGTGTAAACTTTCTTCCAAAAAATACATTTGTTGTCCTTATAAACACAACATATTATATATTGACACATTACATAAGTACAGTACAATAGAAGCTGGGCTCAGTCGTCATCTTTCATTATTAGAATGAAGCAGGGAAGACTGGAGCTCCCCCTCCAGTCTGAGGCAGACCTGAGCAATCCACTAGGATCACTAGACTAGATATATGGATTGCTGATAAGCACTATGTTAACAATAATACTCTTTTTATTGGATTTTGGTTGAAGTTTGTTTCTGCATGAACCAATATTTCGGCTTTTAATAAAACAGCATATCATGCAATACCTATTAATATGCAAGTAACTTTTTTTAAGTCAACAAGCTCAATATATCACACCAATGTGTTGGGTCATCAGATGATTGTGCACTGAACTGAGCCTAGTTTGCCAAGTTTATTTTTTGATCCCAATACAATCACAGTTTTTTATTTAGGTCCTTAGTATATAATATCTGGAAACCCCTAAGCTAGATGATGTCCTTCACCCAAAGATATGAGATGATCCCTGATTGACAGACTCCAATGCATAACATGAGGAGCTCACAGTGTCAAGTGAAATCACATTATGCCATGTCAGTTCAAAAAGGGAGCTTCTACAATTGTGCAAGACTTATGCTAAGGCCAGAGTTTACCTTTAACCCATCGGTCTGCTTTAAGCTAGAGAGCATCCTTCTGTCCTGCCAGGAAGATTTGTGCATGTTTTATCCGTCTCGCTTCCCTTACAGTCAGGCGCTGTTTTTGTTTTTTTTATAACTTGCTTTCGAGACATGTGCTGTGGTTTTTGGCTTTCTAAGAATTTTTAAAGCTCAGAGGAGCTGCCTAAGCACCACTGATTCTATACATAGAAAACTTTTTTCTCACCAGAGCAGACAGACTGTGGTTGCAATTTTCACAGTACACAAATATGGCCTAGATTCAGTCTGGTATCCAACGCTCCATCCATGAACGCTCCAACTTCAGTCACATCAATAGCTCGGCGGCTTTCTAGAGTTACAGGAGATCTTATTCCAGCAGCTGACCCAGCCAGATGCATTATGTAACAGAGCCATGTTAATTCATGACACTGAAAGTCTACTGAGTGTAGGCATGAACATCTGGCCGCTCCAGTCGATTATCAGGATCTCCACCTCAGTCCAGTTGGACGGTGTTGGTACCGCATGATTGTTCTTGGAGCTCTTGAAATGTAATTTTGTTGTGTAAAGCCAACACTAGTCCTGTAAATGTGCTGACACTGATTGGCTATAGGATGGTCTAGCCATGTGACTCTTCTTGTTGTTGTTATATGTGTCGCCACTTACTAGGCTATAAATGTGGTGGCTGCATTGATTAGAATGATGTAATCTCATTTTGTGATAGTTCAATGCTTTTATACAGTTCTGTTGGTTGGTCTATTTCATGAGTGAAGTAAAGCTCTGACTGGATTAAGGTTGGCATATACCAGTGGTTCCCAAACTTTTCTTGCAGGGCCCCCCTTTTCTATATAGGAACATTATAGAGCCCCGCCCCCACCCTATTCAAATACACGTTAAGAATGAGGGCCAGCACCCCCCTGGAATACCTTCGTGCCCGCCCCCCAGTTTGGAAACCACTGGCATAGACCTACAAGAAATGTGTTAGGCTGATTTTGCATGTTCAGTTTTAGGGCGACTGCACTGAAAGCCCAGCCTGTGTACAGTGGTTGCACACAGTATTAGGGCACTTAGGCGGAAGTTGTATGATGCTGAAAAGAGCCACCATGTTATCCTAAAAGGCAAATGCTGCATTCCTCAGGTTTTTTGGGTGGTGTTTTCAACCAACTGTGTGAAATAGCCATTAATGCCAGTGGTGTGGGAACCACCATAATTGCCGCTAGGGGCCCACTGCTCCTGGTTGGCCTACCTGGTGATCTTTTGTGGGGGAAAAAATATGTACATGTACAAATACTTGTCTCTCAGCAACTCCAGACCAGAGCAAGTGTTGAAAAGTGTATTTCGTAAGTAAAATGTAGATTGTAAGTCATGCCCCTCATACAAATAATCAGATCATATTTACTATGGAGTTTGTGGTTTATTTGGCAAAGAGACATCAAACCATTGATGTAATTATTTAGCTAAGGAGCCAAATTGAGTATTCTATGAACTTCAGTGCTCAGAGAACTCCTTGCATCTCTTACCAATTTCTATTAGAAATTATCAAGACCTCTAAAAATGAAAATTCTGAGATTTGGTCAAAATGAGCATCTTGCAATGGAGCCATATCTACATGTGAGAAAAAGCTAAATGGACCTTACACCATACTACTGAATGTATCCACATGAGGGAAATGTAACTCCCCCTTCCTCTCTCTTTATCCCCCTCCGTTCACTTCCTTCCCAGCTACATTTCCACCTCTTATGTTTTATAATTGTTTTGTTAATGTTAATATTGTAACTGCACTTTGTTTCTGTCTGTACAAAAAATTATGACAAATAAAGGATATACAAAAATGGCCACCTTAGCACAGTACATTAGAAGAGATAAAAGAAAGGCAACTCTTCAGTGGCTCTTTTTCTTCTTATGACTGCAAATGGATCAGGGATCTAGCTAGGAGTCACTTAGGCCTTAGAAAAGTTATTTAACCATACTGCCACCCCAAAAAAAGAACATTTAGGAATGTAAGAAACCCAAGAAAACCCCAGTTTTGTCAAAATCATCCTTCTTATCTGGACTTACCCCAAAAGGTATGGTTATATTATTTTTATTATTAATATAAAATTTTCTCTAGAGCAGTGCCTGTGAGGATTGATAACTGATATTGCTTTCATGAGTGTAGGAAGCGTATATGCTGTAAAAGATTTTATATTTCCCTGGTGAAGACTAAGGACACAAGAGGGATCAACTGTATGTAACCTGAACACAAAAAGACATTGTGTCGATTGGTGTCAGTAAAAAGATTTTATTAGGAGACACTAAAACAGAGAGCTTACGCTAGTAATGGGCACCTGAGTTGATATGGAGGGCCACAAAAATGTATATTCTGTGTCATGTGGCTATCATGTACATCAATCAGCATGCTCTTCCCACTCTAAGAAATCCTGGGTGAGGATGTGTCATGTGGGATTGGCAGAAAGGCAAGTTCCTATGCCATATGCATTAACAGTTAAGTTTCAGGGGCTGCAAGTGGTTGACGAAGGAGGGCCGCTGAACAACACCTAAACACAAAAATTTGTAAAACTAATATTTCTGAAGGGTGACTGCTAATGAAAAAGGGGTAAATAAAGATTGCCTTGATTTTTAAAATGGGCTATTTTCTAAACCATGAAAAACCCTTATAAGTACAGTGGATTCTCAAGATACAACCAGCCTTACATACGTACAACCTAAATTTCCTCTTGTGTGGTTATAACCAATTACCGGGATGTTAGAGAATGGTTTGTAGGCTTCATTCGTATACATGTGATTGAAGGCTTAGTTTCGAACAGTGCATCAATGTCCCCCAAATAGCTATAAGAGATGGAAGGAAAAAAAGGAAGGTAAAGGAGAGAAAGGACACCAATGAGCCAGATCCCTGATGCTCTTATGGTAGGGGACTTTCCTTCCAAACAATAACAACCTTGCATTTCATCCTCTCTTCTTGAAAACCAAAGATGTCAACTGAAAGACTAAGTAGATTTTTTTAGTTTCTGGTAGGTTTTTATACATTTTGGTTAGAACACTTAGAAAATATTTAGAGTTTCTGGTAAATTACAAATATTATGCAACCCTTTGTTACGTAAGGGGTGCTTTGGGAGGTTCAGAATGCATTAGAATAATCTTGACTTACAACCATCTTGAGAAGTAACCAGCCCTTGAGACCAAATTTAGTTTGTGAGTCAAGGGTTCACTGTATATCTAATATCAAATTCAGTTGTTGGAAAAATAAGGAATAAATGAAGCCTAACTGATATTGATTGGAATACAAGATTTATTAGAATTTTTTTTTTTGGTCTGTCCCATTGACAATAGTGACCAAGACAGATAAAGGATCGCTCTTTATATTTTTGACTTTACATCTTTAAAGTACCACTCTCCTTAAAGACCTTTATTGCCCAACCTTAATTGTTAAATTGGTAATAAAAAACAATTTGGTTAATCCATTTGTGATCTCACTACAGCTATTTAAATATCTCAGATCCTCTTGGTTAACTTGCAAGCAGTACTGTAACTGCCAGCTTTCCTTGCAGCTGTGGTATAGTCCATGTGTGTTCTAACTCTAAATGGTCCTGTAAAACAGGACATGAAAAGTGACCAGATGGTGGACAAGATCCCTTGGCTTCTGTCTATCTCTCATCAAGGTCGTGCTGTCTTATTACGAATATCAATATTCATCTTCTGTACTTGTCAAGAGAAATCTCGTAAGCACAATATATGTTTCATCACAAGGAAACTCTGCAGTTTCAACCAAAAAACATGATGGCAAAGGGTTCCCAGGTGGGCCTATAAATTATCTAGACATTTAGATGTAAGTACAATGCTATGGAACATTATCAATATTAACTTTTATTTTTATATAGCACTTACATATTATGCAGCGCTGTATATTAAAAAGGGGTTGAAATGCAACACAAGCTAACACACAGTTACACACGCACACACAGTTACAGGACACAGCTAGTGGTGATCTTGAATATCCTAATTCCTAATTTTTATTGCTAATATCATGGAAATCTCAAATATACTGCTATATCTTTGTAATCGCAAATATTCCAGATTTTTTACATTAGTACCCAGAACTACCCTGCATTGCGTTGCCGATTTGCACAATGAAGGTAATCTGTGGAAAGCACAAAGAATTGCGTTCGCAATATGTGCATGTACAAGAGACGATTTGCTCCATTATGCTTACAATCTAAGAGGTTTAGGGAAAGAAGTATACAACAGGTAGGGGAAAACTGACATGGGGGTGATGTTAGGAATGAGAAGATGGGAATATTATTTTTGGCTCCTTCAATGGCTCTTATAGCATGTAGAGAAAGATTTAAATAGCACACATATGTACAGCTTGTTGCAGTGAGTCCTATTCAATTCAACTTTGGTTTGGACTAGGTCAATAATAATCATTTTTATAGGCCATGCCATGATCTGAATGAGTGAGGACATTTAAAGACACCATTGTAAATTGTGATGACGTCACTGAACAAATGGCAGGATTCAGACTCTTGGTAAAAGCTATACACTCGCGTATCCTTAGCCTCCTGATATCTTTATTATGTCATTCTTATTGCTATGTTCATGTAGACCCAAGCCATCCAGAGAACCATGAATCATCTTTTGGAATAAATGCTCTAAACAGAACACATGCAAAGTATGAGCTAGATATGGAAGGAACTTTTTCCATTTAATGAAATACACTATAGATTTGATCAAGTAAAGGCATATTTAGTTCTGGTTTGCTTAAAGGGACTGTGGGAAAACAGCTACAAATGGTAAGCAGGTAAAACAGGTTTAAGCATGGTGAAACAAAACAAAACAGCCTTCACTGGCCAGGGCTCTGGGTCAGACAGCCCTTTAACGACCATATAGTCCAGAAAATAAGGAAGGGAAGTTTTGGCCAAGGTTATTCATTGAGCACAAACACAATTTTAGTTACCTCTCCCCCCACCCCCATCACAGGTGAATCAAGGGTGTGGACCCACTGGACCAACTTGCACAATTGGCAGGGGTGCAATCCGGGGCGCAGATTCTAACGGACTACCTGGTATTTACCAGAGCTCCCAGCGAAGGGAGTTGGATTTGGCTGCAGGTAATCCCCAGGTTGCGGTCCCCCGAATGCACCCGTGCAAGATGGCTGCTGAACAATACACAGTACCAAACGTTCAGGAGAGAGGGAGGTCCGAAAAACAAGCCATGGGTCAAAAGCCGTGGAGTCAAGAGAGATACCGGGATAAAGTGCCAAGGATTTAGACGTAGGAGTAGTCCGGGGAACAAGCAGGGGGTCAGAAACCGGGAAGTCAGGCAGGATATACGAGAAGCAGGAAGCAAACACATAGGAGACCAAGCTCAGGCAATTTCCTGTCACCTGATCTTTCCAGATAAAGACCAAGAGGGAGAAGCAACCGAGGGGTAATGCAGGACCACAGCATCCAGCAGAGGGAGCTCCAGAGCTGGAAGCTTAACACCTGGTGTTAAGGACAGTTCCTTGAGCTGGAAGCAGCTACTGCAGACACATATCCTCCAGTCCTGCTGGCATCTGTGACAAGAGGTTCTGTTCACCTTCTCATTACCAAAGGTGTAGGTCCAACACCTGGAACAAAATCCCCCGCGCGTCCCCATCCAAAGCATCAGCAGAGCTGGATGACACAACAGTGCTGCGCCTCCAGCTCTTTCAATGTCGGGCTCAATTACACCCTGGGCTGGAGCTTCCTCGAACGTCTCGAATATCGAGCCGTGTATGCCCACCTTAAGACAGTCGTCCTGTTCTAGTGGAAACTCAAAATTTTAGATTTCAGACATGGTGACATTGATTATCAGGAGTATTAGAGCGAATATCCTTAATGGAGACATAAAAGAACCAAGAAGGTGGATTCCGTTTATTGGAACATGACGCTCCTGCCTCTTTATTCAAACTACTATGCAATAAAATTTAATTTGTGGGGATTTACATACAATTTAATTTTCATATTTTAAGGGAATCTAGAGATCAGTGGCCAACTGAAGATGAAGACAACTAAAGCCCTTGCTGAAGCACAAAGAAAATTTAATATAAATAGTATTTAAATCATATTATACAAAATTATTATTTGCCGGGATTCACTATCCAATGCTGGCAGATTATGGATGGTTGGATGTTCCCTATAGCCTCCGTTCATAGGAAATAGGAAGCCGTGTAACATCTTTATGCGATGCTGAGCATCCATGATTGACAGAACTGAAATCCAATGGATTAAAGGGATGGGCCAAGGACAGTCAGGTTGAGGAGGAAAGGGCTTTGAAAACTGTCCTTCTTCCAACCAGAAGAGGCAGGTTTGTCCTCTTTCATCTACCAGTTAACATCACGAGAAGCTCACAGTGTGTAGTGAAATCACAGCAAGCGAGCCTGTAGAAGCGGAACACAAGTCAGCTTTAACCCAAATGTCTTTTTCTACCCTTGTCTGCCGATGTCCTCTAAGCCTATTACGTCTTTTCCTGATATCTTTTCCATCAGGCGATCAATGACTAACAATTTTTTTTAAGATTTCATATTTTTACAAAAATGTGCTGACAAAAAAAGGACAGCGTGTTCCTTCTGCTGGTGTCCATCCTCAGGGAGAAATCACATATTTTGTCAGGGCTGGCGAATTCCCTCCCCATGATACTAGAAAATCAGCATCATAACAATCGTTCGCATGCTGCTCAAGTAAACACTGTTCTGTCTTCCTCTGTCCTCATTTGATCTTTCCTCCCCCTAGAAAAAACAATTGTACACTTCCACACGTAAAACGGTGGAAAGGAAATTGTGCCACACTGATGGCTAAGAATGCAAAAATACAATATAAAAAAACATTGCAATATGCATTCGTTATTTATGGGAGTTCTTGGTTAAACTGTGGCATTTTGGGGTTTCACTGGACTTTGTAGAGATATTAAATTTGATTTTGGAAAATGCATGAAAAAAGCTGTAAACTATTTTGATAGGTCAAATATCCAGGAATTTTTGAAAGTCAAAATTTGCCTGTGATAATTCAACTACTCATTAATAAAGCATGTTGCAGCAAAGTGTGCTAAGCTGAACCATGCATTAGTTACCCTTTATCCCTCATTCACGCCAGGCTCCCAGGAGACAGAGGTGTTAGTTCCAACAGAGTGTTCAGAACTGGAACTACAAAATGTTATTTTTTATATATAAGGCACACCCCCAGAACCCATAGGTGCACTTATGGTGAGTCACATTTCACAAGCTGGCACTGACATCTTAACCATGAGAGTCTTTTTACATAGCACGAGGGAATATATTTACTGCAGTTGAAATTCCCCATGCAGAATGTAAATGATATTTAAAGCTATTTGCAGATGGGAGGAAAGTTTAGTCTCTGTCACTAAATATATATTCTCTGCACTTGCAATTTGCAACTGCAGTGAATATATTATGTAACAGAATCTCACCCCTCTGCCTATAAATAGCTGCTCATGGGGAAGATGCCAATATAAAAAGTAAATATGTTTGTCTCCATCCTTCTCTTGTCAGGAGCCAATCTTGGCATTGGGAGTCTCTAATCTGAATTGAGATCATCTAATAGAAACTTAAACATTCGCAGTAAGTCCTGAAAGTTGTCAAGTCAGGCCTTCATAGATCAGGATCAAACACTCAGGTACATGGCCATAGACAAAATCTAAAAGAAAACTGGATGCATAGGACCAGTAGAGATGTCCCAAACTGTTCGCCGCCGAACTGTTCGCGG
>CM070043.1:23364927-23378793 GCA_036250615.1 Ptychadena robeensis | reverse complement strand
AACACTATTGTGGCCAGAAAGGGGTCCCTTTGTTTTTTAAAATTCGCCTCCCATGGAAGTTCGCGTTCGCCGTTCGCGAACCCGAAAATTTGGGTTCGCGACATCACTAAGGACCAGTTCACCTTCATTGTGCAGTTGTCCATTTTAAATACCCATTGTAGGTGTCAACATAGTTGAACAGGGGTCAGCATGGGCTGATTATGGCCCGAGGGCCTTATCCGGCCCATTTAACTTTATAATCCAGCCCCTTGTCACCTTAAAAAATTAAAAAAAGTTTAAATAATTCTGAAATATGGCCAGCAAGTTTATTTTAGTATAATTGGGCCCCTTTTGATCATTCATATATTTAAATTATGTAAGTTTATATATAAGGCATTATAATAATTTTTTTGTTGAAAGTGATTCAGGAAATTACAATGGTTACAATCTCCCTGCCACACGCCCCCATTCAATAATGGTGGGAATTAAGGGAATTGGGAGACCTATGTTGGGCAGCCATTACAGGCCTTCTTTAAAATTTCAGAATACATTGTGGCCAACTATTCAGAAAGTGTGCCCACCGCTGTAGTTCACCATGTAGTCACCATCAAAGTTTTTGAGGAATTTTTGCTACCATAGCTCATGTGCTGGATTAAACTGGGTCAGGTTTACAACACCCTAACATCAATCTTCGAGATTTGGACAGCCATGAATCCCAATCTCTAGTTCTTTTCTTGCTTGAAAAACTTTTAATACGTACTAACCACTGCACCAGGAACACCGCACAAGACCTACTGTTTTGGAGATACTCCTAACCTCCTCCTCTGAGAAGCACATTCTAGACAAAGTCAATGCTGCTCAGATACTTTCCTATTTCCAGGTGTGGTCCTAGCCTGTTTGGTGCCCTGGGCAAGCACCCTCTCTGCCCCCGTCACAAATACACACACACACGTACATGTACGTAAACATATTTTATTGTAAAAGCTGTTGTTGTCTTAAACCATAGAAACACAAGTATATGGAGTAAGGTTATAACACAGCTTCACTGTATTATAGTCATATATACACAGCTCCTCTGGATCCACTCTGTCCATTGTGCGATATGTGACATACTGTGGGCGCTCCACTCTGTACATTGTGGTTTATGTGACATACTGTGGGCGCTCCACTCTGTACATTGCAGCAGGATTGCAGTACTGGAGGAGAGGAGGGCTAGGTTTTTAGGCTGGGTCTACACTACATTCTTTTGCACGGTTTCCCTGTCGACCATGGGGAAAAACCATCCGCCCCCTGTATTTCCCTATAGGAAATTATGTGCAAGTCTACACTGGCACATCAAGACTGCGTTAGGGGACGGCATTGATTACAGCCCAGGTGGGCATTGTGGATCTGGTGGTGCCCAATGGACGCACTGAAAACACATACTAAGCCCATTGTTTACCCTTACGCCGATGTGTCCATAACGCCACCCGTGGTTTCTGGGGCTGCCTAGTGTAGACCCAGCGTAACCCCGTTTTCAAAACCATGTCAGCTATTGATTTCAATGTACATGAATCAGAAGCAGTTCCGGTGCGGATTTTAGTCCATTGAAAATTAACTAAAAATTTTATGGCGAAATGCGCACTGAAAACACATGCTTTTTTGCATGTTTTCTGTCCGCAACAGTGGAGCCTGAGCCCAATATTGATGTGAATTGTGAGAATTGCACACAGCTGGTTGAAGATTGTGGTAAGCACTGGGAATGCTGCCTGTATACAGTGTTATTTGCATATATAAAATTTACAACAAACTCACTGGTTGCTCAGTGCTGATACTCAGGGACTGGAGGGTGCTTTCTGGGTGGTTGTCAGCTTTCAAAAAAGACAGAGAGCACATCTCGATGAGACAAAGGAAGCTGAGCTCCCAGGAGCTGAATATTAATCTTAGATGGCAGCGCCATCTGGTGGCCAGTTCATGTGGTGCTCCATCCCCTCATAATGGACATGAGAAGATGCTGATGTCAGGAGGACAATGATAGTTCTACACCGGCAGAGAAATGTTGGGGGCAGCAGCATGGGCGGGCCCCAATATGCCGCACCAAGCACGATGCCGTCCTGGGCAATTGCCCATATGGGATCACTGCCTATTTCCAACCAAGTTACCTAGATGCATACTTCATCCCTGCACAGGTGCCATTGAGATTTTAAGCTGATATATATATATATATATATATAGCATATAAACACTTTAATATATAAAACATATCCCTTTAAACTTCTCAGTGGCTGTAAACCCTACTGAATCACTAGGAAATACAGCTGACCTACTGTATAGAAATAGCTAATCCACTTGTCGGTTATATCGCCAAACAATACCGTAATTATATATGACCAGCACATTGCTCTAATCCGTTACATAAATATTCAGCATGTGAGTCAGATTACGTTTAAAGCCGCAGCTAACAATATGTAACCATCTATATGATTCTCAATTAATTTCCTTCCAGAGATTGACCTACATACCTCATGCACGTCGAAGAAATATCTCAGAGTATCTTACGTTGGGCTTCTCATGCCTAGCAAAGTTAAAGAAAAATATGTCACATACGAAACAGAATGGCAGTTGCCTTAGGGAAGGCTGGAAGAATGTAGAAACTGCTTTTACTTTTTAAATTTACCACAGCGGAAAAATCATCAGTGGTAATCATCTGGGTTTGATGAAATACAGAACCCTCTAGGAGAATGTAAGTTGGTATGGGGATATAAAGAGTTGATATAGGTAAAAATTAATGGTTAAACCTTCTACAGGTGTTATATTGTTGTCTGACGGAATTGGCATCACCAACCTGCCCAACAGACAATATCCAGAACTATACCTCTAGGAGCACCATACAGGTGAATTGTGAAAAATTGTAATATTGTCCAAAATTTCTGTATTTCAGTAATTTAACTTAAAAGGGGAATCTAATTCATTAAATAGTTGGATCACATGCAAAGCAAGTCTTTATTTGTTTCAATTTTGATGATTATGGCTTACAGTTTATGAAAACCCCAAAATCTGAGAAATTTTTTACATGAAATCAATAAGACAGATTTTTATTTGATAAATGTAAAAATCACGTATATGTACTCAGTACCTGGTTTGGGACCCTTTTGCATCAATTCCTGCCTCAATGCAGCATGGCATGGATGCCATGTTTTGAGGGCCAGGATGCTTTAATAGTGGCCTTAAGCTCTTCTGCATTGTTCGGTATCATGTCTCATCTTTCTCTTGGCAATGCCCCAAAGATTCTCTATAGGGTTCAGGTCAGGCGAGTTTGCTGGCCAATGAAGCAAGTATTTCCATGGTCATTAAGACAGATTTTAGTACTTTTGATAGTGTGGGCAGGTGCCAAGTCCTGCTGAAAAATCAAGTCAGCATCTCCAAAAAACTCTGTCTGCGGAAGAAAGCATGAAGTGCTCCAAAATCTCTTGGTAGATGGCTGTGATGACTCTGGTCTGCTTTATGAAGCACAGTGGACCAACTCCAGTAGATGACATGGCTCCCGAAATCACTAAGACTGTGGAAACGTCACACCAGACTTCAAGCATCTTGGATTGTGTGCCTCTCCGTTCTTCCTCCAGACTCTGGGTCCTTGGTTTCCAAATGAGATGAAAAATTTGCTCTCATCAGAAAAGAGGACTTTGGACCACTTTTCTTTAGCTCAGGTAAGACACTTCTGACGTTGTTTGTTGTTCAGGAGAGGCTTTACAAGAGGAATACGACATTTGAAGTCCATGTCCAGGATCCGTCTGTGTGTGATCTTGGTGCACGCCAGCTCCAGCTTCAATCCACAACACTTTTAAATGGCCTTTTCCTGACAATCCACTGCAGACTGCGGTCATCCCTGCTGCATGTGCACCTTTGTGCACATAACTTTCTATTAATGTGCTTTGATACAGCACTTTGGGAACATCCAACTTCTTTTTCAATTACCTTTGAGGCTTTCCCTCCTTATAGAGGGTGTCAATGTGGTCAGCAGTCTTTTCAATCATTGTGAATCCTCCTGTACCAGAACCCTTTGCAGAGGTTTTTTGATTAATTAGCCAAATAGAGTCTATAATATTGAACCTTTTGACAATATTTAAATTTTGATTTTGAGGTTTTCATAAGGCGTAAGCCACATTCATCAAAATTTTAACAAATTAAGGCTTCAAATATCTGGATCTGCATGCAATCAGTCTACTTAATATATTAGTTTCACATTTTAAATTGAATTTACTTAACTTTTGGATAATATAAAAAAAATTGCAAATCACCTGTGTAGGACATATACAGTGAGGTAAATAAGTATTTGATCCTCTACTGATTTTGTATGTTTTCCCTCTGCCAAAAAAATTACCAGTCTACAAATGTTAAGGGGGGGGGGGGGTGTATATTGTAGCTGTGACAAACAGAGTATCAACAAGAAAAAAATCCTTGCAAAACCAGAAGACCACAAGTCAGAGATTGATGTGTATTGTAAGGAAGGAAATTATTAACTCCCATCAAACAGCAAAATTGAGGCTCTTATAAGTTTTCACTATATGCTGTTAATGAGCCTAGGAGCAACCTCTGTAAGGGACGGGAGTACTATTATTCTCTCCTTGTTACAGTACCTGTAAAAAAGACAAGTGCACACAAAACTAGCTACGATGGCCAAGACCAAGGAGCTGTCCAAGGAAGTCAGACACAAAACAAGACCTCAGGAACACCATCTCCACCATCAAACATGGAAGTGGACACATGCAGCATAAAATCCCAGTCTCGGTGGAAGCAGGTAGGAAATTTAAACAGATTACATTGAAATCAATTAAAAATTTTCACTCCGCTTTCAACAACAACAAAAAAATAATAATTATACTGCCAAAAGCTAACAAACCCCAAGATAAAAAAATTTAGTATTACTGAGTATTGGACTTATTATCATTATTATGTTTTGGGAGCAACACGAAAATCTCCCTCCTATAAATTGCTAATCTACCGATTGCCCATGTAATGAACAATGGTGGGTTCCTGCGTGGACATTCCATTTACTATGTGTGAGCCACCCACCCACACACAGGAACCTACAACACTACAGTATCTGTTTTGAATGAAGTCCCTCATCAGCAGAAAAGCTGGAAGACAGGATTACCATAAGGCCCCTTGGCACCCGGGGTGTCACATCCGTGCAATTGTAAAGAACAATACCCATAAACATTGTTGGTCATGAGCCATCTCCATCGCAGCCATCCCAGGTCTTTACCAGCTAAATCAGACCACTGCTTCCATACAACAGACTATGCTCCTCCTCTGTAGTGGTCAGGCATTCTACTCACAGAAAGAATCTACTATAAGCAATCATTTTGGTCTAGCAATATACCGATAGCTCCAGTGCTACTGTAGGTTTAGATATATATTTATTAACATTTCATGTGACAGCTGAGAGTAGTAAGCGAGTAGAAAGCCAGAGTCATGAGCGCCTGAATTCTGTTTGTCTCTCTTGGACACTTCTGAAATATTTTTGCGAGAACTGTTTGTTCTTCTGTGAAAATTATCCGTGTTACTGCCAAGGTCAAACCCAATATCTTGGGTTTCTCCAGCATAATTAATACTCATGTTTGTAAGACTGCGCTGTGGGACGGCCAGGACTTATTAACTATTCTCCCAGTAATCTCTGCTTATCTCTCCTCTTATTGGCACCTTCTTGTGGTCTCATCCTAATATTCAATTTGGCTGCGCGACCCAAGAAAAATACTTGATTTTGTTCACACAATAATAAAATTCAACTAAATCTGCTTCAGATTTTAGTGATCCGTGTAATGAGCTGAAATAACATGAAATATTACACATGCTGGGGTTTTTCACTCTTTTAAAAGAAAACTTTTTTTAAGCTCTTCTCTGGGCAAATATGTTGTCTCTTATTCCCCTCTATAAACCAATCTGCACTTCTGTTTCCTCCACCTACAGCAAGGAATACTTATATAATCCAGCATGTGCCCACTATAGACAGGTAAAAAACTAATTTTTCAGTGAGCTACTCAGATGAGTACCAGGAGATGGTGTTTGGTACTCATCTTATATGTAGGGTGGTCTTCCTCACTGTCTCTCTCACGGTCCTCTGCATCAGCTTCCTGCATGGTAGATTCTGCTGCATGGACCTCCCCTTTCTTGATTGCGCCTCTGATTAGCTTGCATGTCTCCAAGGTGTGAAAAAGCAGTGCTTGATGCTGTTTGGGCGCTGTTTTTTCACATCTTTGGAATGCTAAATTAATAGGGCCCTAAGCCATGGGCAAACTGCCTGCAAGTCACAGGAAATCCTCTGGCAAATGTTCCAGCACACAACATTTGTTCTGGCAAATGTTTCAGCAGATTCCCAATTTGACACCCCTAACTGCAACCTTTCAGTTATATTAATGTTTAATGTGTGGTTATCCAAGTGACATAAATTGTATACATTTAACAATAAAACGGAAATAATTTTGGCAATTTAAAAAATTTCATTTTTAAAGTAGTGTATGCATGATACAGTGGAGCTGCAATACCAATTTCAGCCAGAGTATCGCTAGTGAACACTTGTTGTCATGTAGGCTTCTCACACATGGAGGAAGGACAGAGGGAGGGGGAAGCTTACAATTCATACGCAAATGCGATCAACAATACAGGTCCGCATAACCCCATTTACTTACTGGCAGACTACTTATGTGCACCCCTGACTATACTACAGGGGATGGTCAGTCACAGCAGCACCTTTCTGAAGGCCTTGGAGGCCACTAGGAATAGTTCACTATTGCGGACCAGACACTCCAGTTCTCCATTACGGCATACACTTTAAGGGGGCAGCTAGGAACAACCAAACTGTTATAGCAGGGATTGGCTTTCAACAGCAGGTCCTTTCTCACATCCTTCAATAAGGGTCTAGTACACCAATCTGTGCCCTAGCCTTCTCCACAAAGTGTCACTCGGGATGCCCTTGCCACCAGCTGGGGGACAAGGGTGAAGTCTTTAGTTACAGTTTTGCACTCCCAGGTTTTTGGATCTGCAGGCCAGCATGGCCTACTTCCCATCAGATCCAGCAGAGCACAACTGTCTACCCTCTCCTCCGTGCGAAGAACCCAGCTCTACCCACTGTTTGGCCTTATATCTCCTCTGCGCCCAGTCGGACATCTCCTAAATGGCTCGCCATTATTACATCATTAACAGTTTTCAGATTTTCAGAAATTCCCCACACATCTGTCCTGCACAGGAAAAATAACAGTACACTTCCTGTCAGTTTCAATAAAATACAATTAACCCTTCACTTACATGGTAACCATATACACAGATCCCAGACCGCCTTACCACAGACATCCAAGAAGAAATGGACAGTTGGTGCCGACATACAATAGGAGATGGTAAGGCACTGCAGACATACCTAACCAAATGGTCAGTCACTGGGGACATGGTACAGGAAATGGTCATTTACTAAGGACTTACTAGAGGAAATTGTCATCTATTGTGGACATAGCACAAGAAATAGTCATTCACTGTGGGCGCAGTAAAGGAAATGGTCAGTCACTGCAGACATACTACAGGAATATGTCAGTCACTATAGCATACTACAGAGACTCGTCAGTCACCTTGTTATTTATTTATTTATTTATTTATTTTAAACATCTTTTTATTAAAAATAATTTTTTACAGAAAAAGAGAGGAGTACGAAGAGCACATGCGCTCCATAGCAATGCAAAAATACAACAGGAATGTCTAACTGAGCTATATCTATTACAGGCATGGAAATACAACATTGAGCCCAATGTTAAATAAACCAATACTGTGAGATGATAAGTATGACATGGTGCGAGCACGATACCGATTGTTATGAAGGCTCTGAGTAGGGCCACTCAAGGTGTTGAAGGGGAGGTACATGTAATGTATTTATGTTTTTTAATTGCCATTCACTACCATAACACAGAGGATGGCTGCCCCTAGACATGCTGGGACTTATAGTCCTTCCAGTTGTCCCGCCACATTTCTCCTAACAATTACCTTAACAATAGAATATGGGGAATTAGTGAGCTTTCTCAGCACTTAGTGCTCAACTCAATACTGCATGCAGTAGGGATGGTCTGCATGCTAAAGTCAGCAAAGACAGATACGTCCTACTTATTGCAGGCAGAGCTCTATGTAGACTCTGAACTATACCATTCATAGGGCGGGGGGCAAAAACTGTCACACTGACAAAAATAGTGGTTGTGGCTCTAGAGGAAGATTGAAGTCATCTTGCTGACTTGCACATGAAGCAAGTATTTTAGCCATGTATACAACAAAAACTGCACTAGTTTGGTTTCAGCCCAGTGTATTTCACACTAGAGATGCGTGCAGGAGTGTCGGGGGCCACCTGGGTCCCCATGGGGACCCTGGGGCCCTATGTGCATGCATATTCCTCTTAGCGGGGAAACCGGCCCTGTAGACAACCAACAGGAAGTATCCATGTCAAGAAGGCAAAAATGTTGCCACCTATGAAACAACAGAAAAAGAAAAGAGGACTAAAGATATCACTACTGTGAGAGTCTTCTAGGGATCACCAGTCTACAGTTTAGGTCAGATACCCCAATCTCCACTGCGGGCTTCAACTGTAGACAAGTCCCCACTTGAACGGGAGGCACAGTACGCCTACTCGACTTCGGTTGCCCCTAGGCACATGTAAACCTCTAAAGGTGGGTTTACACGTGTAGATTTTTTTGTCCAATCATTGAAGAACAAACGATTTTTTGGTTGATTGAACAAAAATCTAGAATGGCCAATTTGTTCGATGGATAAATTTAGTTTGATCTCGATCTCGAATCTTTTATTGAACATAACATATGTTATCATTCACAGTGCATCCCTTCATCCCCTTCGTTACTCGGCGTGGTGAAGGGGCTTGTGTATCTCAGTGAATCAATGATGTGTTCGGCCACACAACACAAGCAGGACATTGCTGAGACATCAGACTTAAAACAATCAGCTGCAGACAATAGCAGCCCACTCCATTAGATTTTTTACTTAATCTATTATATTGATGTTATATCTGCCCACTAGAAATAAAAAAATAAAAAAATTTGGGGGAGTGAATTTTAGCCATTGAACCCCCCTCTGGCATGACACTGACCATGTGTTTACATCTGTTTGACACTTTATTATCTGTTTTGTGGCTTTAAATATGCCCTGAATTAGAGATGGTCGAATTTTCTTAGTGAACTTCGACTTTGTGCGGTAATTGCAAAGCCCCTAAACAAGCCATCATCACCAAAATTGCTGGAGATGTACTGCACATTTATTTTTTGCTTTGCTTAAGTTCAATATCTAAAGGCCTCAATACACAGGTCCGTTTCCCAACGGATTCCGGGACGATCGATTCCGGGTGCGTGCACCTTGTGAAGCCCACCTTGTCCGTCCGATCACGTCCGATCGTTCGGGGGCCCAGAATCGGATCGGACAGAGAACCAACATGTTGGTCTTTCTGATCCGATTCAGCACACATCAGGGGGAGTTGCCATTTGTGAAGTAAGCGATCGGACATGGAATCGTCCAGGAATCCGTGGGCCAAGGTGGTATGTAGCGATCGGACGGACTTAATTGGCCGATAGATCGGACCTCCGATTCCCGCTGACATCGCCGGAATCGATCGGATAGGTGATCGATCGGCCATGGAATCGGACAATGTATGGCTAGCTTAAGTCGATAATTGTAAATTCTAAATTTTAACTCTAACTTTAAACCTAATTCATGCAAAAACTACATGCGCTAGAGCAATACTATTTTTTTTAAAATGTTCCCACAGCCCTTCTCTACATCTCCAGCAATTGGTGATGATATCATGTTTAGGGGCTTTGCAATCAACTCTAAAAAATCGTCCAATCTCTACTGAAGATTTAGAAATGTCACCTTTTCCAATACAAGACCATCAGACATTTTATTTTAATGAAGATATCCTTTTAGCAGCATCTGGCTTCCCAACCCAGGATCTAAGGGGCCTCACAAATAAAAATAATCCTGGAGCCCATGTGTCACAGATCTCCACCGGGCAAGGGGATCTGTGTCTGCATTGCCTGCATCTAACTCCCAAGACCTTCCTTGCCTCAGAGGGTTAACTCTCTTGTAGCCGAGCTCCCTCTGCTGGACACCTGTGATGCCCTAATTAAGAGAGTCTCAGGCACCAGGAAGGTGTCTGGACAATAGGTCTCGTGTTCACCTCCAGCCTCCTTGCTTGTTGACTTCCTGGTTCTAGACTCTCTCCTCGTCCAACAGATACTCCTAACCTCTTGATCCTCTGTACTTCGTTCCAGTACCTCCTCTGTCCTCCCGGCTCCAGACCCTCGGCTTGTCCCATGGACTTCACTTATGTTTACACTCCTGGCACTACATGTTGGTATGTGGTATGAGCGGGCTGCTCTGATGAACACCAGACGGTCCCTTAGACTCTGCGCCCTGGATTGCACAACCGTGCACAACCGTGCCAACCGTGCAAGTTGGTCCAGTGGGTCCACACCCTTGAATATCCGGTGTCACCCTTGCTCTGGTGTGACACCATGTTACCGCTGATACATATGTTTTGACTTGGCATCTCTTGGCAGAGGTTAGGAAATGAACTTCAGTTCTTTACTCACTTCATCCCCGTAACTATCCAGCTATTTACGACAATTCCTCATAATAACATCATCATTTTATTCACTTCCTGTAAGACCGGGCGTCAAGGCTCCACCCCATTACTCAGGTCTCACACAAAATAATGCTGGTGAGAGGCACCACCAGGATATCAACTATCCATTACTTTTAAAGGTTTTAGTGAATCCTTTATTTTTCTTTCTACTTTTATTTAAGATTCTTGTAAAAATTGTAAGAAAATTGTAATCAGACAGCCGAGTCCATTTGTTCCATCACAGATGGCTTTCCCACCCGTCTCTTTCATTCCATCAAATATATTTTCCTGTTTCTGAATTCTGGAGGAATTCCTCACCCGTTATATTCTTCTCACTGTGGACTCTTGGCAGGAAAAAGATTTTTGTGTTGCTTAACATGTGCTAGGTGAAGTAACTTAATTCCCAGTGGCTGTAAAAACATTGTTGTGTTTTATTAGCTTAAAACAGGAATCCCCTTCACTCCTATTCCCTTTCCCGTCATCTATCCTGGCCTGAACAAAACACAAAAGGTAGGGGCGAACTAATATATGGTGAATTGTTCCCTAAATAAGTATATATATATATATGTGCATTGTTTTGTTTAGGGTGACAAACTCTCCAAATTTATGGGGTTTGTTTTCTATATATATCAACCATTAAAATTAAATTGGTATTACAGATTTTTAATTAGATAAACCTCAATAAGTTTCCTAGATGGGTCTGATGCTTATATACATTTACAATGAGTACAGATAGCAGTACTGGTTTTCAATCTCAATTAAATAACAAAAAAATTAACAATTGGTTGAGTGAGCTGTATTCATTGTAAATGTACACTTAGGCTAAGTTTACACTGTCGTCAGGTTTAAAGCTTCCTAGACGCTCTCCAGTGGCAGGAAGGCTTTAAAGCAAAGACCTTTGTAAAAAATTTACTCTAGCTTTAAAGACGTCCAAGGGGGCAGGGAGTGAGCTTCAAGCAGCCACAGGAGGTCATCTGACCCTGCAGGGTGTCTGGAAAGAAGGGATAGCCACTCCCAGGTCGTTTTTTTAAAGCATGAAAAAAGAGTGAAAAAAGCTCTGCAAACTTGCTGCAGTCGCTTTCAGAGCTTCACCATTGAAGCCAATGAGGTCGTTTAACGACCAAACGACCCTCTGGACGCGACAGAAGGCGTTCAAAAAACGAACAGAAAACATACTGCTTGATTAACGACAGTACATTTTCTGTTCTTTAAAACAACCTCATTGACTTCCATTTTAAACCTAAAGCAAGGTCATTTTCTGGTCACTTAAAAGACCAGAAAACGACCTTGCAAGAGACAGTGTAAACTTAGCCTTAAACATAAATTCCACCTGATTTTTCAGAGATTACTTTTTAGAAAATATTGAAGGGCAATTGAGCTCCTTATATGTACCAGGAGTTATAAAAGAATGTTAAATATACATCGATTGGTTATACCATTAGTGTAAGGTGGCAGAAGGTACTCTGTCATGTCTCTAGATAATTTATTGAAAATTCCAACAATAGAAGTGATGTTAGGGAGCAGCTGTGTCTCCAACCTCTCCCACATTTCTTAACCTCAGCCTAATTTATGTTCGTACACACCATCCATTTGTAATTTGTGACTGACTGCTGAACAACAACTGCAAGGACACGTAGTGCCAGTTGGGTAGTAGCCAGGGGTGTAGCTAGAAATGAACGGGCCCCATAGCAAATGTCTTTTGGAATACAGAAGTGACACTCCGCCCCAGGGGTTTCTGTTTTCCAAATTACTTAGGCTGCCAGAAGCAACGGGCCCCACTGGTAGTAGCCTACAAGGGGTTGATGGGCGATTCACATGCACCAGCACCATCTTGGCAACAGCTATACAAGGCTATGTGGTTTGTTTGGCGATATATCCACCACCTCACATGATGATTACCTTTTCAATCCCTTTGTGACTGCAGCACTAGACAGTAATATTGGGGTCCAAGAAGGCATGGATAACAGGCTACATATGCTGCCACTGGATGCTGAAGCAATTGATGGAGCAGCATGGAGGTATGAGTCAGACCACTGGAGATGTTACTATACCACCCCTTCTCTCACTTAGAGATCTAGCACTTTCTGCTTAAAATAAAATCTATCAGCAGTACCACATGTTGGAGAACTTCTAAAAGCACAAACTAATTTCCCTTTAAGAACATTTTTATTTCCCATCCCCAGGCATTTTCATGGCCAGCTCCTTCATGAGACCTAGGGCGTAAACAATGTGTGTCCACACGACCAATTCCCAGCCGCCCGGAGAAGTTCTGCACATTAGGCTTTGGTTCTTGGTCCAGACACAAATTGAAAAAGTTGGACACCACAAATGTGGGTTTAAACAGTCGGAACATGCTGTACTGAAAAAGTGCTAACACAAAACATAAACAGCTACAATCTGTTATTGGGAAATACTACCAAAACGAGTTCAAATGTTATGCACAAAACAATATTCCTACCACATAACACTATATTACTAATGATCTAGATTGTTATAATCTTTTGCTTTTCTTCTTGCCAGTCCAAAAGAACTTTGATTTAAAAAATCGACTGTTGGAGAGGAAAAGAAAAAAGTGACTAACAGGGTAAACCAGGACACGGAATGTCTTTATAAATTTTTTTATAAAGTGGAAAATGCTACAAACAATAGCTTTCACCTTAAAATACAGGCTGAAATTGCAAGTGTACAATATAAAACGAGGTTGGCAGGGAGATTTTGAGTCATTTTTTTTCTCCTCCTGTGAATGGCTGTAACAAAGAGGAAAAAAATAGTATTTCGAAATAAATCTATTTCATGAGCAATACAGAGTTTAGATTTATGTTCTGCAGGTTAAATAGTTGGGTTACAGTTAAGGACAAACATGATATTGCAGTAAAGAATAAAATGATCTAGTGCTTTACGCAAGCTGTAGAACACATGATTGAAAGTTTTTTTTTTTTAAAGAACACTTTCTTCTTTCCTTTCTTCCTTCTGTCCACCACCTAGCATCATATACAGTGGAGGAAATAATTATTTGACCCCTCACTGATTTTGTAAGTTTGTCCAATGACAAAGAAATGAAAAGTCTCAGAACAGTATCATTTCAATGGTAGGTTTATTGTAACAGTGGCAGATAGCACATCAAAAGGAAAATCGAAAAAAATAACTTTAAATAAAAGATAGCAACTGTTTTGCATTTCTTGAAGTGACATTGAGTGAAATAAGTATTTGAACCCCTACCAACCATTAAGAGTTCTGGCTCCCAC
>CM070043.1:23340595-23353625 GCA_036250615.1 Ptychadena robeensis | reverse complement strand
GAACATGCGATGTTCGCCGCGAATAGTTCGCCGGCGAACAGTTCGGTCCATCACTACTAGCCTGTACCATCTCCCTTACCTATAGTAAACTTTGTCCCCCAACCTCTTAGATTGTAAACCTGATTGTGCCATTGGGTTCTCTTCCTGTGTCATAGTCTGTACCTGTAGGTTAGCTTGACATTCAACCCTTATTTATTGTACAGAGCTGCGTGATTTGTTGACGCTTTATAAAAAAGTTAATATTTATGGTAGTTTTAATAATTATGTTTATTGTTTCTTTCCTGATGCATTCAATGGCAGCATACTGTTGGTTTATCACTCCCCTATTGGGTTAGCATTGAGTTTCCCCAGAATAAGCTTTCTACAAACATAAATAAAGGGTTTACAAAACATTAAAAACTATGAATATCATAATGCAAATATAGAGATGATTGAATACATGTGCAAGACCAATACTTTTTATTTAAATGTTCCCACAACCCCTCCCAGCAATTTTAGTGACTATAACATGTTCCATGGCTTTAAAATTCACAACTCAAAATATAGGTCTTATTTTTGTGCTTCTTCAGATTGATCAAGGGTACTGATGAGCCGAACAGCTGTTTGGCTTGAGCTTCGAACTGCTCGGTGCTCGTCTGAGCACCGCGTGTGCTTGGGGGCCATGCTCGAGTCTCTGCCTTACAAATTTAGCAGGTCGGAGACATCCAATCGAGTGGCAGCTAACTGCTGCCCTCATTGTAATGCCAGCAGTCATTTTAGCTGCTGGCATTGCAGTCATTGGATGGCTGGAACACATGATCGCCTGATTTGTATTGCAGGTGATTACGCGTTCGGTTCACATTCAGTCAGTAACAGGCAAAAAAATAGGCAGGGACAGTTGTTTTTCTACAAACTTCGCTGTAAACCTTGCGAAATCCATCCCTTTAGAAAAGTCCTTTTAAGGACTACCTGTGGTCTATCCTACATCCAGTTATATTCATAGGGCCAGTATACTAGGTCCGCTTTTGTTGGGTCAGACATTTCTAACATTTTCAGCACCATTATACAAGGTCCTGTGATTTTTTTGTGGACATTTCTAGACCAGCTAAAATTATCAGCACCACAAGATAATTGTGACAGTTGCACATTGACTGTAACAAAAGTCTATTGTTTTTTCTGGACTCCATTGTTAAAAAACAAATATTTAGTATATATTAAATATCAATTCAGCCTACATTTACATGTTGCAAGTTCCTGTTTTTCTTTGGGACTGTTTGTCAGTGAGACACGCTAAAAGAAATTGTGTTTTGTGTGGGAGTCAGACATCTAAAAAAAATTCTGTTGAATTTAATCTGACTGGGGAAAAGATAATGTTCATATTATGGTCTTTTTTTTATCACCTATAATGTTCTAAAAGGTTGTCTGTAATTGACATTACATTCTGTGGGGTGATCAGAAGAGGGCTGTGCACAGGAGATGCCCTCGCAATGACAGATTTGACAAAGTGGGCAAATCTTGCTAAGTCAAAATGTGCCATACGCAAAAAGACACAAGAGTGTTGTAATAAAATCAAAAATGTGCTTCAGCAAAGTATAAGTCAATGATGGTAGTCTGGGCACTACCCTATATAGGAAGAAGTCTGACAGAAACTCCATACTAAGGGCCAACAGTCTCCACCCTAGGTCCTTAGTTAGGAGCATTCCGTACTCCCAATATTTAACATTGAAACGCAACTGTTCAAGGGATGAAGATTTTAAAACACAAGCGAAAGAACTGCAATCAAGGTTGCGAATGAGGGGATACAGGAAAAAAAGGCTCAAACAGGCCTATCAAAAAATGTGTATAAAAGATAGGCAAGAATTGCTTTAAAAAAATAATTAAAAAAACAGAGGACAAAACCACAGGAAATACGAGGATCATTTAACCATATCACAAACAGGCAAAGGAGGTCCAAAAAACAATATAAAAATATTGGTATCTGTTATTAGGAGACGAGAGAGTGGCTAAACACATTAATACTTATCCCGAGATTACATATTGCAGGCCTAGGTCAAAGTCACTTTTCTACTGGAGGGATGGATAGACACCCCCCAGGAATTTAAAGATACGGAAAGTGTAGTCAGTGCACTTGGGTACATGAATGTACAAATTTTGTACTACCAAATGGTACAATACACAGATGTAAAAACTCGATAAATTGCAGTATGAAAGGAATAGTATATCTTTTTTTTTAAATGCCAATTCCCATGTTTCTACATTGGTAATACTAAAAGGGAATGGAGATCATATCCATGATATTTCCAATGGTACAATTACCAACCCAGTTGTGAGACATGTGGGTTTGAATCATAATTTTGATTTATCGGTAGTGAGATTCTTTGCCCTTGAACACATACAGGAAGACACAAGAGGTGGTGATTATGATATTAAAATCCTACAAAGAGTAGTGATGAGCGGCATAGGCAATATTCGATATTTTGCAAATAATTCTACTAACATTCGATTCTATATTCGTGAATATTCTAAATTGCAACACTAGATTCACAGACATAATTGCCTCGCAATTACCTTCAAAATAAATGGTCACTATTTATTTTCACCTTGCGAATATATATTCGCAATCCATGCCCATAAGCATCCCAATGGCGAATATCGCGAATTCTTGAATAGCGAATATTCACAATTCGAATATTTGAGCTCAACACTAGATACGAACAGGGGGAGAGAATTAAAAGCAGTACCTGACCAACATATACACCTATATGGCCTAACTGCATGTGAACCAGATTAAGGGGGAATCCCTGGAACATGCAGTATTGAGCCGGGGTGTCTATGATGAAAAAACTTATCCACAAAATAATTGATATGGATTGGTTATCAGTGGATGAAGGAAGCTATTAAGCTGAGATGAATTTAGATTGTAGTGTTACGATTAAGATTACGATTAACTATGTATGTATTAATTATATGAACTTTCATAAGCATTTTTTCAGTGACAATGGTAAAGTATGTGTGACAGGATTGGCAGGAGTTGGAGATGCTATTGCCCTGCAAAAGATGACCTTGGACCATAGAAGAGCTTTTTTCTAACAAACCAACACAAAACTATATATATACACAGGTACTATCTGAGTCATAAAAAATTGAGGAGCATTGCCTGTATGTGGACGGGGGACAGGTTCCTTATCTCACTATGGGGCTGCCTGTTGTTGGAATAGGTGGACTATGCAGTGGTGAGAGTAGACACCTGGGTGGCTGCCAGATGCGGGGTGGATTGGAGCCACTGATATCATTGCTATGCCTGCGGCCCCCGCCCACATAGACTGTCTAGGAGGTACGTGGAAGTATGGCATGTGCTGCCACTTCTATTGGTTATTTATCGTCAAGGAGGTAGTGGCGTTTCCATTTTTCCTGCTAATCCTGAGTATTTGTTGTTTTGGATTTGTAGATCATCTTGCTCTTGTTTATATCTAAATCTCCTGATGAAGCCCGATATAGGGGTGAAACGCATTGAGCAAAAAACCGAGCATCTAGAGCAATGTTACTGTAAACATTTATGGTTGTATGTTCACATGTGAATCTTGTGCGCTATTGTCAATGTTATCTGTTAACTGCACTTGACAGAAGGAGTAACAATGTATTGTCTTATTTACACTTTTTAATGGTGACATGAATAAAACTGAACAATTTTAACTTTTATCAGTGACTGTCTTGTGCTTCTGACACAAAACCCATACTTCTGTAGTAATGCCCCTTTGGTATTGTTATGGTTCTTTTCTTTTTTTTCTAATGTTGTTTAAACAATTATGGGATCAGTCGCCAAGACAATTGAGGTCGGAAGACCAATGACTTAAACAGTATACCTACCCCCTACTAAACCAATTTTGTACTTATGCAACCAAATTATTACATTTTATATTTTTTCTTTCTCTACGTATAATAATTCAGTTCGTTTTTCTTTTGAGTGGTACAGTTTAATAATAGGTGGAAAAAGCCCTGAAATGATTTATCTTTGTCTCATTTTTTTATCAGCACAGAAACCTGACTGACTTTAGACTTTTTATATCGACTATGTACACTCTGGGTGAGGAGGAGGAGGAAACAAGATTCAACCACATACCCTTTTTTGTGGTGCATTTTAAAGTAGATTAAAATGATAGATTAGAATTGCCTTTATGGTCATCCTCAGCTCAGCTGGTGAAGTTGAGAAATTAGGAGCATTCCAGACCTTTTTCATTTATATCTGAGTCAACCTTCCAGCATTGCCAGAAGACAAGTGGATAGGCTTATCTGTTATAATGCCACGAGCAGCACTAAATACACTATACTGAGAGAAAACACTGGGCCAAGTTTGTGCCCTGCTTAGACACCAAGTAGTTGTACGGCACTGAGGCATCATTTAAGATGCCGACACGGTCTGCTATGTATTCCTTCGCTATCTTCAAACACTTATCCCTCCTTGTACCATTAGGCTGTGCTTCAGAGTGAAAATGTTGGTGAGATGTCATGAAAGTGTCCCATGCCTTAGATGTTGTGGCCCTGCCTTTGTTGGAACTGCTGTGTCTTCCCCTTGTCTCCCTTTCTTGGTTGCCTAAAGTATGGACTGCCAGCCACGTAACGGAAAATGATGGTTAAATGATGGTCAGATCAACTGCAGGCCCTTAACTCAATTGTATAGGGTCCGCGAAACAGCATGCACTGACATGCAATGTTTTAGAGCACCAGCTCAACTTCTCAACCTCATGCGGCCCTTTGGGCATTCTTCGGCGGCCCCCCTCAGTCCACCACATGTGGCACCCAAACCTAACTGTTAATGCATAGGAACTCACCTGTTCAGGTGAGGCATATGTAAAAGCCAATCAGCAACCCAGATGGTGCCTGAGCAAGTCCCTTGACTCTCCTTCTCTAGTGTTGGCAGGGGATCAGCAGACAGGTGAGTGCCTATGCTCCCACAATTCAACCAATAAACAGGGGGTGATTGTATATTATGCATTATATGAATGAAACATAACCTGAGAAAAGGCTTGGATGATATCTATGAGGCATATAACCTTTGATGATGTACAAGACACAAAATGTGCATTACCATAGTACAGTGTTCCCTAATACTTGAAGTATCATTTAAAACATAAATAATGTCTACTAGCACCTGCTGTAATATTTTCATTATAAAATGCTTAAACAAGTCAGCATAGATTGAAAATGTGCGGCACTTTAATGATGCTCCATATCAACTCAGTTTCCCACCACTGTAGCAGAGCACCAGCTGTATAATGTTTTGGAGTGTCATTTTGTAACATTCTACAGGGGGGGGGGGTGCATGTTTATGTCAGTATTTTAAATTTGCGTACAATTGACACAAACTGGTTCCCAGCAGCGACTTGGGAGTCCAAGATGCATCCATACATGTTCCCCATGGTGTTTCTGGTCCATTTGGGTGATGTTTTTGAACTTTTCAAAAGGACCAGGCACCCTCCCCTCTTCCGATCAGGGGGTGTCTGGTTGTCTCCCATTGACTTACATTAGGCTTGGATGCTCAGTAGAACACACAAATATCGCGATGCGTTCAGACCGAGCACCGAACATTTAGGTGCTCGCTCATCACTAAGTCAAGGGAGTTTAAATTTAGAACATTCATGCAATACTCACCCCCTTTCTGGACACAGAAGTATGAAGGGCTGATGAGAAAACAGGATGATTATAATAACCCCAGTTAATCTATGATACACATTTTGTTGTTATTTAAATGACAACTACTTTACCTTGAACAAGTATTGTGGGGGTTCAGCTTTAAACGGTGCTCAATGTAACAATAACCTACACTACTGGTATCTTTTTAGGGCTCCTGTCCATGTTTATTTGCACCACACCATCCAAACAAATCACCCTGGCAGAAGTTAATAGCAATACAAACAACACAAGTCCTTCGCACCTTTTCAAAAGGTTCTTCCATTTAGCTTCAGGGAAAGAATGTCACTGGTTTTCCAAAAGCAACAGGCCTGGGCCCCACACTCTTTGGGACACCCCTTGTATCAGCTGCTCCAACATCCAGCACCATGTCTTTAACTTCCATCAGAAGCCCTAACTGCCTGGCTTTAGCCCCTTTTGTTGAAACACACCCATGTACCTCCCTGATGCCCTTCAAGTTGTCAGGGTGTTCTAACCACTGATGACTGGGTGCAACTTTATTGTTTTGGGTTGCTGTGTAAGGGCAGTTAAGTGTTCTTGCTGATCCATACCATTTCTTGCCAAAGGTGCTTTTGATTATATTTTTTAAGAAATACTTTAACTGAAACCCAGGAACGTTTATTATTTTATTTGCTCTATTTTACCTACTGCCCATGTCCCTGTTTCAACCTTCCAATCCTGTCTGGTGAAAATGTTTTCATCAGGACAGGAAGGGAGGTTAAACCTCCATAGTAGAACTTTAGAAAACCTTGGCCAAATCCAACTGGAGGTCTGATCTTTTCACAACTAAAAAAAGATGTTGTTTGGCTTGATATATATTTGAAGAGAGTCAGATCGCATACAGCTTCTTTTTCTCACATTTCTCCTCATACACACTCCCTGTGCTTGTTTAGTTTGCAGTGCATGTGATGACAGGGTCTCTTTAAAGATGGATGGTTAGTAAACAGTCCATAGCAGATGATGTAGGTAGTGGAAGGAAAAGCTCCTTGTTTTCCTAAGTCGGAATTTTCCCTGCAGCTTCTCTGGAAGCAGGACATTCTGGAACCACATCCTCAGTCCCATGTTTGCATATCTGTGGTTTTCGATCCCTGAGATCCAGGAGCTACTAAGAGGGAGCGTGATTCATTCAAGTACTTGCAGCTTGTAATTTGCTCATACACATTACCGACTCTTGTGGTTTCATGTGATCAGCAGAGCCTGAGGACATGAAGAATATCTGTAGCTGGATTATGAACTAAGCAATTACCAAACAGTGTGCCAAGAGAGGTTCCTGGCACCCCAGGGTATATTTTTAATTTTTTATTAATAAATATTGACAGACACACAGAATATGGGATTCTCAGAATTCCAGGTAACGCCTAAGCTTGTTGACAAGGAAATCCTTGAGACTGGTTTACTCTCTTTCCGAAAGTGAACCACCTGCCCATTAGAATCTTTCAGTCACATCTTTTATAAACAAGTGGTCTTCATTAATATGCTTTTATTCTGGAGCCAAGAACAACAATTGTCACAGTTTACCAGTCATTAGATGTGGTGGATGTGTTATGACTTTCTTCACTCTCACTGTGTTGTATCTGTGTATGAGCAGCATTGTCTCCTTAGGACAGGGGTATCAAACTCAGATACACAGCAGGCCAAAATTAAAAACTTGGACAATGTCACCTTTTATGCTTATTGGCTAGGTGCCCAACCTGTGGCCCGGGGGCCTCATGCGGCCCTTTGGGCGTTGTTTGGTGGCCCCCCTTGGTCCTTCACATGCGCCCCCCAAAACTGTTAATGCATAGGGCATAGCAACTCACCTGTGAAGTGGTCACACGCTGACCCAGCTTTTCTAATCAATTCTGGTGGTCCTACATCAGTAAAATTGTCAATATTGATCGGGGAAACCAGGTCTACATATGACCGCTGCACCCAGTGGCAGGAGGGAGGTGGGTGCTGTCAGGTTTTGACTGCCTGTCAGGATCTGGTCCACCACCTGCTGAGATATGTCGACAGGGGGGGGGGGGTCTGGATCAATATTATGTGCGGCCCTTTAGTGATGCTTGTGGCCCTCCATATCAACTCAGTTGCCCACCACGGGCTAATTGCAAAAATATCTAAAACTGAGGATGTTTTTGCTTCTTATCAGATGTAACGATAAATATGGAAACATACATAAGTTTTGCTCAAACATTGAATATGGAAAAAGCAAAGCGTAATTCTATAACACATGTGAAATTAAATGTCAAACAAAAAACTTATCTATTACAGGACAATATGTCGGTAGCATCGATGACACTGTAGTAAATCAAGGTATACTTATAAAATCATTTTGAAAATTAACAAATAAACACATTAAACCATTTGTGGAAAAATAAAGGTCAAAGCTTTAGGGCTCTTTCACACTATATGCGTTTTTTAAAGGCATATGTATACAAAACTGCATTTGTTTTGCATATGACATCTACATTTGGAGATTGTTTTTGAACAAAGCAATGAAAAATGCATGCAGAAGAGGGTTATAAAAATGCATGCAGAAACGCTGTGTTTTTAAAAACGCAATGCATGCAGTGTGAATGCAACATTGGTTTTCTATGAGAAACACCAGGGGAGGGAGGGTTAACCACCAGGACAGCACAGAACAGAAATCTTCCCTGGATGGCACCATCTAGTAGTACTCACAGGACAGCGCTGGACGAGATGGTGCCGTTAAAAGCGCTAGGGGGGTTAAAACATTTCAGACTTCAGTAGAATCAGTTAATAAAACAAACCTGTAATGACATTACTCCATATTGCCCCATGACCAAACACAACCAAAGCTTTCCCCTGGCTTGGTGGGTACTTAAAAAAAGCGTTTCTCAGTTGGCCCTGCATGAAGTTTTTTTTTCAAATAGCTTTTGGCTATCATCTCAAATCACTTATTTACATGTGTTGCATGGCATACCAATGTGTGTTGTATTAATTCAGTGTTGTGTTGTATCAGAGTGTTGTATCAGAGATACTTTCTCCATATTAGTCACTTCACAAAGAATTATTATCACAATTATTATGACTATTCCTGCCAGCTGGTCATCATTGCCAAAGGGGTCACAATTGAATTGATTTAAGTTATATCTAAGCCCCGGAGCAGGGTATCATCACTAAAATTTTAAAGTTTGGGGGAAGGGGAACCAACCGGTAGCCTGACCCACCACATCCAATTATGACAAATAGATTGGGGGGAGGGGGAACACACCCTAGGGGCGGCCAAGCCCTATGGACTTTTAAGGTGGGTTTGTAATAGAATAGCGTTCCAGTCGAGGGATATTGACAAGTACCTTTATTGTTACATCATTATATCAAAAACACAGAACATTAGCCAGGGATATTTCAAGATACCCAGCAATGGCTTAAACAATAAACAATTATTAGAGTCACTGTATACATGTCGCCATTTTTCACCTTGGTTACAACATGGGGAGTAAATGGTGACAGGGGAAGATAACTATAATGGGATAAGCTGACACTGGTTAAAAATAGGTGAAGGCATGACTCAATATGCAAGAAGAAAAATGACTTTTCCCTGCCCATATAAGTTCATCCCGGTGGGGGCGCACTGCCGGGCACTGGACCCCTGTTTGGTGTCTTCCTAGGGTTTGGAGCAAGAGCCTCGGGCACAACGATCAGTTACAGCCTCAGCTCAATGCAACGCTGAGTGACCTTGAATACCGGTAAGCTAATTTAATTACTTGAGACATTAAATGTGAAGTATCCCTATTGGGAATGTGTGGGATGATTGACTAAGAAACCTAATGAATGTACAATATGGAACCAGGACATCCAAGTGATGGGAAAAGTAGAGTGTAACCCAGGATAGCATATGTACAATGAATGAGATAGATGAAATACAATGTATCCATGCACACAATAGATGTTGATATAGGTTTGGATTGGATGTATTTGAAAAACTAACGCTTGGATGACCCATAGGAAGGTCCCCAAAGACCCCTGACGAAGTCCCCCAGAGGGACGAAACGCGTAGGAAAATGCTTTGGCACGACCGCTTGGACTCTCCACTTCTGGATTTTATAATGTTTGGACTGTTTTTAACCTTGGACTCCTTGTATGTATGGATGTGATACAGTGACTCTAATAATTGTATATTGTTTAAGCCATTGCTGAGTATCTTGAAATATCAATGGCTAATGTTCTGTGTTTTTGATATAATGATGTAACAATAAAAGGTACTTGTCAATATCCCTCGACTGGAACGCTATTCTATTACAAACCCACCTTAAAAGTCCACAGGGCTTGGCTGCCCCTAGGGCGTGTTCCCCCCTCCCCCCAATCTATTTATCATCACTAAAATGTAGATGTAAACAAATGTGGGAACATTAAAAAAATATGTATATTGCTCAAGCTCTTGCATAAATAAAACTGAAAGTCAAGTTGACATTTTGACTTAATGCATAATTCAAAAACCTTCCCTAAATTTTAGATAATTTTGGTAAAAATACCATATTCAGGAGCTTTACAAAATTTCACCGCCATCTCTAATGGTGTTAAAAGGACTAAAATATTTAGAGAGACTTAATCTATATGACTAACAAAGCCTAAATCATGATGATCATTTTTACAACTGCTTTATTATAACTGTGCGATTGTTCCCTAAGGAGAAAACATCTTAAGAAATACATAGAGATAAATGTTTTGAACTCGGGATCGGGTTAAAAGATGATCATGAAAGGACAACTTTTAGTGGTAAATTGTCTGTCCCAGCTCTTTTACTAGCCCATTAGCTTAAGGCCCCCACACACGCACCGAGTGGGGGCCGACAGAGCTGCTAAGATCAGCTCTGGAAAGCAGCGTGATGACATCACGCTGAGCTGACAGCATCGGCGGGCACCCTTTGTGTGCCGGCCTTTACCTTCAATGAAGACGCCGGTCTCCATTGAAAGTAACGGCATCGGCCAGACAATATCAGATATGTCCATTCTCTGGCTGGCCGAGCTGTGGGGCAATAGGGATCTGTCGCCCCATGTGCTGCACACCCGTCGGTCTTTCATTGCCAACTGTTAAGCCCCTGCTCAGGTTCAGGAGGCTACTTGTGCTGCCCCGGCAATCCACCTGGTATGCCAGACTGCAGGGCAACAATGGAAGGAGGAAAGGTAGCAGAGTAGGTGTGTACCTTCAAGCACAAGCCATGCCAAGGTCCTGTGCCCCTAACAAATAGTTTTGAGCTCGAATATTCAAATTTTGAATATATTTGGCGAATATCGGCTATTTGAGAATTCAAATGGTGGCGGATATTCGCAATTTCGAATATTCGCATTGGGATGCTTATGGGCATGGATTGCGAATATATATTCGCAATACGAAAATAAATAGCACATGTGACCATTCATTTTAAAAGGTAATTACGAGACAATTATAACATAATAATAATAATATAGCATCGAATATTGCGAAGTATCTCAAATTCGAATATGGCCTGTGCCGCTCATCACTACTAACAATCTGTTAAAGAGAGCTCTGGTTAAAATAAAAGAAGGCAGGGTCAATGGCTAGGAAAACTAGAAAAAAAACCACAAGGTTAGGCATTAATGGCTGCGTTATTTTGAGTGGACAGCAACTTAACACTGTTATATGAGGTGTACACTGACTATTTTACGTATCAAAGTGTCCAATTTTCAATGTTGTCCCATGAAAAAAAAATCTATAAAACTATTCAACACAACAGAAGTGTGCTCATTTTTGTGAGATACTGGTTTTTCTTTATTTTTTCATTTAAGGGGTTCTACTTTAAGGAGAAAGGGATGACATCCATGTGAGCCATCCATGGCTTTACACTGTATTACCCATTATCGGTAATATATAGTTGGGAAAATTTTTGAGTTTGTGAGCATTTGTTTAAAGATGTACTGATATGGAAATATGTGTTTCCATATGTATTTAAAAATGTAAAAATGAATACATTTTAAACTAGCCAAAGTAAATGAGACCTCCTTGTGATGTTTTGGTTACCAAGACCAGGCCAAGATTGAAATCCTAGTGCAGATAACACAACTCTCAGCATTATATCTGCTCTTTGCCAGCCTTGATCAGCTTTAAATGGCAACTTGATGAAAGATGAACATCACCTATATGATATATAAATTACATTAAAGCTTTTTTTCACCCAACATGGCTTAAAATGAAGACCAGAACAGTCTTTAAATGACTGCAGGCACAGCCATTGCCCTTCCTGTTAAACAAAGAATAATCATCTCATAAAAACAGTTTTACTGATTTTATGGTTCTTGGAGAAAAGATCTGGCCAGAGGACTTAAAAAAAATGAAATCTCCGGGGAGCCAACGTTCCTGGAAAAAGGTCTATTTTCTAGTAATTCTGCATGCCGCTTTTTCTGAGAACGTTTGGTACGGAATTTGCGATGTGTGACACTCAAACGGCGATAGTAACATATTACCAAGCTCTTCTGTTTTGTGACCTGGAAAATATGTCCACGGATGTGTTACGCCAGAGAATAGCCCTGACTCACTGCAACCTACTCAGTCCAACAGAAGGGAAAAAACTATTGTTTGGCAGGCCAGTCATTGAGGTGCTGCCATACTCACAGCAACAGAACAAGGAGTTAATACTCTATAAAACTGCTCCAATGTTATTGCTAAACATCGACAGTTTGCTTCACAAGTTTAAATTTCTGACAAAAGCGACTAATTATGTCCTGTCATCCTTGTCATATATCCCAGCCATCTTTGCCACTATTAAACAGATGGACCTTATTTATAGGCCTGATTACGGTTGTGATATTTTGGTATTTCCTGGCTACGTTGTTTCTAGCCAAGATAATTTAGAGTAGAAGAAGTCATTTTAGGCTTTGGTTCATCGGTTAGCCCCTTTGAATTCTAAGTTGAGGGTCCTCAAGTTATTAATTTATGAATAATTGTCAGACTAGTCAATGTCAATTGTGTTTGGGCAATTAGAATAGACAGCACAACAGAAACATTCTAAGTGGTTTGAAGTAGAGAAAGTCAAACTAGCTGACTTGGGAGTTAAGCACAGCTCTTGAACATGATATAGGTTCAAAATTGTTGGAGATGTAAAGAAGGATTGTGGGAACATTAGACATAAATTAAATTCAAAAGTTGAAATGGTTTGGGTTAAAATTTTCTCTTAAGTTTGAACTCAATTAAAACAAAAAAATAACATTGTTTTGTAATATTTCCACAACACTTCTCCACATCTCCAGCAGTTTTGCCGATTATACCGGTCATAGGCTTTGCAATAACTCCCACATAAACTAGTCAACATTTTGGGACCATCTCTAGGTCACACTATTGGTAATTGGCCTATCCAAATGTTCAACTATGCTAAATACTAGAAAACCTGACCTGTTAGCCCTTT
>CM070043.1:23311724-23340495 GCA_036250615.1 Ptychadena robeensis | reverse complement strand
TTCTGGTGTAGCAGTTGTATCGCATTTATGGGATTTACTTCCGTTTCTTGTCCAAAGTAAGGGAAAGGATATCTTACTTTTATATCTATATAAATATATATATTTATATAAGGGAAATCCCTTCTTAAACAATTGTCACCAGTAAAAGACCACTGAGACAATTAGAATGAATAATATAATAGCAGAAATGTTAGCAATAGAAAATGGAAAGAACAAAAAAAAAAACAGTGGTTTTACAGTCGCACCAATCTATCCACAAAAGAACTAGTAATAGGAGTAGTTCTATTATAGAGCTTAAAGCCGGCCATACACAATGCCATATACAGCAGATTGGACTATTATTTGACCAGGACGGTAAATCCATGTGCAATCCACTTACTTTGGATGGGGACCTTTGATCCCCGTCCAAAATAATCATGCGGGTATCGCTGTGTTGATGGCAAGTTCCGCTCATTTTGCTAGCATCTAGGATCTAAACATGTATGGCTAACTTTAGTCAGGGTTGACTTACACCAAGGTCCACCAACTGCAGGAGAACATCCAAACAGGAAGAGATCCTGGACACATTTATCTAGCCTTAAGTATAGTTGACTTTTAATAAATAGTCAGGGTACTGGGTTCCTTACCTGAATTTGAACCCAACTCTATGTTGTTATTTTTAATGTACATTACTAACCAGTAGACCAGTCTCCAGATTATTTTGTGCTACAAGATGTTATCAGAGGGAATCTAGTCATGGATTTGCTTGCTCAATGGATGTCACCAACCCACCCTATAGTTATGAAGTAATGCAAATGAGGACCACTGACACCATCATTCAAGTGCTGCTCTCTGCATCACTGAGGACTACCCACTGCAGGAGAGTATCCAAAGCGGAAGAGGAACCCAGACACATCCTCTTGGCCTTTAGTAACTAAATCTCAATAACAAATTTGAGAAGCGTGTGTGTATGTTCCCAGTGGGGGGCTCAAGGGAGAAGTGGTGGACTGGAGAGCCCAGAGTTGTTCTTTTATTATCTGTTTTTTTGGAGTTCATAATGGAAAATTGTTATTATCACCATTTGGGCCTCTCAGAAAAACATTTAAGGAAAGCCAACTACAAAAATATTTCCCAAATTCCCCATGCTGTATAAAAAAAATTCCCTTTCACTTCTTTGCATCTATTTATTTTACTAAATATTATTTTCAGTTCAAATAAGTGGGCAGCAGAGAAAGTTAAATAGAAATACCCAGCCCTGGCAGAAGATGTGAAGAACCTCAAATTTACCAAATAGATCAGACCATGACATACTGCAGGCTCCTCTTTATCACTCTGTCATTAAAAAAAACAAACTTGTATTTCCTTCTGGCTCTGTTCTTCATGTTGTTGCAAAACAACCTCTATGACGCGGACAGCAAAAAATGTACATTCCGCAAAACGAGGTGGGCGAATTTTGGAAACCAGCTTGAGCATTCCTCAAGTCCCAGAGTTTGAACGAGTCTCCGATGAAGATTTGGACAGAGATTTTCTAAAGTCAATAAGTTGAGTACGAGTTTTCAATCTGTTTCAATAAAATTCTCAGATACAACATGAAAACTTGCATTCACTTTTACATATTAATGTAATCTCCCATTATAGGGTGGCAATGTTCCTTCTCTGGCTAATGGTCTCACAAGTATAACTGTTGACCTGGTATGTTATCCTAGATGTAGTTCTATTGGCTATAGTCTATAGAACATTTTTATATACAGTTCATGAACGTCAAGTGGGACAGGCCTCAAGGTCACAGTAGCATGTGAAGCAAAAATATATAGTCTTTTTACCTCACACATGTTTGGTTTTCACTGGGGATTGGTTTGTTCAAATAGGTAACATTGGTTGTGTGGGGGGTTTGTACGTCCCAGAAAAGGGAAAGGGAGTGTCCTCCTAGTTGCTTTGACAGCACGACTGTAAGGGACGGGGGCCTTTGCTGTAATGAGTCATGGGTAGTGACACGGACAGCAACAGTCAACTGTATTTTATAACTGTATTTGTAATAATCAAACTTGCCGTTAAAGTCACTGAGGCTAGCCATCTCATCTGGTTGGCTTGGGCTACCAACCCCTTGTTCTTTAATTTAAAAATATAGAGTTGTTTCACCTTCACACTGCCAGAACAGCTTCCCCACAGTGGAGCATAGCTGTGGCAGGATCATGCTTTCAGTTTACTGCGGCTTAAGGCTGGGTTTCCACTACGTTTTTCAGTCCGTCAAGATCCCTCCATCAACGCAACTGTGAGGCTTTGTTTCCATTGCGTTGGGACCCCTTGGGACCCCGTGTACGCTTAGCGGGAGGTCCCAACGTAACAGATTTTTGCAAAAAACAGATAGCAGACTTACCTGATCGGCGGAGGGTCTGTCTTCATTGCGCTGAGCCAATCCGCCGGTGTAAGGCTGAACGTAGTCGAGTATGTTTAGCCTTTACACTGGCGGATGTGTAAACAGACCATCCGCCGGCAGGCAAAGTCTGTGGGATACGTCGGGACCCCTGCTAAGCGTATAATGGAAACAAGCCCTGAGGCATTGGGGGCACGCGTTAAGCATCCATCAGGCATCCGTTAAGCATCCGTTAGGCATCCGTTAAGCATCCGTCAGGGCATATGTAACTTTTTTTTTTAATGGGGAAAATAGTCAGTCAACGGATTCGATGCATTGCCTATGGGTGCATTGACGTACCCCCTTGCGTTACTGAGGGATGCGTCAAAATCTTATTTTAACACAATGGGGCACAACGTAGCAGACCAACACATGTGGAGACAGCATTATGGATCACAATGGTCTACATCAACCTCCTTCCATTTGATGTACGTCAAACGGAGGGATTTTGATGCAGTGGAAACCCAGCCTAAGTCAAAGTGAATGGAATTATAACTCATTCCAATAGCCCCTCACCCCTTGCCAAAATATTCAGATGTCTTCTAGAGATGAAGATTAAATTAATCTTTCCACAGGACCCCTAGCATATCAAGATGAAAATTAGATGAAAATTAAAGGTTTGGAGTCCCAGACAGGGTCCAGACCTAAATCCAGTAGAAATTATGTGGACTGTGCAGAACTGCTTCACCATCTGACAGATTTGGAAGTCAAGAAGTCTCATACTGACTCCAACCAACAAAATGACTTAATGATGGAATTACATCACAAGGACAATAGGTGCGCACATGGGTTATGCAACCAGCAATTAGTGTATTTTTTATGTATTATAAAACCCCTAACAGATTTAGGTTATCGGTCATATTAAGGTGGGAATACTACTCTGAATTCAGAACCTGTAAATACATGTAAACACTTTATATCTTTTTGTTTTAATTGCAGTATATATACTCATTTGGTCAAGACTAAAAATACAATATTTATTATTACTGGTATAAGGTTTTTTTTATTAGGTGGATATGGAATATGCCAAATTGAGAGGTTATACTTGCCCAAACTGTTTCTGACTCTGTTTAACATTATCCTTCTTATTACAGTCTTCAATAGCTTAAGCTCCAATGTACACACTGATGCACAGGTTAGATGATGTTTCAGTCAGACAGAAGCAGCCTTAAGGTAAGCAGCTACTGTTACCTTGACACCTAGCATCAGGCAGAATGGTGGCTCAGGGGTTTGCACTCTGAACATGTAGCTCTAGGGTCCCAGCTTTGAATCTCTGCTTGGGAACAAAATTGCATGTTCTTCACTAGCCTGCATAAGTTTGCTCTGGGTACTTACGCTGGGTTTCCTCCATCACTGCTTTATGACTTACTGGTAGGTTAGTTGGCCTACCCCTATAAACACGTCCTTTGTTCTTGTGTGAATATAACCAAGACCAGACGTGGGCAAACTAAGGCCCAGGGGCCAAAATCTGCCCTTTATTCTTCTAATTTGGCGTCAAGACACCCTGGCTATCCTTATTCCCTGCAATAAGTGAAGATAGAGGATAATTGTTTGGATTGTTTCTTAGAGGAAATAGTTTGCCTGCAATAGAATATTTAAGCTTCTCTCAGAATATTTTTAAATATTTTTATTTTCATTTCCTAGATATGAGGACTTAGGACCCATATGCCACACAGCCCTTGAAGGCTCTTGGCTCGGCCCCTATGTCACATTTTAAAACCCAATGTGGCCCACAAACCAAAAAGTTTGACCAACCCTGACCTAGACTGCATTAGTTACATACGACTATGTTAAGGGCATTTGATTGTAAGATGCTCTGAGAGACAGTTAGCTATATGACTATTGTGGGGATTTAGCTGCAAATGGGGCTCCCAATAAGGCGACTCCACACAAACAGTCCTTTCTTTAGGGATCCTGCCCGTGTTTATTGGAGCAACAAATGTTCAAACAAAAGAAGATACCCTCGCAGGGGTCATCAGCAGCAACATAATATGTTCATAATAATAGCCTCCTGGCTAAACAAACAAAGCAAAGCTGGCTCTGACTGATCCAAGAGACTGTCTCTCACACACCAGCCCCTGACACTGAGCACCAGGTGCTCTAATGGGATCCTGAGCCTCTGGACCAGGAATTGTGAATCTGCCCCACCCTGCTCTTGCAGATTCCCAGTAAATACAGCCCCAGAACAGAAGCAAGAAAACAGCAAAGGAACATAGGAGATCCTCGTAAACAATAATAGTGCTGGTTCTACCTCAGAATGGGAATCTGAGATATTGTGGTCCAACATATCTCCCATCCAGCACTCTGCCCAGGGACACAGGTGATATTGGAGTCACTGTGTCACACTATATACTCCGCATACTAAGCGATGAGTAGTACATAACTGAAACAAAAGTGCTCTAAGAGTCTTTTATCATAAAATGCTTTTTTTTAGTGAAGCAAAGGTTGTATATGCAGGTTCATCATCACTTAAGGGCATTACTAAAACTATTATTATCATCATTTATTTATACAGCGCCAACATATTACGCAGCACTGTATAATACATAAGAGTTGGGACAACTCAAAATAACACACAGATACAGGTTATAACACAAGAGGAGTAGAGGATCCTGCTTACAATCCTGCTTACAATCTAATAGGTTGGGGACCAAAGTATACAATAGGTGTAGAGGGATGGAACTGGCATGGGACCACCCATTAGCTATATTCTGCTCTCACTGATGATGTCATTGGGTCAAAAATAACGCGTTAACAACTCAAACATATTTAGTAATTTCAGTACCAGTTTGATGAGGTTGGATGAAAGAGCAAGCTATGCAAAGAATAAACTTCAGCCTCAACTTTTCAAAAACAATGTTAATGTTTTTTGAAAAGGCATATGCCCCCACCCATGATGATTGCTTCTTGATTCTTAGAATCTTTTTTTAATTCCTCGGTTCCTATGCATATCAGAAGTTTGAATGTTTGCCATTTTTTTCTGCAGAGAGGAAGAGGAATCTTGCTTATACGAGCATAAATTAATTTGGTCTACAAGTAGTTTGTGCGGCCACATGGGATTCCGGAAGGCATGCAAGCATTAAGTAACATCAGGTTCAGGTTTTCAACAGAGCAGCATCAAATGCTTCAGGTCAATAAAATCTCCAGCTCTTACATAAAATCCTTCACGTAAACCATATTAACACCGTTTCCTGAGATTCCTGGAAAGAATGTAAAATGTCATATTCAGGATGCTGACGGAGCACCTTCTCGGGAGGCTCGTAGTTAGAAGCACATGGGAAGGCAGCTGTGCAGACGGGCCTCCTTCTGATGTTACCAGATCTATAGAAGCAATGATAAATGAAAGGTCAGGTATAAGGTTGCCTCGCAAAATATGCCTTTGCTCTACGGGATTATTGATTAAATGCTCCACAGGCAGATAATTAACACATAATAATACACCGCATATCTTTTTGGCTGTAATAAATCTTCAAACCACACCGAGAGGATGCTGTGGGAATTCTGTCCAATGATAACGTAGTTTCAAATGAACTCTGAATATGAGCAAATGAAAATGCAACCATGACTTGCTGCAGGATGGATACAGCCATGGTGAGCTATTGTAGAAGATCTAAATTTAGTCTTCTCTGATACAGCCTCAGTTCACCTTCTTCATCATCCCGGAATCAAGGTCAGAATTTGGCTGATGATTTTGCGTTGGGTTATCATTGGCTTTGGATTTTCATGATTGGTTGTCATTCAATGCTACAGCTTAGGTTTTTGTTTCTTACACCAAGTCACATGAGTGGGCTTTAAAGTGAGGTCAGACTGACCTACAACTTAGTGTGAGAATGTTTTGTGTGTTTTTTGTGTTCTTTTTGGATAGAGCGACAAAATTGTTAATGAAATTTGATTTGATTGCAATCTGTACTTTTCAGGTCCTGTGATGGCCTTCTCTTATGGTAGAGACAGGAAGTGAGAAATTGGATAGAAGGACAATGACAAAAAACATTCTATGATGAGTGTAAAGGGTACATTCTCAGTGATGTCACCTGTCTCTAGTGCTTGGATAGGCTACATTCTCAGTGATGTCATCTGTCTCTAGTGCTTGGATAGGCTGCATTCTCAATAATGCCACCACTCTTGTGAATGGATAGGCTGCATTCTCAGTGATGTCACCAGTCTCTAGTAATGGTCAGCGCTACAGAATTTTGAAAGGCATTGGGGGGTTTCACCATGGAAATTTCCATGTTACAAAAGCAGGAAGTGACATCGACGAGTGACTCTTCCACATTCCAACAGCCAGAAGTGACACTCTGTGATGTCACTTCTGGCAGTACAGGTAGTGACCCCAATTGTCTGAATGATGTGCAAGGTAGAAAGTTAGGAGGGAGACTAATATGCCCTCCCTCCTTACTGAGAAGGGAGGGGGCATTACTCTGCCTTCTAACTTCTCACCCCGCTTATTGCTTGTGGGCATCATGATTCAGTGAGCAGACATGCTACCTTGAGTGGACAGGCCTGGGCCCTGGGGCCCACACTTAGTGCTGGTGCTGTCTCTATTAACTGTATAGGCTACATTATCAATGACATCCCTGATCTCTAGTGATTGGATAGGCTACATTTTCAATGATGTCACTTCCCTTTGAATGGGCTGCCTCCATAATGATATCACTGGTATTGTAGTAAAAATACCAACCAATGTGTTACTGATCTTTGCATTCTCTAAAGAAATAGCAGCATTTTCAGTCACGTCACTAATTGGTTTCCCACAGCATGTGTTTATATAAATGAATTCCCATCAGCAGCCTGTGTGTTGCTTTTGTTGTAAAGAAGGAATACGCCAACATTTAGTTCATGTATCCTCCACACATTTGTTTTTCTCTTTCAGAAAACTTCAGCAACTCATACAGCTTGTTCTTGAGTAGATACATGTGTAGAGAGTTGAAATGAGGACACTGGCATCTGAAAAATCAATTTTAGGTCAATAAGATTTACCTCTCTCAGTGTAGGTTCCTCCGTGCCAGTTTCTAAGGAGTAATTTAAGTGATAAATTCTTTAGAATAAGGAGAGAAGCTGCGAGGCGGCTAATCCTGACAGAATGCCGCCCAATTGATACCTTTGACACCGTGAATACAAACCCGACAGCTACTGGCAATCATCGCATGTCTCTAGGTAGAGCACCATTATTTTCTAAAGCAATATCCATTTTTGCCGAGGTGTGAGAAGAATGCAGGAGGAATTCTGTCCTGGCTACAATAAGCTACAACATACTCAAAACACTATAACACAGTCTCTACACACCATAACTATTACTAGTTTTCAAATTGACATCCAATGAGGGCTGAAGAAAAACAGAGACGGTTAAAAATAAGGAACACGGTGTTGAATAAAACATTATAATGCAGAATTATAGTCTCTGAACCTCTGCTCCAGTCTGTTATTGCTTCTCGAAGGATGAATTAATGCTTGGTTCATTTATCCACTTACTATGAGCCAAGGAAGCCATGGACCCAACTTTTGCTGTGTGCAGTACCATGGTGTTAAGACCAGGAATGAGGCTTATATGACATTAGTAGCTACTAGGACCAATTTAATCAGCATAGGTTAAACTTCATCAGCTGAAGTTGACGATCATTTAGTTCTATCAAGTGCTTATCCATTAGGTCTATTATAGGAGAACATTTCTCACTAGAACTTGTCATTCCTTTTGGCCACTGATCCATGCAGTAGTGGCCCATCAGATGTGAAAATATGGAAGACATGTAATATCACATGACTAATAAGAAGACTCTTGCACTTAAAGCATGTAGATGGATGTAGCCAACTATCAAATCAACATCACCATCCTTATTTGACAGTATGCAGCCAAATTTGCCCTTAGGACTAGGTGTTGAATAGAACATGGAACATAAATGTAAGAGCGAGGCATTTATGAGAACACAGATGAGTGGCGAGTATCAGTAGGCTTTAAAGAAATACTACTCTAATTATTACACTAAACTTAAGCATGAGGGTTAGACACTACCTGTTAAATGCACTTTATCCCACAGCCACTTCCTGTCTGTTCCCAGTGGTTTTTACCACTGTAGTGTTGCACAGGTGATAAAAACAAATTGAAGGATACAGCTGATGCAATCTGTCAAGTATATTCTATGCAGCCCATAGAGCAGTGGTGGGCAACTGAGTTGATGTGGAGGGCCACTCTGCATCACTAAAGGGCCGCACATAACGTTTTCAATTTATACGGACTTGTATAAGCATTTTTAAATGTGGAGCTCACAACAGGCAGAGCTGGAAGACATTATTTTTCTTTTTCAAATAACAAAACTTATTTAAGAATATACTTTGGGCATTGGTTAACACTGTAGTATGGAGAAGCACATTTGGTTTCAGAGGCTATGTAATGCAATATGAGTTCCTATACCCTATGCATGAACAGTAAGGTTTCGGGGGGCCGCAAGTGGAGGAATGAGGAGGGCCGCTGAAGAATGGCAGGCCGCAGGTTGGGCACCTAGGCCATAGAGCCACTCTGATGTGTAATTGTAATTATTTTCGAATAGGGGTATCAGGAAGTGGATCTTCCTGTTTCTGGTAAAAGTAACGGAAATATTTAGCAAATCCGGACTGAAATCATGATGTCATAGGCAAGACACAAGATATCTGTTGAAATATATGAACTTAAATAGCAAGTCAAGTGCTACATTGGTAAAAATAAAAAAATACATGAAGTTTGCAAAGTGGACTGATCTGGGAATGTGGACAGTTCTTACAATTTCCCTCTTTAATGTTTCAGTTTACCCTCACTTTAACCAACAAGATCCTATGCAGTTGTAGAGAGTAAGAATATATTAGACTTTTCCTTAACCTCCCTAGCCCACTGCTGAGGTCAAGATTTCTGTATAAAAATTGCACCATAGACTCTAATGTAACTTCCCAAAATATGTCCATACACGAGTCTAGTGGACATCCTGAATCTAAAAATGTTTGAAACAAGGTATTATGTAAAAAAATACAAATAAATAAACGGTATCATTTGAATGATAACATCTCAAAAATGCTTATTTTGTATGAAAGATTTCAAAACAGTATGTATTTATATTTTGCTCATAATAAAAATGTTATTCAATTGGAAAAGTGTTATGTGTTTTTTTTACTTTGAATTGTATTGGATACAGTTATCACTGTATCCAGTACAATTCCCTTTGGCACTCTCTCTGCTCTGGTGTGATGAACACACCAGGGGGAAAAGGGTTAACTGCAAAGGGCACATCTGGGAATCACACTGGGAACAGTCTTCTCAATAGAATATTGTTCTGGTGTGATTTACATTTGAATCTCCCACCGCCCCCGAGGGGTCCGTCCTCCTACAGCTTGTTCTTCAGATTGGAGTCTTCGTAGCAGTGCAGAATGGTAAATCTGCGCTGCCGGGGCTCTGATCTTCGTCTCCATTACAGGCAGGGGGGTTAATAGATGTCAGTTTACTAATATGTCTAGTTGGGAAGATAGGCACAAAGCTAGACTAGAGATACACCAAGTTAGTCCGAATCTAGTTCTCAATGGCCGGATCTACACACACTTTTAGCATTTCTATGACAGGCAGCAGTAAGCAAAGTTTCAACTATTTTTCAGACTATAAGAAGCACTCTTTCACCATTAAAATCAATGGGAAAATGTCCCTGCATTTTATTGTCTAGATTTATGGTCTATGTAAAGAAAAAACTTTTTTAGTTTAAAACATCCTGGAAGCAATAGCTTTGCATCCCAGGAGGCTGGAAATTCCTCCACCCCAAATTTATCGACATGTTAAATCACTGTGATCCGACATGCAAGAACGATACTGGTGGGTCTGATCAGGTGGGCGCACTGGATTTGCGGCTGTGCGACTGACCGGCAATAGCGAAAATGTGCATGGCAGTCGATTGGCCTAAAAAATCAGGTGGGAATCGGCCCGTGTATGCCTACCTTTATAGTTTGAAAAATATGGTGGGTGTGGCTTACAAAGTCAGGATATGGCATTGTTTTTAGTACAGCCCAACCTTGATGACTTGAAATGGACAACCCCAATCTAAACCCAACCTTTTACTGCCCACCAAGATCCTGTGATGGCATAGGAGCCCATATAGACAGGGACAGGCAGTTGTCACCCTATACCAAGAAGCACCCAAAGAAAACCTTCCTCAACCTCCCTAGTGCTCAGCCCATACCATGCCATTTTTAAAGGTGCGGGTTGGGTGGATCACAGCAAGTTACAGTTAGTTGAGTACACAGTACAGTACCCTTCACTGGGCTGCTTAATCGACATCCCTCCATTATAATGGAAGTCTATGGCACATACCCCCAACCCTTTGGCGTCACTCAGAAGGGGTGCTGGCAGAACCGATCGGCAGAGAAACGCCACAGGCTTGCCAAGGATATGCAAGTATAGACAATCCCAGTGCTGGGCTTGTCTCAAATGCTAGGGGGGGGTCAATCAATCTCTAGGGATTATTTTTATATAAAAAAAAACTTTTAAAACAACTTCTACAATGGCAATTTTTACGTTTTCGGTTGGGTATACATTGACAGCAGCGTTGACATCAGCATAAAAAATTTATTCTTTATACTCTGCTGTAACTTTCTACATTTGAAAGTTTGGAGCATAACAAGCAATGTCAGAGAAAAAAAACTCCCGTTGTGCCGATGACAATGCACCATGAGAACGTTAAAAATTGAAATTTTTTTTTTACCAACCAAACACACAATTTTCAAGGCGTGATGCTTTTACGTTTTCAATTCCAAGTCGGTGTTAATAGTAAGACGCGCTACTTATACAGTACTTACATCTTAGCATTGCAAGCTCTCTAGATAATAATTACGATGTGATGAATTACATAAAGTCCCTTAGCAGAGGTGACGGCTTTTTTTTTTTACTGCTTCTCTGAAGCGATATCTGCAGGAGGAACACAGAGTTTTAGGCTGTCCTCAGATAACCTCAGACTCTCTGCAGCAGGCAGTTAAACTTCTGTGTTTGCTCCCAAAAAAAAATTGCTTTGCAAAAAAATTTGCCGTCCTATTAATTTGACATTAGAATGATTCCTGACAGGTGTTGAGCTAATTAATTTTGCATTTAATTTAATTTCTTAAGGGTGTTTTCCCCTCATGAACAGTTTTGAACAATGCGCTAGGCTTTTTTATTTTTTTAGGATTTCGGATAAAAGAATAAAATAATTGTACTCGGGTGGAGAAGACAGTTACATTTTAGCTGTCAAGCTGGTGTTTTTCCCTATTTAATTGAAGAAGAATCGGCAACCAAAATAAAATGTGTTGAGCTGCTTCCAGCCAATGCTCAGCGGCGGCGGTCCATGGTAACAGAGAGAGCTGTAACTATACCTGTTTTTTACGAGTCGCTAATATGATATGTTTTGGGGTTTATTTGCTGTTAATTGTTTAAAGAAGAAGCAATTGTATTTCATTAGAGTGGTTATATTGTATGTCATGTATTAAAATGGAAGTGTAGGAAGTAGATGTTTTTTCATGCGATGGAAAATGGCACCTGCTTTCCTCCAGTCTTGCACAGTTGTATAGTCTCCTTTCCTATATTGACTATTTACTCTGATTTGACTGCATGTTGAGAGCATCTAACTGTGTGCATTTGAAGCCGCAGGAAATCAGATAGAGCAGCGCCCTTTGCCTGCCTTGAGGGAGTCCACCATCACTAATCATTTCCTCCCCAGCCTATCGCCCCCCCCCCCTCCTTTCATTCACTGGATGTCAGTTATTATTATTATTATCATTTATTTATATAGGGACAACATATTACGCAGCGCTGTACAATACATTAGAGTGGAGATATAAACACACAATAACACACAGGTACAGGTATGGCATAGGAGGAGTAGAGGTCCCTGCCCGGACGGGCTTACAATCTAATCTGATGAGTCTAAACTGAGATATAGAATATTTTTTCAATTGTTATTGGCAAACACAGTTAGTGTGCCACCATAGGGCTTGTCAAGGGGGCATCGCAGCACACCTGACTACATGTGTGGATAATGTGCCTTGTACCTTTGATTATAAAGCTTAGAGGATGCATTATGAGCATTCCAGGAACCATGTGCTTTCATGTTTGACATGATCATGGCACAACAAGGTTTCACTAGGTTAGTGCTATAGATTAATGCATTAAAATATTATAAAAGTCACTTGTAATAGAGCTCACGTTGACAAAGGGTCGACACACGTGTTCACAAAGGGTTACAAACATTTTTATTATGATTAAGTATTGCCTGCACTGCTGTGCTGTTTACGGTTATCCTTGCTTGAGAAAAAGCTGTACCTGAAAACCTTAAGTAACAAAATGTATGCACTAAATTGCATTTTTTATGTTTACTCACACTTTAATTATAATTAGACAGTGCCTGACACTAATGTTCTGTTTTCTGTTCTCCTTGTTGGAGAGGAAGCTGTACCAGAGGAACGGAAATGGATGAATCTCCTTGCTTCTTAATTATTTAGGATCTCTTCCTTTCCCTGTGCTTGTTGAACTTTTTTAAACTAGTCATCACTTGTCCCCTCTGACATGAGGAAGCAAATCCCTCCATCTATCAAGATGGCCAGCTACACATAGAGACATTGTGTAAAACAAGGCACATCAGGAAGGGAACCATGGGCCAACTAGTGACCTTTCCTTTGCTCTTCCCTTAATATTTTTGCATATAGTGTTTATATAAAAAAAATTTAGGTTAACATTGGCTGCATTAGTTTATCACTAAAATCCAACATATACCAATATGTTCTCGATTTAAGTGATAATTGTGCAGCCTAGCACAAAGTGCAACAATTTACGTTGGTGAAGTTAATGCCTGCAACATTACGGAAATGTTTCTAATGTAGACCAATATCCGCATACATTGGTGTTCCCTCTGGTTTATGCAATAGACTGAGCATGATTGGCAGCCCTGTGCATTGGGGCTCATTATTGCAAACCAAGTAACCAGGAAAAGCACAAATAAACTTTTAATACTAATCCATTGGGGGAAAGATATAAATTTGCTCTGAAATGCAAACATATAAAACTGAGCGCGCCGCCAACCTACCTTACATGACTTAATGTAACGTCAGCCTCCTGGGCCTCAGCGACAGCACTTTGACTGGAGATAAAATATTGTTGTCTTGCTGAAGATAATTATATGCGTAGTCATAGCAAACTATTTGAACTGGTGTAGGAATGTAGACAAGAAATATCGTGCAATTCTCCCTTCTGCCATTTCAGTCAACTCAAAGAGAAAATACATGGGCAAAGAAGGAGATTCTCTTAAAGGGACCGCTTTAAGATATTTTATTTATTTGTTTAATAAATTCATATACCACATATAAGACAACATTTAACTACCTGGCTATGTTTTTCAGGATTCCTTTTATCTACATAGTTAAAAAATTGTATCCAGCTATGCCTCCCATCATCAACTGCTGAATCAGTGCCTTGGAGATTAATAATGCCACACCTAGGCCAACCAGCAACATAACAAAAACCACTGGCTTCTTTAATGGAAAAGAGCTTGATTGTGGGGTTTGGGGCTTACAAATGCATTGGAGTCCTATTGAAGGTTAGAGTTGTACCATAAATAGGATTGTTATAGTAGTGTAATAAATGTAAGTAGAAGCCTGTTTTACAGTGTGCTGCAGTTATTTGATCTGTGTTTGTCTCATAGAGGTCACTGCAGCCTGCATGACCTGCATGACCTGGGAAAGTACCTTGTTACATGGGAAACAAGTCGGCAGCCTGTCGGACGGGAGGATTCTGATCGACTTATGAGTGTGCTAGATCCCATTATCAGAGCTTGGGTGGAGAGCAACTGAAGGTCCTGGAACCTTCACCAGCCCATTATTGGGGAGAGAGACTGGGCAAGCAACATTTTTTCGGCAAAGCATTTTTTGGCCATTTTGTTCAGATGCCTATAAATGCTGCATGTAGCTTTTTGGGGGCATTTTTTATACTTTTTTTCACACTAAGACGCCACTATTGACATCAAAGAGAAGGTTTACACTGGCTTTTTCAAGATGTTAAATCCCTGTGAATCTGCATATAAAGCTCTATGTAAACAGGCATCTTTATTTTATTTGGGTTTTGTTTTTTTTAATTAAAAAAATAATAATAATGGTATTGAACCCCCCCTCGCCCCCACAAAAAAAATAATTAGACCTGCTTTTGGCATAGGGTATGCCAGTGGTTCCCAAACTGGGGGGAGGCGCAAAGGTGTTCCAGGGGGCAGTGCAAAGGTGTTCCAGGGGGGCGCCAACCCTCATTCTTAACCTGTGTTTGAATATGGAGGGGGGGCTCAATAATGTTCCTAAAAGAAAAAGAGGGGCCCTGCAAGGAAAGTTTGGGGTTTGCATTGCCTGGAAAGGTGGGGGCATGGTGTTCCAGAGCATAACAGACCCCCTGACTGGCAAAGCCTTAAAAACCATTGGTTCTAAATGTACACAGGAAGTTTTACATTAATGAGGGGCTCTTTTTTTTAAATGCCTGACTTCGGACAAGCGGTCTTAAGGCCCCCATACACGTGTCGGATTCGCACCGGATTCCGGCACGATCGATTTCGGGCGCGTGCACGCGAAACGATCGTGCCTGAATCGCATGCAGCCCACCTTGTCCGATCGATCAGGTCCGATCGTTCAGGGGCTCAGAATCGGATCCGACGGAGAACCAACATGTTGGTCTTTCTCATCCGATTCTGCCCGGATCAGGGGGAGTTGCCATTTGTGAGGTGGAATCGGAGGTGGAATCGCACACGGAATCGTGCCGGAATCCGCTCGGACAAGGTGGTATGCTGCGATGGATACTCTTAATTGGCCGATTGATCACACCTGCGATTCCCGGCAGAATCGCCGGAATCGATCGGATGATGAATCGATTGGACATGGAATCCGACACGTGTATGGCTAGCTTTAGTGCTTGTATTGGCATTTGTTGTTTACTTGCAAATGTGAAAAAGCCCCAAAAAGGTTTGGAAAATGCCCAGGCATTTACAAATCTTTTTCCGTGTGAACCTAGCCATAAACTGAGCCAATCAAGCACAGCAACTGTTGTACACGATTGGCTTGAGTCTGCATGCAATTTCCATGCCAATGACAGCATTTCAACTTCTCATTGACCATTTCTAGATCTAGCTTGCTGCATACAAAATGGCACCATTCATTGTTATAAATGTATGCTGTATTTTATAATTCAGACCAGCTTTATAGAGACCTTGTCACTATTTTGGATTATGCAATTGTTTTTATTAACTGCAAAAAAAGTCCATCCACTAAAGAACCGTGTCACCATAGAAATGGTTTGTATTTTTAATTTGAAAAAAATAAATAAATTGGAGTCAGTTACCTAGCACAGCTTCTTCTTTTTGGAAAGTCCAATTACTCGATGTGTTCTTCCACCTCCTTTCCTCCTCCTATGACCTTCTACATAACCTTTCATGTTGTTTTTCGGTAGGAAAAAATGTGAATGCGACTTAGTATCTAATTGCTGGCTGCTGGTATCACATTTAAGATGATGGCACCCATTAGCATTCTTAGGATGTGATAAAATTAGATAAGTATTTAAATGGAAATAAAAACTCCACAATGCTTTTCCAAAATTACCAATATATAAAGTAATGTCTGTTGAGGTATTTGGTGTCTAACTAGCCCAATGGAGTAAATAAAAAAAAAATAAAAAAAAAATTTGCCCCCAGTTTGAACCACAATGCCTTAGGTTATTGTCCTTTATATTATAACAAGTTACCAAGGAACCAGCAACTGACATCCCCAAGGTTAGCATCATACCATCAGATGGGCCCCCAATACATTTCCACAATACTTTTACATAGACCCCCAAAGTTCTCCAAACCGTCCACCAGCCATTCCGATCACTAAAATATGTTGTAGGGCCAGTGGGACAAGGTTCCTCTTCCACTGACCTTCTAGAATAAATATTCAGCATCCCAATACAGTTCCTCCACACTGTGCCTGTTTGTCACATTACCAACTAAGCCGATTGTCATTTTAATGACTTACATTTGCATATTTTTAACAGCGAACAAACAATCAAACACATTCTTGGCTCTGCAGGCTGTTACAGCAGAAAAATAATAATCAGAACAGTTTTTTTTTGTCTTAGAAAACAAATGAAACTTTAATTTAAAAAATTGTGGTATTCATCTTACAAAAAAATGTTTACTTCAAATACTTTTTTTACTGTGGTGATCAGTTTATCTGATTGATCTTGTAAAGTTAATCACAAGTTAAAAAAAATGTTCCCTCCTAATAGCATAGAAATTGAGTGTTGATGAATGAGACTGTCTAGATGAATAGATAGAAGGTTCAGTGTCATTTATGGCTTCCTTAGCATCTCAGCTTGGTGCTGCAAAAATTGTGCTTGACATATTTTTATGCCTCTTTCCTTATGTCTACTGGTGCTATATCTTCACGAATCCAAACATTTGAGATGTTGGGGATAGTACCACACATGTACAAGTGACGATTTTCTAAATGAATTACTTCTATGTTTTGTCTCATATGGTGATAACAATGCAGCTGCTATTTCATTCTGGCACTAGATGTCACTGTGACAACACACATTGTGTTTGCAATATTCGCAAGTGCCGATTTTCGCCATACATAATGATAGGATATCTCAAATATTTGGAGAATAGTTTGTGAAATCAACAACTATGTAGTGCTAAGTACTCCCTGATAGAATACATAGTGATTGGAAACTTTACAAAGGTCCTCATATTATATGGTTTTGGTAGATCAAAAGTTGATTGTACACAAATTGTATGGAACGATTGTAAGGTGTATGGGGGGCCTAAACACATTAAATGCTTAGTTTTCTAATGCAGCTATCACCCCCATTGAGCCCTACGGGACAAATGTGCTTGAAAAGTAAAAGCCCCGCGTTGATGCTGATGCATTGATGTGTGCAGTCCGTTGAACATCATGGGGTGTGTTGCAGACATGTAAAAACTTTCACTTTTGATGCTTTTTTGGAACTTTGAAGCAGTGAAGACTAGGTCTAACATAGTTTAGTTCAGTGGTTCCCAAACTGGGGGGTGGGCCCCCTAGGGGGGCACAAAGGTATTCCAAGGGGGGGGCAGGTCCTCATTCTTAACATGTGTTTGAATAGGGAGGGGGGTGTGATAATGTTCCTAAATAGAAAAGGGGGGGGGGGCCTGCAAGGAAAGTTTGGGAACCACTGGTTTATGCTATGGTGGGGAATAGGGGGTGGCAGGTTTTAAGAAAAGTTCTCCTATGAAAGAACTAATGTTGAAGCACATGATCAATTGAATCAGCTGATCAGTTCTATTTTTTGTTTATTTGGGTTGTCATGTGTCATTTCTGTGCAGGCTAAACCTGTTTATCCAGAGTGGGGCCAATTAATCAGCTAATCAAATTGATTACCTGTTCTTCCATGAGTTCTATTGCAGGAGATCCTTGAATTGAATTGCAGGAAGTTAGGAATACACGGGTCGATTTTTTCCAAGATTTCTGCACAGCCGAGCGCCGTGCATGTTCACGGCACTGTGCTGTGCAGAAATCTGGGGGGGAAAAAATCTACCCATTTATGCCGTTTTCCGAGCGGGATCAATAGATCTATAAATCTCACTCGGCCAAACAGGTTACCAACATGTTGGTAATCCTTGTTCGATACCCTCAATGGGGGAAGCCGGGCAGTAGCGTGATGACGTTATCACGCTGCTGCTGAGCTCTCTCTGTCGGCTCAAAAATCGAGCCGTGTATCCCAGCCTTTAGGCTATGTTACCACTTAGGCGATTAATTGCCTGTGCTGGCAGTTAATTGCCTGAGGTGTCGATCCTATCAATGGGCACAAGCCCATTGAAAGTAGTGTAGGCGATTGGCAGGCGATTGAAAAACGCCAGCTCAGACGATTAACCGCCTAAGTGGGAACATAGCTTTATGGGGGAGAAAGTGGAAGCTAAGTATGAGGTCAATTATTCCTCCCTAAAGGTAGCCATAGGTAAGGCGATTCTCCCTCAATAGATGAGGGGCTGACTGCAGCGTGACCTCTCAGCTGATCGGCGGGCACCCTTTGTGTGCCGTCCCCATTCAAAGTTATGGGATCAGACGGTAATCTTCCAACATGCGGCAAATTCCTGGACAATCTCGCCACTAGATTTTCACCCAACCGTCAGCCAGACGATTGGGGGGGACGCGCACAGTGGTCGATCAGCTGAAAAATCAGGTGAAAATCGACCCGTGTATGGCTACCTTTAAATGTATCTGTCACTTTGTTCATTAAGCTTTAAAATTAATTATAACTGCTAGGAAAATCTTTACACCAGATTAAAATGATACTATTCATTAGAATTATATGTTTGGGTGGAGAATAGTCTGGTGAATGTGAATGCTGTTCAAGTGACTAGAAATGGTCGTTATGATAAAAAAAAAAAAAAAAAAAAAAGAAATGGTCGAAATATTTTTTTTTCTTATTTCAACTAGCTTTCTTTGTTAGAAGCCCATGAACATGGTATCATTACCAAATGTGTTAAGATGTAGAGAAGAGTTGTTGGAACTACAAACAAAAGTATTGCTCTAGCACAGTTGTTCCCAAACTTTTCTTGCAGGGGTCCCCTTTTCTAGATAGGAACATTATCGCGCCCCCATATTAAAACTGCACACAGAAATCATGCAGAGATATGCATCACACAGTCATGTTCAGAGATGTATCATATATACACATACACACCGTTTGTGCAAAGACATGCACATTACATAAACTCTACTTACTGTCTACAGCTAGTTTTACCATGGTGAGCATTCCACTTGTCTCTTCTTGTCTGTCAGTGGTAGGGAGAAGGGGTTTTATTGGGCAAGGGGAGAATATATTTTGCAAAAAACTACATGTGCTAGAGCAAAACTTTTTAAAATGAGTGATTTCCCCTTACCTATATTGAGTCTGCATACCAGAAAATGAAGGTATGTATACAGCGGTAACATAAACCTTGGGCTTTACAGCTCCTTAAACCGAAGTATCTGAGCTTACAACAAACATACAAAATATACAGACTAGCAAAGTGTGTGTTGTGCCTGGGTAAGCTGTACAGTTTCTTCTGGTGGAACCCACAAAGTCTGTGTTTAGCTTCAAGAGCTTCCAAGTGACTTGGCCTTGGTGAAGAACATTCTGTTGACCACATTCCAATGGTTGGAAAAGAGAGAACACAAAACGGAGAAATACTCAGATGCCACAAAAGCAAAACATGTTTTCTGCAAAAGAATGTCATTTATGGTAAGTATGTTCTGTACGGTACAGGATATCTCCAAGCCATTGGTAATTAGCATTTTAGGATAACAAAACAATGTGACCATACCCTGGCCCACGCAAAACTGAGACATGTGGCAAAATGTACATGATAAATCCTTGTCAGCCACATGAGGTGTTTATGTAGGAGCAACCATGCAATTTATTTCATTGGTCTTATGTTGGGAATTCCACAAATGAAGGAGGATCTGAAGCTGTAGATTAAAGGAAAACTCTGATCCAACATGAACCTCTTTTCTATTGAAAGAATAATACCTACCAAGTTATTGGCTCTATATTTATAATCATTTTGGACACCTGCACTCTGAATAGCTAAGAGTCTATCAAATTACCGCATGAATGACACTGAGCAGGTAATAGTGCATTCAAGTGAGGTCCTTTGATCCAATTCGGTGATCTCTTATATATATATATATATATATATATATATATATATATATATATAAAATAAGTATAATAGACATATAGGTTAGGTAAAGCACTATATGTAATAAGGAAGATGTCCCCAACATTCGGTCCCTGGCATATAAGTTACTAGACTGCAAATGACAGAAGACCCTTTCTGAAGTCAGAACTGCCAAATAGACAGCTCTGCGTAAGGCCCATTTCATTCTATATGCGCTGTGCGGCCGTATTTACCGGCAATGGACACATACATTGAAGGTAAATAAAACCATGTGGTAGCACATGCCCCTGCGCTAGGCAACTCAGACTAGTGTATGGGAGATGCTTACTCTGTGCCACAAAAATAGGCGCTGCTGTGCATTCACATTAATGCTCTCCTATGGAAACCTGTGTACCCTGTGTTACAAAACCACGTCTCAGTAAATGCAAGGCAGTGCATGTAGTGTGAAATAACCTTCAAACTTATATGAAATTAGAAGATTAATTCTGTGAAACATTGTTAGGGCAGGTAAAAAAAATTCTAATTAAGATAAGCTTTTAAGCTGAACAATTAAGTAACTGAATATACAGCTGGAATTTTCTTTATGTATGCATTGCCAGTTATTTATATAAGAATACCACAATTGCTTAAAATGTTATTAACCTGTATACAGTTGAGGTCAAATGATTAAAAGGGGATCATTATTTGATAGCTGCAATATAACTATGAAGGGTTGCAGCTAAAATTGTTCAACGTGTAGGGTAAGAATTTCCAGGAGTAAATTACTGACCTAATCCATTCAGGGTTGTACTACTAAGGATAGCAAAGGATTAAACATAAGAAAGAAAATGAAGGCATATGCGAGGGTAGCAAAATATGAGAGAGAAATAGTGTCAGACAGATGAAATATGACTATGAAAGCCTGCAGCTTGTGGTGTGAAATATGAAGGTTAGTGGTACTACTAAGTGTTCGTATACCCAGGCGGTTAGTAACCACTTGTTGAACAAACAATTAGTAATGAGTAATTTCCCGGGCGGTTAGTCGGTTGCTCCACAGGATTAACATGGGGGTGGGTTTGACTGCCCCCCTCCCCCCCCCCCGTCTGTCTGGCACAGAGTGTTGGAGCGCAAAGTGTAAATGAGTGCTAAGGGTGTTAGAGATCTTGAGGTTCAAAGTGACCATCAATCTCTCTTAAGCTCCCGGTTGGTGAGAAGTTGGTGAGCAGTTGGTGTGCCCTAAGGAAACTTCTATGCCATCCCTTCCCAGTGTTAAATTAAGGTCCCCATCCAAAGGGATGACTTTTGTGTGATCGGTTGATCCCTCTCGAAGGAAGGCATCCACGGCTTAATTTGTTAATAGACCAGAACACAATTGAGCCTGGTGCGTATGTTGCTTGATTGTGCTCTAATCTATTAAAAATCAAGACGTGGACGGACACCTTTACATTCTTCTATGGAAGAGAAGAGACAACTTTTTGTGGACAATCTGACAACATTACCTGTAAGTTGAATGAGAAAGGCACAATTGAACAGGGGGACCATGCAGTTATCAGCCCTCCATGAGGAAGCAGGCCACAAAACATGATTTAAGATGGCAAGAATAAAGGCTTATCAGTTGGTTATGGAGGTTGTGTTCTGCATGGAGTCTCACTTAAATATAGTAGCATGTAAAGATCTCCTGTGCCAAAGGATTTGCATGCCAATTACGTTCCTGATGCAAAAACCACTGCCAGAGAAAACATCCAGAAGGATGACACCACTTTCTCTGCTAAAGAACACTGGGGTGTTTGCAGCCTCCTAAGTGGACCTTCCAGGAGTACAATAACATGAATAGAAACCAAGCTCAGGAAATTGTGAACATCCACAGTAAACTTTGTCCTTCAAGACCACCCACTGTTGGCTGACCCACAAAATATTGTGGTAGTGACATCATTTGCGTAGTAGACTTTTTTTGAAACCCACAGAAATCTCTTGCTACCATGAAAGGGGGACTTGGTTATAGTTGACCCTCAGACCAAAAGTTCCCGATGTACCCCGGCAAGCAATAGTATGTATGTGTATTGTCGCAGGTTAGCTTTAGGATTTGGATTGGAAATTCTCCTGGGTTAGACTCAGCAGTACTGAGCCCAGGCCATCTGTTCTATTTTTATTAGATGTGATTTTATGACACTCGGCTTAAACGTTGTAATAATAATATAGTGAAACTAGTAGTTGATAAAACGCTTCTGAGCCATCCCGGATTATCAGCAAACAGCTCGGAAAGTGAGCCGAGGTTCCTTCTCCTCACAGAAGAGGAAGAACGATGTCATTGGAGGCAGCAGAATGTTGTTCTTAAAGAGAACCTGTTGCCATTTCACCTAGAATTTACATTTAAATGTGGAAGCTGCTAGATATATAAACATTCTTACCAATGTGGGTATTATTTATTTATTCTCTTTGTAATTTACTCTTTTATGTTGATTAAGCAACACCAACTCTGGCTCTTGGGGCAATACAAGGGTTGGCAACTTAGTGGTGCAGAGTTATCCACCAAGGATGCCACCTGCATGAAGTACATTGTGTTTGGGTGTGTGTGGTTGGTTGGTTTTGTTGGTTTTTACCAAACTCTTTTCAGACTTATTTCCTTGTGAGATGACAATGTACCTTTTACATCTGACCTATTATTATTTCCAATCCCCTTTCAGGGGTATGTGTTCTTAGTAGGGTGGCCTCTAGAAAGTCCCTACGTCCTTGCTTTGGCTAGGAAAAAAACTCAGATGGACGGATAGACTGGGACCGCTAGTCTCTCTGCCCATCAAACCCCTTTTCAAAACATGCTGAAAGTTAAAAATCTAAGTTATTTACAGGTAAGTATATGAAGGAGGTGGCTAGTCTCTAGAGACTTTTTAGTCTCTAGACTTTTTAGTACATACCACAATGTTTTTGAAAAATGAATATCTTTATAATTAAGATACATATTAAAAATGTGATGTCCATTAATAGTAAAATTATTCAATTATCCAATAATAATACAATCCAATGATAAAAACACTGTTTTGCTGCACAGATTGCATAGCTTGCATCATTTTACACATTTACTCACAACGCTTAAGGCTTGTTTCCACTGCATTTTGTGATCCGTTGGGACTCCCTACGTTAAGCGCAGTGCTTAGTGGGGGTCCCGATGGAGCACATACACTTTACCTGCCCGGCGGATGCTCTGTTTAGACATCTGCCAATGCAGGGGTTAAAAAACAGAGCATCCTTCGGGCAGGTAAAGTGTATGTGATCCGCCAGGACCCCCACCAAACACTGCGCTTAAAGTAGGGGGTCTCGGTGGATCACTTAACGCTGTAGAGACATAGCTTTACACTCAAGGGGGTCTTTCGATATGTTTTGCTCCAAGCAGGTTCTTCAGGATATCATACACAGAGGCATAGATCTTAAGGTCTACATTTGCTGTAGTCTAGGATAAAACATATAAATATACTCTTATATGTATAAACTGTGAGTAATTCACTCATTAGCAGGGTGTGGAACTCCCTAGAACCACACCACACAGGCACAGCAACACAAGGGTGCTGTTTATTCACAGCAAATTTCAAACTACAGGTACAAAATAACAAAGAAAACACTGCCAGCCACACAGGCTGTCTCACAGATCTGGAAGCTCCTCAGAGATGACAGGATCTGATTCCTGGGTGCAGCCTCTTCCTAGAGCAGGCAGGGCGGTTATCTCCCAGTCTCATGACCAAGCTAAGTCTCACCTGTGCACACCACTACCCCGGTAGCTCATCTCAGACTGCTCGCCCTCCGGTGGTCAAAACTCATATTGCTCTGTGTAATATTTAAACCTAGGACAGATGTATACCCCATCCTGTACACAGGGCCGCCATCAGAAATCATGGAGCCTCATACTGACAAATTTTACGGGACCCCCCCTGTTCCCGGACTTCCGGTGTTCTGTCAAAATCTGCTCCACCGTTGAGATCTGCTCCCCTGTAGCTCAGAATGGGGAAGCACATTTAATTAAATCAGAAAGCCGATAACGACCGGGAGTCATCCAAAGCAGGTCCCGTGAAGCTGTCATAGATGGGAGAGCGCAAATTGATGGGTGCAGCCAAACACCATGACTTGCAGAGATATGGGCCCCCTATGTCGCACCATCCATACCGAAGTTGAACATTCATAGCAAGAAAACCATTAATAGTATAATCATGAAACTTTCAGGGTCGGTAATGTACCCCTACTACTACTTTCACTTGCCTACTTTGAACACATAGATCTTTGAAACCCTGCATATCTTGACATTTTGGGGGTTACCAATTAACCCCGAGACTACAGAATTTCAAGTCCCTGAGCACAATCCTTCATACTAAAACCCCCCTATCAAATATACATGCTTTCACTCACCTAATTTGAACATGTAGATCTTTAAAACCCTGCATGACAGAACCTTGAAATGTTGGGGGTTACCAGTTAACCCCTAAGTCTACTTCTGTACAAAAGATCATGCCCCTAGCTTCATTCCTTCATATGAAGTAGTCAGCTTTCAAATAATTCTTCCATAAGACCACAATGGCCTATTCTGCTACATGCATCCCTAAACTCACCTAGTTTGAACACCCAGATCTTTAAAACCCTATGTAGTACAACCTTGAAATTTGGGGGACTACTAGTTAACACCTGAGACCATGCAAAATATCACGCCCTTGGAGAGCAGGCATCCCTGTCGTGTGCCCCAGCAGATTGGGTAAGGAGAGGAGATATAGTTATATTTGACACTGGCAGTAGGATTGCCATACAGTGCCCTAACCAACTGAGAAAATGCTAATGATAAGTGTAGAAATACTGGAGAGTCTCCCTAGCACCAGGTATAACAGAGATGTCTGTAGAAACCACAGATGGGCTCACTGTACCTGAGCTGGTGGTTACCCGGGGCAACATGTGATGATGGTGATGACTACGACAATAATATTAACAAACCTGTATTGCTGGTGTGGAAGACGGTCTCTCTGAACTCTCTGAGACAGCGTTCATTTGTGAAGAAGCCAGGAGCTGTTGATTTACTTTACCCACACTTTATGTTACCATTACCACTGACAACCCCTGCAAGGGTATCTTTTTGTTGCTTGAGCCTTTTTGATGTTCCAATAAACATGTGTTGGGTCACCTTATTGGGAGCCCCATTTGCAGCATGGATGTAGTCTCAGGGGTTAATTGGTAACCCCCCACAAAATTTCAAGGTTCTACTATGAAGGGTTTTAAAGATCTATGTGTTCAAAGTAGGTGAGTGAAATGTTGCATATAGGAGTATATCACTGGTGATGAAGAAGCATTTTCTGATAGCTGGATTTTAGCTGAAATTTTACTAATAAGTGTTGTAGCTAGAGGGGTGATATTCGGGGTGTAAGTAGTAGTAGGGGAGCATTACTGACTCTGAAAGTTTTAGGATTATAATATTAATGGTTTTCGTGCTATGAATATTCAAAGTTAGTGTCACACTTTATTTGGTTTTGTTTTTAGAGCACAACTGGAGAGTGGGAGAGGGTGTGTCCCCTCTTGCGTTTTTATTGGCTGGGATGATATATTTGCGGGAGGAGCTACAGGAAGCAAATAGGAAACAACCTTATGGCCATTAACCCACATACTGCATAAAGAGTTTTCACTTTCAGGTATAGGAGTACGAGCAACCTTCACATATAGCGACTGGCATCTGTCTCTCATAAAGTCACATTGCTTGGGCTCATCCCCACTGGCGAAGCTGGCCGCAGGGGCCAAAGTCCATGTGCGGCTAAAATGTCAATGCAGCCACGCAAGTGGGGACACGCCTATTGAAATTTATGGAAGTGGCTGCGGTGGGCAGCTTAGCCTTGGAGTTGCCATACTCCTGGCAACGGAAGCAGATAATTCTTTGAGCCACTCCTTCATGTACAGTCCTCCCAGGTCTGCGTACAATGCTCCTCTGTCCTCTCCACCCCCACTCCCGTGATACAGTCTTACCTGCAGCTGGGAAAGGTCTGGTCTTGGGGTGGAAAGTCTGTGATCCTCCTGGAGATGAGGACAGGTTTTCAGTGGCCAAGTATCTTTCAACCAAGTCCACAAGTTTGTCCACAGTTTCAGGGCCCCTGTGGCTTACCCATTTTTGAAGCACTGTCCACAATTTGGCCTGTCAATGCCTCTGGCTGTAGCCATTTCCTGGTCAGATAGATAAGGTCATACATTTGTGACCTGGGTGGTTTTCCTGCATCATATGTCTAATTGTGCACACGTTGGGCCCAGACAGCAAGGGTTACACCAAGATGGGCCATTATTTCAGCCTTTAAGCAGTCATAGTTCATGGCCTGCTCAGGTTTCAAGTCATAATAAGTTTTTTGGGGTTCCCGGATATAAACAGGCCACCAGTCCTGCCCACTTCCCAGCGGTTCTCTGGAAGGTGGTTAAAACACCTCTGGATCGTCCTCAGCTGTCCTCTTAGGTAATAAATGGCTTACCCGACAAAACGGGGTGCTGCTGGAGTAAAGGCCTCATGCCTTGATGTAAGTTGCTGCTTAAAAAGCTGAATCTGTTGCTGGAATCTCTGTTCCTGCTGTGTCAGCAACTCCCTGTGGCAGGTTCCGACATGTGTTAGCGCCTCTTGCTGGCGAAGCTGGGCTTGCACCTGCACTTCTTGCCTGAAAAACTGCAGCTGCTCCTGTTCTTGTTGCATTTGCGCATTTGTAACCTGTTGCTTGGCATTCGCCACAACCAGTTGTTTCAGCAATTCCTCCATGCTGGCCATACTAAAATCCTGTATACACAGGTGCCCGCTGCATTCACCATATGTGAAGAAATAGCTCGGGTAGCTGGGGGTGGGACTCGCAACACAGGCACACCAGGGTTATAGGTGCAAACAAAAGGTGCTGTTTATTTACAGCAAAGAGCAAACAACAGGTACAAAGAAAACACTGCCAGCCACACAGGCTGTCTCACAGATCTGGAAGCTCCTCAGAGATGACAGGATCTGATTCCTGGGTGCAGCCTCTTCCTAGAGCAGGCAGGGCGGTTATCTCCCAGTCAAGTCTCACCTGTGCACATCACTCGTCTCAGACTGCTCGCCCTCCGGTGGTCAAAACTCATACTGCTCTGTGTAATATTTAAACCTGTGACAGATGTATACTCTGTCCTGTATACACCCCGTGATCTTCTGGTGCCTCCTGTCACAAAACATAACACATCATATCGTGGTTTGGGTCAGTAGACTTACTCACAAACTGCTGAAATGAGGAATAGAACCAAGCGCAGGTAAAAAGAATCAGGTTACTGTCTACTGAAACTTATGGGCATGACCCTGACCATTGCCTCAACTTTACCACCCATGTGCTTATATAACACAGACCATACCATGTAGGGATATACAGTAGCAAACAACATTAATGAAAACTTCTCAGATCAAACAAGCTTCCTAGTAGAACAGCTTTTGGACACATGACTATAAAAGAATATTGGACATCCCATTTCAAAACCATGGACAATCATATGGAGCTGGCCTACAGTTTAAAGCTTCATCATCCTCCATTTATCTTGGCAGGCTTTCCATAAGATAGTGTAGTGTGGACAGTTGTGTGGTCAGGTTAGCTTATAAATAGTGTTCAGCGGGGTGAGGCCAGGGCTCTGTGCAGGGCAGGCAAGCTCCCCCATACCAGACTCATCATAGCATGTTGTTATGGGGGAAAAAAAGAAATGCTTTGAGTGGCAGACAATAATATCCAAATAGGAGAATAATTGGTCCAATAGATAAAGCTCCACCAGTCAGGCTGAACCAGAATAAGGCAGGATGTATACCTGCAATCACTGAAATTAAAAATAACTGGGTGCCCAGACCTTGTATACCTTCTTTACTATAAATGATTACATTCACAATATTTGCATGTATACTTAAAATAAAAATATATATTTTGAAAATTGACTTTCCTGTGAGCCAGCACAATGGTTAAGAACAGTTTCACCAAGATATATACTTACCTGCTGTTACCTGAAACCATATGAGATATTCCATATTATTCTGGCAGTCTTTAGGAAGGTTAAATAATTGCAGTATTGTGAGTGGCCATTGGGTGACACCACACAATGGTGCTCAATGGTGGTAATGTATGTCTGACTGTCACTGGGTTTAGTGTTATTGGGTTTTATCAACCACAGTGTTTTGTTTTTTTTCACGCACATTCACTATACGTCCATATGTGTGTTTTGGCTAACTGTGATCACTATCTCCATTAACTAACCCTTCACTCTCACCTCCATCAGTCATGTGTGTCAAGGCAAAACTGTTTCTTTTGTTCAAATATTTATGACCAAGTTATTTTGTGTATAAATGTAAGTTTCAAAGACCAGAATTGTATTAGCCTGAAGAAGGGATCTGCGATATCCCGAAAGCTTGCTTCTCTAATGATTTCAGTTAGCCAATAAACGGTATCACTTGATCTCAGAACTTGCTGTATTTATCGATGGCTAACACGGTACAACACTCTACTATTGCTAAGATGGAAGATACCACAATGTACCGCACATTTCTGGAACTGAAAAACCATCTGAAGAAACTTGCACAACTGGACAGTGACATCTTCTTCTTGACCACATGCAAAAAAGAAAATCTAATTCCTCAAGGTCTTAAAATTCGGAATCCCACTCTGAATATGTACAACAGCAGATTTGCAGAACATCTTTGTACCAGGAGCTCTGAAAGACTGCGGAATAA